>JAUJYN010000012.1:5871942-6499002 GCA_030737835.1 Acorus gramineus
TGTGAAATCCAAACCAACAAAGTGACATCCATTTACATAACCAATTGGTAGGATTCGGTGGGCACTAATTGGAGGTGGAGGATCTCTTAGTGTGAAGAATGTCAGACATTGATGTTTTGAAATATGTACAACCACAATTTTGTAACAGGAGGCGATCACAAATCCCATGTCAGGCATAGACATCCAATGCTCTCTATCGGCCACTGAAGATTGACAACGCAGAGTCCTCTTCACCTCATCCACACGATCCAATCCATAGAACACCCTTGCATACTGTTCTTCGTGTTGCTCGATCTCAAACAGGAGATCATTCCTAACATCCCTCCAACCATCGTTTGACATGCCCAAAAAGGATGCAATCACCCGAAATCCACAATGACCATCCCCGATAACGTCATATACGTTTCTTATGAATGGGGATAGGAAAGGGGGGAATTCAGCAATGTATTTCTCGCTTTCGATGTTTCGATTCCGGAGAACCCTTCCCCTTTGCACTGCCATCTTCGGTCGTATGGTATCAGGGTTCAATTGTGAGCCCTTCTCGCTAATAACTGTATCAACTTTCTTTGATTGCTCAATTGACTGAAGAACATACTCAAAACCACTTGGAGATCTTTTGGTTGATTCTTCTATTAATGCTTTTGCTCTTTGCTTTCCATTTTTCTTCCGGCCTCTTGTGTTCACCTTAGCAGTTGGCTCTAAAAGGAGCGTGGCAGATGGATCACTCAATTTTTTCAAATATTTTTTAATCTCTTTTTGTTGGACAATGTTCCCATGAGTGAATCGTTTGAGGAGCATCTCAATTTCTGGGCCGATGTCAACCGAGTCGGTGAAGTCATCAATGAATGGAGTTATCCCAAGCTTTCGCCAAAATGGGTGAATTGCAGCAATGGGTATTGATCTACCTTCTTGCTTGTATTCACCAATCATATGGGCGCACGGTAGTCCACAAGTTGTATACACTGCATGATCACAAATTGTGCTATCTGGGCCAACTCCATCACTCGCCTGTATCTCGTTCTGTAGCTTCTGAAGGGAATATATAGAGACTACGCCCACAAGGTCCTGGTACAGACACCCTCGATACCTGTGAGGGATTTTTGTTAGGCTCTCCTCGAAGGAGGCCCTTATATCAGAAAATTGCAACTCCAAGAGATTATGGATGGTTCGCCAGGAGCTCACGAAATTGTGAACCGATGTTTGCAAATGTCTCTTCAGCTTAGCATGGTGACTCTCTACGCGATTTGTGGATGTGTTGCCAAGGTGCATATGTCTGTCAATCCATGCAGAGACAAACCTTTCACGATGCTTATCCAACCAAGTTGCTTTCAAGTATGAAATCACTTTTGGATAACCAATGAATTCATTCTCTAGGCGTTGCAATTTTCTACAGAAATCAACCTCTGTCATTGCCTTCATCACTTCAGCCCATGCCCCCATAAATCTGTTCCATGTTTCTACGTCTTCAAACGATTTTCTACAGTTTTTCACCACATTCTTTTCTATGTGCACACGACAAAGGAGGTTCACAGTCGATGGAAATACCACAGATATAGCATTCATTAGACCGACCTCATGATCTGTTATGATTACCTTTGGGGAGGGGGATCCATCGAAGAGTGATTTGAAGCACTCCATCGCCCATGTGTAATTCTCTTCTTTCTCTGCCCGCAAATATACAAACGCAGCAGCAAATGTCCTCCCCGTCGAAGTCACTCCCACTATCTCTAAGAGTGGTAACCTGTATCTGTTGGTCTTGTAAGTAGCATCCATCATAAACACAAGAGGGAATGCTCTCACTAGTTGAATGGAAGTGGGATGCACAAAAAAGATCTCTGACACAACCTCATCTTCATCTTCCACTCGATGTCGTTCAATATAACCATGCTCATAAATCAACTTCATCAGCTGTTGCATCTGTGTACGCCCACATGTTTCTCGAAGTCGTAATTTTGTTCGTGCGTTATATACATTCTTTATTGAACTGACATTGGTGGGATCTCTATTCTTCAAGTGCGTTAGAATATCGCGAGGACGCATGCCGCTCACTGACATTCCCTCTAGCACAGTGTATTCCTCCTCTAGAAGCTTCCCAGCAAATGAGTGGCCCTCGAAGTTGACGATGAGGGAATGATTGTGTATACCACATAGAACTCTCAACGACCATCTCTCTGAGTGTTCAATAGCACGTAGCTTGAATAGACAACCACACTTCTTCGTACCGGTTCGACGCTTCTTTATATCCTTCTTCTTGACGTCCTTTTTTCTTGGTTTACCGTCGTATTCCCCTCCTCTCTCACATATTAGATCCACTCGTGCTGATCTACGAGGGTTTGAGGTTTCCGACCGGCCAATGACTACTATGACACCAATGTTTCTACCAACACGTTTGACCCAATCAATTAGTTCAGCTCGGGTGTCAAAGACCTGAAAGAATGATAATATCCGTTACATTCATGTCACCTCCTATATTATATGGCTACACATTTCATCATAACATGTTACCAAGGAAGTGGAGTCATCGTTAACATTACCAAGGGTGTGGAGAAATGCTCGGTGGTGTCAATGTTGGTGATCGCATCATTGGACATGGCCTCCATCGTGTTGGGGATGGACTCCTCGGCATCTTCAACAAATGGTATTAGATACTTCTGAAAACACAATAAACATGTCATTATTTTTTTGAATTATGAGTCTATGAAGAATATATCTACGGAAGCATAAAGACTAACCTCTTTATTCATACTTCAAAGCACTTGTGGTGGTTCTACAAATCAACGGTTGATCATAGCTCTATCATTTCAATACCTGTGTGAATATTTCATTGATAAACAAATTAACATGAATGGTATGTAAAGGCACAATGACACATGTTTAATGAATAAAACTATGACCAAACACCACCAATACCCCTATAAATGCCACCTACAACACCATGACCACTATCCCATCGAACATCACCATCCAATACTACCGCAAACCACCAAACCACAACCATCCCAACCAATACATGGCATATCATCCAAACCACACATATGGCATATCACTCAAACAAACTATAAAACCACACATATCCATGGCCATCAACACTATCATAATCACCACCAATCACGTATAAATGTCCTACACAATGACATACAAATAGAACCACCTCTAACACCATCACTACTACCATAACCCTAAACCCTAAAAATACAAACATGACCATTGCAACAAAAATCTCAACAATCACCACCCATGCCACCATATCCACAAGAAAACACAAACAAATTTAAAAAAAATCAAACAATGAAGAATGGATACTCACCAAAGTGATTCTTTCAAGTTAGAGCATTTATTTGCACTCGTGAGAATCAATGAGGATCGGTTGGAAGGTCTTCGGGGTGTCACCGGAGGAAGTACACTGCCCGGCCGGGGATGTCGATGGCGGACGTTGCGGTCGACGGTAGATAAATGGGCGGGGAGAGAGAGGGCATGTGTTTGGGGGTTTTATTTGGATTCAGTTGGTGGGGATGGCATTCACACATTTTTGAGTTGGTGGGGAGGGGTTGATTGGTGGGGTTAATGATAAAAAAGAGAAAACACATGTTATACTTTATTATTTGGGTGGTTTTGGGGGGGAGAGCAAAATGGTTGGTGGGGTTAGACGCACCCAAAAACAATTGAGTGCAATTATGGCTAACGCCTCCGCCGTTTAAATATAGTTTTTTTTGTGCAATTATGCCCGGCCCCTCTGCTGTTTCAGAAAATATTTAAGCCCCGTTTGGATTAAGAATTAAGTTATTATGAGATATTTTAGAATAAAATAATTTTTTATTTAATTGTATTTTAAATTATATATTTTCATTTAAAATGTAATAATTAAAAAAAAAAATTGTTGTTTGGATAAAATGATAATAAAGTGTGGACAGAGATTTATAAAAGATGAAAAAATGAGGACAAATGACTTACAAGAAGTAATGACAATTGATTTGATAGTGAGGCTTTATATTCTTTTGGGTTGAATAACCTGGAATAACTTAAGGGATTGGTTAGAATCTATATATCATTTTATATCAGTTAATTCTAACATACAGATTCTTATATATTATATTCTTTCAAACACTCATTTTAAGGCTATTCCGACTAGTTCTCACCTATTCCAAACCCTATTACCGCGCGAACCAAATGGGGGGTATTTAAAGTGCGGTTATGGCTGGGCTCTCTGCTGTTTCAATATAGCTATCGAGATAGTTTCAATATAGCTTTTTTTTTTTGTGGGGATAGATTATAATTAAATAAATTTTCAGAATAAAATCTCTTTGGATATTTTTTAAATAATTGACATGTTTAAATACTAACATTAAACTGGATAATCAAATGATATATTAAAGAAAGATAAAAATTAAAATTGAGATTTTAAAATTTATTATCTCTTTTAGATGTCATACATTGAAAATTTAATAGTACCGTAATATATTTTAGTTGTGATTAATCATACAAAATAACCTATGCATCACAATTTTTTTTAAAATATTTAACAAGCTTGACAGCAATTGGATAAGACTCGCACTGTCGCTCATAAATGAATTGAAGAGTATCTCCAACCATGCCTCCACCAATGGCTCCTTCATTTGGTGGAGCATGGCATGTTTATCTAGGTAAGGAGTCAAATTCACATCTTTCACTCCAACCATACTTCTTGAATGACTCTTATAATAATATTTTTATTAATATTTTTTTCAAAATAATTATGTTTAAATTTTAAAATTACAAAAAAATATTTTAATGATAATATTTTCTTTTTTTTATTGTAACGGTCATATTGGAACGGCTATATTGTAACGTAACTGTCTTATTTTGATGATTATATCTTAACGGTCACATTTTAACAGCTATATTTTTAATGTTAGATCATAAATAAATCCATATCGTTTTTTATTCATTCATCCCAACTCAATTATCTCTTTATATTCTCCAAAGAGTATCTATGGCTCGCAATCGTTTTACCCATATGGTTCTTAAATATGAACAAGATGTTGACAAGTATGAAATGTTATTAGCAATGGTGGTAGTTGAAAAACAACAACAGGCTAACGAGATATTCTTCTTCGATACAGATTTGAGATGACCTGAAGGATTGAGTGGAATATTCACCGGATAGATCAAAAGAGTAATTGTTGTTAAGAAGATCATTGTAAAATACATTGCCACGAGGATCCATCTGCACAAAATCAATTAAAATAAATTAATAAAAATAATACTTAAAAAAATAAAATGATAACAAATGAGAAATTCAGATCAAATGTAAAAATTTAAAGAAAATGAAACATTAATTTTGAAACAATAAAACTTGTAGATTGAGAGTGTAAAAATTATATGAATAATGATATGATTAAATAGATAAGTTATTATATCCGTTGTAACTGTTATAAATATACAAATATAATAGTTTTTTTAAAAAAAATTACTTGAAACTCATCAAAATTTAAATGTAAAAAATATTATTTTTAATTTTTCTTTATTGTGAGGGCACGTCTGAGAGTTCCTTATGGTATCCCCCGTTCATTGAGTGGACTCACTCGTCCGTCCGAATTGTGGAGCGATGAGGAGTCCATTGGAATTAATTTTTCTCGCTGACTCGTCTAATCGGTCCAAGGTGTCAAAATAATTTCGACCGTTGGAGATGAATATGCGACGTGGGGTCTGACAGACACTAATAAAATTTGAGTGTGCGATATGATTGATTGATGATGTGAACCTATCATTGCCTTACCCTGACACATACGGATCTTTTCCCCGAAATTAACCATTCATTGCAAGGCTTCAAATCGTGCCACGCAATTATGAGTTAGGTACAATTTCACCAAACACTCTTTCAAATACTTTCTACTTTTATATGTATGTTACCTTCTCATTCTCATTTTCTTGTTCCACCTCTGAAGATTCATATGCATGTCATCATCTTTTACAAGGGCTACTGTACTGTACATGCATGTCAGTTAACATATGAAAAATCCCTGGATGTTATGGCATCTAGCTGTGAAACACCTGGCATCTAGCTGTGAAACACCTGCCCCTAAATATATTATATTATATAAGAAATCGACTCCAAATCATATACGTTTAGTTGAAGGGTATATGCGTTTTAAAAATATAAAAATAAATTATTAAAATATACAAGACTTTAAATAGACACAATAAAATTATAAAATCTGATAATTAAACCCATATAGAATTGAATCTTGAAATACAATAAGACAAGATTGGACCTAAAATTCTAAAATAGCTTCCCTTTTCAATTTTTTTTATCATTATCACCACAAAGAAAATGAATAATTTTGTAAATTAATTATCACAATGTTTTTGTACTACTCAAATTGATAAAATCAAATTTCAATAAAATAGGAATAAGTTAAAAAAAAATAGAATAAATTTATAAAATGGTAAAAATAAATTGAAAAACAAGATCAGTTTCGTAAATAATGTATAAACAATTTTCATTTCTAAGTTAAAAAGGTAAGAAGAAATCCCATTTTAATAGTCTCAAAAAAATTAAATACAAAGAGACAAACTTATTGATAAAAATCCAAAAAGAAAATAATAAAATTCTATCAGAATAAAAAAACAAATAATTTTTTTAAAGATTTAGGAGTCCTAGTCAATCACCTTGTTTATCTATGCCCAAGATCGGTCATGAACTCATGTAACATTCAATTGTAATTTTATATGAGGATTCAAATAACATATCAACGTGCATTCGATCAGTTGATTTATATAAAAATAAATTATTTCACCTTGTTCATGTTTAGTTATTGAAGCTTTTTCGCGTTGGTGGCTATTGGCCCATTATCTTTTATCCCTTCATATTTTTTTATTTTTTTTTGGTTCCTTCCATTTCCAATATTTTTTATTTTAATTGTTTTATTGGAATAGATATGACTATATTTTCAAAAAATAAAATAGGGATTTTTAGTTTTAAGTCCCTGTAAACATGCCTATTTAGGGATCGGTCCCTCACTTCTTGATATTTTTTTTTAGTCCCCATATTCAACCGCCTATTTGGTTTTTAGTCCCTCCGTCAAACGTCCGTCCATACATCGTTAATTTGTGAAATGTGATTTTATTTTTTAGTCCCTATAAACTATGTTATTTAGTGATCAGTCCCTGTAAACTATGTTATTTAGTGATTGGTCCCTGTAAAATATGAAGAAGAGAGGGACTAATCACTAAATAACATAGTTTACAGGGACTTAAAAATAAATCATATTTCACAAATTAACGGTGTATGGACGGACGTTTGACGGAGAGACTAAAAACTAAATAGACGGTTGAATATGGGGATTAAAAAAGAAATATCAAGAAGTGAGGGACTGATCCTTAAATATATATGTTTGCGGGGACTTAAAAATAAAAATCCCAAATATAAAATAAACACCACACAATTAAACCAAAAGGGACAAAAACACTCATTTTGAGAGGTATATAGGATTGTATTTAAAACTGAAAAAAAGGAGTGTAACAGAGTTCTTTATTATTTAATACCAACTATGAGCTCAACACTCAACATTTAATACCATGCATTCAACATCAAAAACCTTTATCCTTCTGCTTCACGAGGCCCCTAATTAGCCCCTGTTTGGGTCAAGAATAAAGCCTAGAATAAATGAGAATTAGTTGGAATAGCTTCAAAATAAGTGTTTGAAATACTAGAATAAATAAGAATTTGTATGTCAAAAATTAATTAGCAGGTATAAAGTGATATATATATATATATATATATATATATATATATATATCCTGGAATTACGTTATTCTGCATTATCAAAAGAATAAGTAGTTCAACTGTCAAATCAATTACAATCATATTTTAGAAATCAAATCTCATCATTTTTCACCTTTCATATATCATTATCCACGCTTTATTGGCTTATTCACATTTTATTCGAATAATAAATTTTTTATTATTATATTTTTTAATAAGTATAATTCAAAACACAAAAAAAAAAAAAAAAAAAATTATCTTTATTTATATTGAATAGTCATAAATCTCAGAATTACTTGATTGTTTACCCAAACGGGGGCTAAACAGGGGGTATTTTTGCTCCTTCCGTGAGGCATCGAGTTCTTTGAGAGATTTACAGCTAATTGGTTGTCCATCGATATCACTGTCAGTTCTTCTTGTGGATGATAACGTCTCTTTGATATTATTTAGCCATAGTGCTTTCACAAACGGTGGATGAAACTGCCACATACATACTTGTAGACAAAACCAAAAAAGCTTGTTTTTTTTTTTTTTTATGTCCAAGAAAAAGTTCTTGACCCAAGAAAGATTTTTTTTTTTTTTTTTTTTTTTTTTTTTTGTTGTGCTTGACCCAAGATCGATGACATTTGTTGGTGCTTTTTTTTTAAAACTTTTGTCACCTTCCTAGTCACTACATAAAGTAACCAACAAAGTTTGGATCTCACAGTAATTACATTCTTATATATCAGTGGCGCTTTAAATTTTTTTATTAATAAGATCATTTTAAAAAATGAATTTTACAATTTTTTTAAAATTTACTTCTATCATATATTTATAAAAACATAAACTTTTTTTTTTAAATAGAACAATTTACATTAATAAAAATAAACCATAAAAAAAAAACAGATGAAAGATTTCTAATATATAAATTTTTACAATTATTTTTTATGAGATTTTATATTTTGAAATCGTTGCATGAAAATTTCATTGTCAAAATTATTGAATATATTTTTTTCAATATATATGATTAAACAATTATTCATTCACTGGATAGGACAGGTCCGGGCAATGTTAGCTGGTGGGTTGGTTGGCAGGGTTGTTATGGTTTAAAAAAGTGATAGTAGTAGTTTTAGTTTATTTATTTTTTTAATAAATGTGATGGGGTCAATTGACCCCATCACATATAGTGTGGCACTGCCTCTATACTTGAGTATCTTTTTTACATAGAGTCTGTTATGAAACTCCTTTCTCATCTTTACATTTTTAGAGAGAACAAAAAAATTGATCAAAATGAGTACCAATATCATTGTATTCAAAGTTTGGATGGTCTTGTATTGACCAAGAAAAGCAAAAAACCAAAAAATGGTGGCCGGCAACGTCAGCCAATCACGGAGATCCGGGGACATGCATGGTCGAGGAGATCCAGGCACACGCGGATCGTGGACGGGTTTTACGTACGGGTTTTGATCCTTTACTTGTTTTTCTGTACTTGTTTTGTGTCTTGATCTATCAAACGGTCATAAATTCATCAAATAAAATGGATTCATTCATCCATTTATAATTTGATGTATTTATAACCGTTTGATTTTAATTGTAATGATGTAGCAATCTCACAATAAAAGTCAAGTAAGATACAAGCAAAGAAAAACAAGTAGAGAATCCAAACCCTCTACGAACAGTTAGTGCTGGTACATGCAGATGTGCTCTTGTGGGATGGTAGAGCGTGGACGGGCGTGTGAGAACGGGTGGATGCACGTGAACGGGCACGCGGCAGGCCACGTGTCTGGGCACGTGAAGTGCGCAATATGGCGAGACAGGCACGGCAACAAGCACGGTCCACGTCCGCGCGAACACTATGTGAACCACACAGACGATATGTGCATCAATTCTCGATGCATAGAAGCTTCAAACAAAGATCAATAAAGAAAGAAAAATAAATTCAAGTTCTGATATCTTAGTCAGAGAATGAATCAAGTATCAAGAGCATGACCCAGTACGAAGAGAAATGAGTAAAAGACCAAACTATCTTTAGGACAAGAAAGACTAAAATGCCCCAAACATATATAAATATCTCTAATTGATTCATAAAGTTTATTGAACTACATGTAGAAGTATATAGATTTTAAAGAATCAAATATGTGAGATTTATATGTAAAGCTACATGTATGATTGTCCTTAACATTCTTCTTTTGTGTAAGGCTCTGTCGGATGGAACAAATTTGAAGAATGTGATGATCAAAGCATTTTGGATTTTTTTTTTTGTGTGCCCGCTATAGTAAGTATCACAAGTTTTGATATAATTTAGTGGGAATATTTTGGTAGGGACGGAATAGTTTGGTGCGGTCTTCTTCGCCTGTACTTTCCGCCGGCCGGAATGGTGGAGCCAGAGGAGAGTTCACATCCGGCCTCCCATTCTTCTCCTATTGGAGCTTCACTTTCCACCTTGGATCAATCCCCTCCTTTGAAACCTCCCCCTCCTCGGATCCTCCCCCCCCCCCCCCTTGGATCAACCCCCTCCTTCGAATCCGCCCCACCTCCTCGTGGGGGTACCATTGACAGTATTTTCAAAGCATTCAAAATGAAATCTAGGGCATTGGAAGGAACTTCCTCATCCACCTCTGTTTCTTAATTGATTCATATAGTTTATTGAACTACATGTAAAAGTATATAGATTTTAAACAATCAAATATGTGAGATTTATATGTAAGGCTACATGTAGGACTGTCCTTAACATTCTCCTTTTGTGTAAGGCTCTGCCGGATGGAACAAATTTGAAGGATGTGATGATCAAAACATTTTGGATTTTTTTCTTTTGTGTGCCCGCTATAGTAAGTATCGCAAGTTTTGATATACTTTTGTGGGAATATTTTGGTAGGGACGGAATAGTTTGGTGCGGTCTTCTTCGCCCGTGCTTTTCGCCGGTGGAATGCGGAGCCTGAGGGGAGTTCACCTCCGACCTCCCATTCTTCTTCTTCTGTTGGAGCTTCACTTTCCACCTCGGATCAACCCCTCCTTTGAAACCTCCCCCTCCTTGGATCCTCCCCTCCCCCCCGCAGATCAACCCCCTCCACCTCGGTTCAACCCCTTCCTTCGAATTCGCCCCCACCTCGTCGCGGGGGTACCATTGACAGTATTTTCAACGCATTCAAAATGAAATCTAGGGCATCGGAAGGAACCCCCTCATCCACCTTTGTTTCTTCACCAAACAGAGCTGCTCCACAATCAATCCTTGCTTCTATTGTTCCCTCACCCACCATCAGAAATGTAGCTCCAAATCCCATCCCTATCTCCACCTCCTCTATCGGAACGCCACCGCCTCCATCCCACATCTGTCCACCGCCCCCCTCAACCACTCCTCCTCCCTTGATTCACTATACGGCCCCTCCCACCCAAGTCCCTCAAATCCCACCAAACTCTTTCCCTGCTCTCCCTACTCAGCGAAAGCAATGAAAGGCAATGCAAGTTCCCCTTGCTTCAACTAGTCATCAGATCCGCTCTTGGGGATCCCTTTTTCAGACTGACAAACCCTGTCCAAATGTGGGTGCTCTGCGTTTCATTGCTCCAATCAGCGAAGGCAAAGACACTAGGGGGTCCTCAAACTTGAAGCTTATGCAAAGAATCTACAATAATGGGACCGCGTTGTAGTCGGGTACATTAAAGGTAAGCTACCTGTCTTCGTACCTTTCATTCAGTTTTTTGAGAAACTGTGGAACCCAAAGGGAGAATTTCGTTTCATCCTTCATGGAAATGGATTCTTCACTGTCAAATTTGATTTGACTGAAGATATGAATTCCATCCCTAAAGGCGCCCCTTCGACAATGGATCACCGACCTTTTATCTTGCGCAAATGGTCCCCTCAGGTCTGAATGGAACATGAGAAACTAAGTAGCATCCCTATATGGCTTAGACTTCCTAATCTTCCTCTCCACCTGTGGGAGGAGGACTGCGTTAGTCGGATAGGAAGTCTTCTAGGAGTTCCTCTATATGCTGACTCTGCCATGCTTTGGCGTAGCTGAGCTTCCTATGCTCGTATCTACGTGGAAGTGCAAGCCTCAACGCTTCTCCCTGACTCTATTCTTGTTGAGGTAGCTCTAGGAGTCCGAGAATCCTTTAAGGTTGACTACGACTGGAAGCCGATCGCATGCAAATATTGTCAAACTTTTGGGCATGATGATGCACCTTGCGTTATGAAACCAAGTGTGGAGCCCCCCATTGCAAACAAGGTGGGAAAGGAGAGGGCATCTACAATCACAAATAAGGGCAAAGAAAAGGTAATCTCTCAATGGATTGAAGTTTCCAAAACCAATAGCTCAAAGGTAAAGCTGCTTGCAGATGCTATGAAACCTATCTACACCTCCCAGCCAAATACCAAGAATTCACAAAATCCACCAAATGAAACCTCCATCCTCTACATCTCTAAATCGAGTGAGCCAACAAGTGAAGCAGTCTTTCAACCTGACCTTATTCCCCAAACTTCCAATGTTGCCTCCACCTCCCAGCTGAACACCAAGAATTCACAAAACCCAGCAAATAGATTCTCTATTCTCCAAAACATTTATGAATCGGGGTCAAGCCCAAGGATCTGTACTAGATCTCATTCAAGTGGGAATCAGTCCAAATCCATCACTCAGAATCAAAATGCACATCCCTCTTCTGCTATCCGCCCTCCTCAAGCCAACTTGAAATCCACATTGCTGAACCCATCTAACAATGAGGTATTTCCCCATCCCTATATTTTTGAATCCCCTAAACTAATTAATTGTCCAAATAAACTGTCTGTTCTGGAATGTTAGAAGTTTAAACAGCCTGGAAAAGCAGCACGATATCAAGAATTTTTTGAAGAAAATGCTATCCCAAATTGTATGTCTCGTTGAAACAAAAATCGATCTCCTAAATGCTGATAGGGTCCGATGCAACATCCTACCGAATTATAAGCTTCTCAACCCCTCTCCAAGGAGGTAGGCTCTGGGTTCTTTGGCAGCCGGAGCTGGTCCATGTTCAACTTCAAGCTTGCTCCTCATAATTCCTGCACTGTAAGGCCACCCATGTGTCCAGTTCACAGAGCTTCTTCCTCACTACTATCTACGCCTCAAATCTAGCTTCTGAGAGGCAAATCTTGTGGCATGATCTCTGGGTTTGGCTCAATCTATTACTCATGAACAGTGCCTAGTCGGAGGGGACTTTAATGAGATTCGATTCGATTCTGCCATGAAAAACAAGGTAACAATGTAATTCATTCAAGACGGATGTCAAGATTTAACGACTACTTATCAAGATGCCACCTTCATGACCTTAGGGCCTTCTTCTTCTTGGAGTAACAATGAAGATCAACGTATTGTCTGCAAGCTTGATAGGGTTTTGGTCAATTCTCCTTTGTTGCACAGAAACACAAATGGCTTTGTGCAATATCTTTTGGCCAGGCTCTCTGACCACACCCCTCTTCATGTGATCGCTAACCCTCCTTCCCCATTGGGTCCTTGTCCTTTCAAATACTTCTCTGCTTGAGCACTTCATCCAGGCTTCGACGAGGTAATTCAAAAGGCATGGCGTATCACTATGCATGGCTTCTCCATGTTTATTCTTTCAAAAAAGCTGCATCATTCGAAGATAATTCTTAAAGATTGGAACAAAGAGGGTTTTGGTCCTATTCAATCCTCTCTTCAGCTATGTCGACAAAGGCTATAAGCAGTGCAAAATTCTGCCCTTGTGGACCCTTCCAACCAAAGTCTTCCGGACCTTGAAAGAGATGCCAAAAGTCAATATCTTCTCATGCTCCAGTGCGAAGCGTCATTCTTGAGACAAAAATCTCCTCAATTATGGCTAACTGAGGGCGATAGGAACTCCAAGTTCTTCTACTCCTCCATTAAATCAAGAATCGCCAGAAACCCCATTCGAAAGGTTTTACTTGCTGATGGTTCCTACTCTGAAGATCCTAGTTTCATTAAGTCTTTTGCGGTGGAGTACTACAATTCCCTCCTCAACTTTACTGGCTCATCCGCGGCACCTCGGTTGGACAACCTTGTCTCTCTTACCAGCTCGGAAGGTGATGCTCTGTGTGAACCGATTTCTGAATCAGAAATAAAGAAGGCCCTATTCTCTATGAAGCCCCACGGAAATCCTGGTCCGGATGGCTTCTTAGCCCATTTTTTCCAATCTTTCCGGTCTATGGTGAAAAATAATTTCCTTGCTGCAGTCTCCTTTTTCTTTCAAACACGGCATCTCCTCAAGTAATGGAATCACACATTTATCTCCCTCATCCCGAAAGTCAAGCTTGCTGAATCTTTCGATAACTTCCGCCCCATCTCTCTGTGCAATGTGGTCTACAAGACTATAACTAAAATTATGGCTGAGCGACTCCAACAGGTTCTTCCCAAGCTAATTAGCCCAAACCAATCAGCTTTTGTAAGGGGTCGAAACATTGCGCACAACACTCTTCTAGCGCATGAGCTCACCCGGGCTTTGAACTCTCCTCAACTAGAGGACAATCTTGTATAAAAATTGATCTTCAACATGTATTCGATAGTGTACAATGGGACTTCTTGGTGGAGGTCATGAGAGGTATGAATTCCCCCCTTATTGGATTCACCTCATACTTCATTGTATTCAGACAACATCCTTTTCAGTACTAATCAATGGCAGCCCACAAGGCTTCTTTGGCGCTCGTTGTGGCCTCCGGCAGGGAGACCCTTTCCCTGCTACTATTTGTTATCACAATGCACGTTCTATCGGTCCAAATTGAATATGCTATCGCTATGGGATCAGTGGGTCCATTCCTCAAGGCTGATTTGAACATCTCTCACCTCTCTTTTGTAGATGAACTGATTATCTTCACTGATGGAGATTCCTCCTCAACCCACAATCTATGTTCTGTACTCCTCTCCTTCTCTCAAATGTCAGGACTTCAGCTCAATCCAAAAGAACGTTAGCTTTTCTCTTCTCTCAAGGGTTCTAAGTTTGCACAGATCATGGGTATCCCTTTATGCCAACTTCTAGTCAAGCATCTTGGCCTACCTCTCACACACAAATCTCTATCTCATTCTATGTGTATGCCTCTCATTGACAAAATGTGCAAAAAGATTAACTCTTGGTCCTCCTCACTCCTCTCAAAGGCCGGTCGTCTTGAGTTAATTCACTCCGTGTTGCAGAGTTTTAGTTACTATTGGGTTGCGGGTTTTCCTCTCCCAAAAAAGACCACAAAGCTATTGAAAAATTCTTCACAATTTTCTCTAGGCTGGAGATAGTGATAACTCAAAAAAATGCGCAATCAAATGGACAGAAGTCTGTCTTCCCAAATCTGAGGGTGGACTTGGTCTCCGTCATTTGCGAGAATGGAACGAGTCTGCCATGGGAGTTCGATTTTGGGAACTAGTCTCTGATCATCAACCCCTATGGGCTTCCTGGATGAGGAAAAATATATCTCAAGAACATGCATTTGGTCTATTTCTCCAAAGTTCACAACCTTCAGTGTGTGGAAATCTATTATCAATGTTGGCTCTTAGATTAGAGTGGCCACACAATATGTTATTTTCTCAGGGAAATCAATCAATTTATGGACCGACCCGTGCTTCCAAGGACATAGCCTCCAACATCATCTTCAGGGTCCACCTCTGCTTTGGTGGGAACCTCCAAGGGAGGTTATGTTTAGCACTCTATTTCGAGATGGCAAATGGCACAAACCACACAGGTGGCTGACTGAACTTGCCTCAATGTGGGATGCCATCAACGAAATTGAAATTGGAGGAGATGGTAATGACATTCTGATCTGGACAGGCTCAAAGTCAGGGAAGATGACTTACTCTTCTACTTGGGAATATATTAGCAAGAAAGGCTCTCAAACTATCTGGGCAAAAGAACTTTGGAGGCCAATACAACCACCGAGACAGAGTCTACTCTGTTGGCAAGCTGCCCTCGATCGGCTCCCCACACTCCAAAGACTTTCCAGCCGACAACTAATCCAAAATACATGTTTGCTCTGCTCCATTGGATCAGAAAATGTGGTGCACCTGTTTCTACTCTGCCCATTCTCAACCTATATTTGGAAAGCCATTTCAAAGGCCTTAGGTGTATCTCCTATCAGGCACCGATCTCTCCCAGATCATTACACATGGTTCATTTCTCTTGGGTTTACTCAAACTGAAAAAAAGATGCTACATTTCCTTCTCACACATATTATATGGTCTATATGGCTTGAGCGAAAGGACATGATTTTTAGAAATACATGGTGCTTTAAACCACTGTTAGTTCGTCGTATCCTCTTTGCTACAAGAGTTGCCTTTGCTGGGAAACTATTTGAAGATGAAACAACTCCAATCATGGATAAAATGTGCGCTCTTTTCATAATTTTGATAAATCAAAAGAGGGTGCTCGAAAAAGAGGTCTACTGGGAAGCACCAAAGGAAGGGTGGTTAAAACTAAACTATGATGGCTCAAGATCGGATGATCGTTTTGCTTATGGGCTCTAGTTCGTGGTCAATCAGGAATTTGTCTCAAAGCTCTACCCGCTCGTGTTCGGGCGGCTTCTATTAATCTCCTAGAACTCAAGGGGTTGGTCGAAGGGATGAAGCTTTGCCAATCTCTAAATCTCTAAAAGCTTCTCGAGTGTGGCTTGAGTCTGACTCCACCATTGCTATTGCATGGATTCATGGACGGGGATCCATCCCATGGACGACTCTTAGGGACTTACGGACCTTCTCTACACTATTGAATTCCCTATTGGAGTGGAAAGCCACCCATGTCTACTGAGAAGGAAACCAAGCAGGTGATCACTTAGCAACTTTTCAATCAACTTTGGGGTACCAAATTCATGAGCCTCCAAATTTTTGGCATGATTTCCTCAGGATCTTAGTGGAGGACAAGGCTGGGAAAGTCACAACTCGAGTTAGTAAATGAAATTACTTGCAAATGACCTTGAAACTGCTCTTGGAAATTGCTCTGGTGATCTTTTTGTTAACATTGGGACTGATATGTAGTCACTCTGTTCCTTTTAAATATTCTCCCTTTTCACTTTGTACATATTCACAGTTCATAGTAATACAAAGTTTACCAATAATAAAAAAAAAGTATGGATAAACTCAAGTGATTAAATTTTTTTATTTATGAATGCTTCCCTACCCTCACAATTTTGCTATGGTGTGGTTGGTAATTCATTATATATAATGTTATAGTCAATTCATTTTGCAGTTTAAAATGCAAACAATACATGTTATTTAAAAAATCATGTACCTCATTTAGTGACGTATGTACTTTTATAAAATTTTAAGTATATATACTTTAAGATTAATTGAATGATATTGTTTATAAAATAAAAATATATAAAAACTGTTAACGAAAGTATATATCTTACGTATACAGTGTGTGAAGGGAACAAACATGGTATATATGATTGCATTTTAAACTCTAAAAAAGGCTGAGAGTTAATAGTTCTTCAAACTATTGCTTGGTGAAGATGAGGTTTGTCATGCAATACAAAATACTAAAAATCACTATAGCATGAATGATATTTTTCTGATTTGAGTGAAAAATCTCTATCAACCTACTTAGAGACATTTATTTGTGTACACATTATATTTATTGGTCAAGAGTGAATGGCATAAACTCATGCGATCCATATTGACTGAAATCTAATCTCCTAAAATTGGAGATGGGATCTAGATAGTGTTAAACCCCATCAGCTTGCTCAATCCCAATCAGGAGCGCGCATACATGTTCAAAAAGTCTATCAAACATCAAATGCTTAGCATGTGAGGGGATACATATCAATCCATGATTGAAGACTAACACAAACTCATGAGATCTCCCTAATTTGATCAACCATGCAAATTTTTAGGGACAACCTCAAGATTACCAGTGAACTGAATTTTTAACAATTTTGCTGTGATTTATATGTCCATAAAATGGATGTCAAGAAAAAGAAACTAGAAAACAATACATTTTTAGGCAACATAATCATATGCAAAAAAGTGAATACTGTTAGATCATTGATAATTTAAAATTTTTGGTGATGTATAATGTTTTTCATTTCTCTTTTATTTGAGTTTTCCATTGGATTCACATTAGAAAAATGTGTTTGATAGTATTTATATAAGTTAAGGTGCTACAAGAAATATAGGTTTTAGCTGCGAATTATTTCATAGAAAAAATTTATCATTTTGTAGTAAAAGGTTTTTCTCGACAAAATAATTTCATTGCTATTATCATTGCGTATGCCTTGTATGAAAAAATCATTTGCTGTGAAAATATAATATCGCAGGTGATCTTTTGCCATGAAATTATTTTCATCGCGAAAGCTGACATTTTACAATGAATTATATTTCATCGCACATGGTGATATTTTGGGACATGAGGTAGAAAAGCAATGTTAGATGCGTTGATTACATGCAGCCCTACATACAGTTATATTTTTCTATTAGATATATCTTCTGTTATATATGTAAATTAAAATATGTTTTTTTAATAAAAAGTATATATAATTCATTGCAATACACTCATTAAAAGAATCAAAGCATACTACAGTAATGTAGGATAAATTTGAAAAGAAAATTAATGTAGAATGTTTAATTTCAAATCAGTCTCGAAAATAAAGTTTTGTGAGATTTTATCATATATAGGGGTGGTAAATGAGCTGAACGGCCAAGCTTTGACATGTTCAAGCTCGGCTAATTTATAAACGAATCAAGCCGAGTAGAGCCGAGCCAAGCCGAGCTCACGAGCCTTAATGTGCCTAGCGTTCTTCTAAAACTTTTTAGGGTTTTTAGGAGTTGAAAATAAAATTTTAGCCTAAATGAGCTAAATTCATGAACTTAAACAAACATAACTTTGTATTGATTTAATGTTCTGATTTTACAAAGGAGTTGAATCAAACTTCAACAAGTTTTTTATAACACAAATGAGTCGAGTTTGAACACAAAATAAAGCTCGATCCAGGTCCCGAGCCTAACCGAGCTTTAAAAATTGTTTAAGCTCTCTCATTTGTCTAATTGAATAAGCCAAGTTCGAGCCAAGCCCGAGCAGCTTAATTCGTTTACCAGCCCTAATCATATAGACATATCTCATTATTTAAAATTATAATAATAACTTTTTATTGGTGAATTATGATCGAATTTAGGATTTAAGGATCTTGTATTTTATTTTTATTAAATTTAATAATTGTCATTATAATTGGGTCTTTATTATTTTTAGTAGTCATAATTGATATTATGAGTATATATTTAATGTTTGTGGACTATAAAAGGAGTGTCACCATCTTTTGTAAGAAAAACATTTTCAATCAATAAAAAAATAGTTAATGGAATCTTGACGTGTATTGGATATCTTCTATTGTTTCATGTTGTGTTATTAAGCCTGCACGTTGGTTCTTCCCTAGCATTATCCAAAAAAAAAAACATTCGATCTCTAAGGGTGTGTTTGTACACAATCTCACAGGAAAATGAAAGAAAGTAAAGGAATTTGGGTCAAAGGGAATGTGATGGAAACTAAATTATTTTTCATTTGATCAGTTGATGCAGCATGATCATGGACCGTTCGATTGGCATTGAGGACCATCACATGGACGATTATAGATGATTCACAATTTTTATTATTTTTACTATTTTTGGCAGTTTTAGAGTTTGTTAAGATTTATTTTATTTGTTTTAGTTACTATATTTATATTTGAATTTCAAATAATTATTGGAATTTGAATATTAGTTATGATAGATATGAAGTTTGTTTGTGATTTATTAGTTATGATTAGATATGAGTTTGTTTGTGATTTTCAGATTTAGAAAATCTATTAAAATCCTATTTAACAGATTTAGATAAACAATTAAGATCCTAATATGTTAAGGATTCTCTGCCCTATAAATAAACTTGTAAATCACATTATGAATGCATAAATTGATTATTAAAGTTTGTTTATTTTCTCTATTGTATTTTGTTATCATGTAAGGATCAACAACTGCATAGAATTCTATCGTGTTTTTGATATTTTTAAGAATCAACAGACGCGTTGAAGCCCTTCATCCTGGTATTCTTAGGAATCAACAGCGTCGCAGGAGCCTGCAGATCTCGCATTCCTGAAGGTTGATCGGGTCAGCAGAAGAGCGTGATCATCACACTGCATCACCAGTTTATACGTTGTTTGTGTTTGTTAAGAAAGTGATGGAATATAAAAACTTTTATTTGTGCATGTGATGGAAAATAACGAAAAATAAAAATTGTTTTTGTGCTTACGATGAAAATGACCGTAAAAGAAATATATTGTTTATCTTATTAGAGAAAATGATGAAAAATGACAAAAAAATATATATTGTTTGTACGCTAATTTAAGTATAATATAAGAGCAATCTAACTTATCAATCAAATATTTTTAAATAAATAAAATTTTGAAAGACAATCAATAAGAACATGTCACATAATAAATAAAAAAAATTAAATAAATATTTTTATTATTTTATTATAAAATAAAAAATAAGAAAAAAAAAAATTCAATATCACCAAACATTAAATATTCAAACCCAAAAAAGCAAACTCACTTTCCTTCCACTAGGTTGAGGAAATTTTTTTTCCTCCTCTCCTAATAAGACAAAATAACAAAGGGAAAGTGATGAAAAGTTTTTTTTTTCCACTTTTTGTTTAGCACATATAACTGGTTTTTATGTGGTCAAATAGAAAGTTTTTATTTTCCTACATTTTCCATGTGGCACAAACACACCCTAAAAAGTCTCACAATCTCTTAGTCTCTACAAACAAACATTATATGTCTATAAAACAACGTGTACAGAAGGTCTATTGTGCTGAAAGGGTAAGAATGTGTTCACTAAAATCTTATCATTTGGAATACATCTTCTGTGTAAATTAAGGTAAATCCTTATTTCATTGAAGTGGACCATAACTAAACTCTTATCAAAGTATTAAAAGTTAATCAAGTCTTAATTTTAACACAATCGTGTGCTTCGACCTACCACATCTATGCAATTTTTTAACTTCCAATTTTCACGGGGACGTATATAAGATTATCTATGATTGCAGGGATGTAGATATCTTTAACCCTTTTTTTTTATTGTACAGTTTTACAAATCTATGAAACATCATTTTTTTTTCTAACAAAAACTATGTTAAAAAGTTTGACATCTGCGTATCTAAATTAATCAGCGTCATTGAAAAGCCATGAATTGGGCGTTAAAATAAATTTCCTGTTATTACCAAATTTTTTTATTGGTTGTTGTAACTCATGACACTAATATTCCCCCTTCATATAGGATGGTTCAACCATTCAATTGTTGGAATTTTTTTTTTTTTTTGGTCGGTGGTAACTCCATGAGAGTTGTTGGAATATTTCATTCAACTAATATCCTCAAATTTGTTTTTTCACTTTAACATTCCCCAATGAATAAAAAGACAAACAGTAGATGTTAGTGATAGTGGATTTGCTGAAAGATTTATATTCAATTAGAACAAAAGGGAGTTGGAATGGAAGTTAGACTACATTCAAAGGAGCCATATCACCTTCACTTGAGACATATACAGTACCTCCAATAATTGAAGTTCTATACATTTACAACATCATCCATCAAAACAAAAAGTTGTATTTGTCTCCATCCCCGGATGGGCCATACCTTTCCAGGTCCTGACCCCCTTAGTACAATCAAAACTTCTAGCAATTTTACCATCTAAACTTCAAAGCTGTAAGCCACATTTCATCAAGCAATCCACATCTGAACATCAAATATTAGCTATAACTGGAACCTTGTTTTCTCCTTGAGAACTAGTTGATAATATGATTGACTTGCTTCGAACAATCAACGATGGCAGGTGAAAAGGAAATCGATCTATATGAAGTATTGAGGGGATCAAAGTATACAATTCCAGGCCTCATGTGGTTGTGCACGCCATCGTATGTCGTTATAACATACCTATTATCTTCTCCATCTCTCTCTACTCTCTTCTTCACAGGGCAACCTTCAGCCGAGCAATGATAGTAATTCCTGAGTTGTGCAGTCATTCAAAAACTATGGTCCATTAACAGTGATATCATTATATATATATTCAAGTACTAAAACAGAGAAAATATGGATGAGAAGCAGTGAAAAACCACTATTTGATCAATAATTGATCAGATACAACATGTAACTTATCAAATTCTATCCTTACCTCATATTTGGGCTGGTTTTCACAGACTTCTTCCCATACTTCCTCCACTTATAACCATCATCCAAGATATCAACCTCCGATTTTGTACGAAAAGCGATCTTCGATCCACCATCAACTTTCATCTTCTTCATTCCCCTCCCTTGTTTTCTTCAACAAAACAACAAGACAAAATCAGAATTAAAGCAGCAGCTCTTCTAATCCTGCCATTATTAAATTCAAAAAGAAAACAAAGAGCCTCACAAGCTGCTGCTGCTACTGCTGCTACTAGTACAGTTATGGATGCCTGTATTGCCCCAACTACATGCTACTGAATATTGGACTGGCTCTTGAAAGTGTGGTTGCGCCATGGGAGGTGCAACGACATCCAGCGAGCCTTCATCGAACATCAAATACTCTGCGAATTCGAACATTGATTGGTCTGAAACATCCATACAATCTGGGACACCGTAAGTGATGAGTTTACTGAGTTCAACCGCCGCCATGATATCTTTCGATTGATGCACTCTCCAAATTTATATGTCTATATATATATGTGTTCAGTAAAGCTGGTTGCGCTTTCCCACAGACCTTCCTTATAGTGAAATGAAACTTCTTGGTTAGTGCAAACCATAATATACAGCCGCCAAAGAGACTTGGAGTGGTGTCCCCCACCATAATATCTTTATTAATTTTTTTTTTCCCACATAAAAACAACATTACATGGAAGACTTGTCATAAGAGAATGAAGCATGAAAAAGACCCCAAATGATCTATTAAAATTTGTAAATGATCATACGATCCTGGAAGCATCGTTGGGACAAGTCATATGATTTTGGCAGGATTTTGTGGTCCGTGGGAGAGGCTATTTAAGAAGGGAAAAAAACGTCATCATCAACGGTCATAACATAATGGAATGTGTTCAATTGGTTGAAGTGTCTTAGTTTTGCAAGACAGGTTGCTCTGTTCACACAATGCCATTGTTTGAACGGAGAAAAAGAGTTATTTATTCCGGAGAAATAGTTATACCGACATAAGTGGATATATCATTGAAATAACATATTTTATGTTTGGTTATGTTTTCAGTTATTCTCGCTGCGAAACGTAAGAATAAACAATTTGTTGTTTAATAGATGATAAATAATATTAGAGGTAGTCATGAACAAGTTGATAAATAATATTTATTATTTAAAAAGTAATGAAACTACCCTTCATATTCATATGTATTATTAATTTTTTTTTTGGGGGTTTCCTAGATATTGCTTAATATTAATCCGGCCTCAATTGATAAACATCACGTTTATAAACAGTTTGAAATTTGTATTAAAATGAAAAAAACAGAATTTTATGTAGGACCCAATTTCATTTAGTATCCAATTGTTCTTACATGGAAGTGACGTCACCAGTGTTTAATCACGGGCTTCGCAACAGGTGTGCAAGAAGGGACCGCAGGGGTACCAGCCGAATTTTTTTAAAAGGATATGTGTGGGGCCCACATATCACCAATGAATAGAGGAGAATAACTTGATTCCAGCCCTAACAATAGAATCTTGATGAATACGAGAGAATAGAAAAATGATTCACAGATCTCATTTAAACCCTATGAGATAGTATATGTAGTAATACTAAATTTACCATTTACGTCACTTTTAATAACTTCTCATCATAATTATAGAACGGTTATGATTTCCTCACATGAAATCATATGAAATCGTGCCTAGACTACATGCAATTGCCTTTTTTTTTACTTGTCACAATTGGATTATTTATTGATAATTGAATCAACTCTTCAATTATCATTGTTTTTAAGAACACATTGAAGAAGCACATCCAAAGTTTGTTTTAGAGGATTTTCAACCATTGTTTTGATTTTTGGAGGACTTTTTTAGCCTCTCATCCAATCGAAAACCACAATTGAACAATTTGGCTATCATTTCAATGTAAGGCGATTCAGGTATGGCATTTGTTTTTATTGTTTATTTTTGCAATTGATACAATCTTTTTTTTTCTTGGTATTTGATGTTAAATTTGACAGTTCTGATATGGCCCTTTGAATATGGTTTTTGAATTCAAATATGAAAGTCTCTGACCTTTTGAATATGATATTTGATGTTAAAACTTTTTATTATGGCACGTGGTTATGTAACAATTGAATGTCAATTGTACTTTCATCCCTTTTTTGGAGTTATATGCATTTTTTTTCAAAAGTAATTAAGTTACATTGGGAACTAATATGAACATTCATGACTTTTATTTGTAAAATTTGATTATTTATGAAATATAACTAATTTGTTTATATGGATTTATAATAAATGTTGGTTACATTCACAAATGTAACTGATGTTTATATAGCTTATATAATAAAAATCAGTTACATTAACAAATGAACTGAATATTTTATGCAGTATATTTTAAATCAGTTACAATCATCAAAATGTGGATGTGAAGGTCGAAAATAGTGGAATCCTGAGGAAGACTAGAAAAGTGGTCAAACCACCTCTCAGGTAGCGAGAGGAATCCATGGGTGGTAACATCGGTCATCAAAGATGAACATATCGGCTGGAATGATTTTTTTTTAAGTGGTGAATGTATATAAAAAAACGGTTAGAAATTTTTGGGATGTGTTTTGGGGGTTAAAATTTTTTTGGATATGTTTCGATAGTAGGAACCAGTAAATGAAAAGGAGGGTTTTTTGGCATGGAAATTTTGTGAGTTAAATAGGGATAGTTTTGTATTTTATTTTTAGCCTTTTATAAAAGTTAACTAGGAAACCAATAGTCTATTGACACTTAATGAGGTATGTGGTTGAGGCCTGAATAATGGGGCTTGTGTAGCAGGACTCGGGGAGAATAACCTGATTCCTGCCCTTACATAGAATCCCAGATGAATAGGGGAGAATAACTCGATTCCAGCCCTAACATAGAATCCCAATACTGGTATATGCATGTTTATTGTGACATTGTTATCCTTGGTTATTTCAAGCAACCAAACAGGCTATTTAAGGCTATTCCGGCTAAATCCATTGTTATTCCAACCTGGCTTAAGATTGATAATCAATATCAACCACAAAACAATATATCATCCTGTGACTTTTTAATATGAATGCATTACTTTTCTGATTGTTTCAAATCAAGTTGAATCACGAAATTGATCAAGACTTTAGTTAAATGATAATTTCCCTTCCAGTTATGAGAACTATTTACTGTAATAGGGGCATATTTATTAATTTTTCAATGGTTGAATTTTCAAATTTTTTATATGAATATGAATGATATCACTTTTGTGATTAACTGTTCCAAATCAAATTGAATAACAAAATTGGCCAAGATTTAAAAGAGATCATTTTCCTTCCGGCTATGAGAAATTACTATTGTAACGGTGAAATATTTATTGATTTTTTTCCGTTGGCAATTTTAACAATGTTTATTTCATAACCTGTGATGTAATGGTCCTTCAGATACTACTTCACCCAGGTATACTAATCCATAAATAACACATGAATATAAACCACTTCACAAATATACATCATTTAAATACAATCTAATTAAAAAAAAAAACTTTCGCTTAGATATTAGTTACAAATTCAAAATTGTTTGGTGTGTGACATTTGGCTTCACCATCTAATGTTTTCCATATCTTTTCATCTCTGCTCCTACACCTGCCATTCATATTATCAATAATTTTATATTTTATTTTACATAGTTTTCTTCCTGGATCATTGTTGTGACCTTATGTTCCATCATCTCTTTAATTATCTTACTTCTTCAGAAAGTCACACATCCTATTAGGTCATTATTTTCTTATTATTTTATATTATATATTTAGGTTATGCTCTTATAATTCATTGATTCATTCTCTTAACTTTTGAGTTCAGTTCAATAAAAATAAAATTTAATTCAATAGGCCCAACAAATGTGTACATGTGTGTACACGATATTCTCAACAAATACAAAATTATTATAAAATTTAAATTAAGTTACATTATACTTTATAGAGTATTATAGAATACGATATATAAACAATGATCTACAATATTGTCCTAATAAGAATCGCTTACAGTATATATAGAACATTAAAGTATATAAAAAATCTTTCTAATACACCTCAATTATTATTAGGTGTAAATTATCACGCGCAATTCTGATATTTCGTGTGTATTTTTCACATATGCAAGGCATGTTAGAAGCAATATATATATAGTAGAGATTCAAGACAATGAAGAGGTGAATAGATATGTCTAGCTTAGTGTGAGTTAAATTTTTTATGATTTGGATAGATTATTAATCACTTTTAGTTGTTGATTGATGATAAACAAATTAAAACATAAGCATGTCAATAAATCAAAATCAAGCACAATCACTTACAACCCCTGAAAAAGTTGGATTAACATGGAAAAGAAATCCCAACTGGGTAAAAAATTGGTATGGGACCTAGCTAGTTCAGAAAACAAATTGATAAAAAACAAAAACAATTTACAATCATATATAGCTAAAAATATATTATCCCCTCTTCTTAATTCTCCTCGAACGGATCCATTGATAGTGGTCATAGAAATCAATAGTCTCCTAAAGGTGAAAAAATGACCTACGTATTGTATTGATTCTCAAAAAGCTCTCACAGATCTGATTCGACCACCTTAGAAATTAAAATAAATATACTCAGATACAAGATGCCTATTTATAGAGAACTGTGACAAAAAGATTATTCACTGTATATTCTGGACAAAAATGTCTGATGGACTTCAGTCCTAACATTGGGATAAACATTGAATATGATTGCTGTGATTTGGTTTATATGAGATTGATCAAGATATTTGAAATTTGAAATTAAAAATTTTGTGCGAACTAAAATATATATGAGCGTCCTCACCACATTGGAGCATCTAGATGTTATGCTTTGAAGATCTAGATTTTCATTTTTTTTTTTAATATAGTTCAAATAAAATAACTCATAGATGGAGCATTTCAAAGAATGATAAACTTAATTGAAATACGCACACACACACACATTTATGGAAAAAAAATTCATAACATTTTTTTAAAACATTTATCAACTCAAAAATCTTTTACAAATTAAATTTCAAATCAACTCACTCTCACTTGGGATACACTAGGTGAATGGTATTTAAAAATCTTAAATATCACGTGTGTGATTTTATCTTGAAAGTTGGGTGAGAGTGCAATTTGTGGAGCTTTGTAGTTCTTCGTCTACAATTTCAGTAACAGTAAAAACTATTTTTAATATTCGTAGGATGACTCCTTACAGAATTTTACATAACTATTTTTTTTTTCTCATAACATTAATTGTCAACAACAAAAACATGATAATACTAACAATACATACATACAAGCATGCATATATACCTATATATACTTCATATACAAACAATGATTCTAATGAAGAGGTATATCTTTATCTCTTTAATCTAACTGTGACATTTATTTCATGTGATTTTCTCGTGTGGCAACTGGTCCACAAATTCTGTAATACAAAAGAAAAAAAAAAGATATTACAAAGTTTGATGGTCCCCTTCCAACAGATTTAAAAACCTTTGTGATTTCCTGGGGGTATTCATCAAAGGTTTTAATGCATCTGGGCTTTGATGGTCCCCTTTCAACTGTTTCTTCTTGTGCTCAAAAAGTGGTTCAAATCATTGCAAATAATATAGTGGTTTGCCTAACTTATTATTTTAAATGGAAGGTAAAGATAACTAACTGCATACATGGCATATTTTGCATTATATGCACTGAATCTAGAACTAAAGATCAAATGCCAACCCACAACACAAACAAAGAACTAAGAACTACAAAAGATTCAAATTTTCAAATGGCAATCATTCAAATTTGAAATGAGTTGTTGGACTGGCACAAAATTTGCATAAAATGAAAACTGTCACAAGGCCTTCAAATTTTGCATCATGAAACATGGAGATTCCACTTACTCAATCTTCTGCGATACGAAAATATTGATCACAACCGCAATTACATAGAAGTGCTTGCATCGATTACTGACATTAGCTCAGGGCAATTGGCAGCCAAGGATTGAGAGGACACCTATATATACCAAGTGTTGATGGGATCGTAATAGAGTACTCCAGGGCTCCTGTGGTTGTGAACGCCGTCATATGTGGTTATGACATAGCTGTTATCTTCCCCATCCCTCTCCACTCTCTTCTTCACATGGCAACCTTGGATGGAACAATGATAATAGTTCCTGGCAACGCAGCAATAGATCATTTAGTAAAGAATATGTCATTATCATAATCATTTCATTACATGACAAATTATATATAGGTACACACAATATAGAGAATCACTCAACATTGATTAATTATTACCTCCACCACTAGATATTGTTGATAACAATTAATGATGAACAAAAGCGATGAGAGACTAAAATATGATCCTAAAATATCACAAACCTCACACGTTAAATATGTGAGATGACACAATGAAAAACTGCCGAGAGCCTTGGTGACATCTAGTCCTGAATGGATCCCCTCCATTAAAGCATCATCATCAAATTTACCATACCTTGGATTTGGGTTATTTTTCAGAGACTTCTTCCCATACTTCCTCCACTTGTAACCATCATCTAAGATCTCGAGCTTTGATTTCGTCCGAAAAGCAATTCTCAATCCACCATCAACCTTCACCTTCTCGGATCCACTCATACATTTCCTTCAACCAAAATCAGATATTCAACTCAATCATAAGAAAAAGAACAACCAGATCGATCCTAAAAATCAAAACAAGTGTAAAATTCTTACAAGCTGCTACTACTACTACTACTACTACTTGGTATTGGATGAATTGGCTTCTGAAACTGTGGCTGCAACATAGGAGATGCAATGACCTCCGGAGATACTTCATCTGACATCAAACGCTCCACGAATTCGAAAAAAGAGATGTCAGGAAGATCCATAGGAATCTCAAAACCAGACTCTATGGATTCCTTGATCCCATAAGGACGTAATTTATGTCTTATATATGTAAATTCTAAAGCTTTCGTCCGAGCCTTCCAACAGACCTTCCCATTGATGAAATGAAGCTTCTTGGTGGCCGCTGAGGGTGCTTTGGAGTAAGTCTGTCATCAGATTGGATATCGATTGAATACATTAATATCTCAGTCATATTTTAATCATTCGGTACTGATATTTTTTGGATAATAACCATGTTTAAATATTAACATTAATTTAAATATTTTAAAAAATAACACTAACTTGGATAATCAAGTGATATATTAAAAAGATATGAAAACTAAAATTAAGATTTTAAGACTTATTCTTTCTTTTAGATATCATAAATTAAAAAAAAATTAATAGTAATATAATATAAAATGATTGTGATTAATTATACAAGATAACAAATATGGATAATTTATAACACAAACATATATAATTTTATAATCTATATCGAATTCAAGATATTTTTCAGATACACTGATATCCATATCGTATTTTGGATATTTGAATTTCAGATATTTTTTATTTTTTGAATACAGATTCAGATTGGATATAAATTTTTTTTTAGATAATTGACATGCTAACTTGTAGTGGTGATCCCCACAAATTAATTAATTTTTTTTTTTTTTTTTTTTCTTTTTTTTTTTTGGCCCACATAGCATTGCATGGAAGACTTTTCTTACAAGGCTTTATGGATGAATCCAAAGGCTCATTTTATCATTAAATGATCATATGGTCATCGTGGTGGAAACGTCGTTGGGATATTCAGAATAAGTATTTTTTTTTCCCTGAATATTAAAACGGAACAGTAGTCTCAACGTTTGTGTGGTCATTCAAAAACACATATTGGTCTCGATGACCCTCATAAAATTTTGTATGTTCTCCGACCGATCATTTCTGTTGGGAGGATTTCTTTTAGATAATGTTATCTAGAATTTTTTTCTTCTTTTCAGTTACAACTCTAGTACACACATGTTGTGAATTTTTTAAAATAGCATACATCATCTAATTAGTTAGATATATAATTTAATAAAAAAATAAAACAAATGTTTCAGTGAATTGTATATGCATTTATTCATTATAAAAGGGATCATGTATAACAACACTTTTTTTTACATATAAAACACCTCTCAAATATCTTGTTATACGTAATACCCCTTCAAAGTATCTATTTATTCATTATATTCAGTATCTTTTTTTATTTTTATTTTTGGCATATCAAAACACATCATGATCCTTCGTCTAAAGCCATCAAGCAATATATGTTAATTTTTAACTTCGATTGATGCATCTACGCTAATATTAGACCGGTCAGAGCTCTTCTATGGGAAACTATTAAAAGACTTTCCAACACTATTGGACGTTCATGTTGGCTAGTTGGAGGAGATTTCAATGAAGTCCAATTCAACAATGAAAAGGTAAGAGTCTGTAAGCCTTTAACTCCTGCATTCATTACTTTGGGCTAGAAGACCTCAAGTCAATTGGGCATACTCCATCATGGAGCAATATAATAGACATGACAGTCGTATTATGTGCTGACTGGACAAAGTTCTTTGCAACTACGAATTCATATCAATTTATCTTTCTCTGGTGGAATATCTACCTCCTGAAATATCCGACTACCACTCCCCACTTAAAATCATTTGTGCTTCACTCCTGCAGGTCCAAGACCTTTTAAACACTTTGAAGCTTGGGAATCTCATCCATCTTTTCACTCCGTGCAGGAAGCATTATTGCATGTTCAGATAAAAGGTTTCCCCATGTATTGATCTATGAAAAAATAGTCTCACACAAAGCAGGTGCTCAAGACTTGGAATAAGGAAGTTTTTAGACAGTGCAACGTACACAATCTTTCTAACAGAAAAAAGGATATGGAGGAGGCCCAATCAGATCTTCAACAAAACCCGAGGGATCACAATCTTATTGCAAAGGAAGAGGATGCAAGAGGTAGATATTTGACTGGTCTCTCCCAGGAAGAATAATTTGTGAGACAAAAATATCGATAACTGTGGTTGGGTGCAGCTGACTCTAACACAAAGGTCTTTTACAACTCAATTACGTCTATAGATCAGTCACAAACACTATATCCAGGCTTCCGCAATAGGATCAAAATATGAAGCCAATGTTCCCTTTTGATACAATTTGGGTGAATTGTGCATTTTTTATATAACTTAAAGATCACAAATTGTTTATAATGTGTGATATTAAATAATATAAACATCATTATTCTAATCTAAACTGTAATTAGTTGTAGGAAATCGTAAGTTGTTAAACAACCATGATATTGTTTATTTAAAAATCATGTTTCATTTTGAAAAATGTGATATTTTCCCTTTACATTGACACATACGGTTTATTAAAAAATTATAGTCATTCCTCTCCAAATTACATGCATTAGTTTTAGATTTGATTACAGTTTGACTTATGATCACGTTTGAAAATCATGATAAAAAATGTTATATAAAAGATCACACTTAGAGATATAACGATTTAAAACCATGATAAAAAGCTTTTGATCATGGTTTTAAACCGTATCTATAAGGACCATTTTCTAGTTCCAATTAAGGCATGCCACGTGTCACATCATCCTGCCGTCCAATCAAACAATGACAACGACACGCACAAGTGATCTCCATGCTCACGTGCATCGGACGACTAGGCCCGACCTGGATCAAATCAAACGGGGACCGAATCCGACTGAGGAAGATCAGTATATCTACAGATCGAAGCAAATCCTGTCAATCTCCCTTGATCCCATAGGATCATTGGATTTCCTCTCCATTCAACTAGGCAGATCTCCAGCTGTGGATCCTCAGGGTGAGACCAACAGTACTATAAAAAGGGGATAAAATCTCTCATAAGAGATATGTGAAATTCATTTTTACAAAAATCCTAGATTTTTCATTTACTGACTTGGGCGTCGAATGACCTTTTGCCAGTCACCCCACCCTCTCCGGTGACATCCTTAGCCATCTCGCTAGCAAATTGTGTCAACAAGATGGAAGAATAGCAGAGTGAACTGAACTGGTCACCCAAATTTGAATATTAAGGTTTTGACCCTTCCAGTATCATTTTTTTATCACTATCACACATATATCCCAACTATTAAGGATGCAACTTGGTGGTTCGGGCTCGGGTTGACTATAATCCGAACCCAACCCGAAGTTCAAGATATTCAATTATAACCCAACCCAAGCCAAATTTCAAACCGGCAATCATAACCCAAATCCAACTAGTGACAAAAATATCCAACCCAAACCCAACCCACAAAACCTAGTTTTCAATCCTAAAACAAAACCCAAAACACAAAGAACAGATTTTTAATTAAGAAAAAAACATCCATTTCACAAAATTGTGATAACCCAAACAAATAATCGAAACAAAAAATTCAAAGAGCTCCATGTAAAGTCCACCAAAACAAGAGAATTCTAGAACCCAAGATCCTTTGGCAACCATGACTTTTTCGGGTTTTTTTTTAAGAGAGAGAGAGATAGAGATCTATCAGAATTAGTGTCATCTTTTTTTTTTAATAAGAAGAGAGAGAGAGAGAGAGATAGAGAGAGGAGTGAAATGAGGGCAGCAAGAGTTTTTACCTTGCTGTGACGTGAGAGCTAGAGGAATTTAGATTGTCTAAAATGCAATCCAACGATAGAGATTAACAAAGAATCAAGTGTTGCGGAAAACCTCCACAAATAGATTAGGTTTAAGGGTTTGAGAGGAGACGAACAAATCAAACAAGCAATCACACAGAAGACAAGGAATTTACGTGGTTCGGCAAATTGCCTACATCCACGGGCGGCGGTGATGATTTTATTGAGAAGAATTGTCTATATGTGCCTCACAATATTTTGTTTTCCTCAAGAACATATATAGAGGAAACAAACAATCTAAAGAGGAAACAAACAAATTTAGAAACAAATAAATTTAGTGATCTCAAGAATCTTAGAGACAGATTTCACAATCTCCAGAATCTTAGAAATATATTTTGCAATCTCTAAATATATTTCTCAATCTCTAAATATATTTCCACCATGACTTCTAACTTTGGGCCATAGAAACTACAAATCTCCACCTGGCACTAAGTTCCGAAGTCATACCCAGCTTCCTCTTTCACATCATCTCCTCATCACCGCATCACCGCCGCCACCGCCTGCTCATCCGTGTAGAACATTGATCAAGTTCAAGCAATGCTCGAACTTGACCCCTGGAACCGCCTTAGTCATCATATCAGCTGGATTATCCTTTGTATTAACCTTTTTCAAAGAAATAACTCCATCTTCGATAACTCCACGTACAAAGTGATATCGTATGTCAATGTGCTTGGTGCGGGCATGGTGTACCGGGTTTTTCGCTAAATGAATAGCACTTTGACTATCACAGTAGACGTCAACAATCTCCTGAGAGATACCCAAATCACCAACTAGACCTCGTAACCACAAAGCCTCCTTCACCGCCTCTGTCACAGCCATATACTCTGCCTCCGTGGTAGAAAGCGCAACTGTAGGCTGTAACATAGATCTCCAGCTCACCGGTCCTCCCGATAGTGTAAACACATATCCTGTCATAGACCGTCGCTTGTCCAAGTCACCTGCATAGTCCGAATCAACATATCCACTGATTTGAAATCCACTAGTCCTGCGGAACTCCAGTCCTACATCCAAGGTACCCCGAATATACCTCATGATCCATTTCACTGCCTGCCAATGCTCCTTTCCAGGATTCGCCATGTATTTGCTCACCACACTGACTGCCTGTGAAATATCGGGCCGAGTGCATACCATTGCATACATCAGGCTACCAACGGCACTCGCATAAGGAACATGAGTCATGTACTCACGCTCCTCATCTGTTGATGGAGACATACTACCCGAGAGACGAAAATGAGCAGCCAGTGGTGTGCTTACCGCCTTAGAAGTTTGCATACCGTATCTTGAAAGAACTTTATCAAGATAACTCTTTTGTGCTAAGCGTAACTGGCCTTTCTGTCTCTCCCTATGTATCTCCATCCCTAGGATCTTTCTTGCAGAACCAAGATCCTTCATCTCAAACTCCTGACTGAGTTGAGACTTCAGCTTGTTGATCTCTACCATGCTCGAAGCAGCAATGAGCATATCATCAACATATAAGAGCAAATAAATGAATGAACCAACCTCGAGTCTCCTGAAGTAGACGCAGCTATCATACTCGCTCTTCGTGTATCCTTGGTTCATCATAAACGTGTCAAACCTCTTGTACCACTGCCTTGGCGATTGCTTCAGTCCGTACAATGACTTCTTCAGTTTGCACACTAGGTTCTCCTTTCCAGCAACTGTAAACCCCTCGGGCTGACTCATGAAGATTTCCTCATCCAGATCACCGTGTAGAAACGCCGTTTTGACATCGAGTTGCTCAAGCTCCAAGTCAAACTGTACTACAATACCTAACAAAACACGGATGGAAGTATGTTTAACAACAGGTGAAAATACCTCATTGTAGTCTATCCCTTCCTTTTGAGCATAGCCCTTGGCTACCAACCGCGCCTTGTACCTTGTGCCACTACACTCTGGAGAGCCTTCCTTCTTCTTGTACACCCACTTGCACCCTATGGCTCGCTTCCCCTTGGGTAGTTCTGCAAGTACCCAAGTCTGGTTCTTGTGAAGAGACTCCATCTCCTCTTCCATGGCTGTCTTCCATTCCCTGCAAAAGGAATCTTTTGCTGCTTCTCTGAATGAAGACGGTTCATCACCATCGATGGTTAGTGCATATGCCACCATGTCCTCGAACCCATATCGAACCGGTGCCCGGTGTGTCCTTCTGGATCTGCCTTCCACTAAGGACTGCTGCTGTGGTTGTTGCTGTTCCTGAACCTCTTCGTCAACCTCCGCTGACGGACTTGTGGGAGTTTCCAACTCAACCTCAATAGCATCATCCATCATCCCTCCTAGAGAATTACTCTGCTTACTAGAAGTTTGTAAAGCAGACTCGTCGAATGTAACATCTCTGCTGATCACGAGCTTGCGTTCCTCAGGACACCATAGTCGGTATCCCTTAACGCCCTCTGCGTAGCCCAAGAAGATTGACTTCTTTGCCCTTGGATCAATCTTACTTTCTCTGATGTGAAAGTAAGAGGGACATCCAAAGACCCTCAACGCACTGTAATCTGCAGGCTTCCCCGACCACTTCTCAATAGGAGTCTTGCACTCTATAGCTGTCGATGGAGATCTATTCACAAGATAGCATGCCGTGTTGACCGCTTCAGCCCAAAGCTCTCTACCCAAACCTGCGTTGGATAACATGCATCTTGCCCTTTCAAGTAGGGTCCTATTCATCCGCTCTGCCACTCCATTCTGTTGGGGTGTGTTCTTCACCGTGAAATGTCTAGCGATACCGTTGACCTTACAAAACTCCAAGAAAGGTCCATACGTGTATTCTCCACCATTGTCGGTCCTCAACCGCCTGACCTTCCTTCCCGTTTGATTTTCCAACAACGCCTTCCACTTCTTGAAGATCTCAAACACCTCATCCTTACCCTTCATCATATAAATCCATACATAACGAGAATAATCATCAATAAAAGTGACAAAGTACCTTGCTCCGCCTTTCGATGGAACCTTCGATGGACCCCATACATCCGAATGGATGTAATCTAGAGTGCCCTTGGCCGTGTGAATTGATGTGCTGAATTTGACTCTACATTGCTTGCCGAAGACGCAATGTTCACAGAAGTCAATTTTCCCAGCCTTCACACCCTTCAACAAGCCTTGCTTGCTTAGCTCCGACATCCCTCTCTCGCTCATATGCCCAAGGCGCATATGCCACAACTGTGTAAGCGAGAGGCCACTGTCGCTTGATGTAGACACCGCAGCTCCACCAGTCACAGTACTCCCCGAGAGAATATATAAGTTGCCAACCCGGTTGGCTTTCATCACCACCAAGGCGCCACGAACCACCTTCAGGACTCCATCATAGGCTGAGAATTTATACCCATTAGAGTCCAAGGTGCCAAGGGAAATAAGGTTCTTCTTCAGCTCTGGAACATGCCGCACCTCTGTCAATGTTCTCACGACCCCATCATGCATCTTCACCTTGATCGAACCCCTGCCGACTGTTTTACAGGCCATGTTGTTGCCCATCAAAACAGAACCACCATCGACCTCCTGGTAAGAGACGAACCAGTCCCGATTGGGACACATGTGGTAGGAGCACCCCGAGTCTAGGATCCACGCATATTTGGACTGTGTTTCAGAAACAACTGACAAGACGTTCTCCGCATCATCAGAACCAGATTCAGCTACACTAGCCTCCTCAATCGCTTTTCCCTTGTTGTCCCGATTAATTCAGGACAATTCTTTCTCATGTGCCCTTTCTTCTGACACTTATAACACCTGATCTCCCGCTTCCTGGACTTGGATCTGGATTTATTCCTTCCAGATTCCCTCTCATCCGTTCTTCCTCTCACAAACAGACCATCCGCCTGTGAGTCACTATCAGAATTCTTCTTTCTTATCTCATGCGATAAGAGCGCCGCCGTGACGGTCTCCAATTCAATAGTGTCCTTCCCATAGAGCAACGTCGTCACAAGATGCTCAAGGGAATTAGGAAGAGAACATAAGAGCATTAGAGCTTGATCTTCATCAGACATCTTGTCATCTATTTTTCCTAGTTCAGAAACTAGTCTACTAAATAAATTAAGATGTTCTGCAATAGACGTACCTTCCTTCATCCGCAGTGTATAGAGTTGTCTCTTCAAGTACAGACGACCAGTCAAGGACTTCGTCATGTACAGACTCTCCAGCTTCAACCAGATTGCCGCCGCAGACTTCTCCATCGATACGTTGGGTAAGACATCCTTTGCCAGACACAAACGAATGGTACTGCACGCTTGAAGGTCAAAGTCATCCCAATCATCATCCTTTATCGAACTCGGCTTTTTCTCCTTCCCGTCTAACGCCTTGTGAAGACCTTGTTGGATCAAGACATCCTTAACTTGGACTTGCCAGAGTCCGAAGTTAATCTTTCCGTCGAACTTCTCAACATCGAACCTCGCGTTCGAAACCCTCGCCATCTTTGATTTTTTCTTGAATGAACAAAACCCTAGAATTTGAAAAAATTCTAGATCCACTCAAAGAAATCCTAGATCTGAGCAATGGAATCTCAGATCTAATCAAAGAACCTCTAGATCTCACCAAGGGAAACCCTAGGATTCAGAAACCCTAGGCTCTGATACCAATTTGTTGCGGAAAACCTCCCCAAATAGATCTAGGTTTAAGGGTTTGAGAGAGAAGACGAACAAATCAAACAAGCAATCACACAGAAGACAAGGAATTTACGTGGTTCGGCAAATTGCCTACATCCACGGGCGGCGGTGATGATTTTATTGAGAAGAATTGTCTATATGTGCCTCACAATATTTTGTTTTCCTCAAGAACATATATAGAGGAAACAAACAATCTAAAGAGGAAACAAACAAATTTAGAAACAAACAAATTTAGTGATCTCAAGAATCTTAGAGACAGATTTCACAATCTCCAGAATCTTAGAAATATATTTTGCAATCTCTAAATATATTTCTCAATCTCTAAATATATTTCCACCATGACTTCTAACTTTGGGCCATAGAAACTACATCAAGTACCAATAGCTCATATTAAATATCATATGAGTGTATTCTAGATTTGGGTTTGGTCGGGTTATATATGATGTCAACCTGAACCCAACTCACATAAAAATCGGATTCAACCCGTTTGGTTCCGGTTGGACCCGACTCGACCCAAGTTACAACCCTACCAACGATGCTTCCAAGATTGTTTCATTTTCAAAGTTAATTAGGCCACTTGGAGTCTTTATTATCATGTCTCATCTCCCATGACAAGTCTTCCATATATTGTATTACATGTAGGCCAAAAAAGGAAACTAGAATTATAGATTTATTGGTGGGGAACACCACTCAAAGTCTCGTCAGCACTAACTAAGAAGTTTCATTTCACTATAAGGAAGGCCTCTGGAAAGGCGCGACCATGCTTTAATCAACATAGTATATAAATCTAGAAACTGCATCCTTCGACAGATACCATGGCGGCTGTTGAACTAAGTACACTCATCACTTACGGTGTCCCAGCAGATTGTATGGATGTTTCAGACCAATTGATGTTTGAATTCACAGAGTATTTGATGTTCGAGGAAGGCTCGCTGGATGTCGTTGCGCCTCCCATGGCGCAACCACACTTTCAAGAGCCAGTCCAATATTCAGTACCATATAGTTGGGGCAATACAGGCATACATAACTGTAGCAGCAGCAGCAGCTTGTGAGGCTCCTGGTTTTTGTTTTTGAATTTATTAATGGCAGGATTGGAAGAACTGCTGCTTTAATACTGATTTGTTTTGTTGTTTTGTTGAAGGAAACTAGGGAGGGAAATGAAGAAGATGAAAGTTGATGGTGGATCGAAGATCGCTTTCCGTACAAAATCGGAGGTTGATATCTTGGATGATGGTTATAAGTGGAGGAAGTATGGGAAGAAGTCAGTGAAGACCAGCCCAAATCTTAGGTAAGGAGAGAATTTGACAGGTTACATGTATATGATGAATTACTGATCAAATAGTGGTTTTTCACTGGCCATTGATTTTCACTGCTCCTCATCCATATTTTCTCTGTTTTAGTACTTGAATATATAATGATATTACTGTTAATGGACCATAGTTTTTGAATGACTGCACAACTCAGGAATTACTATCATTGCTCGGCCGAAGGTTGCCCTGTGAAGAAGAGAGTAGAGAGAGATGGAGAAGATAATAGGTATGTTATAACGACATACGATGGCGTGCACAACCACATGAGGCCTGGAATTGTATACTTTGATTCCATCAACACGTCATATAGATCGACTTCCTTTTCACCTGCCATCGTTGATTGTTCAAAGCAAGTCAATCATATTATCAACTAGCTAGTTCTCAAGGAGAAAACAAGGGTTCCATCAACACTTCATATATATGGATTACTCGAATGGGGCTTAAAAGATTTGAAGTTTAGATGGTGAAATTGCATGATATTTTGATTATAAAATGGAGGTCCGGATTTGGAAAGGTATGGCCCATCAGGGGATGGAGCCAAGGACAACTTTTTGTTATCATGGATGATGTTGTAAATTGAATTGGAGATACCACGTCTCAAGTGAAGGTGATATGGCTCCTGTAAATCTTTCAGCAAAACCTCTACCTTTAACATCTACTATTTAACTTTTTGTTCATTCTGGTCTGCACTTTCCTCCCAACAGCAACTGTGGGAGCTTATCCTCTAGCACATTCCCCTTTCTCTCTTTTTTGTAAATCACTTTTGTGTATACTGTACAGTTTTTTATAGCAATACAAATTTACTTTTACCCTTCAAAAAAAATTAAAAAAAGAAGTAAATAAACTTGTTGTTCATCTAGGCATGCTAAAGTGTAAAAACAGATTTTGAGGATATAAATTGGAGGAGATATTCGAATAATTGAATGGGTGAACCATCCTATATGAGGAGAAATATTAGTCATGAGTAAACCACCCCTGAGAACTAAGCATGGCCAACAACCAACTAAATTTTTAACATAGTTTTTGTTAGAAAAGAAAATTGTTTCTTAGATTTGGAAAAGACAATAAAGAAAACTCAAATTGTGAAGTTAAAAAATCTAACAGATATGGTAGGTCGAAGCACACAATTGTGTAAAAAGCAAGATTTTGTCTTACTTTTGTACTATGGTTTATTCAGTGGCAAACCTAGGATTTTCACCAAAAGGGGACGGACGAGCTTAATGAAAATTACTAAAATACAAAATATATAAAAACTCCATGCATGCATATGCATTGCATATTTGTATCTTTGATATAAAATTATTTTTAAACCAAAAATTTCATAAAAATCCATTATATTATTGCAAAAAATATCTTTTGAAAGTTCAATTTATTGTATCTCTTCATTTGATTTAGGCAAGCGAAATAGCTGTATGAGAAATGTCAGATTATCTTTTATTGAAATTATAATATTTTTGTCAATCATAAATGTAAAAAAAATTTAGTTAATTAATTTACAATTTACTAAATATTGTTAGGTTGTATTTGAAAATGAGTTTAGAAATTTTTTAAAAATTTTGTTTTTGCAAGTATGATACGTAATCCAAAATGGTTTCCAAACGCTCACAATGGTAGGAAAAACAACTTTTAATTATAAACAACGATTTTTTGGTATTTCAATAGCATGCTTCTTGAAAAGTTAATTTCAAATGCTACTTTTCTTTGAGTGAAAATTATTTTCAAGCTTGTTTGCAAATACAGCTTTAGTAGAGTAAATTAAATATTTATTTCGATCATAATTCAATGAATTTATCCAGGTTGAACTTAAACTCTAATCTTTTTTTCTTTTTTCTTTTTTGCTTTATTTTTGGTTTCATCATCAAATACACACCAAAAAAATCTAATGAACCTATGTAATAAAAAAAATCAACTAACTTATATATATATACACATTTGAGGGTTCAGTGATGGTCCACTTCAAAGAAAAAAGGATTTTACCTTTATGAAGAAGATGCACTCCAAACAATAAGATTTTAGTGAACATATTCTTACCCTTTCAGCACAAGAGACCTTCTATACACATTGTTTATAGACATTACTTGTAGAGTGAGAGTTTATGGAGATTGTGAGATTTAGCAGAGATCGAGTGTTATTTCTTTTGGATAATGTTGGGAATAACAAACCTGTAGGCCCCATGTGTAGCTCTAGCATGCTTCAAATAATAAAGTATGCATCTCAATATATATTGCAATGAATTACATCTATTTTTATTAGAAACAAAAAAAAACTATTAATAATGTGTAACAGAATTGACCATAAAAATAGATGATGGTTTATCGATCAATTTCACCAAACATTGTATGTACATGGTATTCACACTGTTTCTTATTACTATTTCTCTGGATTCAAAAGTGGTTGATGCAACTTATCTATCTATATAAGATAATGATTATCAAATGAAGAAGATCATCAAAATCAACAAAGAAGTACCACTAAAAGGCCTCCCCTATCCGGCGATCTCCAGCATCATGGCGCATCTTCTTCTACACTGCAGCTTTTCATCATCAGTATCCTCTCATCGGCATCGGCATCAGCATCCTCTCATTGGCATCAACGTCCATTGAAAGGACTTTCAATGGTATCACAGCCGAGGTTGCTGCCATCCCAGATCCACTGCACCACTCCGACGCACCACTCTGCCACGGACATCGTGATCCGCCATGATTGATCATCGTCCCGTGCCGCTGCGATCTACAGTTCGTCAACTGCTTCAAAAGGTTCTCGGTCCAGCCTCCCTTTGTCACATACCGACCAAAAGCTCCTCCGTCGAACACACACACTCGACCCTTTTATTTTTTCTGGTGCCGCCACCTGCAAGGCTTCATCGCCTAGAGCTTTCTTTTCCTAGGCATTTTTTTTCTCTTGTTCTTGAAAGGAAAATGATACATCCAGTCCTAAATTGCAGCCTCATTTCACTACAACAAAACATGGTTTGCTGACGGATGAAAACCGTCACCAAAACTTTTATATCTTTCACGAAAGGTCTACTGTGATGCTTGTCCATCCGTCAGGGTTGCACCATAGATTTTTGTCAGTCACCGTAGTCATTTATGACCATCAAAGCATGTCTGTCACCATATGTAGTATTTGGTAATAGACGCGAATGTCACCGTAGGTAGACAATAGGTGACATACATAATAGGTGACATACACAAATGTCTGTCACAATTTATTGATATTTAGTGACTGGCGATACAGATGTTTTAATGACGTTTGTCACTTGCCCGTCACCATAGGCAGTATACAATTCCACAATAAGTGTTCTTCTAGTGTTGTCTTATCCACCCAAATTTTACAAACACATTTCATACACGAACATAAGGTGGTCCGATCCCTTTGTTGGAGCCATTCATGAAGGCATATTCAATGGATTTCTCCATTCCAATCATATATTTTCCAGGGAACCTTGAAAATTAATCTAACTCTTAATCATTACAATATTGTTGTACTTCTCTGAAATGTTCATAAATTATAATAAATAAAAAAACTATTCAGATGCTCAACAAAATTAAGGCATTATCTATGACATACAATTTAATTACTTGAAAGAAGCTGCACCTTATTATTTGGTTTTAATTTTGTAACCACTAGCTCAAAAAGAACCTCCATAGCACATGACAAGACACTCAATTATGTTACTTATAGATGGTAGAGATATTTATCTAATCTAAAATTGATTAAATGTGTGTAAGATATTTTTCACCCATTTTCATGTAATGCAAGAATAAACAAGTGCATTTTTAGTTCATCCATAATAAAATACTAACAAATACTATTTTGATTTTTCTCAAAATATATATATATATATATATATATATATATATATATATATATATATATATATATATAAACAAGTGCATTTTTTAGTTCATCCATAATAAAATACTAACAAATACTATTTTGATTTTTCTCAATATATATATATATATATATATATATATATATATATATATATATATATATATGCAAGCATATTACGAGGGAGGCATTGTGCATGATCTATTGTCAACTTTATTTATTCATATGCACTGCCACAACACCGCACACATTTTTTTTTTTTTGGTTGACAAGAGAATAACATGTCACTAAGGAGTAAGGATGGCCTTCTTTGAAGGAAATTTTGTCCAAAGACAGGTTAGGGACTATAATAACAAGGTGATTTCTCTTTGAAAGATAAACAATTGATTTATGTAAAAGTAATATCCAATCAATTCAATTAATTAAATAACTCAATATAAAAAAATCCATACCTTTGACAAATAGAAGATGAACAAAATGGCCACATGTGGTTTTTTTCTCTCCTTGTCGAGAGGGTTTCGGGGTAAGATAGGGGACAAAAATCAGATTTGGTGATGTGATATTGGGAGGGAGAAAAAGTGCCTAATTTTTTTCAATGGGAGGGAAAAACTATGATTTTTTTCAGTGGGGGGGGGGGGGGGGGAATATGATTTGGGGATATGATTCGATTGGGTAAAATTTTTAATTAAAAGGTTATTAAATAGCATTCTCAAATTATGACTTAACCATGTTTTTGGTGACATTTCAATACCGTCCATCACCAAATATATATCATTGATGACATTTTTAAAATGTCTATCACAATAATTATATTTTGGTGACTCATATTTTAAGTAACTGTCACGAAAGTAGAATATTGTGACAATAAAAAATGACAGCCACAAAAATTATATTTATTATGACATGCATCCTTAACGGTTACCTTATCATACTCTTAGGAGACCGTCACTTAAAACGTATGTCACCAAAACCTTGTTTTGTTATAATGTGATGAACGGATCTAACATCGCTTTTTATTCTTCTTTCACTTAATAAGACAACCAAACACATTTTTCTAGTGTGAGTCTAATGAAAAACTCAGATAAATGAGAAATGAAAAACATTATTAGAAAAAAATTATATTATCAATGACCTATTTACTTTGTTGCAGAGGATTGTGTTCCCTATAAATGCATTGTTTTCTTCTTTTTTTCTAGACATGAATTTTATAGACATAAATCCTTGCAAAGTTGTTTTATTTTATTGATCGATTGGTAAGTAAAATATTTTATATTTGAAGAAAAAAGGTGATACAGAATGGATGACTGATGAGTTTCCGGAGCAAAGAGATCACCTGGAAAAGGTTCACCAAATGATTTCCAAATCATTACAGAAAAACCGGCTGATAGAAAAAAAGTGCATCGAACATGGAATCGCATGAAATTTTTATTGTAGCTAAATATCGTGGAGATCTTCAAGAATAGTCGCTACACCACTACATGACCTTACTTTTCTAATTTTCCAATTTTTTAGGCCCTCAAATTAGCGAATTTACTATTTTTAAAAATTTTATATTTGTGATATTTTCCTTTTTAAGTCCCTGTGAGGGACCTATCCCTAAATTATTTTGTTTTTTTAGTCCCTGGAAGGGACTAAAAAGGAAGATATCCTTTAAATCTGAGAACTAAAACCCAAATACGAAGAAGTAAGGGATTGATCCCTAAATCCTATGGTTTATGGAGACTTAAAAATAAAAAAGTATTATGTAAAACCACCCCAACCCATTTAACAAAACTATTTCTCTCTCTTCGACTCATCTCCACTAGTGTGCCATTTTGATCGCCGGCCACGACGCCTGCTGGTCACCGTCCCCTACTCCACCTGCCTTTCCTCCCTTTCCTTCACCACTCCAATATTGTTCCACCCGCCGGTCACCGTCCTTTGTTCGATATCGAAGTGTAAGGTAAATATACTTCCTCCATCTTCTTTTTCATCATCTTCTTCTTGTTGTTGACCTTGTTTGCGTTATATTTTGTTATTTAAAACCCTAGTTGATCAATGATTTTGATTCATTTCTTAATTTCGAATTTGATATAGTTTTTTTTTTTTGTCTATATTCAAACCAGGCTGGCAATATAAACTAACAATGACTCGTTTCATTTAAATATGTGATTGATGTTAGTTTGAAAAGCATAACTCTTTTGTTTTCTGTGTATACAATCCTATTGGGTATAGAACTCATAATTTCTTGTATATGATTGAGTATTTACTAATTTTTTATAATGCAGTATGACTCCTGAGAAACGTATTCGATCAACATCTTTCAATCGAAAAAATTGTTCCAATGACATGGCATCGAGTTCTCGAGATGATGAAGTTCAAGCAAATCCATAAGTAGCTTGCGATTATTTGTTGGTATCGACATTGTCACTGTCGGCTATTGGCACTTTTCTCGACATATCATGTGTCGATCAATACTTCTCTTTTTATTTTTCAATAATTTGCTAGTATCGACACTCCGCTTGACGACATATTTAACACATATGTGTAGATACCTCAATTTTGACCGTCCAAAGAAATGAAAATACTTCAAGTAATACTTAGAAATGGCAACATTTGGAAAATTAATAAGAAAACAACTCTGTAAAAGGACAAACTTTGGTCACAAACACTTACAAAAATTAAAGAAACCAGAGATGGGGCGGCTAGTTGAAAGTAGCCACCCCCCACTGGGCGGCTAGTTTCAACTAGCCGCCCCTTAAACCACCCCCAACTGCTTCCCTTGGATGGGACATAAAATAACATTTAATGTTGATATTGTGGTGGTTTGTTCCTTTTAGCCGCTCCTTCTCTAACGGTTCAAACCTAGTAACCACCTCAAGCCACCGCCTATCAGAGATTGGACGTTTGGCAGGTCATCATGGGGGCAGCAACTTGAGAGTAGCCGCCCCCCACTGGACGGCTAAATACAACTAGCCGCCCCTCACCTGGACAGTGTCAGAATAATAAAGATCTAATGGCAGGTCAAATCAACCACCCTATTATCCAATTTGATCTATTGTCCAGTGGACACTCCCCTGCCACATTTTTACTATAAATAGGGGGGTCCAAGCACTTCTTCATCAATATCAATCACCCATTCAATCAACCCACAATCAATAATCACTCAAGCATCCCTTCCCCCACACTACTACTTTAAAACCTTGAGAGAGAAAGAGAGAGAGAAACCCATTCGCAAACCGAATCTACTCTCCCAAATAAACCTCTTCAAAACCCAAGTTAAACCTAGCTTAACCTCTGGCAAACCCTAACCCATTTCTTACCTAGGTTCTGCCCAAACAAAGCCAGGTCCTAGGCGGCTAATCCCAACTAGCCGTCCCCCTTCAGGCGGCTAAATACAACTAGCCGACCCTCCCTCACCCCCTGTCTTTTAAAAAGCCTCCCTTTATCAAGGTCCCGGAAGTAGAAAAAGATTCCCCGTTTTCATCTCTGTGTAAGGCAGGCCCGTATCTCAGAGCGGAGAATCCACAACCCCCCCAACGAAGGCGATCAATTGCAACACCAAACTTTTTCTACTTTTTGAGAACGCAGGTGGCGATCACAACCACCCCAGAATCCTCCTGAGGAGCTGTCGGGAACCTCAACAAGGAACCACACCCCTCCCCCCTTTTCAAGAGACGATCCGACCGAGCCCGTAAGGCCCCATTCAGACCCGAATCCTCGAAAAACCCCTACACATGCCCAAAAAGACCATCTTCTTTTCCTGAGTGACCCCTGACAACCGGAGCGAACCCAACCCCCCCCCCCCCCCCAACTGGGAAAAATGATACCGATAAACCTGGAAATCACGGTGGGACATCCCACATGAAAAACGACAAAAGGTAATCCTTTTCTGCCTCCTTTAAAACCTTGATAAAAGTTCCCCCCCCTTTGGAAAACCAAAATTTTCCACCCTTCAAGTCAAACCGTCCTCTACTTTAATCACAACATCCTTTACTGCTTTAAGCCACACACAGCTGCGCACCCTTTACTGCTTTCATCACACTCTTTTACCGCTTTAAGCCGCACACAGCTGCGCACCCTTTATTGCTTTCATCACAATCTTTTACTGCTTTAAGCCGCAGATAGCTGTGCACACTATACTGCTTTCATCATACTCTTATACTGCTTTAAGCCACACACAGCTGCGCACCCTTTACTGCTTTATCACACCCTTTTACTGCTTTAAACTTGCATCCATTTTACCCCTGAGTTATTCCATATTCACACCATGGAAACCTACACCCAAGAGGACATAGTAGAGGAGAAAGTCAACCAGGGAAACCAAACCGGACAGTTCCTAGCCTCCTAGAGGAGAGGATGTCTACCTTAGAATACCAATCGGTGGAGGACATGTTCAATGACCTCACCGACTTTCGCCAGGCCAAGACCTTAAAGCAGGAAACCCCTGTCAAGACCCCCAAGGCTTGCCCCACTCCCAAAACCCCACCAACACCCAGTTTCTCAGTCAATCCGAGTCGATTTTCATTTACCCCACCTTCCACCGTGAATCCAATGTTCGCTACACCTTTTTCCCCAGGCCCCTATCAGGCCACATCCAGCCCAAGACCACTAAGCTTCCCAACAAAGGAAGAAACGTTGGATGAAACCATCAAGAGAATCCTCTCTAAGACTGGCCCTTTTGCTCCCTAACACATGTCTCTACATAATTTGAGATAGAACCCGTCAATCAGCCTGTCGGAGGGATTTAAAATCCCAAAATTTCATCGGTATAACGGTCGTGGAGACCCAGATGTTCATTTAAATGCTTTTTATCTAGACGCTCAACCTTTTCTAGATAATCAACATCTATTAGTCTTCTTTTTTCAAAAATCATTGGAAGGAGAAGCACTGCAATGGTTCTCCACACTCCCTGTAGACCATCTGTCGAATTTCTTGGCTGTAAGCGAGAAATTTTTGGGCCACTACGGTTACCAGAGGGTTAGGACCCCCTCTATCTCCGACCTAACCGTAGAAAGAATGAGGCCTAGGGAGGAATTTGAGCAATACGTGTCTAGGTGGTGAACCCTAGTCCACAGAACCGGTCTGCAACTAACAGAATGTCAAGAAATTGACATGATGTTGCAAAACCTGAGTCCAGAACTTCGTACGAGTCATTCGTACGGAGACTGCACCACGTACCAGCTTCTAATTGACCGCCACAACAGGATTTCCCGTTGTGCAGTCCCACCCATGTCTCCACCTATCAGCCTGAGGTTGGACAATCACCACGAAAGGCTCAAACTCCCACGGTAGAGGGGATCACACCGCAAGCCTCGGCACTCTACCCGAATGGAGCGCAAGTCGTTGATCAAGGACCAGCTCCGAGATAGTATAAAATTTAAATTGTTGATTAGATTTTGAGTTTATGGCCTGCCGCAACGAGGGGGTGACCAATAGCCCCTTCTTGGAAGTCCAATGACCTCTGCATTATGAAGCCTGGATATTCTCTTGGTGAATGCATGGGTGATGGAATAATGCACATGAATGCAGCAAAAAATCTGCGTAAAGCTATGAAAATCTGAATTGAGTCTGGTGATTATGGGCTGGTGGGTTGTTCCAAATAGATTCGTGGAGGTCAACAATTCCCTTCTTTATAGGTGTGGGTTATCTTCCATGAGGGGACCATGAGGGGAGAGCACTAAGCATTCTAGAAATGTATTGCACAAAAGGTGAGAATCTACAAGAAGCCTTAGCTTTGCCTAAAATCGAATTGACCACAAGAGAGGAGTCACTTTCAATCCAAATTGGTGTTTTTTTTTTTGGAGGGGGGGGGGGGGGGGTGGAATTGGTTGAGTTCAAGCCAAATGGAAAAGCGGATTCCAATCACTCGCGGTGCCTATCAATCGAGAAGCCTGTGTATAAGGTACTTTCCACTCCTCAGAGGAAGGTGGGTGGAACATGTTCTCCTCATCCAGGTGGCCACAAGGCTATAACAGAACAACACATCAGCCAAGCCCAAATCCAGCCCTTAGAAAGTGTTTAGGAATAGGATAATGGTCAAGATCTGGAAGACGTTAGAGTAAATTTGCATAGGAGTCACTTTGAAGAAGCACAAGAATTGTAAATGAGAGGGTGTAAAGGGAAGGTAAGCACAGACAGGTGTTAGAAAGAAGAAAAAAAAAACTTCTGACCAAGCCCAAGCCCTCTCCGGTCCTCAGATTGACCCCGCGAGAAACCTCAAGAACCTCCACGTTGGCGAGGACAATGTTCTCCCCCCTGATCGAGCGGACCAACGGCCTCCACACAAACCTAGCATCCATTGTCAGAGCTCTCGAAAGTCGTAGTCAAGACAAAAATAGAATGATAGAGACAAAAATGACAAATGAGAAGGGAATGTAGTTTTTCAAACCAAACTAGATGAACCCACATTCGCGTTGGAAAAGTGGGCATCTATGGGGCCAATTTTTGATCCAGTCAACTTCTGCCACAGGTCTATTACAGGCAGTAACCATTAGATGCCACGTTTCACCTGTGGACTAACGGCACTTGACACATGTTGCCAGCAAGTCAGTGGCTTCAGTCATACGCAAGTTGAACATATATGATAGTCACACACGCATCACTAGGTGAAAATCCCACTGAATTCCATAGGATCGCCAGGTCCAATCAAGATCCCCCCATATCCTTCGGATCACCCCACTGATGATAGTGGACAATGGATTTGGAAGGAAATATATCGTAATGATGAATGGCAAATAAAAAAGAAAGGATACAAAAAAATCCAAAGGTATGCTATTCATTCCCCCAAAAATAACTAGAAAACTAGATAAATCTGACTTGACCGTCTAAAGACATTTTTGCTATTTATTCACCCAGGACTCAAAAGGATATTCACTGAAGGACTATTCACTACATCAACTTGATCCAAACAGTAGCCGGTAGAGCAATCTGCGGAGTCGTAACTCAATGGCGGAGCCACATTTGGTCAGTGGGGGACTCAAAAGGATATTCACTAGAGGACTATTAACTGCACCAACTTGATTGAAACAGTAGCCAGTGGAGAAATAAATATGCAGAGTCCATACTTAGTGGCGGAGCCACATTGGGTCAGTTCAAGCATGATTGACCTCTAATGTAATATATAGAATATATTAATAGAAAAAAATAGTGATCCACTGATATTTCATAGAGAAATTTTTAAAAATAACCCTTTAAAAAAAAGAATTTCATTTTTAACCCAGGATTAGTGGACTGTTTTAATCGGTCAATGCGTCACGTGGGCGCGCTGACAGGATCATCTATTGCCACCACGAAGACGTGATTAGTAATCACGTCTCTGCAGTTTCACCCCACGTGTGCGCGTTGATCAGCGTCTCGCGCACGCGGGGCATGCATGTCTCTCCCACAGGGGGAGACGTTTACAACCACGTCTCCCCATATGGGGGAGACATACATAACCCCACCCCACCCCCCCACGCGTAGCGCGGGTCAGCGAGCGCGCGGGGGTGATTTTTTTTTTTTTAACAAGAATATTTACACTTTTAATTCAATAAATTATTTTATCGAGATGTAATAAATAGATCCCACTAGGTGTTGAAAAAATTAATAAAATAATTTAATATGTAAACAAACATGAAAAAATAAGCAGATGATCTAATCCCAAATATAAATAATACTCATCATAATTTTTTTTTCTTTCAAAATAATATTTGACCAGAGATAATTTAAGAAAGATAAGACCTAATTTTGATTTAAAATTAAGATCGTGCTTAAATTTTATAATTCGAATCAGATTTAAAATTTAGATCATATTTAAAATTCAATTTTATAAAACTATCATTTATTAAAAAAATTGCATTCAAATATATAAAAATGGTTTCTTTGCAAAATTAAATTTGAAATATTACTGTTTCCTCCTGTTTTTTATATATAAACGGTTATCTTATAAAATTAAATTTTATAAATTGTTATTTCCTCTTGTTGATTTTTTTATAAATGGTTATTTATAAAATTAAATTTAAGATATTATCTGAATATTAAATGTTAATTTTATTTGAATTTAAAATTTTAAACTTAATTTTAATTTTAAATCAAAGTTAGGCCTTATCTTTCCTAGATTATCTCTAACTAAATATTACTTTGAAAAATTAAATTTTTTAAATGATTGATTATTATTACTTTCTTTCCACTGTGTGACTTTGATTAATTTTATAAAAATTTAATTTTTTTTAAAAAAATTAATCACTCCTCCCCCTCCCTCGCGCGCGCGCTTTGACCCGCGCTGCGCACGCGAGGGTTATGCATGTGTCCCCCACAAGGGCAGACGTGGTTGTGATTCACGTCTCCCCATGTGGGGGAGACATGCATAACCCCGCGCGCGCGCACTCCGCGGGTCAGTGCGATCGGGGTGAAATAGCGAAGACGTGATATAATATCACGTCTCCACAGGGACAATAAGTAAACCAATCAGCGCGCGAGGTCAAACCAATCCCAGAGTCAGTTTTACAAATAAATTGTTCCTAGGGTCAAAAGTGAAAAAAAAAAATGGGCGGGTTATTTTCAAAAAAATCCCTATTTCATATTATCATTTCTTAATTGATTTTATTAACATGCAACACTTTTACCCTAAAACTTTCAAAATCAATGTGATTCGATGATGCATTTTAATTGGGTAAGACAAACCATTAATTTTAGTTGTTCGTTAAATTGTTTGACACTGATATTAAGGGGGCGTTTGGGTAGAGGAATAGGTGGGAACATAGAAGAATAAAAAATAAAAAAAAAAGTATTTGGGTGGGGAAAAGAAGTGGATATAGCTATGCAGAATTAAGGGAGAATAAACTGATATTTGTATTCCAGATCCCTCTTTAGAATTGTGTTATTTTTTAACTGGTATAAAGGGACTCATTTGTCAAATCACTTGTCATCACATCAAATCGCGTGTCATCACCTCTTATACATGAATGGGACCCACATATCAAATCAATTTTTTACAACTTATTCACAGTTTATTCTTTATCAATCAAACAGCTCAACCTTTATTATTATGATTCCCAATGAGAAAAATAAAAAAACAACCAAATAGAAAATCACTTATTCCATTGATATAGTTATTTATTATTGGAATAGGTATAAACCTCATAATAGCTTATCTCTCTACCCAAACAAGCTCTAAGAATAGTATGTAATATTTCAATATTTAGTTTTTCAGTCTTGTTTGCACGTAAAATATTTACAAAGTGACAAAGAAAAAGAAGATATTTGTTTGGTTGATTTTTTATATTTTTTTTAGTTTAATTTATATTTTGTGTTGGTCTTATAAAACTTTCTATTCACTCTTCTATATAGCTGAAATCAATGGCGGCTTCAGGAATTTTTATAGATAGAGTTACTAAGGAAAATAAATTTCATGAAATTATTGAAAAATTTACTTTTATCATATATTAATAAAAATACTGCATCATTTTCAATGTTGTATTCGAATCAATTACCATATTCTTTAAACCAAGCGGGATTAAATCGATGCAAGACTCTACCAATATCTCTTTGAGGGAATTGTGTTCAAAAGGTTGACAAGGACCCTTTTGAATATATGCTTTTCTTATTTCGTCATGATCATTAGGAATTTAGGATGATAAGTTAAAAAAAATTTCTTCGGTAGGAGAAAAATCTTGATCTATAGTTGAATTTCTTTTTAAAAATTTATCTATTGAACAAATGACACAATCTATAAAATAAAATTTGTATAAACAAAATTAAATAACTAATCAATTGAAGACCCACCCTTCCTTCCAAAAACACTCTTTAGATGGGCCCACTCCCCTCTCCCCCACAAGCATATATTTAAATATATTTGAATCCACAGACAAGTGAAGGGACTTTTGATACACAGACAAGTTAAGGAAGGAGGTGTGTAATGTTAAGGGGTTTTGTTCATTATTCATAAAAAATTTTGTAGTGATAGAGGAAATTCATATTAATATACAAAAATGGTGACGGACAAAAAAGAAAAAAAAAACCAAATCCATGATTAATTAGATATCGGAAGCAGAGTAGAAAGAGGAGATCGGGAACATGACCAGCGATGATCGGTGCGTCTGTCCGTCCATGTGTAGTAGTGTAGGTGATCGGCCAGTCTGCCATTGAGGAGTCCCAGAGATTTGCCTGTTTTTAATGTGGTATTTGTGTTTTAGAGTCCCACGTTTTTTATTTTTTCTAAGAGCGCTGATACACTCAGTCCATTTTACAGCCCGTTTCACAGCCTCATACGTTATGATAACGTAATATATACTACGCTATCATAGTATATGAGGTTCTATCATAGTATATGATGTAAAAAATTTATTATTTTTAAATTTAAAAAAAATAAAGTAATGATATATATTTCATTTCATATAACAGCATCCACTTTATTTCGAGAGTGTATGATTTTTTTAAAATAAAAAAAATCTGTGTAAATTATAATTGGGATTGCAATGAGAGCTGGAGGTATCATTTTTCTTTTTCTAACCGGGGCAATGGGTGTCCAGGGTTTTTAATGGGCTGGTTTTGCTTCAACATTTTTTATGAGCTGGTTTGTCTTAGAAAAAAATTAATGGGTCAAGCACTGAGTCAAAAATAGTGGGCTGTTTTTTTTTTTTTTTTCAAAAATTTGATGGGGTCATTTAACTCCACCACTGAAAGCGTGGCGTCACCCGTGGCTGGAATTACAAATGAGGTTCATAGATTCATTTTGACTTATGAATAGCTGTAGGTGTAACCAGGCTCTTTTTTTTTTTTGTTTTTGTGACCACCTTGTAATGCCAATTCTTTAATCCTCTTTAATGTTTATTAAAATACAAATTTATTTTTTAAAATATATATTTGATTATTTAAAAAAAAAGTTAAAGATTGTATATGAAATTCGTCACCGCTAGAATAAATTTCTGGCTCCACTAGCTTTGGATATCGATAAAGAAAATTTGTCTCTCTAGTTGTTGTGTCAAGTATAGGGAGTAAGGCTATCTTCAGTTCTTACTCAAACATATATTTAAATTTCACTTTAAATTAGAATAAAGCTTGATTTGATATGATGTGTTTAGGGGTGGTAAATAAGCCGAACGAGCCGAACTTTGACATTTTCAAGCTCGGCTCATTTATAAACGAGCCGAACCGAACCAAACCGAGCTCACGAGCCTAAACTAGCCTAGTATTCTTATTCATTTTAGGGTTTTTAGGGGGTTTAAAATAAAATTTTAGCATAAATGAACCATGTTCATAAGCCTAAACGAGTATAACTTTGTATTGATTTAATATTTTGATTTTATAAAGGAGTTAAGTCAAACTTCAACTAAATTTTTATAACACAAACGAATCGAATTTAAACACAAAATAAAGCTCGATACAGGTCCCGAGCCTAACCGAGCTTTAAAAATTGTTCAAGCTCGCTCATTTGTCTAATTTAACGAGCCCGAACGAGCACATACCGAGCCGAGCTTGAGCGGTTTGGTTCGTTTACCAGCCCTAGATGTGTCTCCAACCATAACTTTGTATTTTACTCAAATCTTTTAAAATATTCACATCTTCTTCTAATTATTTCTTATAAACATTTTCAAAGTCATTTCCTCAAACATTTTTATTATTCAATTTTTATTTCCTTCAAGATATTTAAATTTTAAAATTATTATCATCCAATTTTTTGAAAAAAAAAAGTAAAAATAATATTTTTTTTTATTGAAGTAAAAATAAGAAGTTAAAAAACAAATATGAAGATTTAAGAAAGCAGACCGCTTTTTTTTTTTAGTGTCAAGAGATGGTGAAAATTTTGGGGGTAGGAAGATATCTAATATAATTCAACTAAAGGTGGAGTTGAAGGAAAAAAAATATCACGTTGGAAGAAAATGTGGAGATAAAGAAAAAAAAGGAGATGTTAAAAATTTGGGTAAAGATTTGAGTCTCATTTGATTTGGGTAAAGATTTGAGTAAAAAATTGATTTCGTATATGTATGGGTAAATTGTTGGAGAGAGTTTTTGATGACTTTTATTTAAATTTAAATTTAAGTAAAAGTTTGGATATAGAATCGGAGATGCTCTTATACTACTTTCTCATGGATATCCTGGTAGATAATAATAGGATCTCCTTGTAACATTTCTAAATACACCCAAACGAGGGTCCCGTTGTAGATGGTTCGCTTCTTCATCAAAACACTAACCAGAATTTTTTAATTAGTAAATTGAGATCAAAATAAACATAATACCAAAAAAAAAAAAAACAATTTGTATAAATACTGCTTCAGAATAATGTACAAGTTGTGCTTGAAATTTTGGTTCGAGATTGTGCGCCAATTGTCATATTCAATAGATCAATCAGCATTCTATCAAAGTTATACATGAAAATCATCAGCATCCAGCATTTCCAGTCCTCAAAGGAACAAATCACCATACACACAGACCCATATCATAAAAACCTCTACAAATCAACAACACCACTATCCCCCTCTCCCAGTCGATCTATATTTGTACCGACAAGCCCAGAACAGATAGTGCAAGAAATTAACCGCACTCATCACGCACATCACCCAGTAGAACCTCTCGAGCCGGTACCGGTTCAGATTCGGCCCCTCGAGCCACCCGGCTCTCCCCGAGTGACTCGTCACACGGTTCACCACCGACACAAGCACAGAACTCAAGTAGTACCCCATCGCGAGCGATGCGAAAGACAGCGAAGTCGCGAGCGAACGCATACTCGCAGGCGCCTCAGTGAAGAAAAACTCAAGCAACCCAGCAAGCGTGAACAGATCAGCCGAGCCCAGAAACAGATACTGCAATGCCACCCAGAAGAACGTGATGGGCAGATGACTCTCCGAGTCGAGCATCCCCGCATGGGTCGCCACTCGCTTGCGCTTCACCTCGACGAGTGCGGCGACAGCCATCGCTATGATTGATAGTACTAGTCCCATACCGATGCGTTGGAGGTGCGTGACGCCGGACTCGGTTTTGGTGGCCTTGCGAGCGAAGGGGATGATGGCGTGGTCGTAGAGCGGGGCGAGGAGCATTATGAAGACAACGGGGAAGACGGGGAGGGAGGCGGGGGGGACGGTGAGGCGGCCGACTTTGGTGTCCATCGTGGCGGCTTGTTGGACTGAGAAGGTGGAGAGCTGGGCGAGGCAGCAGTTGAGCATGATTGTGGAGATGAAGATGGGGAGGACTTTGAGGACTACTTTTACTTCTTCCACTTGGGTTGGGGTGCAGTGGAAAAGATTTTTGTGGCTGCTGCTGGGTTTGGTTGATAGTGCATTGTTGAGGAATTTTAAGGTATTGGAGGGGATTTGTTGATGCTGAATTTGCAGATGATTATCTGTTTGGGTGGGTTTGGATTGGATTGGATTGTTTGGGCTGGTCGCCATGTTGGCGACCGCGTTGCTAGGACTTCGATTGATGCTGTTTATGATCGCGGCAACAATTACCTGATTGAGATGAAAAAATAAGAACCTGCATCAGATCTCAGGAACAAATTCAATGGTACTAAGATGGATGATATCCTGGGATTTGAAATCCATTTCAAGTCCTATTTATCACTTACTTTTTATTGACCAAGAAAATCCATCTCCAATTACCTTAAAAGAGCACCAATCCCCTGTTTTTATATCAATGTTCATGGTTGATGTTCTCTCCTACTCAATTATGAAATTCATGTTTGCCTTGTTTATTGGATGATTTTATTTATTCTTAGTGGATATGTGAATCACTGTGGATAAGTAAATTTTGGTTAATTTTATAAATTGTTCGAAAATCAATTCCAGATCAATCAACGTTTCCACTTTAAATTCCCCAAAACCAGATTTTAACTTTCCTTAATTAAATAGTAAGGTGGATCCCCGCAGAATCAGCATCAATTCCAGTATGGTTTCAAAGATACACGAGTCAACTATTAAGCTATATGTGAATAGGTCCAAATACAGTATTTTTCTAACTTTCTCACACAATTTCATTATTCTACCTAATATAAAACAATGTAACTTCTAAATTTAACCGTAATTCAGTCTTTTATTCCATTTTCCATGTTATCATAATTCCAAAACAATCTGGGGAATATTTTGTTATAGAATCAACTTATGCTACTAGGCAACTGATGTACAGCACCACACATTCCATTCATAACTGTCCTAATACAATTATGACATGTATTATACCTGTGACATAAAATGCATTACTAATATAATAGCAACCCAAGAAATCAAAATCCATACCTTGGCAATTGTTGTCAGGGGACTCCCAGTAGGAACCTTATTCCGGTACCTAGCCGACCCACCAAGAAAAACCGGAATAGACACCAAAACGGCGATGGTCGAGATGCCGAACCCCCACTGCCAACCCTTGTTGTCCTCGACCCAGACCACGAAAGTCACCGCGATGAGTGCGCCGCACGAGAGGCAGAAGACGAAGTAGTTGAAGAAGGTGGACCTCATCTTCCGCCCCTCCGTCGTCCCCCCATCGAACTGCTCGGCCCCGTGGGACGGCAGGGAGCCTTTGATCCCGCCCACACCCAGCGCTACCAGGTAGAGGCCCGAGAACAGCATTGCGGCTTTTGCACCCGAGACCTCCTGGCAGGAGATTGGGTTGGTGGCGTCGCATGGTGGGGGTTTTAGGGAGGAGAGGTGTGCTTGGATTGTGAGGATTATGAATCCCTGCAGAGTATGGGTTTTGATTTAGTTTTACTAGGAAAATGATACGTTTTAATCGTGTGTGCAGTTTTATCATATGCTTTTTTAAAAAAAAAAACAATGATATACTCACTTGTTGAAATTTATTTTATTATACGAAATAAAATATACAAAAATAATAATAATAATAATAATAATAATAATAATAATAATAATTGTTGCCCATACACTACGATAAAGTTTATACACTGCGCTGTTACGATGTAAAAAATTACAATCAAAACCGAGACTGACTGTATCAATGCTAGCTTGACAGATGTAGTTGTTTACTGGTAGTAAAAATTTGTTTGTGGGCTAAAGTCCATGGGCTTTGAATGGGCTGTTCAAAGTCTATGTGATGTACATGTAATGGCATGATCCTTTTTTAGGGTGCGTTTGGTTGCGCGATTGTAAAATTGATTCTGCAGGAATCTGCGATTGCAAAACTGATTCTGCAGAAAGCTCACTTTCTCAGCTTTTTAAAATCGCAGCTTTTAAGCATTATTTACCTAAAATTTATGTGCAGTAAGCTGCTACAGTAAAACTGTTTGGTTACACGATTATAAATGCAGCTTCCTGTAATCGCAATTGCAGCACAATCGCGCAATCAAACACACCCTTAGTGTTGTTACACGTAGCCCTCTTTTCAATCTCAATTTCAGTCAGATATGCTTCGTTGATATCATATACTTACATCAACAAGGTATATGATTCGATATAATTTTTTACATTTTCTATAAATATATCTATGCAATTCGTTGGAGTATATGTTCAATTTTTATAAAAACATGTATCACATTATATTAATTATACTATATTTTAAAAAAATATAAAAATATGTTGGAACTGGAATTGGGCTAAAAACGGGTGGGTTGTCCGTGACATTAAAGTTGAAGTCCATGGGTTTTAAATGGCCTGTTCAAATTCTCTCTGATGTACAAGTTATGGTCTAATTTTTTTTTTTTTTTTTTGGTAGATACCAAATTTACTTGAATGCATCTCTGGCACTTGCAAATCAAGGACAGTTTTAATATAGACAAAAAAAATAATGGGAAAGAAAAAAATAATTCATGAAAAAATGGACTTCTCTATAAAATTACTCGCGTGAGATTAATATATCTTTTATAATTAAATTATGAGTTTTGTTTTTTTCCTTGGAAACTTATTGTTTGGAACAGTCACTATGGTTAAACGTTTGACTAGTTTGACCATAAATTAATAAGTGTCTCTCGTCAGTATGTGCTTTATTATATGCAAGACAGCACTAGTAGTTGACTTTTTAAAGGAAATTGCAATGAGAGAATATCATGAGGGATTTCTAGGGGCTTTACATGCTATAATTAAAACAAAAAAAATGAGAATAATCTATTTTGACTTCAAGGGTTTTATTAAATTATAAAATTACATATATTGTGCAAACCAGAAATTATGAAATAAGAGACTGTAATTGCATCACTAAAACAAAAATGCTTTTAAACAGTATAATACAGGTGTATCAAAAAAAAGCTCCCTTCGTGAGCTCGACTTTTTTGGACTCTTGTGCAACTAACCTGAAAAATTGTCAAAGGTTCTTGCTTTGTATAATTTTATTTTATTGTTTTAAAATTCAAGAGTAAGTTTACATATACACCCCTGTAAAAATTTTATTTTTAAACAATACCCCTAGTGAATTACTATTTTAAGAAATACCCCTGAAAAGAGTTTAAATTATGCATGAATACCCATTTGAAAGGTATTCCTACAAAACTAAAAAATTTCATTGTGCAAGATACCCCTCAAAAAAGGGCATTCATGCAAAATTTAAACAATTTTAAGGGATATTATTAGAAATAGTGTTTTAAGAGGGGTATTTTGACAATATAAGATTTTCTTAAGGATATACATATAAAAAAATCCAAATTCAGTATACACTGATGCACATTAACTGATTAAACTAACTATGATACATTAAGAAAATAAACAGAAGAGTGATTCATATTACCAGGAACTCAACAACAGCACTCATAAGGTAGATGCAGTAGGTGGTGAAGAAGGCATCTGACAAGAATCCGCCGAGGAGCGCGAGGAGGAACGCCGTCCCCATGAAATCGGTGACCGTGTTCGCCGATCTCGACGGCGAGAGATGCATGAATTTGGTCAAGTAGAGGACAAGGTTGCTTGCATTTGCCAAGAATGCCAAGCTCTCCAGTATCTCCACCACTGCCATTCAATTAAACCAAACATGATTTGCTTATCAGTGTCCCCACCACTTCTAGGAAACAAAACTGGGAAATAAAAGTTTGATTTCAAGTTGGACTAATTTGTTAAAATCTCAAAAAGAAAATAATTGCATAGGCTTTAATGAAAAGAGATCATCTGTACATACAATCTTAAAGAAAATATGAAGTTGATGTGTAATTTCTTGATGAAATGAAAAACATGAGCTCATTAAATACGAATTGTTGAAAATAAATTAAAATAAGACTAACCCAAGACAAAGGAAGCTGCAAGCATTCCTCCATGTTTGCCTTTCAAAGCAGGTCTGTTCCTCCAATCCACATATCCTGCCCATCTCTCTGACTCATGTCCTTCCTCCTACAACCCACAAAATAAATATAGAAAATAAAATATCAGGAAAAATACATGAATCATACCCACTTGGGATATAATATGAGGAAGGATATGAACCCATCATCTCAACAAAGTGGAACTTGAAAGAGGAATAAAGAGGAAAAGGAGAGGGACAATCACCATTTTTTTATTTCAACTTGTCTTGAGAAAATCTTAATGTTAGGGGGTGTGAGAGAAACAGAGGAAAACTTGGGACTGAATTGAAGAGAGAGTCATGGATGGGTGATTATTTAAAGGGGGACGGAGGGGTTGGAGGGGACCTACATAAGAGAGTGAGAGAGAGAGATTAGTGGAAAATGACTGGTGATCATCCTTAGCCATTAAACAAAAGAAAAGTCCTTGCCAACATGCATGCATGAGAGAGTCAGTTCCCATTCATTTTTCTTCCACTTTTTCCTCTGATTTTTGTTAATGGACCCCCCCCCCCCCCCCCCCCCTGCAGCACACATGACAGTAGAATTACAGTGCTCTGTGTCATTTGAAAATAGTTACAGTGCTATATGTCATAGAAAGTTTCACGGGGTTAGATACAAATGCAATGGCAATAAAATATGTTTTCTTTACTTATTTTTTTTATATCTCCTCAAAAAACATAAATAAATTGAGAAATAAGTGGTGAATAAGAGCTAACATAAAATAAAATAACTTTTTAAGTGAATTTAATCTTTACATTGTAGGCCACGGTTGATCTCTCTCTACTTCAGTGCCTACCTGTCAATGTCAAGGTATGTTTGCGAATGGAGTTATTGTGCTTGTACTTTAAAATATGAACAAAAGATGTGGTATATGTGATATATTTAAAAAATATATATAAAGATAAAAAAAAAAAAACATTTTCTAACAAAGTAATTTTTTTTTTTTTTCAACTTGTGGAGACTTATCTCGCATGTATGGGGTTACACATGCAAGGTATCAGAGAATACATTAATTGTGGACATATTATTTTCCTTAATTGTGTGAGATACAATCCTATTTAAATTCTTTCATTTTAGGGAAAAATCCATATAACCCCCTGTAATCTTCCTGATATCCATATAACCCCCTATAATCTCAATACATCCATATAACCCCCCTGTAAACACACCATAAATGCAAATAACCCCTCGTGATTAAAAAAATTTTAACAGAATTGAAATATTTCGAACATATTGCATTATCTAAACCATGGTTAACAAATATATATTCTTTTAATCCCGAAAAAACAGTCAATACTTAAAAAAAACACTCATATTTCTAATTTTACACTCTTTTAGAGGGTTTTTTTAAAAGTATTGACTGCTTTCAGAGGTTAAAATGATACATATTTGTTAACCTTAGTTTAAATAACGCAATATGTCCGAAATATTTCAATTATGTTAAAACAAATTTAATCTCGGGGGGTTATTTGCATTTATGGTGTGTTTACAGGGGGGTTATATGCATATATTGAGATTATAGGAGGTTATATGGATATTAGGAAGATTACAGGGAGTTATATGGACATTTCCCTCCATTTTATTCTACCATATTCTAGAAAACACACTAATTGTAGACTACATGTAATTTAGATGGTGAGCATTTAAAGTTATGCGAGGTTGTTGGCTTTAATGAGGTATAGATATCTTAAGCCCCCGTTTGTTTTGGGAATAAACCCCCGGATAACCCTGGATAATCTCTGATAAGGATAGAGGGTATTTGGAAACCCTAGATAATCCTTGATAAAGTATGCCAGAATAAACTGGTATAAAGTAGTATATGGATTTCAACCAACCCTGGAATTAAAGTTATCATAAGTTATTCCACTCAAAGAATATGTGGGCCCACTGTCAAATCAACTGTCATCACCTCTTATAAATCACCTGTCAAATCAACTGTCATTTTTTTTTTCACTTTTTATAAATCCTTATCCATACTTTATACACATTTTACTCAAACAACAAAACATTTATTCTTACGTTTACCAACGAGAATAATTCAAAACACAACCAAACACAAAATCATTTTATCCTTGTTTATACTCACTTATAGTTGGATAAATGTATACCCAATAATAAATCATATTCCAGTTCCAAACGAGGGTAAAAGAGATTGAGAAAGAGAGAATCATCTACTTTAGGCAATTTGAAAAGAGGATTCCACCTTACCCTATGCGACTAAACCAAAACATAGTGAAAACGAATCTGCTCTCACACCCACCACCCTTTTCAAAATTTAAAAGCTTTGTGAAAAAAAGAAAGATCAATCATCCATTTCACATTGTAAATCTGACATTCTCATTCCTCCAGTGGAAAAGGGGAATTGATATTGCAACCATACATCATCTTGTAGCTCCACCCATTTCCAAGGGGCACTGTTCTGCTGATCACTTAGGGTTGGAAAATCATGTCATGTGCTCACTGACCTAGACCTTAATAACATGGCTTTTTAATGCAATTCACCTACCTATGTGTAGCATTTATTTGCTTAATCTAGTCATCTGGTGACCGATCCTATTGTACTTGATGATGAATTTGCAATCATTATTTTATTTTCGTATAAACTAACTAATTAGCAACTTTGAAAGAAAACAAGCAAAAGATGAAATGATTTGTTGTAATTGTCAAGTATTTCATGTTCATGTCTAATTTTCTAAATGCCATGTTATGTAAGCCCTTGATTGGTAAATGGAATTTGAATAACAATTTCACTAAGTTGTACTCCTTTTTATTTGTTTTTTCATTTTCTTGCTTTTTATTTTTATTAACATGAGTAAGACTAAAACAAAAATAGACATTGTGGAGGGATTAATTCAGATCCTCTCAAAGGGTAGCACTTGTCAAAGGTTAAACAGGTGTAAATCATTGTGGTCGATAACCAATGACCCGATTTGATGAGAGCGGAACAGTTGAATATCAACTAGGTACTCCCGAGTAGGTGAGGCACAATTAGACTGGTATCCCTGTGAAGTGACTCAAGTATGGTTGGATAGCCTTACATCTCACGGGCGAATGCCAAATTATGTTTCGAGTAGGACCCCGAGTCCCGATCAGACAAAGACCACAAGTAGAACCTAACGGTCAAATGTCCACTAAGTCAATAACTGTTAGGTTGTTGATTAAGGCCCATTATCCATTTAACGTAGGTAATTAAGGGACATTAAAGAGGGACAGTTACTACAAAACTCGTCCATTAACAGCCACTAAAGGGGAAGATTGTTAAAATAGCTATTTAGCCGTTAAACCCTATAAAAAGGGAAAAAGTACATTAAATGAAGGTATGAGTTTTACTTATTAATAAGATCCATTAAGAGTGAGATTATCTTTTTTGAGTTCCCTTACTGACTTAAGCATTTGAGCTCTTTGTTGGTATCACATCGATGTCTCTCCTACTTTTTTATGAGCACAGAAACCATATTCGGTCTGGTTTAGATCTGACAAGAAGACTTCAACCGCTTACGTTGATTGGAGGAGGAATTTACCTCTTCAGACATTATTTTTATTCTTTTTTAGTATTTGAAATAATTATTCCACAAAAATTCCCAAAAGCAAAAATTATTCCAAAGCATAATATTACTTTTCTTCATTTTAAAAAAAAAATCTATATTGCATGTTTTTTTAAGATACATAAACAATATAAATACCCACCCACAAAAATATAAATTCTTCATTGAAAAAGGTTTCAACAAAGTAACATGTTAGGCATGCAATCATTCTTATAGTGTAAACATGCTTATCTAATAAAATAAATATTATTATTAAAATGAAATATATGCTCAAATTAATTGAAAATACACATTTTTATATTTTCGTGATCAAGTATACACTATCTTAGGCTAGTACACAGTATGTCAGTGGAAATTGTAAGATTGAGTACACAAGTGATTGGGTGTATTAGCACCCTCCTCCTGAAGGATGAAGTCCGTGGATGTTGAAGGAAAAAATATAATAAAAATAAAAAGAGAATCTTATTCTTTAAAATGCAAAATCATCAAAATGTAATAATGTCATAAATAGCTATTCATAGAATAGCTATTCATCATGACAGAAGAACTCTCGTTCCATTATTTATCTAGCCCTTATCCTCGAAACAAACACCCCACCAAAAGAACATTGAAAAAGCAAATGGCAGTGGAACATTGAGAAGAGTGGGTGCTCATAACAATTTCCATAATATCCTTAATGACAATTTTGATTCCACATTAAATCTTAACCACAAAAAAAAAAAAATGGCAGTCCATGCTGTCTAGATTCCCAAACTGGATGGTGGAAAGGCACCTAAAAACACTTTTATATGGCGTATCCGTAACTACTTATTCCCAAAGATCAATGGCCACATGGATTTCCATGAAAATAGGGTTTGTTTGTTTGTTTTTAAATTAATCATTTAACACCATTTTGCGCGGCAGAACTTGTTGCAGGCTTGCAGCGATGCACATGGTTCTTCAATATATAGTTACCTATATATATTATAATAATAATTTGTTATATATTTTGTATTGTTGGTATATTAGTGTGAACTGACAATGTGGGAATTGCATATATTCGTGATTCCCGGCTAGAATAACATGAAGGACCATCATATCTTATATTTGGTCCTTTTTACTATTCATTAGTTCTTTTAATTGTTAAAATATATAATTCAATTAACGAAATATATATACTCATCACCAGAAACAAAACAAAAGAAATAATGCCTTAAAATTGTACGCGGGACAGACTATATGTATAAGAAAAGAGTGTTGTTATATAACATCCTTTTTACAGTTTCTAATGCAATATTATATACATTGTTAGTCATCCATCAACGTATATATATATTTAATTATGTGAGGTATATACCTCGTTAATTATTTTTTTTACACTTGATAAAATGAGTAAATTCAGTTCAAATGTAGCGATTTATATTTTTTTATCAAAGCATATACTTTATTAGATGAGGTTTATTATTTTTATAAAATCACATGTTAAGTGTCTGGGGGAGAGCATTTGAAACTTTACCTAACATTATCCATAACAAAAGGGTGTAACTACGAACCTTGAGAAGTTGACATCCATGTGAAAATCATGTCACATTAATAACCTAGCTAGAAGTGTAGTTGAATACACACACAAAAAAAAAAAAAACTGAAAAAAAAAAGAGTATAGTTGAATATGCATGCAAATTATCATATAACAATTTCAGTTTACAGCAAAAGGAAAGAAAAAAAAAAGTTCAACAATTTCAGTCAAAATAGATGTTCTCTAGCCCCGACAAGTCGTTTACCACTGCTCGTTGCAATCACAGTTAGAGCTAATAAGGCTACGCCACATGGCCACGACATTATAGCAAACCCCCAATTTTGTACTTCACGAAATTTTCCATGTCAGAAGATTTCAGCTGAGACAGAGGAATGTTTGGGCGAGAAATACCGTGGTCACTCGCTAAAAGAACAAGAGGAGGAGGGGAGGAGATACACAAGTAGGCACTGAAAATATCCGAGTCTTCTGGTAAGTAGTTATTAGGTAAAATGATACATCAAACCACCCAACACCCCCCCCCCCCCCTTTCTACAGACCCCAATCGTTTTCATATCTTTTGTATAGTATAAATTTGACTAATGAAGTATATATATTATTTGTAAAATATAAAATATATAGTGTGGAGGGAAAATCTCACTCTCTTCCCCAAGGCACCGCGTGTCTTATAATTCGTATAAATGGGTAGCATGACATGGCCTAAGTTAAGATCGAATATCTGATAAGTCAAGGAGAACGGCTCAGTTCTCTGTCCGAAGGGCCCTTCTCGGGAGGTCTTGCTTGGAAGGCGCATCCTTCCCCAACAAAGGCACTATATTGCGGAGACACCAAAAGTGATCTGACTAACAATGGTTTGGGGAGGATAAAGGCTAGCCAACCAATCTAACCACCTCTACATAACATCACCGTTAGAGAGTCCCCAAGTTCAACCAGTTTGACCTAGTTACAGACCTGGTCCTGATTGTAGGAGGAGGGGGACATTCACTCTACTGACTTGAGCGTTGAAGTTCCTTTGACCAGCACCACACTGGTGTACCGGGCTCTCTTGGTGCAGGATCTCAAGCGCGAGGACTCAGATCTTCACTTAGAAGCGCACCTCTGACGCGACAACATTTATTAAGAAAAAACACCACCTTGATTTAGTTAGCTAGATAAAGTAGTATATTTATTTTTTCCTAGAAAATAAATTTATAATTTTTCATACATTGTACTAGTGAGTATATACTACATTAGAATAATATACACTCTAATATGGAGTATATAAGTGGTTAGGAGACTGCCTCTAGACTGTAGATTTGGCTACAAAATAGAATGCGTGTATAACATTCTATTTGTATAAAAGTGTTGTTGCACATAGTCATTTTTTCAGCTTTAATTTTAATCTAATTCATTAAAGTATATATATAAATTTTTATAAAGTATATATTTCATGCAATGACATATAATATTTTAAAAAAAATTCAAAACGTGTGGCTATACATGACATTATCTTCTGCATAAACATTTGACAGCCCCTACTATATAAGCATGTTGTCCCCTACCCAGGAAGGCCCCAAATCTACAAAAGAATTGTATGTCTATTTATCAAGAAAAATTTCAATATTACCAAAAACTTATTTTATGTAAATATGTAGTCCAACCACTTTTTTTTTTTTTTTAATGAAAGAATAGTCCAGCCATATTTTAGAAACATATATTTAGGATCTCACCTTTCCGGCATATACATTCAGGACCGACCCTGACGATTGGATTTAATAGCAGCGCTCTTTTCCATACCTTCCAATTACTGTCATTGAATGAGGCCCCTGAAACTGGTTTCTCATTTACCAGGAAGTTCTCATTGTTGTGTTTATTATATCTATCCCCTAATCCCCACTCTATTGGATGAAACACTGACTGAATTTGGAGAGTTTAATATATGTAGTAGGTCTCAGTCACAAGGTGGCATTAACTATTATTATTCTACTAATTCTTCCAAGCTCGGCCAACCTTACTTGAGTTGAACAACGATAGTTGAATTGATCACTAATAAATCTCTTTAAATGCTTGATTGACCAGATAACTTTTTATATAATAATAACTATTAAGAAATCAAATTATTATTTACTAAACTTAATTGACGTGCATCAGTTGCCAACCGTCCATTGCTAAAAACACAAATAAACAAACATTACTTCACTTAAATTTTTTTCTCTTGCATACGTCAATGGTATATCGTAAATATGTTCCTTATTAGTCAAACATTTAGTATTCCATCTTACACCAAAAATATATATATATTGTATTCCATCAATTGTGGCTTTTAGAGGTTGACGGAATCCAGATGAGCCCACATGATGTGTTGGATGTATTTTAAAGGAGAGTTGATACACTCAATCTATTTTACATCCTGTTTTATAGTCTCATATGGTATGATACTTTTATCAATGACGGAATATATAATTTAAAAATAAAAAATGGTGTGAATATTAAATCGGGCTGCACAGGAGACACTGAACATATCATTTTTCAATTTCATGTAAACATAAATAGATTTTACAAAAATATTAAATTTGTCATGATCATTAAATGAACAATTGAGATTTGTCCGTGGGTCTAGAATTACTCTTTTGAAATTTAAATTTGAGTATATGTACACCAGAAGACACGGGATCGGTTAGGTTCAATGCACATTAGACAATTAAATTGTTCACCACGCTCGTAACCGTCCGATCTTATCTCTGTATTCTCTGTCCCCCTCCTCCCACTACCTTCTCTGCACGCCCACCACCACTGTCATCCGACTCCGACAACAACAGCCGCTGCCCTCCCCAACCTCCACTCTCTTGCTCATTCTCTTTCTTATCTCTTCCTCTTTTTTCTTCTCTACCGCAATCCCACAGTGAAAAATAATTTTTTCACGGTGGAATTGTTGCCAGATGGGCTTAAGTAACCCTCTACCCAAGATGGCCTTTGGACAAAAAGAATAAATTTTGTTGTGCTATTCATTTTTGGGTCTTTTTTACTATTCATTAGTACTTTTAATTGTTAATAAAATATATAATTCAATTAACGAAATATATATACTCATCACCATAAACAAAATAAAAAAAAATAGTCTTAAAATTATACATGGGACAGGTGATATGTGCGAATTGTTTGTAGGACTGTTCGCGGTGATGTCCCTAAAATTATTCCACATCCACCCACATCCCTATGACCTATATGATTTTCACATCAAACACATACAACTCTTCTATTGAATCACTTCCACATAAACTATCATATAAAATGACAAGAGAAGCAATTTAATTTTCAAAAAAAAAAATCATCTAATGGTGTAATCCCAAATATCTAACCCATCAGATCTTCACTAATAATAATAATAAAAAAAAACCTCGTTGATCTTCTAATTGATCAATCATTAATTGGTATCTTTATCAAACGATCTTAACTTTCGGTAAAGATATATATAGAAATACTTCTTTCAGAGAAGGTTTTGAATGACAAAAACTAGGTGGCGAGGCCGCGGGGGAAATATTTTATTTTATAAAAAAATCAGATGTGGACCAATCCACCACTTTTGATGTTTGAATTTATGTCGCATCCAATAAAGTGGGAACGTATCTGTCTAATTTCATCCTAGTCTTGAATTCAAACTCCAGATTTGGGGGGAATATTGAGAAGTGTTTTTCTTGTGAGTCTTGGTAGGTAGGGGTTTTCACAATTTTGAGGGTTTGGATATGGTTGGTGCAGGTTTCATCTAGACTAATATAATATGTCTAACACCTAACATTCTAGACACTTGACATTTTTTAGTGGAATAAATTGTTCAAATTGATTCATGTGTTATTCAGTTTAATTCATTGATTGATAGTGTAGTTCAACTTAAAAGATGTATTTATATGTAATCCTTTTTAGTTTATTTTAATGCTAAAGAACAAAGTTCAATTATATTTGTTCAGTTTAATTCATGGGTTTGATTAATGAATTGTTTAGTTCAATTTAAGGTTTACATGAACCAAGTTCAATTCAATTTAAAACTCCCATTTTACCTCAATTTTTAGTATTTGTGAATGTTTCACTTCACTTCAATTCATTTATTCAGTTCAATTCATAAATGGATCAATTTAAATTAAGATTTTTATAACCTAATTTCAATTTCATGCGTAGTTTTCTACTTTAAAGAATGCGTACACGTTAGTCCCACATTGGAGATTACTGAATCCTAATTGAATTTAGGGTTAAAGACATTTAAGTCCCTACAAACATGGGAAAACCCATATAAGTCCCTACTAAAATTAGGACAGACGTACGAGTCCCTGAAAACCCAGAAAAACCCAATTATCATCCCTGAGTTAAATTTCCATCCAAACTTAACGGAATATTCCCAGAATATTCTGTCACATATAATTGTATTGACATTGAAGTCCTTATAAACAGTCATAAAGACAAATTGTCCCTGCAAAAGACAAAATTACCCTGAAAGACTTTTACATTAAATTGTATACACATTGCAATCCCTGTAAACAATCATAAAGACAAATTAGTCCTTGCAAAAGACAAAATTGCCCCTGAAAGATTTTTACATTTAATTGGATAGATATTACAGTCCTTATAAATAATCGGAAAGACAAATTGGTACATGTAAAAGACAAAAATGCCCCTGAAGAATTTTTACATTTAATTGTGTAGAAATTGCAGTATTTTAGAGGGTATTTAATTTTTAAATTGCAATGTCTGCACAATTAAATGTAAAAATCTTTCAAGGGTATTTTTGTCTTTTAGAGGGACCAATTTATCTTTACGATTGTTTATAAGGACTGTAATGTCTATTCAATTATATGTAAAAGTCTTTCAAGGGCAATTTTGTCTTTTGCGGGGACTAATTTGTCTTTCTGATTATTTATAGGGACTACAATATATACACAATTTAATGTAAAAGTCTTTTAGGGGCAATTTTATCTTTTGCAGGGACTAATTTATCTTTATGACTGTTTATAAGGACTTCAATGTCTACACAATTATATGTGATGGAATATTCTAGGAATATTCCGTTACATTTGGATGAAAATTTAACTCAGGGATGATAATTGGGTTTTTCTGAGTTTTCAGGGACTCGTACGTCTGTCCTAATTTTAGTAGGGACTTATATGGGTTTTTTCATGTTTGTAGGGACTTAGATGTCTTTAACCCTTGAATTTATTGACTAGATTTAATCTCCAATTTCAATGCATTTGCCAATCCCTATATATAGTTTGTTTGCCCAAAGTTTATTTGGATATAAAATAGATATACACGAATATCAGAGAATTAGATAATTTTAGACTTAATCTACCTTATTAGGATGTAATTATTACAATTTATTTATAATATATTCAAATATGTTTTTTAAGATTAAATTTTTTTTCGTAATTACGTACCTTCATATTAATGACAAACGAGGTCATAAGAACTAATAAGGACAAACAAACAACAAATCATCATCATCATTTTAAACCAACTCTAAAATCAGAGAGCATGGAATTTATGCTACCAAGTTACAATATGGGATCCGCCATCCTACAATCTACAAAGAACTTTGGTTTTACTGGTTGTGTACTATCCTATGAAGTACATGTTATTCAAAGTATTGTGTACTGTTTATTACGTGTTGCAAAATATAGAGCTATTTTTTATGCAAATTACTAGCCACTACACTATCTCATACAATGTTAAGTTCACATCATACAAAAAATTTTAAACCTTAAATTTTTAAAATACTATCCATTATTGTATTTATTTAAAAGCTAGCACTACTACGATATTTGATATTGATCACGGTTTGAAACCATGATATAAGACTTTTAATCACTATTTAACATCGTGATATCTCATAATGTGATCTTTTATTTGATATTTTTATCATGGTTTTCTTAACGTGATCATAAGTGAAAATTGTGATCATATCTAAGACTAATGTGTGTAATTTGGAGAGGAATGATCACAATTTTAGAATAAACCATGATCATTATAGAGAAAAAGATCACCTATTCATGAAACATGTCAAACAGTCTATTATTAGGAGTGGAAGGTGATTGACCCTACAACATAGGTGCAGATCTGGCAGCAGGAGGAGGGGGAGTAGGAAAGGGTGGTAAAGATTTGATTTTGGAGGGGGGGGGGAGGAGGGGATGAGGAGAACGGGCGGGACAGATCTTATGCGGGAGGGGGAGGAGGAGGGGGGGGGCAGAGATTGGTTGAGGCATTTGAGGTAGAGGAGGAAGAGGAAGAAGACGAGAGAGAGAGAGAGAGAGAGAGAGAAATTTGTCGAGCCGGAGGAGGAGGTGGGCATGGGAAACATTGGCGGAGGAGTAAGGGTGCTACATGTCTTTAGGCGAGCGACCAAAACCATGGCAGGCTTTTTGACGTCGGCACCAGATTTGATCGGCGCCACTTCACCGATTCTTTTGACGCAAGGGGGGAGGTCATATGGCCCCTCCCCTGCATCAGGTATGGAGAATCCTCCAATGGTCTCAGCTGGCACGGGTTTTGCATCCTGCTAGAGACTCTGGCCGTATATAGTGCTTCTCGCCCTCGAGGAGACATTGCCCCCCCACCCCACCTCCCCATGGCCCCTCTCCTGCTTCAGGTATGGAGAACCCTCCGGTGGTCTCGGTTGGCATGGGCTTTGCATCCCTGTCGGAGACTCTGGCCGTATATAGTGTTTCTCGCCCTCGAGGAGACATTGCCCCCCTCCTCCCCCCCCCCCCCCCCCCGAAAAATCCATCCAGCTTTCAAAAGAGTGCAAGGTGGAAAGAGTTCTTTTGTCCCTAAATGCTGGAAATACTAGTGGACAAGGGAAGTTTGTTTTGGGTAAATCGTCTGCGACCGGTACAAGGAAGAATGTTCAAGCAGTTTCTAAGGTACCACCTTAAGGAACGATGGAATCTCGAGGACCGGCGTCGGGAAGACAATCGACTAGCAAAACTGTCCAACAAGGGCCAAGACAAAGCCCTCCTGAAGTGAAGACGGTGTTTGCTCCTTCATCATGGACATCGGCATAACTACTACCCTGACACACCCAGGGCCAGGGGTTCTCGATTCATTACATATTGCTCCAGAAGTTGAAGAAGGACAAGTAACTATCTCTTGTTTTCCTGAGGACACTAAAGAAATGCTAAATCATTGGAAATTTCATTACTGAGTTATGTTATTGGCGAACTTCCATTTTACAAGCCTTTTGTGGATTTCTTGATGCGAACATGGAAATCTGAAGGGTCCCTAGACATCCTTCTTTGTGAAGGGGGGCTATGGAAGAGGACATGAGGTCTAGTATGGAAAGGAACACTCATGAGTGGAAGGCCGATAGTGCTGTGTCGATGGACCAATGAGTCCAAAATGGAATTTAAGAGACTAAAATTATCCCAATCTGGGTGCGGGTGCGCTTTCCCTCTCTTCCTTTGCATATGTGGGGCTCGTGTATGCTAAGTAAACTGACAATCTCCATCAGCACTCCTCTACACTCGAACTTTGCCACGATGGAGAGGTCACGCATAGTGTATGCAAGGATTTGCATAGAAGTCTCTGCTAAGGAAACCTTGTTGGAGGTGATTCGAGTACGAGATGGGGAGGAGATCAAATTGGTCAAGGTTGAATATGAGTGAAACCCAATTCGATGCATCTCTTGTTGTACCTTTGAGCATTTAGCTGACCAGTGTAGCATAGCAGTAGTGCATCCAGATGCAGTGCCGGAGGGGCATAACCAGTCTCATGTTTTTGCTGAGATGGAATGGCACATTGTAGAGAAGGGAAAAGGTTCAAAGAAGGCAGACAACACTCAAAATGGGACTGGAAAGTCCCCCAACCCATGAACTCTTACAAACAGCTATACATGAAACTGGGGAAGAGGTCTTGAACCAGGTTGTTGGTGATATTGCAATGGTGTCAATCAATGTCCAAGAAGTGGTGGCTACATTTAACAAAAGAGACAAAACAAAGATGGGCTCAATCCAAGCTTCACAGGTAGCACATGTTTCTGTAGAGGTACTAGATGATGTACGATTGGGTGAGGTCCAACTAGTTAATTCAGGACCTGAACAAGGAATAGAGGAAGCAACTATGGACCTCCCTCAAGAGGATATGTCAACATTTGTGCATGAAGAACTATTGTAGAGGTCGGATCCTTCCAACCAAAATGTGGGACCAAAAGGTTCTCTCCATGAAGGAAACCTTGGCGCCAACAACCCAAAATCCAGCACAGGGGTCCCTCCTGATTCCAAGAGGAATAATGCAGCGCAAGAGAAAGAGTCCAGTGATGACCATAGCAAAATAGAGGTTGAGCAAATGAACTATTTTGTGGGCAAAATCCAACCTCCCTGTCCTCAAAAACCTCATTGTACAGGGTCCAAGGATGGGGTAGGAGGAGGTCCTTCAACTCCCCATTCACATTCAAAGAGAGCAACGTGAAAGCAGTCTAGCAAAAGTGTGCCATAAAGACCACAAGTGAGCTGAGGAGGACTTGTCCTTCACCAAATAAAGACCCGTTAATCAATTATCTCCTTTGGAATGTGAGGTGTCTTAATGGATTATCTCCTTTCTGTTGGGCAGGGACTTCAATGAAGTCCGATTCACACATGGAAACCCCCCCCCCCCCCCCATGTCAGAAGACTTAATTAAGAGATTCAATGACTACATTGATTCAATGCAAGCTCATGGATGTTCCGAGTGCAAGTAGCAAACTTTCTTGGTTGAATAGACAAGGGAATCGAACAATGGGCTGCTTAGATAGAGTGTTGATCAATCAAGATTGGCAATTGATGCATCTAGAAGCAATGGTTGGACTCTCATATCATTCAGCTATGGGGTTAATTCTCATGCGTCCTTTCTTCTCCAAACCCAAGCCATTCAAATTCTTCAATTACTCAGTGTAATATGAAACGTTCCTCCCTATGGTTCAATCTTCATGGGGGATAGAGGACAATGGTACAACAACGTTCTATCTAGCATGCAAGCTACGAAGGGTAAATGACAGGTACCTTCGGCTGCCACTCATTGATAAAGCTCTCTTTCACATGCAGCTTGTCTCCCTCTCCTTGATAAAGTCAGAAAAAAGATTGAGGGTTAGAAGGGGCACTTGTTATCGTTTGCAGGAAAGGGGGAATTGGTGCGCAGTGTGCAAATATTCTGGTCAACGGCATTCCTTCTGCCACCCAAGACCATGCCTACTTTGAAAAAGTTATTCTATGGTTTCATATGTGGCAGCCCTTCTATGAAAAAAGCAATGCATCTTGTTGATTGGAGGACTATATATCTACCACGAAGAGAAGGACTCGACATAAAAGGCCTTAAGGACTAGGGGAAGCCTCTTTGGAGCTAGATTCTGGTTGGTATCTACAAACAAGCACTTGCTTTGGGCCACATGGATAAAACAACACTACTTGCAAAGTCATTCCATCTGGAAAAGCTTCAGCTCCCTTAGGTGCCTCAAAAATTTGGTCCTAGATTTGGAAGCTAGGGAATGGATAAAACCACGAGTCAGATTTCTAATTTTCTCTAGTTCAAACATCAACATATGGGAATGCCTCTGGCTTAATGGCAAAGACTTGATGGAGTACTTTTGTGAGGTTTCTCTTCTTTCTGATCCTCTAAAAGAAGCAAGAGTCGCCCATCTTATTTTGGATGGAAAGTGGGTTAAACCTCATTGCTGGTCCATTTGATAAATCGAGTGTTTGGACTGCCATTTTAGAAGAGAAGGTGGGAGGTATCCGTAAAGACACTCAAATATGGCCTCACAGCTATTCAGGATTTGTTTTTTAGTTTCAGAAGCCTGGGAAGCTACTCAATTGAAGTGTCCAACTCTGGAATTGACTGCCTGGAAATAGAACTCCTACCAAACCCAAAAGATTCCAGTTTCGGATGGATGGTGTGCCTCTATAAGACTCCTAATAGCAAGAATGGAATGACCGGGTAAGACATGACAAATCGAGACACAAAAATGTCCTTTACCAGCTCATTGTAGAATCTTTTCATATTGGAGCTCAAAAATGGGGGGTGTCCATTGTGCTGGAATCCTCCTCTATTCACCTCATTCAATGGCTCCCTTCATACCAGGGCTGGATCATATCAAACTCGGACGAATCATTGTCTATAGATAGGGCTGGATTTGGTGTGCTCTTCTATAAATACAGGGGGGTGGTGTTGCTACCCAAGATCCGAGAGCTTCCATAAATATCCTTGAGCTGCAAGGCATATATATGAGCTGGCCTAAAACTGGCTCTCACCCTTGGGGTGTCGAAACTCTACATCAAAGGGGACTATGCCACAGCGATCACCTGGGTGAAAGGGAAAGGCAAGCCTCCTTGGAGGGCAATAAGAGTGTTGAATGACATCCAACATGACCTCTTAGCTCTTTCACATTGGGAGGCCTTACACATCCATCGGAAGGGAAATCAACCAGCGGACATACTTGCTTCTCAGGGAACTCAAGATGGGGAGTAATTGATCCCAGCTGATGGACTTCGGGAAGAACTATCGCAAGCTATTCAAATGGATGCCGCGGGCGCCACATTTCGCAGAACTCACTGAAGTCTGCCTCCTTTTGTAATTTTTAGACTTTTGCATTTGGTTCATCCCGGGGAAAAGGCTTCTTCCAACTTATTGAGGATGTAGAGCAGTTCATTCTATTCTTCCCTACCAACAGTCAAAAATTTCATCTACCTAGATAACCTCTTAATGTAAATTTATTTCTCTTTTTAGATTTTTGTATATGCTCTAATTTATATAACAATACAAAGTTAATTTACCCTAAAAAAAATGATTATGGGGCTTGCCTTACAAGGAAGATGGAAGACCGTGATTTGTGCAGTATTCGACATAACTTGTAAATTTTTTTTATTTTTTCAATGTAAAGATAGTTAATCTAGGAGAGAATTCTCTAATTTGATTCTTTGAATGTAAATAACAAATCTTAGGCTCTATTTGGTAGTATTATAAAAACCAGATTGGACCGGCCAGTTCAACCATTTGGACCATCGACCAACCCGAAATCCGGTCCTATTAGCCCGGCCATCAAAACCTGTATATTCCAAAAACTGTTCTAAAATTGAAAAATTGTTCAATCCACTTGTTGAACCACCGGAATTTGAAAACCAGTACTGCTTTAGATGAACCAATCAGTTTTTTTAAGGTGTGTAAAATCAGTGTGACAATAATAACTTATCAAAAATGTAAAAATAGTCTTTCTAAATTTTAATTGGATGCATGGTTTAATAGATTTGGAACTTCATTAATTCATTATTCTAATTTTTCAAAATGATTTAGGTTCCCAAATTGCACTTCAAAGATGGGAAAACCATTGGAGTTTTAAAATATGTATCACCTCCTGAAAATAATAATTAATATCTTTTATTAGTAGGTATTTAACTTGAATGTCGTAAAAATGTATTAAACTCTTAATTAATACAATTTTATGCATCTTAAAATTTTAATTATAAATAAAATTGTTTATGTTATTATGATGTTATATAAATGGCAATACATATATAAGAATTAAAACTTAATAACTATGAAAAATTTCTAGAATCTTTTAAATTTTTTTAATTTTTGAATTATAAATAATATATTTAATTAATACATTTGTTACATCATGATGATTTCACAGTTTGATTTCGGTTAACTCGACGGTTGAATAGGTAATCCTTAACCGAATCATTTTTCCGGTTCAATGAACAGTTTGGTTTTTAAAACACTTCTATTTGTAGTCCATTGTCAAATTGATTTTGTTTTAAAAAAAATCATTTTGGATATATAATTGGTTCCCAGTGAGTATTTTTTATCTTCAACTTTTTTTTATGAAAAACCAGTTGAGAGTAACTTTCAAATAATCATAACCAATATATTATTTGTATCTATTTAAAACATAAGTTGTTTTTAATTTGAATATTGATTTCAAAGGAGGCCTTAGAAAAATATTCCCTCAAATATTCCTACCATAACAAAATGGGAATCATATCTACTTGGTTACTTTGAGACTAACAAGGTTACCTCTCATTCTCTTTCATTAAGGAAAAGGTGAAGGAAAAAATATGATGTTTCATGTCATGCACTCTAATGCTAGGTTAATGACATGTAATTCACTAAATTGAGGTTTTTTTTTTTATTGATTTAATCCCTAGCATGGCATGACGTGAACTTCAATTGAATGATACCGCTTATGGGATGGAGCAGACTGAATACTTAAAAAGTAAGATGATATGTTCAATTTTATGTACAACTTCATCAATAGTTTTGAAAATACATACTATTAGAAAAAGCAATATATATACTAAGATATGCTAATATATATTTTTTAAAATAAATAAATAATTTTTACATACTATGATAGTATAGTATTGTACTATCACAGTTTATAGGCAGTCGAGATCAATTCTAAACTGTAAACTGGACTATAAAACGTCAAAGTGTATTAGGACCCATACGTAAAACACTAGCGAATAAATTGCACATAACTTTGGAAGCCAAGTGAAGGGATTTTGATCGAATTGCGGTGCTCTACTATTTTCAAATATATTATGTTTTAGCCATGTTCTGCATAATTTTCTTTGTTATATATGTAACAATGTTTTTTTATATATCTTTATTTGTAGAAGGTAGTTACTTTTCTACCTTCTTGGAGTATTATAATTTCAGGGAAACTATTTTAGTAAAATTCAAATATCGCATTTCCTTAATGATCGCATCAAAAACTTGAGTCCCTTTAATATGGATTCCCTTCATGATCAATGACAATTGCTGCATTGTCATCATATCTATCGTATTATTATAATAATAAATATATTAATTTGGGTCACTTCTAACTTTTAAGGAAAAAAAATGAAAAATGAAAAAAGAAAAGAAAATATATTGAGAAATGTTTTCCTTACCTATACCTAGGGCTGCAACTTGGGTTGGGTTGAACCCGAATCTGACGGGTTGAACCCGATTTTTACATGGGTTGGGTTGACCAAATCGGGTTCGAGTTCGGGTTCACCAATTCGGGTTGACTCACAAATCGGGTTGGGTTTGGGTTGGCCTCACTCACAACCCGACCCAACCCGAACCCGTAAACCAATAGTTAAAAAAAAAATCATGGCCGTTCATTTTGTAGCTTCTAATCTTGGTAGTCCAAATTTTAGGTAAACCTAGCTAATCTTACGGGTTGGGTCGGGTTGGTTCAATTCGGGTTGAAAATCAGGTTGAGTTGGGTCGGTCCAATTCGGGTTGGGTCGGGTTGGTTTATTTAATTATGGGTTGGGTTCGAATTGGTCCAATTCAGGTTGAAAATCGGGTTGGGTCGAGTCAGGTTAGGGTTGAGTAGTTTAGAATTCGAATTGGGTTCGAATCAACCCGAACCCAACCCGCCTAAGTTGCAGCCCTACCTATACCAGTCATGTTTTATACATGTGAGCTATAAACTTACAAAAGATCATAAGTCTAAATCGATCATGTGATAATAATAATAATAATAATAATAAAGTACTTCAAAGTTGGAACTACTCCACTTCAAACAATGATTTCTTTGAAGGGCCTGCTTATGATCAATTATGCATTGCCAAAAATTTCAAACTATGTATAATATAATATAATATAATATTCAAAATTTGTGGATTGAAACCTCACCATCCCAGATGATCAATAGACGTGCTTCATGTGTGAATTCGTCTGATTCGATGCAAGAAACAAATGACAATCAATTTAGTCGATGCACGTGGGTTTGTCAATCAGACTCGTGAGAAAGAGAATGAATGATCTTGAAAAGTCTTAAGATAATGAAATTTTGAAGTGAATCATTTATTGGTGTGGCTTAAATTTCTTATGCCTACGTATTTCAATTTGGACACACGCATTTCATATGTCATGTGTCGTGCGTCATGTTTCAACTTTCGTTTTCCATTGTGTTTTTTGTTTTATTGTCAAGTTCTTAAATTTCTTATAATCAACCAAGTCATTCAATTTGGACAGATTTTCATGTCATGTTGTGAGCTCTATTGTTTTATTGTTAAGTTTTTCAATATTTTGTTACGAGGAATCCCACATTAGTGGCTTACTCTATCCTTGTTTTTTTTAAAAACAAATTCGGCCAGATATTTTCATTAGTCCTATACCTTTAAAAAAAAAAAAAAGTTATCCCTAAGAGTATTTTGTGAAGATGGTCCGGACGAGCATTTTGTGAATATTTTATTTTTTTAGTTGTGGACAAGTTATACTCGTTATATACAAATGTCAAAAAAACATGGTACAATATTGCATGTTATATATGTAAATAAAAAATATAAAAACTTAATAATTATTAAATAAAATAAAATGTGCATACACATATGGATTTCTAACAAATAAATAAAATATTGATATGAAGAACACAGTATAAACAAAATGTTTGTACATTATTTAAATCATCCAAAAATCTCATTCCATTAAATATATAGGGTAATAAATTTACACCATATAATATTTTTTATATTATAATAAAAATAATGTAAATTGTTTTTATAAAATTCAAGTGAGATAAATTTGATGAATATTTTTAATTTTAAATTATTAAAAATTTAATATATTGATATGATTTATTTAAATCTAATTTTGAAATATATTTATGATTTATCTAAATTTGATTTGAAATCTTAAATTTTAAAAAAATAAGATATGAATAATTATTAATGCTACAAGAGAGTAAAAATGAAAATGAAAAGCTGGATCACTTACTCATTAATAAGTATATAAGTAATAGATATCTACAATTCATTGGATTATACAATTCATTAATATAAATGTAAATATTTTATAATATTTTTTATAAACATATATATTTTATTGCATAAAATATAAACTCCAAAAATATACAAAAAAATGTGAGAAATGTAAAACTCTACATGCACATAATACTGTAGTAACATTATTCAAACATTATTAGTAGGACTCAAATGTAATCGCACAAAACAAGCTACAAGTATTGAAATACAATTCTAAGAGCATCTTCAAAAGCCTCTCCAATGTCTCCCTACATTATGGGGGAAAAAAAGGCTCCCTATGACATGTAGGGAGCTTTTTTTTTTATCACTCTAAAAGCCTCCTCATTCTTACCCTATATTCATTCCAAATGACCAATTTACTCCAATTCATATCTATAAATTACAAGATATTTAAATCTCAAATGAATCAAAGCACATTCTAAAATTTATCAAGACTTGGAATAAAGATCATTTAAATAAAATTATTAATAATGAATAAAAATTAATTAAAAGTAAATTAAAAATTGTAAATAAAACATGAAAAATATAATCTAGTGTAGATGCACCAGATCTGTGGTTAGGATTTTAAAAACATTTTATTAAACAGTTTTTGGAAATGAAAACCCTTACAACAAACCACAATCCCAAGATCAACAAACCTTAGAACAAATCAATACCAAGCTTCAAAGGAACCCTCACAACAAACCACAATCCACAAAGTCACCAAAGAGTTAGAGAGAGAGAGAGAGAGATACCGGTGGACGAACGGCAGACAGACAGCGGGCGGACGGAGACGGAGAGACGACGGCCGGGACGGACGGCAGATGAAATGGAAGGTTTTGATTTTCATTTTTTAGGGTTTTTAGGATAGAGAGGATGATAGGATACATTTAGAGGAGGTGATTTAAAAAATGGGGAGAGAGAGAGTTGGTTGAAAAAAAAAATGGGGTTTTTGTTGAAAGGGGTAAAAAAGTCATTTTGCATTATAGTTTTCCCTACAAGACTCCATACATGTATGGAGAGAGGGGTGTGAGGAAGCTTTTAATTTGGAGATGGATTTTAAGGTTTTTAACTTCCTATATAGAGAAAAATGTGGTGTAGAGAGTCTTTTGGAGATGCTCTAAGGACATTGTTATATACAGTATCATTAAAGTTTGCATGCAATCTGATGAACCTAGCTCGATCTGAGATATATTTCTCATTAGAATTTTTACATTTCAGATTAATGGATGCTGAAAATTCGATGAAATATATAATTTATTATTCTTTTTTAAAAATAAAGTCTCATTAAATGATGTGAATTATTTTTGAAAAAAAATCAAAATGTCTACTTTCTATAGACAAGAAAGCGGAGTTGTGTCAAATATTTTCCCTTTTCTAAAATGAAAGTTCATATATCGTGATAGTTAACTATTAAAATGTATAGTTTATTAATAATTTTTCATATTTTAAATTAAATGGATCCATGTGATATATTATCAAATTATATACATTTTTATAAAAGTATATATATCACAACAGAACTTGGTTACTGTTTTTAAAAAATTAAAATACAAACGAACTGTCCGCCAGATTGCCACGTAAATTGTTCCTAATATTATTCTTTTCAAAAATATGAAAAACGTGGCGGGTCTTAACTACTTTTCTCGGGGTACATGTAATTAATCCGTTCATTTGATTAAAGAGCCCTTTCATAATTATGAAGTGCAGGATCGGAATACTACTTATCCAAGATTCTCTTCCATGTTTTTTACATGAACAGTATGCAGACAGCACGCCAGAGATAAACGTTTTAATATATTAAGAAACCAAAGGTCAAATAAAAATAAATGTCTCAAGATTCCCTTTTGTGCACGTTTAGTATTCTTGTCTTGAATTACAAGAGACATATATATCCCTTTCAAAAAAAGGAATATTGACTGGGTCATTTAATTGGACCTCATTGTGGAATCCTATTAATAATCAAGAAAGATCTTTGTATGTGTTGGTTGATCTTTATAGGCTAAGGTTACCTATAAAAGTCAACCATGGAAGCTTTAGCCTGTCACGGCATCTTATTGTAATAATATTTGATAAAATATGAAACTACTTTATCCATAACGATGTCCAAATATCTCGGTCACATAAGTCAAATTTTACATTATCCTTTTATATGTGTTAACTCATAAACATTTGGTTAAGCAGGAATCTTTACATCGATGACATGAAAATCATGTTTTCATTAATTATAAAAAGAGTTATACTATATAGGCCCCATCATATAGGCCTTCTCACAAGTTTCATGAGTTATCAAAATGTCATTGGACATTTTATTGACTTTTATAAAAAGACAAAAAAGCTAAATACCAAAGTACCCCCCATTAAAACCAACTTTCTTGGTCGTGATTTTACTCTTCTTCCATTTTTTCCCACTCGTCCACCCGTCCCTCTCAGCAATTCAAACAATTTTAAATTTTTTTTAGGATTTCCACAAACAGAAATTTGAATCAAATTAGACCAATCAAAGAATCTCCCTTTTGTCTAAAACGACGAATCTGTTTGGAAACATAGATTGAAAAGTAGTTTTTGTAATAAAGCTGCTTTTTAAGATGATTTTAGACCTTGACTTTTATTGGAATGTTTTTTTTTTAATTCAGGAATCAATATTTGAAAGCAGATGACATTTGGCAGTTGCTTTGCAATTCAAAAAATCGATTCCGACCAAAAAGCGTTATTTTTTAGCTTTTCAAAACACAGATTTCGAGAAAAAAAATTAAAAGGAATCCACCTTCTGATTCTGAATAAAACTGCCCCGTTTGGCTGCACGATTTTAGCTTTTCAGTTTTTCAAAAAGCAAAACCTGCCCTAAACGTGCAACCAAACGGAGCCTAAGATTTCTTTGCAAAATCAATTTCAAAAAAAAAAAAAAACTTTCTTCCCAAGGATTCAACACCCGCCAAAAAATGGATACGCAACCATTTTTTGGTATTTGAAAAAACATCTTTGTTATATTTCAATATCTTATGATTACATGAATATAATGTTTTTTTTTCTAATGTATTTTTTTTCCCGAATAGATACAAAAAGTAACTTACTTTTTTTTAGAGAGAAAACTGAAACGCATAACCAATTTCTGTTCTTGTTTGTAATAAAATATCACTAACAATCAGATGAATCTAACCAGATTTAAGTTACATTTATGTTTTGTTTGTTTAATGTTACTGCTACGTGCAATGTAATTATATTTAAATGTAAACTAACTGGCAAGTATAATGCTCAGCAAATATAACTAACTATTAGTATGTTTTGCTGAATATAAATTTTTTTAGAATGTAACCACTTCTCTTCAATGATTCTAATAGTTTATTATTTTTTTATGTATGCATGTCATGATTTATGTATATTTCTTTATTATTATATTATTTTTGTTGTTAGTGATTATGCACAGTGTACCTAACATCCCTTCATAATCATTATAGTATGTTAATGTAAATTTCTTTGAATTCATTTTTTAAATTAATATGCATTTTCAGTTTATTTCATGGTACTACTATGTTGAAGGTAATTACTATCCGTGAAATGTAACTAACTGAAAATAACTGTACAGCAAATGTAACTAACTAATTACTATCCTTGAAATGTAACTAACTGAAAATAATACACAACAAATATAACTAACTATTTGAGTTACGTGCAGGTAGATTTTTTCTGTGGATCTTTGCAATGTCAAAACCTTAACTACAAGCAAAATTGTTATAAAATAATCACACATCTTCTTCTGTATCAAATGTCATTCCAACACTTTACGCAATTTCTTTTGCACATTGCTGCTCAACTTCAACAATGAAATCTTTATGCAGACTGCCTTCCACAAAAAATGTAATTGAGTCCACTGTATTTCCTACATTCAAATGTAAAAAATCATTAAAACTAATGTATTGTTGTAATCACTAAAAATCAGATAAACATAAAAAACTACAAATGGAATAATATGACTCATAGTTCCACTAAGATCATATTAAGAGTCGTTCATATTTTGAAATGAAACTTTGTTTCACAAATATATTGCTCTAAAGTTAGGTACATTTTTAATGTAACTAATATTGTTAACAAAAATATTTAATAAGTTAGTTACATTAAAAAAAATGTAGCCAAATCACAAAAAATGCAAAAAGAAAGACCAAAAAGGGAATAAATATGTAACTGACATTCAAATGTTAAATAACTGATGTACCATGCTCAAAATCACGTTTCACATAAAAAAATAAAAAAAACAACCATAATTTTACATATAAAATTGAAAAAAAAATTAAAATAATTGAAAAAACATACAATAAACATGCACCACACTTGAATCGGCAGACATTTCAAATGGTAGCCAAAAGAATTCAATGGTTATTTTTCGATCAGATAAAAAGTTTAGATAGTCGTCTAAAGAATAAATCCGATTTTGAACGCCCTCAAAGAAAAAATCTCAAATTTTACCACCATTCAAATACTAAAATTCAAAGAAGAAAAAAAAACAGAAATAAATGCCCAGACGTGTGATTCCAAGAATTAATTACGGTTTCATTAACAAACAGTCCCATTAATTACGTTGAAAATTAACAAACACATTTAAGGGGTATATTAGGTAATCCAAATTAAGCCATGTCATAGGACTTACGAGGGCATACAAAATGGGGCTTGTTAATCATTTCCCTTATAAAAATATTATAAAAGTCTGATGTCCTAACCAACATGTAACATGATTTCTGCAAGACATCTTCCATTCTAGCTAGGACGCTCAACATCTTGCGTTATAGGAGCAATAACCCTATTCGACCTTGAAGGCTCGAAGGATGACGGTACTTGAAACGACAAATGATATATGGTTGGATACACTTGCAGTCCCCATCCGCAATTTTCATCTTTTTTTTAAAAAAAAATATACATCGAAGTATATGCTATTGTTATAAAGAGTGAACGTTTAAGTTTTTAGTTATAGACGAGCTTAAATTTTTATTTTTATTTTTTATTGCTCATGGGGTTGCTATAAGATAAATGGGACATCAAGGTGAGAGACAGAGAGATTTTTGTATCATAACTACTTGGTATAGCAAATGATTCATTTTCTCTTTCGTGGATGTAAATAAATTGATGCATGTGTGTTATGTTGTATAATTTACCCAGTTTATTATTTTTTCATCCATTGTTTTACAGGTGACCGTGTTAAATCATGTGTGATAAGGTTAAAATCGATGGAGATTTTACACACAAATAAGAGCCATTAGAGCCACTTAAACTAGAACAAACAACTGGATTCGCTTGTTGACAATCCAATAGAATTGGATAGTAATTCATTTCCTAAGAAGCATGCTATTGTGATCATACTTACGTTTTGCAAGACACAAATAACATAGCACTGATATGGGGAAGCCCATGATGAATCAATTTTATTGGATTTATGGAGAGGAGCTTGCAAAGGCATGGGCAGGGCCTTGATAGACCGAACCTCACACTAATGCTAAGGTTGGGCTTCTTTGTTCTTGGATCTCAAATGATATGCAGAAGGATAATGTTACGTACAGTTTCCTTTTTCAACCCCAATAATCGACACGTGTTTTAAAATTTTTTAAAATAGTATATTTCATCTACATACTTTTATAAAAAAAAATGAAGCATATATTTCAATTAATTATATAGATGCATATACGTAGGGGCTTCTTCCGTGTCCATTTCAAAGTGAGATTGTTGATTCATGAGTAGTTTGTTTTCTTGGTTGGGATGATTTCTTAGTAGAATTCTCTTCTACTTGGATTTCATCTTGTCTTTTGTTTTTAATTCTTGCTTTTGTATTTTGGGCTCGGTTTTTTTCTTAATGGAAGGTCAAATGTTTGCAATTTTATTTCTAAAATATGATGCCCTTGATCTGTCTCCTGGGCACACTCACTCTTTTTTTTTGGCATTGTTACAAAGTTTTTTTTATAACTCCAAATGCAGTCTCATATACCTTGTTAAATTTTTTCCACACTTACTAAAATGAGTCCATTCAATTCGAAATGAAGCGATATACAATTTTAATCAAGGTATATACCTCATTAGATGATGTTTACTATTTTTTAAAAAATAAAACATAAGCGGACTACATTTGAAAAATGTACCTAACATTTTCCCATTTTTTGAGAGAGAGAGGGGATAGGCATTGTCATTTGATGAAGAGTAAATCAAATTATAATGATGAAGGGGGTAAGAGGAAACAAACAGAAAAACACAAGCAAAATACTCAAGGCACCCCCACCCTTGAAAGAAAAAGAAAAGGAAAATGTTATCCTATACACAGTCCATTTTACATTTCAAAATGAAATTCATTTATGTTCTTTTTTTACAAAAATCATATACCTCATTTAATAAGGTGTGTATTTTTATAGAAGATAGAAATATATAATGAATTGCATGGAATCATTCATAGAAAATGATTTTCAACGATATATAGAGTAGTCAGTGAAAGGAATTAACGAGTTATATGAGACTGTATTTATAACTGTAAAAAGGATTGAGTGTAACAGAACTCAATAAGGAAAGAAAAAATGATGCATCTAATCCTAGATTAATGATCAAGAACTCTCTCAATATAAAAAGAACAGTGGTTCTTAAACCGACTGATTGTTTATATTAATATAAAATTTAATGACATTCAAAAACTGCATAGTCAATAATAGGATAGTGTTTCATGTATAACACACTAACTAATATAATAATAAACTCATATGTAATTTAACAACAATATTTGAGAGACTTTCTATTAATGATACTCATCTTCCAACAAGATTGCAATTTTATACATATGTGAAACTGTTATAGGAAACATGATTTTAGGCCAATCACAGAGGCTCCATTTGGGAGCACATCATGGGCGTCCACAGTGGGTAGAACACAGGGGGGGGACCCGCGGTAAGGGAAGCTTTGTTTCACATAGTCGGGGAACACTGAAAATAGGATACGGCAAGGGGTGTGTGGATTCTCAATGCATCGACGCAACGAGCCGTTTGTGGCCGCGTTCGCGTCCGTGGGCATCCGCTGACTCCACTGCTATGTAAACGCTCCGCCAAATAGAGCCAGAATGATAAATCATTAACTGACTTCTTACACGATTTTGTTTTGCCATTCTAGCTTAGCTAATTTTCTCATTATTTGAAACATAAACAACGTTCTTACTAAATAAGTAGAGCGCTACTCCACTCAATATTTTTTTACAGTCCAAAATACAGTCTTATATACCTCATTAAGGATCCAATGAAACATATACCTCGTTAAATTTTTTTATACACTTACTAAAAATGTGTTCATTCAACTTGAAATGGAGGATGTACACTTTTTAAAAATCATATACCTCATTAGATGATATTTACTATTAAAAAAATAAAAGTTTTTATTGGTAAAAATGAATGAGTCTAATATTTTCGTAAGAGTGCTGATACACACAGTCCATTTTGTAGCCTATTTTACAGCCTCATACGCTATGATAACGTAGTATATACTACACTATCATAGTATATGAGGTCCTATCATAGTATATGACCCAAATTGTTTTTCGTTTTTTTACCATGAAAAAAATACACTAATGTATCTCAGTATATACTTCATTTTATATAACAGAATGCACTTCAAATGGTAAGTGTATGATTTTAAAAAAAAAAATAGGATGGACCGCAGTTGGGGCTGCAATACATGTATATTTTTCCTTTTCGTAACCAAATGAGTAGGACATCAAGACTGTTGTGTATGGGCCTTAGTCCAGCCCACTTTAGGGCCCACATAAGGGGCTTATGCATGCAAACTTGCATGTACATGTACATATAAGCACATGTGGTATAACCGAGTTCTGTTACACTCAATTACAAAATTTAAAACATAGTCCAAATCTCATACCCCATGTCAGCCAGTCCACGTGTATTTTTTGTTAATTCCACGTCAGCATCCAAAAAAGGTTGCAAAAATTTTCTCTCTCAAAAGTTCTCACCCAGTTTTTTGGGCTGCCACTCTGTTTTGTATCCATTATTTTTCTTCCCTTCCTATATTGTTTCTCTTTCTCTCTCTCTCTCTCCTTGGCGGCAACCATCACAGACTAGCTACAATAGCTCCATGACAATGCAGTAAATATTCTTCGTTTGCAGTCAGGAGACATAAAACAGGTATATACATCATTTGCATAAGATTTCAACATTTATTTGTCTCTATCTTTTGTTTAGAATACTTTTTTGTCTTTCATGGTAGCTTTTTCATCTAAGGAAGTTGTAAAGTTGAAGAAGATGACAAATTCAACTTTGTTCACCATTCTTCATCAACATATAATTTCCTCTCTTTCTTTTTGTAATGCATATGTACAGATGTTTAATACGTGTATATTTACTTAAATGTCGCATGTAAATCGCAGATGTTTGTCATAGACCAAATGGAGATGAATGGTTTGGAACAGCTTGGAGAGAGCGTTGACGTTGAACCACAAGCTGAAGGAAACCACGATGAAGAAGCTGAAGTCATTAGACATTATGAAGCAAATGAGGACTTGATAACTAGGATGGAGTTTAATTAATAGTATTGAGGAAGGATTTTCTCGGTACAAGGCAATTGTTTTTTGCTGTGATTTTGGTGTCACTAGGAATGAAAGAAGATTCACTGCCAATGGTGACTTGAAGGCGGTTATTTTTACATATTCAAAGGAGGAAAAACTGAAAAAGAAAGGACGAAACTACCATAATCACAGCGTCTCTCAAGTTCTATATAAATCCACTTGTAAAACCAATTGCAAAACTAGGATGCAAATTGGTATTAGATGAAAAATGGGTAATAGATCTCCTTTTTCTTGACCAACTCTCTCGCTCGGGTTGACATAGATGCACCCTAGCTTTTTTACCAAAGGGTACCTAATATTCATATTATTTTTTAATTTTCCTTCTTTTCCCTCGGATACAGCTCGACTTAGACTCTCAATCCTCAGTCACAGCCTAGTTTCTCCTTCCACCTCACTATATACCAAATTATCTATACACTCATTGACTCCACCCACCAGAACACTGCGATCCGCTTAGCCTTCGGGCTCTCCTTTACACCTAAGAGATCAACTCTGGAATGTTCTATCTTTTGTCCTTGGTATACCTATCAATTCGCTTAGATGCGACGAAGCATAGGAAGCAAATACCGCTAAACCACGTTTGCAACAAACCGTAAACAAATACTTCTTTCCCCACTAAGCGAAAGGGAGGGATTATGTAGGGTGTAGAGTGACAGGAGAGTAAGACCGAAGGAAGTATCCATATAATACAACATATGTTTAATGCAACGCAATGGTGATCACAATCATGCAGTGGACCCAAGACTCACAATTTCACAGATCTCATCGCGCACTGACCGCACACGCCATGAAACAACTGACCATTAATGATACTGTAGGACTTCCTCTGTGCAAGACATTTGATGTTCTAGCATATGAAGGGGTAGGCTATGACAATCTTCCATACACTGAACAAGACTATCAAAATTATCTTCAAAGAGTTGGACGCCAATAGCTCAGGGAGGGAGATGTTGAAGCTCTACTATAGTATTTTAGCAAGCAACAGGAGTTGAATGCACTTCTTTCATAGGATCGATTGGCACAAAGAGGGAAAGCTGGAAAAATGTATTTTGGGAAGATGCACGTTGTCGAGCCTCATATCAGTATTTCAGATATGTTGTTTCATTTGACACCACACATCTAACAAATAGGTACACAATATCATTTGCACCCTTTGTAGGAATGAACCATTATGGGTAGTCAATTTTGCTTGGTTGTGGATTGTTGGCTGACCAAAACCTTGGTAAAGTTTTTATTTTCTTGAAACATGTTTTCTGAATCAAGGAAATCTAAGAACCTTTGAGATAATAATGTCTATGAATTACTAGTTGCACTGAAGAGTCCATAGGTGGTTTAAGCAAGCATGTTTAGAGCAAACTTATGCTTCAAATGTATCATCATTTATATGGTCTCAAATAATCTAGTCTTTGGTGAGTGTTATGTGATTATATTTGTGAATGCAGTACATCCCCTATAAGTTTTCAATTTTGAATGGATTCCAGAAAAAATGAGAAATTATTGTGCAGGATCCTGGAGGGAGGGAATGGCAGTTGAAGATTTCTGGCAGTGGTAACAACTGGCGTTTTCGTGGGGGGTGGCTCAATCTTGCTGGAGATAATTAATGGTCTAGAAGTAGGAGATGTTTGTATTTTTGAATTTAACCCCAAAGGAGACCACAATATTATGGATCTCCGCATTGTAAAAATGAAGTCTAAACCGAACCTTTGTGAGAAAGACACCTCCCCTTCTGCTCAAAAGAACTCTGAAGAACACGGAACTGAATATAAAATCGAAAAGCAGCATCCAAGTAGTAAGTTTCTAGTCCATGTGGAATGAATGTGGACATTTTGTAGGATTTTTTTTAATGTCGTTAGATTGAGCTCCATAAGACTTTTTTTCTGGTCAGGATGTACTAAACAAAGATCATGGTTGACAGTCTCTATGAACACATACAATATTCACAAGTCCTACACGGTGAGGTTCATTTGTCTAATTTATATTCTTTAAATCTTTGTTGAAACGAAGATAGTTAAATGTGATGTTTGACAATGTGCGTGTGTATATATAGTAGACTCTCCATAGCTTGCAGAGTTTTAAAACAGTAAAGTAGTGTGCAGACATGTTGATTAAGTGCTTCAATTAAAGCTGCTTTTGAAATTAGATTCCTAAGAAGCATACATTCGTTTGGATTGATGGAAAAGCTCCTTTTTTAATGGCTTATACTAAAAGTTTATACGTTTGGGTTAAGTTTGATTCCTGGAAAAGTAGAATCATCCAAACATGCTTGCAAATATTACCTCGAGTTTGGAACTGATTGTGGGTGGATTCTGATTTTGTGGGATTCAGTTCTTCCCAGAATCAATTGTAAATTGGTGTTTCATGTATATAAATCCTAGATATCAAGTTTTAATAATCATGTTTGCTTTCAAAATATATTTGCTAGGAATCAGAAAATGCTGAGATTCTTGGATAGAAAACCAACATTTTATTCCATCAATGTCTTTCACATTTCGATTGAATGGAATGTATGAAAAGTGAGTTCTCTTTTGTTGTTGCTTCATCAGGTACTCCATTTCTATCATCAATTGGAGAAAGTAGCCTTGAAAAGTCTGATGTGGCCGAACCAACAAAGACAACTAACCAAGAAAAATGGGAAGGTGATCAAATGAAGAAGAGGGCAAATGAGTTGCAGTCATCTGCAATTTGAGTATTTTCTCTTGAATGATACTCCAAGAATTCTAAAGAACTGTCCTAAGTAAGTTCCATGCAATCTCCAAATTCACTAATGAAGCTCACCGTCAGGCCTTTGTTCTTGTGGCAGATCCGGAGACAAGGTCTCTCTGGATTAAACATGATTATGGGTCCACTCATAATATGTAGTTAGATGAATGACTGATTGGTAGTTGTTGGTTTAACTGATGTTTTGTCAAATGGTTTGTGCTGGGGACTAATTATCTTTTTGGTTGAATGTTTTGTTGGGTGGTTGTAGCAAGCATTGTTTTGAATTATGCAATCTGGTTGTTTCTTATCAATTATGAAGGGCTCCTAATCCCCCTCATAAAAATTTATTATCTGGGTTTTGTTTTTTGGATTTTTTTCTTTTAAACTTGCACTTCTTTCTCTTTTATTTTGTTTGCTGTTTAATTATTTTATATTCATCTTTTAATGTATTTTATTTTATTTATATTTTTTATAAAGCATATTATGTCACTGAATTTTTGTTATAAATATTTTTTTATATTTTTATTTTATTCTGTTTTTTTTTTCTATTTTTTAAAACGTTGTATCAACATAATTGTTTTTTATCCATGAGTATCACTGGGATAATGAATTTGACCCATTAGATTGTGTCTCTGATTTGTTAAAGATGATATTTTGTTTGGTTATATTCAGTCCATTAGTACCACTGGTCCACTATGATGATGAGTTTCTTACAAGTTACAACCAGATGTTCACCTTTCATTTTTTCTGTGCCTTATGAATTTGATTTATGAAAAATGCTGGCACTGAAAGTCATCATATAGAAGCACAAAGAAATCCAACCACCGACCCAAGTTTTTAATTCACCAATCATTAAAAGGGAAGCTGGGGAGGGTAAAAGGAGGAGATTGAGAGATAGGCCTGGTTACTGAAGAAAGAAAGGTCTGTCCTTCCCCGCCAGGCGCACCATGTTGAGCATCACTTCTCGCTTACGACGATGATGTGTTGTCAGAGACCAGACATGGAAGAAGCATGGATTGATGAAGTTCTACAATGACATCATATCGTGCTGGGGTATGATATAAGTATATTCGTCCCTTATAGTTATACTAAGATACATAACAATCCATGCTGAATAGATAAATTTTTATTTAATTGTCTTTTCTGTTATTCTCATTAGGAAACGTAAAATTGATCTTTTTATTGTTTAGTTCACCTTGAATAAAGCAAGGATAAGTCGTAGATAAGAGATGTATAAGAGTTTATGACTTTTTAAATGACAACTATACCCCTACATAAATTATTTGTGTTTGGGAATAAGTATGAGAGATGTGTGTGTGATATGATAGATGTGACAATTTTTGGAATTTGTGCAGAGAGTGTTAGGTTACATAAAAAATTTTAAAATGACAGAGAAATGTATTTTTATCCATTGGCATAGATAAGCCTGATAAGCAATTCCACCATTTACTTAGAATAGTTATCAGGCATTATCCTAGCTTATCCAGACATAGCTATCAAGGTTTATTCTTGTCAAACAAACAGCTGTTTGCGGGCTATTCTACTGTATTCTCCCATATCCATTGTTTATCCTTCACCCCAAACGGGAGGTAATTCTCTCCATCTCTTTCCTAATGGTGATGTAGGACAAATCTAGGACCTATTTTAGATTTGTTAGTTTGGGTTCTTTTCTATTTCAAATTTGAATAATGTAATTGTTAGAATAAATTTGTTAGTAATATCTATCTTTAGTTCACAAAAAAACAAAGTTTGTTAATATTTTAATTGTTATGATTTGTTAATTTGATATTGTAATCAATTGTGGTTAGAAAAAGTTTTTTAGTATTTAATATCTATATAGTTGATTATATTTATTTATTTATATTAATCTATTAAGACAATTGTATAATATGGGTGCAAGGATATTTTAAACAATTCATGTGATTTCTATTACAAAAATATTTTTTAAAAATATTTATCAATATATGTTCTCAAATAGCTTCTACTTCAAAAATAATAAGACCATTCTTTAAAAGTAAATTCATCGAGAATGAATTTTTTATAAAAATAATTCTAGACAAGTTATCAAATTATGAATAAGAGAGCACATCTCTGAATAACCTAAACTGCGCGGGGCATTAATTTGCCCACATGTCACCTACTGAGGGCGTCCTCAGCGGATTTTTTTCCACGTCTCATACGCATTCTATTGGATTCCTTCCATTTGTTTTGGACAGGCATCATCTACCTCGGGACTTTCAGTAAGTACTCTCTTTAATTACCTTTCTCTTCCCTCCATGCACGTGTTCAATGTCACTAACGTTTTCAACAGATTGAGGGCGCTGTTACTTTATTATTAATCCTGTAAAATATATTCAATGAAATATGACTTGTCTCTTCAATTGCATTTTATATATTTTATTAGATATCTTATAAAATATATGATATAGTGAGATATGATTTATTAAATTTTAAAAAAATTTATCAGAGTTCATTTAAATACGAGTGATATTACACTCAGTTTTTTTCAGTTCAAAACACAATTTTATATACCACTTTAGAAATCTAGTGAAACATATACCTCGTTAGATGCTGTATATAACACATTAAAAAATTTCTTACCCTTAATAAAAATGGGTTCATTCAACTCGAAATGAAGCGATATACACTTTTTATCAAAGCATATTCTTACTATTTTTTAAAAAATAAAAACATGTAAGGTCTGAGTTTTGATTGGTGAATGTGAATGGGTCGGGGATCAGCGCCACTCTCCTGGCCGCCTCTCTTGTTCAACTAAAAGTCTAAATCCCAACATATTATTCTAGTGACCAATGAAATAATCCAAAAATTTGTATAAAAATGTCACATGCAGAACATAATTGTGTTAGAAATCCAATTGAAACAAATACTGCCATTTTTTTGAGTTTTGAGCAAACTCAAAAAAAAAGTGATGATGATCCATATTCATAAACACCATTTCCCCCATGAAAAAAAAATAAAAAAAATTGAAAACCCTTAACACTTACATATTTACAAATCCTAAAAAATTCACAAAACAAAAAATAAAAGCCCTAGCTAATCAAAGTTACAAATGAAATAAAAAAACAAAAATAAAAGCCCTAGCTAATCAAAGTCACAAATGAAATAAAAAAACCCTAAATAATAAGATCAAAGAATATAAAAGAAATGCTTACAAAGAATGTTATGTCAGGGTGTGGATGATGCCCGGATTGGGGACGGTATGGGACGGGTACGATTCGGGGGAAGGGGTACCGGATGGAGCTGCCTACGTGAGGAGGGGAGTCACCCGCGTGAAGAGGTGTGGATGTGGAAAAAAATTGCAGAGAGAGAGAGAGATGGGTCGATTGGCAGAGGACGAAGGGTCTCAAAGGGTTATTTAGGGAGGGGTATATTGGGAATATAGGTTTTTATTTTTTTTTAATCAGACTGTCGGATTGGTGGACCACGAATCAGACGGACGAGATCGCGTTGCGCACTTAGTCGGCCTCCCTCACGTCCCGCAACAAATCAGCTGCCTATATATATATACATATATATATATATATATATATATATATTATGGAGAAGACAAAATTGATTGTTTGAAGCATGGACAGAACCGGAAGCGCCCTTTGTTTCAAAGAGAGGAGGACGGGTTAGAGGCAATCAAGAAAGCTACATAGGTGAATATATATCCTACGAAAAAGTGGGCTAATAAACTCTGATAAATTTTTAAAAAATTTAACAAGTCATGTCTCACTGTATATATTTTACAAGATGACTAATAAAGTATATAAAATACATTTGAAGAAATAAGTCATATCTCACTGTATATATTTTATCGGATGACTAATAAAGTAACAGCGCCCTCAATCTATTGAAAACTGAGTGTAACATCACTCATATTTAAATGAACTCTAATAAAAATTTTAAAAATTTAATAATTCATATCTCACCTTATTATATATTTTATAAAATAAGTAATAAAATATATAAAATGCAGAGGCAAGTCATATTTGATTGAATATATTTTACAGGATTAATAATACGCCCTCAATGTATTGAAAACGTCAGTGTCATTGAACACATGCATGGAGGGAAAAAAAAGATAATTAAAGAGAGTACTTACTGAAAGTCCCGAGGTAGATGATGCCTGTCCAAAACATATGGAAGGAATCCAATAGAATGCGTATGAGATACGAAAAAAAATCCGCTGAGGTCTTCCTCAGTGGATTTTCGCTGGGGACGCCCTCAGTGGGTGACATGTGGGCAAACTAATGCCCCGTGCAATGTAGGTTATTTAGGGGTGTGTTCTCTTGTACACAACTTGTCTAGAAGTTATTTTTAAAAAATGAGTTTATTGTTTATAAAATAGAAATTGTTTGAGAACACATATTGATAAATATTTTTAAAAAATACTTTTGTAATAGAAATCATATGAATTATTTAAAATATTCTTGCACCCATATTATATAATTATCTTAATAGATCAATATAAATAAATAAATATAATCAACTATATAGATATTAAATACTTTTCTAACCACAATTGGTTATAATATCAAATTAACAAATCCTATCAATTAAAATATTAACAAACTTTGTTTTTTGTGAACAAAAGATAGATATTACTAACAAATTTATTCTAACAATTAAATTATTCAAATTTAAAATAGAAAAGAATCCAAACTAACAAATTAAAGAATAAGTCCTACATCACCATTAGGAAAGAGATGAAGAGAATTAAAGAATAAGGAGATTAAGAGTGAATGAATAAGAAGAGAATAAGGAGAGATAAACAATAAGAATGCAAAAAGAAGGAGAGAATTAAAGAGGGAGAGAATAAGGAGAGAATTAAAGAATAAGGAGATTAAGAGGTAGAGAATAAGTCGATTTCCCATTAAAAGCACTAAAACAACCTATTCTTCGACAACCATTCTCAGACTGAGAGACAGAGTCTACAAAACAACCTATTCTCTGATAAACCCCCCCATTTGAACTCTGATAAAGAGATTAAGATGCTTGCGATCTCAGACAACCTATTCTCTTATATGAAATATGACATAAGGTGTGGAGGGAGGTGACCGAACGTAAGAGAGTAGTGCTCCAATGAGTACTACAAACGATATCTCGAATCCAGTGATCAACCAATAAGGAGCTTAAGAATGAAAGAATAAGGAGAGAATTAAAGAGGGAGATAAAGAATAAGGAGAGAATTAAAGAGGGAGATAAAGAATAAGGAGAGAACAGGGAGAGATAAAGAATATGAAAGAAAGAATAAGGAGATTAAGAATAAGGAGAGAATCAGAAAGTGAGCCCATCAATAAAAGAGAACAACGAGCGTTGAGATCTCATAAGCTCCTTGAATCCACGAGGACTCATTGAATCCATAAGGAAGAAAGCCCCAAGAGAGTGGAAATTCGAAATATTATTGATAAAAAACTGTCAACCCTAGATTACAAGTCTGCTATTTATATGAGATCATAGATCATAGGAATTGATAGAAATCAATTCCAATCTGTTATGATTTAGATATCACAAATATAAAACTTACTAAAAATAGTAAAACCGCTAATTTAAAGCACTAAATGAATGAATTTTTGAAAAATAAGAATTATTAGTTATATAACAACTAATCCAGAAGATCTCCTCGATATATTTCACCATGTAAAATTTCGTGCGATTCTGATATTATGACCGTTGATTTGTAATTTATATGTGGACCTATTTTAGTGGTCCCATCTGCATAATCTGTCCTACATCAAATTGATAAGATTGAGATAAAATTTTAACTTTAAAATATAACCCTTATCTTATCATAGAAGCAATGAAGAATGCGTAATATATATATCATGCATTTATTTGTAAAAAATAAAAAATAAAAAAAATTCAGCTACTCAAAATTCAAAAATCAGTTATTTACCCAAATTCACCTCCGAAAGTTATATCAAACTAACTAGATATATCATGTAACGCCCTTCTTGAGGAAAAAATAAAATCATTAAGGAACAAATTTTGGATATGCATTCCCGCCTTTATTTATAGTCACACAGGTACACCCCCTTCACCCTCCAAAACATAAAGAAACCCTCCCAAGAACCAGACACACAGAGTCCCCAAACCACCATTACCCCTCTTGAAGGTTCTCTCTCTCTCAAACACTAGTTTTAAAATTCTTGTTAAGTTTCCCACAAAGAACCAACGTTTTGCGTTTTCTTTTCAAGAAATGGAAGCGAAAAGATCCAATCATGGGTTCCCTCTGCTCTTGCTCTCCTGTAGACCCACCACCACCAACAACAGGCGCAACCGCTCCCTCTACAGCCCACTCGAGCCCAAGTTGCACCCCATCGGACTCCCCGATCGATCGCGTCCGGAGAGATGCCTCGGATCCTCATCGGACGGTTGGCTTTGCATGGCCGACGACAGCCTCCAACTCTACCTACTCAACCCCTTCTCCAATTCAGTGGTCATCCTCCCTCCCCTGCGCACCACCTTACTTCCCATGCCCAGGCCTCACCCCCGTCACCGCCGCTCCCTTACATTCTCCGTCATCCGTCGCAACAATGAGGGAATCGAATTGATCGGGTCTGGGGCGTACGTTCGCGATGAGTACTTGCAAAAGGCGGTCTGGTCTGCAAAACCAACGGACCCCAATTGCGTCATCGTCTTGCTTTGGCAGACGCCCCATAGCATTGTGTGTTGCAGGCGAGGAGATGAGCAGTGGACGGTCATCAGGACTTCGTTGAGTTTCGTATCGGATGCCATCTTTTACAGGGAGAAGTTATACGTGGTGGGCTGTGAGAAGACGATGCGTGTGGTGGCTATCGATCTACTCCACCAAGAAGAACAAGAGATGGTGATGCCTGAGTTTGGTTTTCATATTGACTTGGGAGACCAGATGTATCTTGCAGAAGGTCCATCAGGGCTGTTGTTCACTGTGAGGCACCTGTTGCATTGGGTCCATGATGTAGCGTATGTGACTCTGGGGTTTGAGACATTCAGATTCGATGAGACGGTGAAAAAGTGGGTGAAGACTGATAGCTTGGGTGATGGGATGCTGTTCTTGGGTCAGAATACCTCAATGTGGGTATCTTGTAGTGATTTCAAGAAATGCAGAGGGAATTGCATCTATTTCACGGATGACTACATGGACGATTCCACATCCAATCTTGCTAGTGTGGGTATGGGAGAGGATTCGGGTGTTTTCCACCTGGATGACGAGAGCTTCGGATCGATCTACGACGACGAAGATATGAAGTGGAAATATCCTTATCCAGTGTGGGTTGTTCTCGATCCATAAAAAGAAGCAAGGAATGTTGTGGTGTTTGTTCTTGATGAGTTCTTACAACTAGTGATTCAAGATGGAAATTGTGGTTCTGTTTGTTTGTGGTATTCTTATGCCTTCAAATTTGATTTCATTCATACATGTTGAACTATTATGGCCCGATACTATTCAAGAAAGTTGTCAACTGTTGTACTTTGTAACCGTGTCATTTTGAATCAACTTTTCTTTTGAATGAATAATGATGATTGTTTAATCCACATACCATCCTCTGTTTCAAGTGAAAACTCTGTTTCTTCTTAAGAATGTTATGCAAAAGTATTTCTTTTTTGTGATGAAGTGTTGGAGTTCGAGTAAGAAGAATCGATCGTGATGAGTTGTTCATATTCCTGTATTTCCTTTAATAATCAAGATATGATTATTGCAGCTTATCCATGCTAAATAAACATTTTTTTAGGTTGAAGCCTATACTTCCCTTATTTACTTGCTTACTCACGAAACAAATGGGGGCTAAATCTTTAAGACATTTAAATGTGATGTTTGACAATGTGTGTGTCTATATATATATTAGTTAAGTAGTGTGCATACATGTTTCTGATGGAGAAGAAATTATGGTACGCATAATCGAAAACCAGCATGATCCATGTCCAAAGAGCAGTAGAAACTGCAAAATTGAAGGTATATTGGTTAAAGTGTTCTGCAAATAGTTCAAATGGTAAATTTTGACCTCATGATTACAATTTCTTTTTATATCAAACTCCATTGAATTTATCATTTATGGAATGGTATGTCATTATGGTTACGTTTGGAAGTACGTTTCTAAAGGAGTTTTCCACTTAAAATTGCTTTTGAAAAGGGATATCTGTTTGTTTGATCCGTGGAAAGTGTCTTTCCTTTTAAATATTTTTTTTTCTGGCTCTGGGACATTTATGGTGTCTTTGTAACACATGGAAAGTGAGTTTTCACTTTTACTTTGACCATATAAAAATCAGCTGTTTGTGCCAAATAAAAAGTGAAAAAAAAAATTCCATCACTTTCCCTTTGTTATTTTGTTTTATTAGAAAAGAAGGGAAAAAAATTTCCTCACCCTAGAAGAGGGAAAGTGCAGGAAAGTGAGTTTGCTTTTTTTAGGTTTGGATATTAAATGTTTGGTGATATTGAATATTTTTGTTTGTTCTTATTTTTTTATATTATAGTAAAATAATAAAAGTATTTATGTAAATTTTTTTATTTATTATGTGACATGTTCTTGTTGATTGTCTTACAAAATTTTATTTATTTAAAAATATTTGATTGATAACTTAGGTTGCTTTTATATTATATTGAAATTAGCATACAAACAATTTTTTTTTTTGTCATTTTTCATCACTTTCTCTAATAACATAAACAATATATTTCATTTTCAGTCATTTTCATCATATACACAAAAAAAAAAAATTTATTTTTCGTCATTTTCCATCATAGACACAAACAACAGTTTTTATTTTCCATCATTTTCCTTAATAGGCACAAACAACGTATAAATTGTTCAAAGGGGAAAAAATTTATTTTCCATCACTTTCCCTTTGATCCAAATTCCTTCACTTTCCTTCATTTTCTCTTTCAGATTGTGCACAAACACACCCTTAGAAACACATTTAAGCCCATGTATGGTTCGAGAATTAAATTATTCTAAGATTTATGACTATCTTAGTATAAATAAGGATAAAATAATTTTGTGTTTGGTTGTATTTTGAATTATTCTTATTGAAAAATATAATAATAAAGTTTTTGTTGTTTGGATAAAACATTAATAAAGTGTGGATAAGGATTGATAAAAGGTAAAAAATAATTATGACAGTTGATTTATAAGAGGTAATGACAGTTGATTTGACAGTGAGCCCACATATTTTTTTTTATTTGAATAACATGTAATAACTTAATTCTAATGGGTGAATGAAATTCATATACCACTTTATACTAGTTAATTATAGCATACAGTTTCTCATTTATTCCAGTCATCTAAACATCCATAATAAGGTTATTCCAACTAATTCTAATTTATTCCGAGCTTATTCTCGAATCAAACATAAGCTTAGGTTAAATTTAATTTCTATAAATGAAGAATCGTCCAATTGTATTTTCAAAGGCTAGCTGATTGTAGGTGAATTCTAATTTTGGGAGAGCTTGTTCTATTGTAGAAATAATTCTGAAGGGGTGTTTCCAGTCGGGTTCAGATCCTCTGTTGTGATTTTTGGTGCTGGGATCTGCTTGGCTTTTATTGTGCAGCCGCCACGTATGAAGGCACAAATCGGACGGTGAAAAAATTATCACAGCAATTCGTGGGTCCCACTCTTTATTGCTTTTCTTTAATTCTTTCAACCATTTCACATACCACCATTTGGTCCAGTTTCATTCCTCTTTTTTTTATTTAGTCCCTGGCACTCTTATTTTTACACCTGAGCTTGGCTTCATAAGTTTTTTGTGCTCTTTATTTTATTCACTATCATCCGAGTTTTTCTTTTAGAGCTTCACAAATCACTGTTAGTCTATAAATTTAAATAATATTCACATATCATAACTTATAATGAACATAAATAATAATTATAAAAATCACACATTAAAGCAAATGAATTTGGTGAATACTGTCAGTTGTCAGTTGTAGAAGAACACACATACATGAAAATACAAAATTTTTGTTTTTTCACATTACCAAAACTCAAAATTTCTTCAGAACATAATATATTGATTCATTCCAGGTGCTATTCAAGGCTTGCGGGTCTTGATTTATGAAGTCGGTATATGTTGAGTTGTTGTGTTCTATTAAAAGATTGGAAGTTGGTATATTGAGTTCTCCATAGGATCCATGGTAATAAATTAGGCATGTCATTTTCCTACAAATTGTCTCAATAAGTATATTCAATCACCAATATGATATATATGAACACATAGAAATTAGTTAAAAATACAATATGATATGTATGATACATAAATGGAAGACATTGGGTATTATCACCCATTTTATATGTGTGAGGAGATATTTGTACACCCAATACAAGTTAAGCATTAACTTACATAAAAAATTGATTGATTTTAAATTTAATTCAACAATGTATATAAATGTACATCACCTAAGTGGTGGAGGATAGGGACTATAAACACCTATGGCACCGATATATGTTTAAATACTAATATTCTATATCATTTTAAGTTAAATGAATAAATATTATTTAATTAAATCAGATGACATTACTGTATTAAAAAAATTTACAATTTTTTTTTCTAATGATTGAGAATTGGATGTCATCTTGTTCTTCAGACGATATTAACCAAATTCATTTGCATAGGGGTCGGCAATGAGTCGGCCCGGCCCGGTTCAGCGCATTGAAATACGGCCCAGGCCGGCGGGCTTGCTTGGCCAACGGCCCGGGCCGGGCCGGCCCGTGGCAAAAAAAGGGCCCAGGCCCTACCCACGGGCCTGAACCTGAACGGGCCTCACTAGCAGGGCCTGGTTTGGGCCCACGAGCTGGCCTACGGGCCCAAATTCTAAACATTTTATTTCTTTTTATTTTTTAATTTTAAGTTGTTCATTTTTATATAATGTTAAAATAACATAAAATTTGAAGTATAATGTTAAAGAAAATATTTATATCTATTGAATTTTTAAAATATAAATATTAAATGAATTAATTATTTGAAAGAATAAATGACGACATGTACTTAACTAGGTTGACACCTACATAAATGTTAATAATTTGTATAATTAAACCACAATTCAAATAAAAATTACATGTTACTCATTTATTGGATTGCCCCCCATGGGCCTACGGACCGGCCCGTAGGCGGGCCTACTGGACGGCCCTAACAAGCCCACTTTGGGTTGGCCTACGGGCCGGGCCAAGAAGGGAGGCTCGAGCCTGGCCCGCCCTGAAAACGGGCCGACCCGGCCCGTGAATGGGACAAGGCCAGGCGGGCCGGTCATTCTAACCGCGGGCTTTTTGATGACCCTTACTCCTATGTGTTATTTTAGTAATTTATTATTTATGTTCATCATAAGTTATTATTTGTGAATATTATTTAAATTTTGATGAATATTATTGAAATTTGTGGACCAACGAATGATTTGTGACGCTTTGAAAGAAAAGCCAAGCCCAGGTTGATGTTTAACAGAAAAGCAAATAAAAGTGCTAGGGACTAAAATAAGAAAAAAAGAATGTAAGTGAATCAAATGGTGATATGTGAAAGGTTCGAAAGACAAGCAATTAAGTGTGCGACCCATGAATTTATTGCTGTTATGATTTTTTCACAATCCGATTTGTTTCTTCATACGTGGTGGATGTACATTGAAAGCCAAGGAGATCCTAACACCTAAAAAAACAATAGAGGATCCGGACCCGTTTCGAGTTCAATCCTAGATAACGTTATAATTGCCCATCCCATTTATTGCCTTCATTACTAAGATTTGAAAAAAGAAGAGGAACTTAAGGATACACTTCCGGAATGGGAAAGAATAAATAAAATTTCCATTAATGTCTTGCTCACTTGGTTTAATGAGACAAGGGCCCTTTTTGATCAAGCATGATTTTGGGTCCACTCGTAACGCATAGTTATCTTGATTGACTATGGATGTTTTTGTATGTTTTAATTTGCTGGGACTATCTATGTACGGTTGTTGTTGGTTGAACTAATGGTTGTAAAATGGTATGTGATTGACTAATTATCTAATGTTACAAGATGTGTTTTGATAAATGTTTTACTCTTTTTTTTTTTTTGCTGACCTTACGATCAAGCTGAGAAGATTACCTCTGTCTGTTTAATCGGATCCCACGAAAAATTCATTCAAATAATCGCTAACAAACAGATGTGTAAGTCAGCTTCAAAACTTAAACTCAAGATTTACCCTTAACACATGTAAGTCCTGAACAATTGTGCTATGACCACTGAGAACTACTGGTTGGTTGTTGCATGCATGGTTTTGTATTTATGTGAGCTGGTTGTAATTTGTAAACTGTTTCATCTTAAAAGAGTTTCGTTTGAATTAGTGAATTCTATGCGGTTTGATAAGACGAGGAGCTTAAAATTTTGAATGATGAACTCTCTTTCATTCAGCCTTTTATTAGTGTATATTTATTTGAGAAACTAGGTCTGGAATGGTTATTCAAGGGATATATTATGGATGAGGGAAGAAATCCTATTATGCTCCTTTTCCAAGTATACCTTATTTTAGATTTATTTCAATCCAGACAACATGGTTTTTTTCTTTACCGAGTGTAATTTTTTGAGGAACTAGCACCCCTGTTTGGGTAATGACATAAGTTATTCTAAGATAGATAACTATTTCAGTATAAATAAAAAAAAAGAATAAGTTTTGTTCGATAACTATTCATTTTTTTTTGTTAATTGTGTTTTTAATTATTTCTATTGAGAAATGTAATAATAAAATTTTATTGTTTGGTTAATAATAAAGAATGAGATATGAATAAAGATTTATAAAAGGTAAACAAATAGCCCCCTTGATCAAATTTCTATTAGAATATAAGGAACACACAAACAATAATCTATGTACTTAACAAAAACATAAAATGTATATTTAAATTTCCTTCTGCCTTTTGTCAAATATCCAAAACAACAAAATTTCCTCCTTATAAAATTCTGACCGAGATGTCTTCTGTATCTGTAAATATCCGATATTTTGAAAAATCCAGTAAATATTTGATATTAAAAAAATCTGTATTCATATTCGAAAAAATTATCCGCATCTAAAAATTTTCAGATTCGATACAGATATGCCCATATCCGATCCGAAAAATATCCGTATCCAAAAATATTATTATATTATTATTTATTTAATTATATATTTATATTTTTAGAATTAATACGAGTTTTTTATATTTATTTTTACTTTAAAGTATGTAATGTTTTATGTATATACTTATAATTTTATATTTGATACTAGGTAATTATTATATTTTTTTACATATTTTAAATATTAGATATATGATTTTTATTTTTAGATATTGGATCTTTGAATATTTTAGTCATTTCATATTTAATTTGAATTTTCAAACATTTCAGATAATTATCCGTAACCGAATTCAGACTTTTGGATCGGATACGGATATTTACTTTCGATATCCGTCTGATATTAGATACGGATATTTTTTTAGATATCTAATGTGAATACGGATATGGACCTATCCGATCCGTATCCGTTCGATTGACAGGCTTAAGAAGAGTTGTAAAGAATGAAAGAGAAGGAGTTAAGGTTATATCGATTATATTTTTTTTTATTTAGGGGTATGATTGATCATTCAATTAAGGTTAATTTAAAACATCATTACATTGAATAGATGTGCTAAAGATGTATACAATGGTTGAGATAACACGGCTCATTTATTTCAAGATGTGAATGGTTTTTTATGGGGATATAAACATCATTACATTGAATAGGTAGATGTGCTAAAGATGTATACAATGGTTGGGATAACACGGCTCATTTATTTCAAGATGTGAAGGGTTTTTCATGGGGATATAAACATCATTACATTGAATAGGTAGATGTGCTAAAGATTTATACAATGGTTGAGATAACACGGCTCATTTTTTTTTCGAACCTATTTTCGATTCTGTGTACCGACCCCACCTCTTAAAGGAGGATTACTCCGAATCACGTCCAAAATCCTCCTAAAGCATACAATCCCACTTTATGAACGGTCCTGATGCATCCAAATAAGCCCTCAAAAAGTAGTCGTCCTCACGCCATAACTTCAAAAGCATCGCTAGCGCTTCAGAAAGTGAAGGAGAACACGATCAAATAAAAAGTGGGGAAATAAAAAAGGCGGACTCACATGTCGATCGAGGAGTCTCGTAAACGACGATCCTCACCTTTTTAAAAGCTTCACCCATTCTCACATTGTGATATCTCTCTCTCTCTCCTCCACCATGTCTTTGCGGAGGCGGACTCTCCTCAAAGTGATCGTCCTCGGCGACAGCGGGTGATCTCACTCTCTCTCTCACACAAGCTCTGTCTCTGTTTTCAGATCTTTTAGGGTTTCTTGATTTATTTTTTGGTTTGGTTGAATTGCAGGGTTGGGAAGACCTCCTTGATGAATCAGTATCCTTTATGCGTTTGATTTGACCTTTTGTTAGAGTCAAATTTGGGCACTCACCAATGTTTTGTTTGATCCGACAGTGAAGATCGAGAATTTCGTAGCCATTTTTGTTCGCATACCCTGATATTTAGTGGTGTTATATTTTGTTGTTCTGACTGATTTTCTTGAATTAAAATGGTCGTATTTTTAAGGGGTGAAGCTTTTGCTTGATTGAGCTGTAGATGTCCAATGATCTTTGGCTACATTGTTTAATTTGTTTGATGTATTATTATTTTGATTGATAACTTGCTTAGTATTCTTGTTTTTTTTTTTTTTTTTGGGTTGATTTGGCTGTATTTCTTCTACAAAATTGGTTACATATTCAAGAAATGACAGTATGTTAGGAGATGATATTTTTATAGGAATGATTCTGTATGGTTTCAACTTCTGAACTGGGAAATCTTTCTGCACTTCTGTGTGTGGTTATCTTATATCGCATCTTTTTGGATGGCTAGGATTTGAATTATCACCTTATTTTGTGGGGCAGATGTACACAATTTATATTTTGTGTTTTGAATTGTAGAATGTTTAACTGTGGAAATAAGATATGTGCATAAGAAGTTCAGTCAGCAATATAAAGCTACCATAGGGGCTGATTTTGTGACTAAAGAACTGCAGATTGATGATAGGCTTGTTACGCTTCAAGTGAGTTCTTGTACACATTATTTTTTTTCCCCTAAGTTTTTTATCTTTAATGGCTTGGAAATTGTGTGATTAATGTTGTTTTGATTCATTTTGGTGTGTAGATTTGGGACACTGCAGGGCAAGAGAGATTCCAGAGTCTTGGTGTTGCATTCTACAGAGGAGCTGATTGTTGCATTCTGGTGTATGATGTTAATGTTCTCAGGTCGTTTGACACTCTTGACAATTGGCGTGAAGAGTTCCTCAACCAGGTTTGTGTTGCATTGTAATTATCTTTTAGTTTTTGTTTAGTGTGTGACTTGCCAGTCTTGGAAATGTACCAGGAATCATGATTAGTCTGAGAAACGGGTTTGAAAATTTACTTTTTTAATAAAGTTGATTTTTAAGCAGCTTTTTCAATAAAGTTTCTTTTAAGCAGATTTTCTGGGTTAAGCTATGTAAACACCGTGCAATTATGCAAATTCCTGACACATTTTAGTATCTGACTAAAGGATAAAACATGCAAATTCTTAATTTACAAGTTGTGGAAAGCAGAAATATACTTCAAAATTTGAAAATTGTTATATTCTTAATTTCTAAGCTATTGTGTATAATATCTTAAGTTTTTGTGGTAATGTATCTATACTGGACATCCTCTGCAGTTGCATTTTGCCATCCCTGATAAGGTTTTAACTTTTCTTCTATAAATCACTATGTTTAATTTCCTTGTATTGAGCATTTACATCTGTTCATCTTGATAATTATCTAATATTCTACTGTAAAATATGCTGGTACCTTTTTTTTTTAATCATATATTGCCAGGATTTCTATCTAGATTATGAAAAGTCTTCCAAAGTTTTTCTGACTGCCATTGTTATCATGCTTGATGACCTCTATATGCATCGGAGAAAATACTGTTGTCAAAATCTTATGATCTGGTCTTAAGGGGAATCTGATATCCTGTCAGAATTAGGCACTATCAACTCGTTGATGATGCTTTACAATTCTAAATATGGCATAAATAAATCTAGTCATCTCTGATCACCTCATATATGAAATGGAGATTTTATTTAAAGCAATCTGTTTACAGCACCCCTAGAACCACTTTTATACGCTGATATTATTTGTTTATTAACATAATTTTTTTTGTGAAACTTAGTACCATTACATGATGATATGGTTGAAAAAACTGTTTTGCCTTTTTGGGAGAATAGGTAGGAGTTTCATATGACATAAAATGGTGCTCCTTGAACAAAAGCGGAGACTAGAGATTTCCAAACAAAGGGAAGGATGAAATCAATGCTGTAAAAAGGGCTAGGCGCTAGTCGGGCGGTTGAAAAGGGACTAGTGATTAATCGGCTAGGCGGAGATTAATCGGGGATTAATCAATCACTTTATATAATAATGAGTATAACACATATACATATAAATATTAAAAATATAATAATCTTAGACTACAAAATAATGACAAAGTATCATCAAAACAAAATTAATAATATAAACGTAATAGGGATAGCATAAAAAATTAATAAATAAATATATTATATATAAGTTATCTTAATAGCTTATTAGTCATCTAGGGATTGATCGAAAAAATGGCTAAGCGCTAGCCGTTGACATTGTTTAATTTATAATAAGACACTCGTTAAAAGGGTTGACAAAAGTTGTGTGGGTGCTACAATCTCCGCTTTTATTAAATTTTTTCAACCAACTCAATATGTTTTAAATTTTTTTATTTATAATTATTAAACAGTAGGCATCCTACCTCAAGTTTATTGAAGAAAATGCCCAACTCAAACAAACAAAAAGGAAAAGAAAAGAAAGGAGAAGCGGGAAGATCCGATCGAACCGCAGTAGAAAAGAGCTTTACCGCTTTTTGGGCAATAAAACAAGCCTTCACTTTTTATTCCTCAATTACAATCTGATCCCCTCACAACATCACTCTGCTCACCCCTACACTAAAATGATCCTGATCCTTAACGAACCAGACCACCATTTCTCTGATGTTTTTTTTTATTGTGTAGGGCCTCACCCCCTTGAACAGAATTTTGTTTCACATAAGCAAGATCAACCACACCACCGCTGGAACAAACGATTGGGAGATTTTTGCCTTTACACTCCTATCCATCTTCTTCCTTCGCCTCCCACATTCCCCCCAAATATAAGAAATCACCCTCCATCTCTGTAGCTGAACAAAGCTAACACCAGATGCCTTTTTCCATCCAGCAAACAACCATAAAGTGCTTTGTTGTCTCGTTCTTCTGCTACACAATACGCAAGTCGTGCCTTCATTAGGTGTCCATTTTTCTCTATACATCTTTTTTCGTTTTCTTTTTCTTTTTTAAAAGAGATGGACGTTTTTTTTTTTTATCTGAGAGGATGCAAGTTACAAAGTCTGAATTTGTTTTATAAATTTTTTTTTAAAGGAGCAAGGAAAGAAAGTAAATGGCATAAAAAAAATTGGATGTGAGGAGCACATCCGTAGCAGATGCAAGAAAAATGAAAAAAAAGGCCTTCTCAATAGAGGAGGCTTCTACTGAGAAGGCACACAAATACTCCCTAATCCTCAATGTGAATGCTTGTCGTGGAAGTCGATGAGTTTGGCTCCTGCGATGAATCTTCGTCATTCTTTGATTAGACCAACCTTGAAGATCTAGAGGTTATCAAAATAAGATCTCTGTTAATATAAGATCATCCTATTCCTTGTGAGCCATAATGATCATACCCTTGTCAGGATTAGGTACTGCTCAATGCGAACTCTAAAACTCCTATATCTGTTCTTGGGTGATGGTCTGATCCGCCTCCCCGAGATCTACCACGTTTTGGTACAACAACCATATTGGAGTTAGATGCTCAATTATGACCATAGGTGATGGGTCGTCGTAGGGCATTGGCAAAAAAAATGGTCTATCATTTTTTGGGTCTCCCTGGCACAACATGCTCATTGTCGATTCATCCAACCTCCATTTTGCCCTATATAGTTTTGTGAGAACGCATCCTTGGGGAACAAGCCACAAGAAAGCTTTGACTTTGAGTGGTATCTCGGTCTACAAATCATCCTTGCCGAAGGAGCCATGTGCCGCCTCCACCACCTGTAGCCATTCTTGACAGTTTAATCTTCTCTTGGTTTGAAAGACCACTTTGCACGATACGTTATGTTCGGGTTGATAGCATATTCACTGAGGGTTGCAAGGAGGTTGGCCACGCCTTCCACTTCCTTGTCACACAGGTTTCTTCGAACTGTCAAGGACCACTGACTCCGGTCGCCATCCCAGAACCGATGTGCAACCCCATTAGTGTTATTTGTGATACAATATATCTTTGGGAATCCATCATGTCGAAAAGAATTTCCACACCAGCAGTCATTCCAAAACTGGCTTGAGAGGTTGTTCCCAACAAGTCATTTTGTGGACATTACATAGGAAGGACATGCTGTTGGATACCGGTAGAGTAAGCCTTCATATTCGTCTCATATCTCACTTTAAACAGTTTCACCCACAGGGTCGGGTTACAAGTGCCACTTCCACGACCATTTAGAGAGTAATGCCTTATTCATATCTTCTAAGTTGAGAATGTTGAGTCTACCTTTATCCTTTGGTTGACAAACCTTGTTCCACAAGACCAAACATGGCTTGGTGGCCTCCTTGGTACTTCCATTGCATAGGAATTTTTATGAATGGAGTCTAACTTGCTAAGAAAATTTACAAGAAAGGGTACTCTAATGCATGGGAAAAGATGAGATGTTTCACCCCTCAAAGTGATGAAAAAAAAGCAAATCGAGCTTGGGTTAGCCGGTTATAAACCCCATCTTTGAAAAGGTCAGAAGGTCAAATCTCCGCCCGGGGGGGGGGGACCAATTTTCAAAAAAAATTTATGAAAAGCAAAGAACCCATCTTTTTTGCCATTAGGGGTTGTGGTAAGCATATGCAACAATTCTAGAAATTTGTCAGTGTTTATTTACTAAGAGGGATTATAGTGTGTCCTAACCTGATGGTGTCGTGGAGTTAAAGTTCAAGGAATAGCTAAATTTATCTTTTGAAATGATTTTGTTGAAATAAAAATAAATGAATTTTCAAATCATTAATTGATGTGCCCTAATATTGTTTCAGTGCACTATTTAGATGTGTGGTCTGTGTGGCCACATGCAATTGCATATGCATTTCGTTCGAAAGACCAAACCGCATGAGGCCAGGCAGCCCAATATGCATTCCAGACCCGCATACGTGGTCCGCATACATATATGCAGTCGCTTATGTCGGCACACCAGTTTTTTATTTATTTTAAAGCTCACAAGATTTGAGCAAAATTTTTTTGGGTACCTTTATTTTATTAAAGGGTACATTTTATTTTTTCTCTTGGATATTAGGGTTTTTTTTTTGAAGCTATAGGACTTGAGAAGTTTTGGTTCTCCTTTATTATTTTTTTCTTATTTTCTATTTTTCTAAACAGCTCGGATAGGTTCCTTTCCCTATCCACTATCCATTATGCATTTAATAGACTTGTTTAACTAATTTGGGTGCTTTGTTTTTCTCATTTGATGCTATCATTCATCAACAAACCTCTATAGATTTGTATCTTTGCTTAGCTTTGTGGATTTATACCTAAAAGGCTAATGCAAACTTACTTTTATTGTCTAAATATTTTTTCTAATTTTTGACTAAAGGCCTTTGCTATAAATTATTATGATCAAATATGCGTATTTTTTTTTTGTTATCTATTGTTTGAAAATAATCATCATATTTTTTTATAAATAAAAATATAAAATCGCATGTATTCCCGCATATTGTATATACTCTATGCGGTGCCCTAGTCGCACGCAAACTGCATACTACATTTTTTAATATTGTTTCCGTGCCCTATAGTTTTTTTGCAGCATGAACACTTCCTAATTCATGGAAAATTGATTGTTTGCTTCAACTATATCATTAATTATTCACTCTGGTGAAAAGACATTTCAACCATCATTCCCTGACTATATTATGCTTGCTTGACCTTGTATTTTGGCATCACATGTCTGTTGTACTGCAGGCAAGTCCATCAGATCCAAAAACATTTCCTTTTATCCTTCTCGGAAACAAGGTTGACATAGATGGTGGTAACAGCAGAGTGGTAATGATTTATTCAGTCCTATTAATTTATATATCAAACATTTATGTCCACCTCTCATTCCTTTCATGACTTCCAGGTTTCTCAGAAAAAAGCAAAGGAGTGGTGTGCTTCAAAGGGTAACATCCCTTATTTTGAGACATCTGCTAAGGAGGATTATAATGTTGATGCTGCTTTCCTATCTGTGGCAAAGCTTGCTTTAGCAAATGAGCATGAGCAGGATATGTAAGTTTATTTTGACTGACTTTTATGTTACTCTGTCTACCTCCATCCTTAACTTATTTTTTAGTTGGCAATCAATGTGAGCTTCTAGTCTTGCGAGTTATTACATACTGAATTTTGTTACACATTTCTTTAAAAGCATGGTATTATTCACTTTCATATGATGGCTAATATGAATTTTCATGGTGAACAATTTTGTTTTGGTTTATATGGTTCAGCCGTTCATGTTTGCATGATACATTGGTCTAAACTGATCCTACATGCTAGTATAACTTCAATTTTGCACGAGTATTGTATGGAGTAAGATTAAGTGAAGTAATCCTTTGATGAAAAAACATAGGATGTGGATTGAGCTACAATATATGCATTTTATAACCTAAAAAATACTTCACCTTTGTTGGAAATAAAAAGTCTAATTTAATTATTTTTCACATTTGTCAAAATCGGTATGAAAAGAGGGGATAGAAGTTATTCTATCATTTAGATGGAACAAAATATCATCATTTTCATTTCAAAATTGAGAGAACTATTCCCACTTTATCCCAATTATTTTTATAATTTTCTTTCGATGCAACCAATTATTTTTATAATAGATGAGATAAGTTGTTCTTTCCTCACTTATCCTCGGACTTATGCTTTTATCCCACCATTTATCCCCTTGGCAAACCAACCCTTAATGATTTATCGAATATTCTGCTTTCATTGATCAAAATTTGAGCTCTTGATGTGATCTAACTGTTCAAAAACTCAGAAGATTATGCACATACAAGAACTTCCAATTTCCATTTTAAATGTTTTCTCGACTGTTAATAGCATCTCTTCAATATTCAAATCAGGAAAATGATTTCCTACGTCAAATGCTATGCATAGCATTTTGTGAATGATTTTGATTGCCTCTTAGGATCACCCATCAAAAATAGGAGCTCTTTTCCTATATACAGGAAAACTATTGTATTCAATTCAAAATTTGAATAAAGTTGAAATGTTATTTAAATTCCTACCTATGAAGCATGGACTTAGAAATGAGACATGGATACGACACGAACAAGGTTACACATGAGATCTTGAAAATTATGATGGAAGCAAATCTTGAAATTAGGTTATGAACATGACAATTACTTGTTAATAATCAAGTAAAAGAATAATTAAATAAATTTTAAAACATGATTTATTTTATAAAAAAAAAGCGCACATCCATAAACTATAAAAAGTTTATATAACTACGATATTGTGTCATTTTTAAACTCCATTAAGATTTTAACATTGTTTGGTTTCTTGTGATTAAACCTTACAGTAGTTATTAAGAAAAAATAATAATGTTGTCTTGCATAAGTGTCATGTGTCAACCCACATGGGTTGTCTCTTTGATTAAAGTCATGTGGTTTGAATTCAAATCATTATCCTCCAGAGCTTATGTGATGTACTTGGATTGAGGGTGATTGTGTGCATCTGAGGTTATCTCAACTAATATTGGTTTTGGAAGATAAAGCTGCATATTTACAAGATTCAACTTCTTAAATAAATGGTTGATAATTATTTTTTTGGAGAAAAGCTGTTCACCTAGTTTTGTTTAGCACTGGATAAACTGCATGGGATCTCAAAAGCAAAAGGTAAAATAGAAGAAAGAGAGTTACAGAAGAAGTCCAAACCAACTCAATAAATGGTTGGACACCTGACTTTCCGCTCCTTATCAGATTGAACTTTTGGGGAATATGTGCTAAGTATTTATCTATTGATATTGAAACAGTCCACTTCAGCTTCATTTGTTACTAAAGAGGATGCATGATCTTGGGTTTGAATCTTGGAGTGAGCAACTTAGTAAAGGGCTGTCTGGTAGGAAGTAGAATTAGAGAGGATATAAGTGGGAAGGATGACATAGGAAATGCTTACCGCTAAAGTGAGATCCTCCAGTGCAGGATCCACTTGGAGTGGGTGGTCGAGGATGATGACTTGGACACTCTGACAATATGGTGTTCTATTACAATCTTAAGCGATAAACAACCTGGTTTTCTATCTTATCACCATTAGTTTTTCTGCAATATTGGTAGATATTCATTAGGGATTCTTAAACTTAGATTAACTTCGAGTAACAAATTATGATTTTTATGTTTTTTTTTTTTTTGTCTTTTGACGGTAATGGTAGGCCTTTGCCCTCATATCAATAAATATGAGATAGAAAGTCCAAAGCAAGTACAAAAGCAACAACAAGAGCAAATACAGAGAACTGTCAACAGGACCCAATAAGATACACCCTCGGTAGAGGAGCGATCTACTAAGCACCCATCCTCTTAGAAGCAATAAGACTATGCCCAAATAACAAAGCAACCTCCCGGAAGCACCACCGAGCTCGCTTCTTTACGGAACCTCCCCGAAGTATGATTTTTATGTTAAGTCACCCACTCCAATTGAGTATGGGCATTCTAAGTCTTGTACCCCTCGTTTGGTTCATGGATAGCTTATCTGGGTATAAAATAGTATACGGGGATAGAGAACTAGAGATTTTTGTTTGGTTGCTATTACTTTTTTATTTGGGTAAATTTTTGTCCTTTTTCTTTGTCTGTTAGAATATTGTTATAGTTTTGGATGATAAGCAAGAATAAACTATGCTTACCTTCCCATGTATGGTCATTAGGGCCTATTTTAACTTATCAAGGCTTAACTATTATCGTTTATCCATGCTATAAAACATAGTTTTTTTGAGGATTAAGCTAATCTTCTCTTATGCACTAGCTTATTCGGGAAACAAATGGAGGCATAATGTGCGACTGTGCGTTGCTCATAGCACACTAGGTTCCCACTGTAAACATAGATCCACTTGAATGATGGATTCCATTATTAGGAGTTTTTTTATGCCTTCAGGATTTAGAAGTATAGGACATTATTCCCTTTCTCATTGTTATAATATGTAGTTCAGCATGATAGTAGAGGCAATTTCAACTTTTAATCAAGATTTCAAATCTGTTATGGTTCTGTATCAAAATTCTTATTTTCATCCTCACAAGAATTCAACTCAATGTGGTCACATGTGGAGTTATTGATTGTTCATGGATCGGACGTGGGTTGAGCTAGATGGCAAGACTTTATCACATTGTTTGACATGACAATGGAGTATAAGGCAGGGAGTAAGAAAAGGCCACATGTCCGGATCATTCATTCTATTCCGAAATGGGTGGAGGATTTAAGGTCAGCTGTTGGACAGGATTTCATTTTGAATTTCTGATTGAATTCAAATGTCAGTCAATCCATACTACAACAAATGTGGGTTGGGACAGCCTGGGACATCAAATCTTTCTGAATTAGACTTCCCGAACACGAATATTCTGGATGAGTTTGCAGAGCAGGATCCAATAATTTCAGAGATCCTTTCGTCGTCGAGCCCGGGTTAAAGGATTTAAAGTCGGTTGGATCTGGGTCAACCCATCTGTATCTTGGATATTTGAAAGATTGTTATCGAATCTGTCATCTCCATCGTCCAAACCCGACTGGTCCTGCAAATCTGGGGATGATCTCCTTCCATCCGATTTGAAGGGAGATGGCCTTGTGAGGCATCCTTGTATGTTTCCTCTGGACGGTGTGAGATCTTTCCAATCATATGAAGTCAGCTCACCTCGTTTTGACACCATGGAGTCTGTCGCATTCCTTTTAAAAATGATGGCATGATCACCACAAGTGAAGGAATCCTGATTGAGGTTGCTTTCATCCATCTTGAAAAAGGTGAGCGAAAAGAGATGTCGGAGAAGCACCTTGGAGCCAATTGCCTTTCCATCTATCCCGTTTCTGGGAAGAAATTGGACCTTCTCACTGATCTCCATGGACAAATCTTCCACGTTAAGAGAGCAACTCTAGGATCAGGTTCCAAGGATAATCTATTGCACCCTAATTAGTATTTATCTTGAATGAATCTTGTCCAAAGAGACCCTAGATCGGAAATGAATTTCCAAAGCTATCTCCCTAATATAGCTTTGTTCATATTGGCGAAGGCTTCTTGGCTCGACATATAAGGTCCCATTTCACTTGATGAAGACTATTTCCTCTCTCCTTGTTTTGGGACCATAGAAACCCTCTCTGAATTTCTCCATTTTCTCAAGGATGGCACAAGAAACTTTGTAAATAGAAAAAAAATAGAGAGGGAGGCTTGTGAAAACCATCTTGAGGAGTATTAGACGACCACTGAAACTTCATTCAAAAGGTAATTAAAGAAAGAAATCTTATATAAAGAATCACAGAAGTGTAAGAATACATAAAACTCCGGAAATAGAAAGAACTGTGATAAATCAAATGCATATGATAATTTATATAAGAAATTGGAATTTAAAGAATGAGAAGAATATTTATAATCTTGCTAGGGCAAGGGAAATGAAAGTAAAGATTTAGGTCATATGAAGTGCATTAAAGGTGAATATCAAAAAGTTCTAGTATAAGAGATTGTCATTAAAGAAATGTTATGTAATGAAAATCACAAGAAATCTTTAGCTTATATAGATGAACAATGTTAGACAGATTAGAAATATGAAATATTTTTTGAGGGAAAGGTAGACAAATGCTACCCTGATTTTATAACAATAAAACTGAAACAAATTGTATGAAGTAAGATGAGAGGATACAATTGATTAAGCAAGAAACATAAGAGAAGGGATGCCCTTCTCTACGCCCAACATTTCCAGGTAGAAGAGATATCTACCCCAGGTGGCCAGGCCCAACTCTGCCCATGTAGACACACCTCGACATGCATCATTTCTCTTTTGAAGCCAACCCATTTGGGCCCCATGATGTGGTGTCCCACTCCTATATGAAGCCTACATTTGTGTCCAATAGGTTCTCGATACAAATCTATTCCCCTTGAGCATGATCTCATTTCTCATCAACAAATCACTCACGAACTTGCCGGTATAATCAATTTCAATTTTTTTTTTTGCTCTAATGCTTCTATCCCATTTCTTTGTGATTTGTTTGCTTGCTATCCGCGTCTCCTCATTGTTTTGGAAGCCTGGTCTCAGATCCATCATTGCGTCGAGCATCGCCCACAGCTACGCCACAGCCAGGCATTGGCAAAATGGGTTACCCATTATTTCATCTTCGCTCAGGCAGATAGAACATATGGTTGATGCCTAGGAGACGAAGAAGTAGGGTTGGTGAAGTTAATTAGACTTAAAAAATGAAAAAAGAAAGTTGTTTACATGCTTATTGATGTTTGGAAGTGTCTAGGAGATGAAGGAATAACATGGTTAATTAATTTTTAATATGAATTTAAAGACAAAAAATGCCATACTGATGTTGGAACTTTTAGCCTCCATTCTTTGTATGAGGGATCTCTAAATATGATGCTTTGTTGATGATTTTTATTACTTGAGGAATACTAAGCTAGAAAGATGGAGAGAGGCTTTAAAATCAGTAGGACGAAGGCGGGATATATCTTATGCAATTATAGTAATATATATGAAATGGTTGTGTCGTATTAATAATGAACAAGAGGTACGAGAGAGCATTAATGATGATACCTATGTTGCATGTGTTATAATATAACATAGTTCATTATATCTGTTGATGTGTATTCCGTCAGCATTGAGTAAGCTTCTTGAAATAAAATGAATTTAGCTTTCTCTCTGCCTCTAGAAAAACCAAACAAGAGCTAATAATAAGTTCATCAATTTTGCCCCTTAAAATATTTTACCTATTTTAAAAAAAAAATTCACAGGAGAAGCTTGTTTATTTTTCTTTTCATATGATTGTGCCATGACTCTTTTTTGCTTTTTTTTTTAAAATGGCATTGTCTTGCGTAATTTTTAAATTAATTATTGCATCAAGTTTGAGGTATCAGTCATATATGCCTTCGGAGCATTCTTGAAAACTGTCCCAGAAGCGCAGATTTATTATGTTTTTATTTTAAAATTCCAATTGACATTAAAAAAAATTATTCTCTTATCTTTAAGGGGTCGACCCCCTCTTTTTAATGTTGTGCAAATGTTGCTTAAGCAGAGATCTTATTTGCAGATACTTCCAGAGCATCCCAGAAGCAGTTTCAGAAATAGAACAGAGGGGAGGAGGGTGTGCATGCTAAGATGTCTTCTATGCTACACATTCACTGCATTTCCTTTGGGGTCTTGTTTGATCACCATTTTCAGGGATTGCTTTTCCCCTCCCTCATGTGTTCTTCATATCGTCAGTGTGACACGCCTGGGTATATAGTTTTATGTTCCTTGGTTTTTATTTGCGTTTTAGAAAGTTGACAGATTTAATTCATTGTTGAATTCAGGAATTCCATCTGTGTGACGAGTTTTGGTTGGTCAACACTAGTGCGATCTTATTCACTGTTGCATATGTCCATTGTGCCCCCAAAAAAATCCACAAGTACCATTCCATACCAACAATTTGACTAACAACATCAAATCTCAATGAGACATGGTGAATACACTTAATTCAAAATAAAATGTATAAGGAGAGTGGGGAGATGCAGCTTCAGTTAGGGCTAGTTGTGGGGATGGTGATAAGACACGATCGCATAGATGGTTTGAATGATGGTGAGGAAGAAAAGGACCAATGCGCCTATTAGAGACGGGATTGCCCACTTGTTGCTCAGGTAGGTCTGAATGAAGCCGGCCTTTCCCCTCTGCCATCTTGACTTGCAGAGTCCTTCGGCCAGGTCCATCATTTTGGGATCCATGTAGTACATATCCACTGATATCTCTCGGCCCAATTTGTTATTAAAAATTGGCTACCTCAACGCACCTGTCCAGCCCATTAATGATGATACCAGCTTTCCATAGCAGAGCCACGTTCTCTGTAGTGTCGATCAAACCGTCCGTGACCACCACGAAATTAGTGAATGGTTTTTCGGGGGTTGGATAAAACCACTCATGGTAGAGGAAATTTACAAGGAATGCCTCCATCACTTCATTCACCAACAATGGCTTCATCTTCAGAGTTCCCCTCTTGAACCTAATTTGGAAGTCCTTGAACCAGATCCTGTTGGTGCTTCTTAACTTGATCCCGGCATCTGATGTTAGAATAGATTGCATGCCCAGATTGATGCGTGAAAGACTTATGAACAAGATGGAGCAGATGATGCGGTTTCAACTCCTCATAAAATATTTTGGGAACCAGAGAGAAGTCAGAGAAGAGGACTTCTTTGAATAGAAAAATGATGTATCCTGACAGGTAGATTGTGATGGGGAGCACCAGAGATGGCCATGTTGAATATATCCTGAAGGATAAAGAATGGGATTTGATTTGAATATATCCTGAAGGATAAGAGATGGTCGGACATGAGATGGGGAGTGACCTTATTGAATGTGCTCTTATCCCAACTCCACCGCAAATAGAAGTACACGAGATCAGGACAAACCCTGTTGAATCTACTCTTATAACCACCCAACCGCAAGTGGATGATGCATGTGATGGAGGATGAGGCAACCATCCAGCAATGACATCTTGGCAAATTCAATCGGCTGCAACATTTCAACATTCTCAAGTAATGTGACCTTGCCCTGTCCAAAGAGCATCATGGTATAATCTTCAATTCCTATATGCTGAATGAGGGAGAGGATCTCATGAGAGAATCTATATCTGAAAATTCAGAAAATATCCCATATTTGAAAAATTTGTATTTGCATCTAAAAAAATTATTTGTATCCGAAAATTTTCTTATTGGATACGCATATGCTTATATCCGATCCGAAAAATATCCGTATCCAAAAATATTATTATATTATTATTTATTTAATTATAAATTTATATTTTTAGGATTAATATGAGTTTTTATTTTTATTTTTACTCTAAAGCATGTAATGTTTTATGTATATACTTATAATTTTATGTTTTATACTAGATAATTATTAGATTTTTTTTACATATTTCAAATATTAAATATTTGACTTTTATTTTTAGATAATGGATATTTGGATAATTTAATCATTTCATCTTCATTTTGAATTTTCAAATATTTCGGATAATTCTCTGTATCCAAATCCAGATTTTCGGATCGGATACGGATATTTACTTTCAATATCAGTATCGGATACGGATATTTTTTTTAATATCCAGTTCGGATACGGATATGGGTCTATCAGATCTGTATCTGTCTTGATTGATGGGCAAGGGTTGGTGCCCCCCCCCCCCCCAAACAAAGAAATTTTTTTTAGTGGAGTAGGGGATATTTATGTTATTATATGGTGATTACATGAATGGGTATTTTTTTTAGGATAGGGGGATATTAATTAAAAGCGAAAAAAGAAAAATCTTACATCCATTTCTTTTAGCAAATCTATTTGCAGCCCTCACACTTTTTTTTTCCCAAAATTTTATACTTATAGTTATGTACATTCTTTTTTTAAAATAAAATACATATTCAAAAGAATTCCCAAAATTTTATACTTATAGTTATGTACATTCTTTTTTTAAAATAAAATACATATTCAAAAGAATTGAATGCGCATATGTTTTTTCGGTTTTCCTAACAAAAAATGTATTGAGATATTGAAGTATATATTGTTTTAACTAATTTTATCTATTGCCTTATTGACGTGATTGTAAATGAGATTGTGAAAGTGTGACTAAGGGTATTAGTGTCCATTGAAATATTTGATATTTGAAGTCATGAATCTGTAATTTTTTAAAAATTAAAAAAAAACCTTCATTTTTTAAAGGTTTTTCTGTCTTTTTTGAGGTCGAAAAAACACAATTTGGATTTTTTTAGTATTTTTGTTTATTTTATATGATTGTTATTACATTTTATTTAATGATAATGCCTACTTTTAAAAAAAAATGATTGTTTTTTTTAGTCTGAGCTTTGAGATTTTTTGAAAGTCAGATTTTCAAATCTCATCTTACAAAGGTATCCTTGTACATTTTTTGTGATTATTGTTTGATTTATTTTTGCTTTTTAATTTTTTTTAACATTCATTCTTTTCATTTTTTGTGATTGGAAATAATAACATTTCAAAAAAAATTTATAGACCTTCAAATTAATTTCTTCAAATTTCTAAATATAGAAAAGGAAATAAAAGATAACTTTCTCTATCAATCCTCTGTTATTTCAACGACATCATTTGTTATGTTTGTGTTATTCAGTGCCATATTTTTTTTATCAGTCACTAAAATTTTGAGTTTTAATTATCTACATGAGTTTAAATATTTTAATTGAAAATCTAACTCCATATTATGTGTTCTGGTATGTTTCTCTCCCTCTCTTTTGCTCTCCCTCCCTTTGAGTGTTTGAAGAAGAAGACGAAGGAGAAGATCAAGAATAGGAAATGCACGTGAAGTTGTGTGTTGACGTTGTTGATCTTGTATGGTCTTTTCCCTCTCCTCCTCCTCTAGCTCCCTTTGATGCTCTATTTGGTTTCCCCCTCCGAGCCCCTTTGATTTCAACCAAGAAGAAGAGAAGCAAAGGAAGATGTGATGGTAGTGGTGGTGGTGGTTGAGTGTGCTTGTGAGCTTCACATTTCCCTCTTTTCCTTCCCTCTCTCTTTATAGGGGCGGCCCTAAGCATAGGCAACCAAGGCAGTCGCCTAGGGCCCCCACTTTTCAAGGGCCCCAAAATTTAAAAAATGTTATTTATTCCTATTTTATTATGATTTTATTTTTATTTTAAATTCTTTTCATATTTTATAGTTATTATTTATTTGTTATTTGATTTGCAGAGAAGAAACTCAGTTCACACATTTTTCTAAGATTATTTATTTTGCTTTATTTGTCAAATTTTTTTCATTTTTTTTATCTTCTTTTTTAATTTCTGTTTTTGTATCCCTACTTAATCGGGATTTTGTGTATTCATTTGTTATCTTTGAATTATTTTGTTTAATTTTTAAAAACTTATCTATATATTATATTAGTTTTGTTTGTTCTATTTTATTAGGCATAGTTGTTTAAAAATTTTAAAAAATATAAATTAAATTTTTAAAAATATAATTTTTTTATAATAATAAAAATTAGAAAAAAAAAGTGAATTTAGGGGCCCCTTTTACAAACATGCCTAGAGCCCCATTTCATTTTGTCAATCTCAGGGCCGGCCTTGCTCTCTTGGTAAGTTTCTCTCTTCTTTTTCATATTCTATAGCATGTTTGGGTGTTGTAGAGGTTGTGCATGCCTTGTGTTTGGATTTAGGTGTGTGTGTGAGGGGTTGAGGGAGGGAGTGGAGCGTGGGTGAGGGCAAGTGCGTGCGGGCAGGCGTGACCCGCGGGGTGCGCACAGATGTGCGTAAGGGTGTAGGCGCGCGGGTACACGCGGGGGCCAAACGAGGTATGGGTGCTAGGTACTCGAGCATGAGTGCATGCATGCGTACTTGCATGTGTGCAACCTCGTATTCGTGCATGTCTGAGTTCTTGGTCCATTTAGTCAATTTGTTGATATTGTGATGTATCTATGCTTATACCTTTGATGTTTTATCTTGCGGATATCGTGGATTGGTCATGCAACGGTCCAGATTGTGGTGAGTGGATCGATCCAATCCAGTTGAGAGGCGTTCGATGCACGTAGTTGTGCATTGCGCTTCCATGGGGCACTAAAGCTGCATATTAATTGTGTTTGCATGTTTATATTGATTGCTTGCATTGTTAGGTTGCATCCATGCCATGCTAGATGTTGTATGCTAGGGCTACGCTATACATCCTTATATCATGTGTAAGAATTCATACTTGTCTATATATCATGCCTAATGCCAGCATAGCCTTGTTTCATGCATGGCCCCACCTCGTTTGGCCATATGTCTAGTTCATATATGAATGCATGAGTATAAAGCATGACTTAGATAAGATCATGCAATTTTACTACCATGTTTAATATTGCTTTCATGATAATTCTATGTGCAGTTATTATGCATGTTGTATGCTTTTATTCATGTGATTAAGCCATGAGCCATGTCTAATGGATTAGGCAACTGTATGACCTGTTGGGGGTCATACTAAGGCATTGGCTTGTGCAAATGAAATTATCTTCCCTGCATCCGAATGATGCATCTTGGGGGAATTCATGAGAATTCGATACCATATCGGTATTTGATAACCGATGATGGAGGATTTATGAGGATCATATTTGCAAAAGTGGAATGTTTCTCACCTTCATCGGCCCCGAGTTGAAACTGTCTGAAGTTGAAGTGTCATGTGTGGTGCTGCCACTTGTAGGCACTGTCGATGCGTATTACGATACATATATGGTAGATGTATGATCATGGAAGGCTGTTAGATAGAGGTTACCCAGGAGAAGGCTACCAGAAGATGAATGATGTAGATGAGACAAATTTCTCTCAATAATAGTCTTATGTTGCCCTTAAGGGTGAGAGTGAGGGCGGGGTGTGGTCATGTCGATACATGACTCACCAGTTTGTTAGTTACCACTCATCTTTGTTGGGATTTTAACTGCATTGATATGTTAGTATGAGTTGTGATGCTTGGATTGTACCATTCATTGAGCATGTGGCTCACCCCTTGCATGTTGTTTCTCTAGTAGGCACTGTGTTGGACTTGACAGAGGTGGTGCTCTCGTGAGGTGTAATACCCACAGTAATTGGAGAGTCTATGTCTTGGATTTTGCCAGTGAGAGGCCATCAACATTCCTTCCTCTTGTATGTATTTGACACTCATGCTTGTGCACAGTTGTATATTGGTGTCTTTTGGTTATACTTAGCTCTTACCAAACATATGATTATGTTTTCAAGTCTGTAATATTATTTTTGGGTTACAGACTTAGTTGTTTCGTTTTCGCCTATTAGGACATCTATCATTTGTTATTGCGTTGCCACCTTGTATGTTGTATGTTGGAGTCATTATTAACCTCAGTTATTGATAGCTGATAGTATATATTGCTACGACTCGGGGACGGCTGCCCTGAGGCATAACATCATTATTTGACAATTTTAATTATCTTAATTTATCATAAATTTATTTTATTTTATATATATGTTTTTCTTATTTTAAACCTCTCATCCCCCCCCCCCATTCTAATTATTGGCTCTGCCCCTGAATCTCTCCAACCATGACAATATCTCCCTCTCTGTATTTTTCTCCCTTTAATCTCTCCGATTGTTTAAAATAAATAATGTTCAAACACTTTTAAGTATTTTTAAAAATTTATGACTTTTTCATTCCATTAAAATTTAAATTTTTTGTTGCTTTTAGGTTTTTGAATTATTATAAAATATTGTGTATCTATTTTGTAATATTATTATAGCTTAAATAAAATGATGTATAAGATTTAACAAGTTAGATTTTTTTATTGAGCATTATTTTTTTATTATTGAGCGTTGTTACACTCAATTTTTTTCTCAGACCGAAACACAGTCCTATATACTACATTAGAAATTCAGTAAGTATATATCTTGTTAGATATTATATATACAACATTAGATATTTTCTTACACTTACTAAAAATTATTTCATTCAACTCGAAATGGAGCAATATGCATTTTTTATCAAAACATATATTTCATTAGATGATATTTACTATTTAAAAAAAATAAAAATATGTAAGGTCTGAGTTTTAATTGGTGAATGTGACTAAATCTAACATTTTTCTTTCTGAATATGCATGACGCCCTACTTTAAAGACTCACCTAGGGCCCAATAAAAAAAATTAATTTTCAAGGCCGGTCCTCTTTCCTGCATCACTTGTTTTATTTTGGGGCAATTAGCATTTTTAGCCCCGGAAAAATAAATATTTACAAAAATAGCCCCCCCGACTGAATATTTGCAAAAACTAGCCCCGATGGCATTTTACACTGGAGACGGATTATATATAATCCGTCTCCAGTGTTGCATTCCAAAAAAAAAAAAAACTAAGGCAATCCTAAAAAAACAACTGGAGACGGCATATATATATGCCGTCTCCTAGAGACGGTATATATATATGCCGTCTCCTGGAGACGGTATATATATATACCGTCTCCAGGGACGGCATATATATATGCCGTCCCCGCAGCCAAGCCCTAAAACACCCTTTTTTCACCTCTTTTCTCCCTCTTTCACCCACCCACCCGTTGCCAACCCTGAAAAATCATCAAAAACAAGTTTGAATCCGAAGGTAAACATCAAAACCCTAAATGTTCTTGAATTTTATTATTTATTTGTCAATTGTTTTGATTTTATTGAATAAATTAGGGTTTTTATAAAAAATCCTAAATGTTGAATGTTGAATTTATTTATTATTGGAATGTTGATTTTATGATGTTTTGTTAAGTGAAATGCGAATTTTTTTAGGGTTTTGGTTATTTTAAAATGTCTTATTTGTCAAAATAAACTTTTAAATCTTAAAAAAATTTGTAATTTTTTTTAAAAATTGTATGGCCTTAGGAAATAATTCAATGGCCTCTTAGTAAACATTTTTTAAAAATTAAAGGCTATTTTTAGGAAATATGCTTTGTATGTGTTGCATGAATGTTTTTGTGTTTAATGTGTATGTGTTGGATGGATTTTATTATTATGAATTTAGAAATATATTTACTAAGTTGAATAATTTATGGTTTAGATGGTAAAGAAATCCGATGTCCCGTTAATGTTCTCTTTTAACGGGAGGATTATTCGAAGCGAAGGTAGTTCATTTTATGAAGGAGGTACCATGAAAACCACCATCATAAATAAGAAGATCTCTTATGTCGATTTACTCCAAATGATGTACCATATGACGGAGACCGATCCAAGTCTTTACAAATTGTCCATGACTGCTGTGCATCCAACTCACGACGGAAAGTGTTTGGGTGCCCCTCTCGAAGATGATATGGGGGTGAAAGTTATGATAATGATGTACCCAAAGCACGCGCATATCATTCAAATATGGTTAGAGAAGGAAGAGATCATACAAAGAGGCCGTGGCGCGATGAATTATGATCCAGAAGATTCATATCCTTCCATTGTTCGTGAACCATATCAACCTTCATCGTCGTCGTTTGTTCCGTGCACCCAAGAGAATATGATTGAAGCAACACCGACCAATGCCTATGGGAGTGTGAATATACCACATTTGTAAGTATTGTGAATTTATAGGATGTTTTTGGTGGGTGTATTCATATATGTAAGTATATTGTGTTTGCATTTATAGGTCCCCATTTCATGACATGGGTTGGGACGATATTCGTGAAGGAATTGAAGTGAACAATGAAGGAGAAGAAGATCAAGAAGGGGGAGAAGAAGAAGATCAAGATTGGGGAGAAGAAGAAGATCAAGAAGGGGAAGAAGAAGAAGAGGATGATTATGAAGAAGGCTCCGAAGAAGAAGAAGAAGCAGAGGAACCTGATAGTGAGGAGGACCATGATGTGAGGAGAACTGCCATCAGTGAATATGGTGTTCCTCAAATGTTTCCTACACGTGAGCTTATGGAGCAGGCGGTGGCTGAAAATGTCCATCCATGCATTTATGAAATCGGATCTTCTTCGTGTAATGAACTTGAGGTTGGTCAGCTTTTCGCGAATAAGAAGTCACTCATTAATGCTGTCCGAACCTGGAGCATAAAGAAATGCGCACAATGTCATGTGGTGAAATCAAATGCAGAAAAATACGCCGTTAAGTGCATAAATGATGAATGTAATTGGAGATTATATGCGAGGAGGGTCAGTGGTTCAGAAATGTTCAAGATTTCCACTCTGAGAGTTCCTCATACATGCTCCGATCCTCTTCTCAGTTCAAATCACAGACAATTTAGTTCTGATTATATCTCACAGCTGATTATGCCAACGATTCGTCATAATTTGAGAATCAGTGCTACTGAGATAATGGACAGGATACGTGCTGATCATCACTACACAATTTCATACTCAAAGCAAACCGTGCCAAATGGAAGGCTATGGAGAGGATATTTGGAAATTGGGAGGAATCATATGCTGAGTTGCCTCTATATGTTGATGCCTTGAGGAGGTCTAATCCAGGAACAACTGTGTTCTTCGAAGGCCCTGTCATACAAGAGAATAACATGGGCAGACCGATCCGACAGTTTGAACGTGTTTTTTGGGCATTCGGTCCAGCCTTAGAGGCTTTCAAACATTGTCGTCCATTGGTTTGCATCGATGGAACACATCTGTATGGAAAGTATAAAGGAACTCTCCTGATAGCCACTGCTTGCGATGCAGAAAATGGTTTGCTTCCGATAGCCTTTGCTATAGTTGAGTCTGAGAACAGAAGCAGTTGGACCTTCTTCCTTTGGAACTTGTACATTTCTGTTGGTGGTATAAACAATTTGTGTGTCATATCTGATCGGCACTTGGGCATCATAGCAGGCATGAAGGATATTGAGGAATCAAGCAATGTAACATGGCACCATCGTTTCTGTATGAGACACATGATAGACAACTTCAAAAAACATGTTAAATCAAAGGAGTTGAGTGACCAGGTGTGGAGGGCTGCCACCTTGAAATGTCCAAATCAATTTGCTGATGAAATGCGAAAGATTCTTACTGCCTCCTCACAAGCTCGCACATGGCTTGATCAAGTCCCTCCACAAACATGGGCCCTTTGTTATGACGATGGCCGTCGTCATGGCACGATGACCACCAATAGAGCTGAAAGCATGAACAGTGTCTTGAAAGGTGTAAGAGGGTTGCCAATCACTGCCATATTACAACAGACATTCATACGAGTGTCAGAGTATTTTTATACAAGGCGTGAATCGGCCGAGAGCATGTCAGGTGAACATGTGCCATCTATGCAGCAACATTTGGAGAGAACTGCACATGATGCAAGGGCGATGTTAGTAAGAAGGCTTGATAGATCAGAATTCAATGTCCAAGACAAGAATGCGGTTATGTACATTGTTTTCCTATATCCTGACAATGCAGAATGTCAATGTCATGTTCCGAAGTTGTTTCACTATCCATGTGCACATGTCATAGCGGCCTGTGGGTATGCTCGTATTAGTCCTGGGAGATATGTGTCACATTGGCTTTCCTCAGAGTCATATAGACACACTTATGAACCCCGATTCCACTCCGTTGATGATAAAAGTCGTTGGCCGATTCCTACGGAAAACGATCCCATCTTCATCCCACCAAATGTTAGGAGACAAGCGGGGCGCCCTGTATCAACTCGCCGACGTATGCATATGGACTCCAGGGATCCAAGTCTGAGATATACATGTTCAATATGTCATGAGAAAGGCCATAGAAAAAATAAATGTCCACGTAGAATACAAATGCTGGTAATTGATGTTAAATATGATTGTGATATGATTTTTGTGTTCAATTGTTTGAGTAGATATTAACTTGTGTTCAAATTACAGGTGATGGACATCCGTGAGTGGCATGGACCCGTCGTGGATGATTTGCTGTATTTTCAGGGATCTCATAGGTCTCATCATGGATTCCAGGGCAAGGTATGACAAATGCTGTGTTTTTCTCTAATGTTATTCTTCATATATGATTTTTTTCTTACTTCAATATATAATTTCCTTAAACAGACCGACTCCTCCAAGTTTACTATCCACATGGTGGCATTGCGGCACTGGGTCATGGATCCACGCATCGAGCCATACGTGAGGGCATCAGGATTGTATTATTTGACAGAGATGGGGTATACCAGATCAGATCATCGACTTCTACAAGCACTGACTGAGAGATGGAGACCAGAGACCAACACATTTCATCTGCGACAGGGCGAGATGACAATTACACTTCAGGACGTTGCTATTCTGACTGGACTACCCATTGATGGCAAGCCCGTGACTGGTATCACAGACCACGATGATTGGGCCAGCGTCTGTGAGGAGCTGTTAGGTGTTGGCCCCCCTGCAGATAAGATCAAGGGTGGAAGAATTTTTCTGTCATGGCTTAAAGAAACCTTCAGCATCGTACCAGATGTTGAATTGGACGACGATATCCTTGGGCAGTATGCACGTGCATACATCTTATTTGTGCTTGGATCAACAATCTTCGCCGATGGCACAGGAAATAAGATACATGCGTGCTACCTTCTTTTATTCAGAGATTTTGAGGATGCTGGTCGATATTCATGGGGTGCAGCTGCGTTGGCCCACTTATATAGAGCATTGTACAGAGGTAGTGTGCTTGGAGAGAGGATCTCGGCAGGATCTCATGGTTTTTATTCTTTGCTACAGGTAATATGCAAACCTCGATTTTCATCCATACATACTAAATTTGTTTTTTTTTTCTTGTGTTACTAAAGATTTTGTTCCAATGCAGCTATGGTCGTGGGAGAGATTACATGTGGGACGACCGTCATTGATCCGGATTTTATTCTTGGAGATCGACCTTTGGGAGCAAGGTAATGTCAATATTTTCATCTTCTTTTGTCAATTCATAGAAGATTAGAGTATCATTAAATTCGATATTTCAAGTGGAAGGGACTCAAAGGTTTGATGAAAATTCGCGTGTTCTGATATACTATAGAGCACAACTGGACTATCAGCTTCAGTCGCAGGTGACTATACAATTAGCCATATATTTCACAAATGATATATTCTACGTTAATTGTCATACTAATTATATATTTGGTTTTTGGTAGGTTATATGGCAGCCTTATCCTGGGGCATATGAGACACTACCACCTGCATGTATGGATCATATGGAGTTGTGGACGGCTAGGGTCCCACTCATTTGCTTTGATATTGTGGAGATGCACGTGCCGGATCGAGTCGCACGTCAATTTGGATGGCATCAGGACATTCCATCTGATGTAGAGGCCATCGACCGGGTAAACCGACGAGGTAGACAGGATGTGAATTGGTGTTTTGCACGAGTCTTATATCGAGCGTTGGGACCAACGATTGGATCACATCCACCAATTTCCTGATCCCCGGAGTTCGAGGATATATATGGAGTGGTACTGGGAGAGAACAGTCAGACATATCACACCTCCACCACCCCCACAGTACCATCCAGGCTATGTCGCACCAAATTCGGTAAGAATTTTAAACGCATGTTACATTTGTAGATAGTGATAAATGATTTTATAACAACTTATTATATTGAAACTTTTGTTAACAGGGGGGAGTTACACAGAACATCACCGAGGTGCTTGCAAGGGGGTTGGTCTTATACCCCAACTGCGGTGAGTGGGATCGTATAGTTGCGGTGGCACGGGACTATGCAGATGCGATGATGGGAGACATGGGACAACCTTCGAGTACTCCCAGTGCATCTACAGATGCTGATGATTCTCAGGATGTGGTAGATGATAGTTTCGCTCACACGGAATTCACCATTGACGAGTTCTTCAATGATGTACGACTGGATGCAGAGATCGATGAGCAACCACAACAACCAGCCCCAGCTCCTGATCAGGCTCCACAGATGACACTCCAGACATATACTCGTGGACCACGCAGGGTTTGGTGTACTTCTTCTACTACTGCCAGTCGGGGATCGGGCGAACAATTTACCACTCCACCACAATCAGGTGTGCCACCATCCACAGCAACTGACGTACCCTCTTCATCAGCACCTCCTGCTCCGAGAAAAGCAAAAAGAAAGGACTTCTGAGAATATTTGGATGATTGTATTTCTGTTGCATGTAAAACACTTTTATTTCTGCATTTTCATTTCTGTGTATTGATTTCTGAGAAAGGACTTTGAGAATATTTTCATTTCATTTCTGTTGGATGATTGTAATTCATGCATTTTCATTTGTGTGTATTGTATTTGTGTATTTTCATTGGTGTTTAGAAACAGGAGTCAAGTGATTACAATGGATTTATGTAAATATCAATGCATTCTTATTATATGTTCAAGCAGGAATTTTTATACAGGTGAGATAGCCAAAGTTGTATACAACTCAAAAAAAAAAAAAGGGGACTGAAGACGGATTGTATATAATCCGTCTCCTGGAGACGGATTATATACAATCCGTCTCCAGGAGACGGGTTATATATAACCCGTCTTCAGGAGACGGGTTATATATAACCCGTCTCCAGTGTAAATCCATACCATTTACACTGGAGACGGATTACACTGGAGACGGATTATATATAATCCGTCTCCAGTGTAAAATACCTGCGGGGCTAGTTTTTGCAAATATTCGGGTGGGGGGGCTATTTTTGCAATTTTTCAATTTTCGGGGGTTAAAAGTGCTAATTACCCTTTATTTTGCTTCTTTCTGTCTTTGCTTCTTTCACTCCCCCGTGAAGCTAAATGGAATAATGTGTAGATTGAGACTAGTAGTAAGAAAAAGAAAGCGAGCATATGTCAAGCCTCCAGGGGAAAGATAATGGATTTGTAAAGCACTTCGGGTAGTTAACTCTTGAACAAAAAGATATTCAATCTCAATATATGTGCGTGACGTGTGCAAGCATGAAAGATGGGATTTGAAGCCAGAATATCACAAAATAAGAGGGGCAGGGTTTGAAGAAGAATGTTAAGTTCACAAAACAGATAATGAAACCACATTAGTTCAGCAACAGTTCTAGCCAATGTCTAGCTAAATAGATAATACTCGTGAGTCTTAGGGTGCGTTTGGTTGCGCGATTGTAAAACTGATTCTACAGGAATTTGGATTTTAAAACTGATTCCGCAGGAAGCTCACTTTCTCAGCTTTTTGAAATCGCAGCTTTTGGGCACTATTTGTCTGAAATATGTGTGCAGGAAGCTGCTATAGTAAAACTGTTTGGTTGCACGATTACAAACGCAGCTTTTCAGATACTAATAAGAAAATAAAATAATTTAGGGATAGGTCTCTCCAAGGGACTAACAAGAAACATATCCTTTAAATCTAGGGACTTAACCGAAATATGAAGAAGTGATGGATCGATCACTAAATCATATAGTTTACAGAGACCTAAAAATAAAAAACCCTTATTTTTTTTTTCTTACCGTTTGCATTAAAAAAAGTCTACCGCTTATTTAGACATGTTATTCACAAAATTAAAATATATAATCCTGAAGGAAAAAGATATACACAGTTCCCATTGCAGTCTCAATTGCAGTCTATCCATTTTTTTTTAAAAAAAAATCATACAATGACCTTTTGAACTGAATATTGCTATACGGAATGAAGTATATACTAAGATACATTAGTATATTTTTTTTTTATAATAAAAAAAAAAATTAGATCACATATTATGATAAGATTTATATATTATGATAATGCAGTATATGCTATATTATAGACTGTAAAATGAGCTGTAAAAAGGACTGCGTGTTTCAGCGCTCCATCCTGAAACTATAATATGTAAACTACGGATTGAAGGTGGGACAAAGTCACCCAACACGGATTGGCAACCATGCAAATTGCATTGATCGGCATTGTATACGTTTCTCTTTTTACCAGTTGACGTGGCTGCTGCTAATCCGCACAACTGTGACGAACTTTTCTCCTCGAAAGACATACAAGTTTCAAATGATGCAAAGCTGTGAAGGAACCACCACCACCACCAACAACAACAATGGCTGCTCCAACGGTTGTAGCAGCGAGAGCCCTCTTCATCTCTCTGGGTCTGCTGATGAGTGCCACTCTCATCTACACTATATGCACCGATGGGTCCCCTTTCCGCAGAGAACTCCTCACCCCGTAATCTCTCTCTCTCTGTCTCAATCTCTGTGTGTGTGTGTGAGAGAGAAAGCGAGAGAGATGGATTTGGTATTTAATTATGGAATTACACAGTTTCTCAAACAGGATTCAAAACTGTAGTATTTAAAATATTGGGGTTTTCAATTGCGTTTTAAGAATTTGTGTCAAGATCCAATATTTGAGATTTAACAATCCCATCATTTGGTTGGATAAAAATTCTAAAAAAATGGATTTTGAAAATACAAAAGTCTGGGCTAAAATGAATTATACAGAAACATTTTTTTCTACAAGTAATATATTACACTGTGGTTGATTTGGGTATTATTACTAAGGGAGTTTTTATATGCAGCCTCGCATGCAGTCTCACTTCACCAACAGGTATATGCTTCATTTGATGAAGCATGTGATATTTTATTTTTGTCTAAGGGGGTATATACAATTCATTGGAATGCATTTTATTTTTGTCTAAGGGGGTATATACAATTCATTGGAATGCATATTTCATTTTTTTTTATAAAGGTGGAGGTAGATGCTTCATTACTTGAAATATACACCTTTAGGGGAAAAAAAATCATGTGGGGTCTGCAAAAGAAACTGCATATAGCTGTCCCTAACATATTCCTATCATCGTTATTTTTATTAGAATGGTGTTATAGTAGATCAAAAGATATAATCATATAAGGGGATAAATGATAATCCATGGTGTAAGAAATGATATTTTGAGTGAGATGTAGATAAAAAGGGCGAAGGAGAATTCATTGATTCAAAATAAAATGTGGACAGTGATATTTCCTAAAGCGGAGGGATATGGTCTGTGATTAGACTAGATGGGATCAGTGCATCGCAGTTGAGAGGAATGATGGGCTTAAATTCGAGAACATTTTCTAAAATAAAAAATTGAAAATATTGATTGGCATTCTGTAAGAAATCTGAGTGGAGAATAACTGTTGTCAAATCTGTTCTCTCTAATATTTTCAATGTGAATTTGGGTATGCACAGTGTGCATGTAAGTGTTTTGCAAACAATATGTATGTGTGGTATAAAACAGAATTTAAAAAAGATCAATGTGGATTTAATCAACAGAAATAACATATTGGATTTCGGATGGTGCTTAATAACAGTGTAATTAATGAGAATCACAGAGTAGGAATGCTATCACAAGAATTAGCAAAAATTTAGAATTCTTCTAGCCAGTGCCTACATAGGGAAATGAATTTGTGCTATTGGTTTTATCCAGTGCCTAAGCATGTGTGTGCGCCAGTAATTCAAACTTCCAGCATGTTTATATGTATCATATATAGATTTGAATGTGTACAGTTGTCTGATTGTCTTTTTAATCTGTTACAGATGGATGGTGGCAACACTTGTTGATTTTTATATAAATGTGTTTGCTATTGCGGTATGTTTCATCAAATCCTTCTTCTTTAATTCCATCTTCCCTTTCGTTTTCACCTGATGCTTTATTTCCTTTATTGGTTTCCATGCATCGAATTTTCTTCTGTCAGTACTTCTCATATTTTAGCTCATTTACTATCAAATTGCCTTTTGTTTTCCTCTACTCTTGGAATTCACAATAACTGGCTGTTGGATTTCACTGAACTTTCTTAAACCCCAATAATCTTAATGGCTTATCCCAAGATCAAACATATCTAGTTCACCATGGAAAAGTCATAATATTTTAATAAATGATATCATTTTGTTTAGAGTTTCCCAAAGGATGAGTTATCACAATTTATTGCCTCCACAGACAATCACATACTGTGTATCTATCAGGTATGGGTGGCTTACAAGGAACAAACATGGATCACGGCATTATTGTGGATCGTTATGTTGGTATGCCTTGGCAGGTATGCGAAGTCCGATATTTCTTGTTTGCTTTATCTGTCTGGTCAGGATACATTGTTGATCACTTATTTACTTTTCATGGACTTTCTTATTACCCAACTTTATATTGGTGGGAAGGCTATCCAAGTATGAAATGGTTTTTGATGGCAACCAGTCTGTTGACCCTTTTTTTATTTTGTAATCCCAAATTTTTCCACTGTTTAAATTACTTTATTAAGAAATACATTTTCTGTTATTTACCTAAATTTTCAGTGTGATAGATTCTAGATGGATACTTGGGCTCTCTTAGTGCTCTGATTTTATACAATTTGGCGTAACTTGCTTGTTTATGTCAAAATAGAAATGTTGAGGCTCCCACCATTGGCCAAGACTCTCGAGTCTTCATTTGAAGATACTTTAAATTAAGATTTACTTAACCCAATTAGCATTGCTTTGATTTATTTTGTAATATTTCCTTTTTTTCTCATAATGTAGCTTTCCTTTCAAATGTAGATTTTTAGCTTGATTAGCATGTTTTCTAATCATTAAATCCACTTTGACTATTTCAGCATTACTACATGTGCTTATATAGTGGTGCAACTTTTCCACCTCTCATCTAATGATCCAGTTCAAGATTCCTTATTGCGTGAGACAGACAGGCAAGTTATAAACCACCTTGTAGCCATCCCTGATGCATCCATCTATGCATTATCATACGTTGTGTTTCTTTGTTTTGTATCTTAATTACTACATGTATCTATTTGTTTTAGTTATTAATCAATACAGATAAATAATAAGCATTAGGTGAAGGCCTCATATGGAAGCAACTTTCATAGTGTTGTTGGTTTTTTCTTTTCAATTTTTTTTTTTTTTTGCATGCTTGCCTTTTCCCTGAAAATTGTTTGGGCAGTTTTTGGAACAACATTCGTGAAAGTTAGGGTGTTTTTTTCCAATCAGGTAGGCATGTATGGTGTTTCCAATTGCACCCTAAGTGAAATAGAGCAACACGTTATGTTTGGAGAGAATTTTGGCATGGAAGTTCTGTTTCAAAATATATTGTTCCACAGTTTCCCTTTTTTATTTCTTTGATTTTTCTGAGGAAAGGTGTGAACTCAGCATCTATATTATTTTATTAATAATGGAAATGATTTCTTTTCCCCGATTGTGGGGATTCTTTCACCAGGGTGGATAGGAAATTGAAGATCAGGTGTTCTGTTGTGATGGGTAGAATTTTGTTCAGTGTGCTTGGTTGCTTAATGTTTGCGATCTTGGTGTATACCCTCATTACTGATGGTTCTCCCTTCCGCAAAGAGATACTTACACCGTAAGTTTGTCCTTTTCATCCTTTTTCTTTGTTATTTGTCTGATCTTGTAGTGAACATAATTTATTAAATTCATATATCACCAGACCCAAGAAGCCTTATCCCTCCGTTTTGGGGTTAGTTTGGTAGATCAAAAGTATTACTCATCAGGACAAGGGATTTTATTTACCACCATCTTTCAACCTATCTTAAATCTTCTATGGATGTATGTTGAATCCCTTGGAGGCCAGTTGGTAGCAGGATAGGGGTTGTCATGCCTTTGGCCGAGAGGAATTGGATTTGTAGGGTAGACTACCTTATAAATCATGGAAGTTATAATTGTGAGAAATATTATGGTGGTTTAAATTCATAAATAAGTGACTGCATCAATACATTCTAGCAATTCAATTTATTTACAGAACACCAGGGGCGGGAATGTGTGTGGACTGAGCTAGTCAATTTTACAAGATGTTCTTAATTTATAAAAAAATTTACTCGGTACTTTTTTTGAGTATAGACTAAAACATTTGCTATTAGTTCAGCCCACCACAAAATTAAGTAATGGCTCTGCCAGAACACCACTATATCCTTTGGTTTCTACCAAACCATCATTTTTTATCTGACCACCAAAGCTAGTATAGCCTTTCATTGCCTACAGGAAATGAGTTCTTTGAAAAGAAATCCACTCCTTTTGTTTTTGCATGTCCCAACTTTTTCTCTTTTAATTGAACATGTCGAATATATTTTTTTGCTCGCTGTTAATGACAGGTGAACTTTGGCACAGTGATAACCATAACTTTCTATGTGTAATTATACACACTTTTATCAGATTTTGGGTCAAATTTTAACAAAATACATAGTTAGATAACTAATTTTCAGGTGAGATTCATGAAATGCTGAATACATACAATCTTTTCTTCTTGAGATAATGAGCATGTCTGTGATACTTATGAGTTACACCTAAGAATCGATATATTCCAAAGGCCACGTCCAAAAAACTACTGCAGCAGCTGGTAAGATCAAGTTAAAAGCATGGCATTACAACAATTGTCTTCACACAATGCAGTCACATTTCAATTTCCACATATACTGTATGTTCAAAAATAGGATATGATGATTCAAGGAAACATGTGCTTATGGAATTTGTACATACACATGTACTTCATATGCACAAGTAGATTCCCTTTTATAAGTTGCACTGTTTCCTGTCCTTTCTAGTTTGAGTTTGTCTGGCTGGAATAGAGCCAGAGAACAATCAGTTTTTTTTTTTTCTTCAAATTTGGACCAATGAAACTCAGAGTTGCTTTGATCTTGTAGTTTTGCTGACACCTGTTCTTGGTTATACTTCATTAATTTGCCTACTTGAATACAAAGAGCATGATTATATTGGTGAAGTGAGAGATTATATTTGGAGGTGCACCTTTTCTGTAAAGGGTTTAATGGAGAGTGTGAGGGCAAGGATCAAGCTATTGGGGGACTACGAAGTTGTTGCAACCTATGATATGTGCAAATATGAGAAAAACTCTTGGAGGAATCATTTAGTTCTACTTTTGTTCTTACTGTGTCGTACACAATTGATATGATATTTATAAAGCAATTAGTTTTTTGTACCTACATATTCTAGGAATTGTGTAGAAATTTGAGTAGCATAATAGGGGCTATGAAAATGTAATCCAAAAGAACTATAAATAATATATCTTACTGCTGCCCAAAATATGGAACCGGTTATGGGTCTTTTACCCCAATATAGTCTTGGAATTATGTTGCAGAGTGAAGATATTTTGGTTCCAAAGAAGTAGCTCCCCCCCCCCCCCCCCTCTCCTAGGTGCTAACAGACAATTTTAATAAATACAATATTTTTTCTTGTTTTCCCCATAAGTTTCTGCATGCAAGTGTAAATATATATTGATGTCCTAAATTTTTGCAGGTGGATGAATGCGACCCTTGTTGATTTCTATATCAATGTCATAGCTCTCTCGGTATGTCTTGTAATACAGTTTTCCTGGATTAAGTTATCTGCCTATTATGCTAGTGACATGATCAACTATATGTCTAGAACCTCATATGTCTGTCTCTGTTTTCAGATGACATTGTTTCTCTGCATGTTTAGTATAGTACAGGCCACTTTCAATTGTCCTATTGGTAATATTTTCCTGCATATACTTCTATGTTATAATGTGTGATACATTTTGTATCAGAATATGTATACGTATTTTATCTGTTTTAGGTTTTATTTAAGTGGACTTGTTAGTTAGTCTGACCAGAACAAGGGTCACTGACGTGCTTGGGTTGATAGGACTTGCCCCTGGCTTCCAGTCCTCAGAGTGCTCAACATTGTGCAAAAAAGGAAGGGAAAATAAGTGTGATGAAGAAGAAAAAGAAGAAAGAAAAAAGAATGAAAATCGCTAAGGTTAGAAATGTATTGAGGTTCTCCCCTCCCAGCACCCCGAGAAAATGCAAGAGCGCTTTGGGTGATTACCTTTACATGGGGGTTGGTCAATCAACCAAAATAGTGTACACAGCATAACCTGTTGTATTACCTTTATCCATTTCCCTGTCACATGTGCTCAAATTAACTCAGTTCGAGGTCAGTGGGGTAGTCAATTGCCCAGCCATGATCCGGGTATTGGTATACATAGTTTGGAGTGGATATTAACCTTCAACTGACGAATTGCACTCTTTTGGGGTTCGTATATACTTATACCAGTCAAAGAAATTATTGGGAGTATATATACACTTGTAAACGGTGTATATTAGCTGATAGAGTGACATGGACTGCTACAGATGAAACCTTATGCAGCAGAACTCAATTTTTTAGATCAGAAAATGGCTTGCACTCATTGTAGTTTTTGTGGATGTACAATAATGTTTATCGAAACTATGAATTAGAATTATTTATTTCCAATTTCTTTCCCATGATTTACTTTTACTCTAGGCCTGGTTCCGGCATGTCCTTTATCTCTAAGTCATAATTTATATACCAACGAGGTTCGGAACCAGTCCATTATAGCATCATATAAATATCAAAAACTTTTCATAGATATATCAAATATCTGTGAATCAACATACAAACATACGAATGCTTTGGACAATTCCCACTACTGAACTTTCGTCGCACACCTAATTGTATTTATCTTTATCCTCAATAGACTTTCTTATTTTACACTTCGCATTCCTTAAGAGGATTTCTATCACAAAGTCTTCATAAGTTATATTCATGAGCATAATGAATTCTGAGATGCCAGTATATCACTAGTTTGCACTTGTGGGTTTTTAGTTATATCATCTTTTTTTTATGATCTACCCTATTTAGTTCATGACCAATGTATATCCCCTTGTTCCTCATTTTTCAGTAGTGTTTCTTTCCTCTTCATGATTTCTCCTTCTCTCTATTGGTCAGCACTTGTTTCTTGGCTATTCCACCTCCACACCAAGATTAGCATGTATATCTCCTCTCCTACTATTCATTGCAACAACCAGTTTAGGTAGCCAGTAACGTGATCTTTCATGGGCAGGCCAAGCAAGTTCTGATTGGCAGCCCATATTTTGACGTTACTTCCTTACTGGGATCCTAAATTTCCCAATCTTCCTTTTACACTTCATCTTGCTGTCTCATTTGCCAAGTTATGCAGAGTTGTGGGCCATTCATCTATGTTTTTGGGTGATCCACACCCCAAAAAAAAAAAAACTCTTGATGCCTAATAGGTTTTTATTTTTTTTTATGTTTATATTTTGTGAAACTTTTAACTTTTATGTCTATGTTTTTCATGTGATATAACAGTTTCTTCCTTTTTTTAACTTTTGTTAGGTCTGGGTTGCTCTCAAGGAGCCAACTTGGATGTCTGCTCTCTTTTGGATAGTTCTACTATGGTGTGGCGGCAGGTAGTGCTAGATTCCTTTTGATGGTTTATTGATTTATGATTTCAATCTTCATTTGTCTACCCATGTTTTGAATTTTTATGCATTATAACGCACCATATTGAAATCCCAATATTTCCCTACATTGGTATTGTAATTAACTGTATATATACCAAATGTTGCATTTTTCTGTTTATCATATGATAGCTCTATCTGGCAGTTAAATAATATGAGTTTTATTTTTAAGTGTAAATAATATGTGCCTTCATAACGCATATTAATGCAGAGCACAAATGAACTATCTTAGGAAGAACCAACGCAAAGAACAAGCTTGTAATATTTGATTGTTCAGGAAGATAAGGGGATTTTAGAAAAATTTTGTGAATTTTGGATGCAGCAAGTTGTGGAATTCTTACATGAATGATATTACTTTTTTTTTATTATTATTAAGATGATCTGCAGAGAACATTCTCATGGGGTATAATTGTGTTATGATGTAGATTGCGACATGACATACGTCAGTGATGCATGTATATTAACATAGGCATCACATAACATCCTTGACATTTTTGCAATGTAAGGCATATGATATAAATCTCTTGAATTGCAGTGTTAATCTCTGTCCTGTAGAGAAAAGAAAACTTTAACTGCCTATCCCGAATATCATGTGGTTTGGTGTCAAATTCTTTTTGTTGGACAATGGTGTTCATGAATCATGTCTGGCCATCAGGGACTTGTTTCGGTGATATAAGAATTTGTGTGAACTTGAATATATATATCTTCTTCTTTTCTTTTTTTAATCACAGCTTCAAATAAACGGGATCCGTCAATAATTCAACTTTTCATCCTCATATAAGAACAAAAAATGTCACAGTTTTACCCATATATTCTGATTATGTGGATGTTCGTTCAGTTAGCACCTCATGCATGGGTTGATATTGAAACTTCATGTTTACATTTTCAGTGTCATGACATGCGTGTACATTGTCATTCGGCTTTGCCAGCTCTCACCAGATGATCCTCCATATCTTGTGCTATTAGACTCCCAGAGAAAGCAAGTAAGATACCTTTTCTTATATAAATCTACCTTTCACTATTTTGAAGTTATATTATTTCAAGATTCACGCTTCTTGAAGATGCTCACATCTAATTGACAGTATCAACTGTTTATGGTTCTATATATTACGTGATTTCATCTTCTAGTATGAATATTATGATTTCTTATTCAATGTCAACATTTTTTTGTACAGAGAATTGGGTAGCTCATTTTATGATATTTAAACTCTAGAAATGAAGATAAAAAGCTTTATGAAGAATTTTCAATTCTGCATTTGTCAGTTCAATGATGATGCAGCTTATTGCATTCTTTGTGCATTGTTATTATCATTTTGATTGAAACTAGGTTCTTTTTTTTTGTGGTATATATTCTTATGATATGCTCAAGCGTGTTTCCTAGATACAAAATATTTAAAGATAATGAAGAGAAAAAAAATAGAGAGATTTATAGCGAAAGAAAGATCAGAAAGTTAGGAGTTTCATATTTATTAGTAATTTAGCCGTATAGAAAATTTGTGGTTTTTTTTTATTGGTAATCAAAAAGTTGTATTACTATGAAATTTTTACAAAATCACAATCCTTTACATAAACCTTTACAAATAACAAAATGGAGTTAGAGGGGCTAAAGATGTCTTAAAGAAAGAACATCCCCTTGACCCTCAACAACCCCTGTTTTCATTGAAAATCAGAGAGCCTTGTCAATGGCTACCTGACAGTTTATATCCAGTCGCTTGCCTATCCTTTTCAATTTCTTCTGCGAGATCGTTCCATAGCTGACCAGGGAGAAAAATAGATTCCCCCCTCATAGATTGAAAGGCAGCAAGGATGTCAGCTGGTGAGTTCCCTTCCCTGTGTATATGTGTGGCCTTCCAATCTTCCAATTGATCAAGATACTGGTGAATGTTTCGTAGAGATCGGATGGCAGTCCAGGGAGTATTACCTCGCCCATTCAACCAGGCCAGGGCAGTGGTAGAATCAGATTCAATCCATAATTTGTGAGCGTAAATAGAACTTCCTAGCAAAACACCTTGCTCTATCGCATTAAGCTCAAGGAGATTAATGGAGGGAAGATCCAGTCTCCCCGCCAAGCCAGTGATATAATCACCATTGTAGTTTCTAATGAGCGCCCCATAGCCCCCTCGATCATCTGCAAGAGAGCCATCTGTGTTGAGTTTCAGCCATCCATCCACCGGGTGCAACCAAGTTACAATGGAGGTAGACTTCTCCTTCACAGTTGTTTGAACACCAAAGGCTTCCACAATCTTGGGAATATCTGGGGAAAGAGCAGAGCGGAAGACCTTATTAAGGGTCCTAATCTTTATACTTTCCTTGATCCTGCGCAGGGTAAGCATTTTATGTTGATTTTTTTCCAGAGAAAATGCGATTGTTCCTCTCAGTCCAGAGAAACCAGAATGTTGTGGAAGTTATAATAAAGGCAAGTTCTTTCTTGATTGGGTCAGTAATGGTATCTGTCAGCCAGGCAGAGAAAAGATCAAGCCTAGTGGGAAACTGAGAACGGATGGTGAGATCTCGAAAGAGCTTACTCCAAATAAATCTGGAGTAAGCACAGCCAAGGAACAAATGATCTGCATCTTCAGTTCATGCCACACACAAATGACAATTAATAGTTTGAATTAGCTCCCTCCTTTGAAGGCGGACCAGTGTTGGGAGCTTGTTTAAATATGCCTGCCATACACAAAGGCTGTGTTTAGGAGTTTGTAAAGGGTGCCACAGCCACTTGGCCCAAGGCTGCAATTCACTCTGATCTCGAACTGCTTTCCAAGCTTTGGTTAAGCTTAATCTCCCTGTTTTGCTAGCAGGCCATATCAGCAAGTCTTCTCCAATCCCACCTACATCAAGCTGTTGAATTTCCATCCAGATCAAGTCAATCTCAATTGAATGATTGTATCTATTGTTTCCTTTAATTATTGAGGGTGCCAATTCTTTTCTTCTTTTCATTTAAATTATTTATTTATATTGGGTGGGGGATGGAGGTTAAAATTCTTGTACTGTCAAAACAAACTCCTGGATTTGAGTCATGAGAGTGGCTACTTTATGAAAAAGACATGTTAATGGTTAGAATTGTATCCAGCTCTCTGCTATGTGCGGGACAGCTATATGTGTTGGTTTCCTTGATTATTGGCCTAAGTAAACATTAAGGTGAGTTTCAACCTGTAGAGATTTTCAGTTTGTAAAATGAGAAAGAGAGTATAAGTTTGAGAAGTGGGTGATGACTACTTTTGTGGTACCTAGTGAGTGGGGCAATTGCCTTCGCTTGCTCAGTTTCCCCCTGGCTTTTTCCCTGGTTAGGGGGCACTCCCTGAGAGCCCTTTAAGCACATTCCTTTGACACACTTAGGAGCTTGCGTCTAGAAAATTTAGACACCTATCCATGATTATAAGGGCAATTTGCAAAAATAACCCTAGAAATGTTTTTTATTGCATATTTAACCTCACTCCCATTTTAATTGCATATTCTAACTCTTGATTTGGTCAGCGCTACCATGCCTGGTCTTTTTCTTTTTATTTTTCTGTAGGAATCACGCTTCCCCTAGTTATGCATGAAAATCATGTGTTGATTTTTTTTTTTTAAAGAATGTGTGATTTATAAATCACACTTCCTTTGAGACTTAATAGAGGAATCATGCCCATTCACTTTTTAGTGATGATACGCATATTCTATTTGCTATCTTCTGCAGTTCAATTTATCATAACTTTTGTCATTTTTTACATGATTTAGGAGGCTTGTACTGATGAAATTAAGACTAATACAGCAGATCATCCTTTGATGCTCAAGACTGAAGTAAAAAAACCCACCCAAACAAAGGACTGATTATGGGATAATGTGGAAGAATGATGATGGACTATATTGAATTCTTGTTTGACAAGATTGGACACCGTGGAAAACCTTTATAAATAGTGTCAATTCATCTGAATGTCAATGTTGATGAACGGAGTCAAGAAAGTTGAATAAGGCTCTTATCTTTCCCATGACTTGCAGTTTGGAAGTCCGAAGTGAAGTGGAGCTTGTAAACTGATTCTTGTTCTTACTACAGAAACTCAGGGCAATGGAATGACCAGATATAGTGTAACATCTACTCAATCCAGGTGGATTACATCGTTGAGCAAGTTGTCGTTTCTTTGTGGTGCCGAAAATGATACCTTGGTGAACTATGCATCTCTTGTGATCTTGATGTGGTGAAGCTCTTCAACATGTTCACATGTTATTTAATATGTTCAAGCATGTGAAATTTTATATAGACTAACTGCAATAACTCTTATAATTCCAGTGCATAAAATGCTATATGGCCAGACTGAACTCTCCTGTATGATCATCTTAGATTCGTACATAGTTTCCATGTTCAACAACAATTTGTGCCGCACAATGAAATATTAAGTGCATGTTTGTTTTTTCACAGTTTTGATTGATTGGTAAGTCATGCAGTTTTTAAGTAGACATTGAAAAATTTGATTTCGTTATCGGACTGCACTTCGCATACTTTTGATCGCATTATATATTATATCGTAGGCCTCAATAGGGCTGGTAAACGAGCCGAGCAGCTCGGGCTCGGCTCGGGCTCGGCTCCGTTAAAACTCGCTCAGGCTCGTTCGATTAGACAAACGAGCTGAGCTTGAACAATTTTTAAAGCTCGGTTTGTAAACGAGCCGAGCCCGAGCCGAGCCCGAGCCCGAACTTATGTTACTTTCATATGTATAAGGTGTTGTGATTTATGAAATGTGACTTCTTAAATGCTAAACAAGATTTTTTTTAGCTAAACGAGCCCGAGCCGAGCCTTGATTCGAGCTTCAGCTTGACTTGTTTAACAAACGAGCCGAGCCGAGCCGAGCTTTAACCGAGCTTTTCACGAGCCCAACGAGCCGAGCTTGAACACAAAATGAAGCTCGTTTCCGAGCCGAGCCGAGCCCGAGCCGAGCCTAATACTAAACGAGCCGAGCCTGAGCAGGTCAAAGCTCGGCTCGTTCGGCTCGTTTACCACCCCTAGGTCTCAAGCACGGTATATTTTTTTATGGAAAATGTTAAAATTCAGTTATTTTTACAGTTCAAAACCCATACCACGTATATTTTTATTTTTATTTAAATAGTAAACATTATCTAATTATGTATAATCTAATTATGTATATACTGAATAAAAGAAATGTATATCGTTGTATTTTGAGTTGAATGAACTCATTTTTAATAAGTGTAAGAAAAAATTTAATGATATATATATATATATATATATATATATATATATATATATTGTCTAATGATATATGTGTTTTATTGAATTTTTAACGAGATACATAGAATTGTATTTTGGACTGTAAGGAAAATTGAGTGTAGCAGTGTCTTTTTGTTTTATGGGTAGGCATTCCGTTCGGCATGTTGGGTATGCATTATTGTTATACATAATCTTGGGAGCTACTTACTGTCATTCAAGTATGTCATACTACACCTACACACACTGTTGGATACAGACTGTTAACTATGTAATTAAGTATAATGATGTTTGGTCGTGTATTTAAATAACTGTTTAATTGTGTTTGTCAAACTGTGACTGACCGTGTATTGTGCAAAACATGTTTGTGTCCTTATATACTGTTGTGATCATTGTGTGTGACTTGATGATTGTATGGATTGTCCTTCAAATAGTGACATTGATTGTGCAAAATATTATTTCCTCTGTAAAAAAATTGAAAAACTGAATAGGGGGAAGTCCATTATAGCATGTTACCATGTCAATGAATATGTACAAAAACTACAGCCCATACAATTTATGAACAAATTTTAATGTTACTTCCATAATATATATAATCTATATTACTATATAAAAGTCTCTTAAACCAAAAACTTGCCATTTGACTTTTTTGTCCTTGTCAATTCATTCAATCCCATTATAGTCCATTCACACCACTTTAATGACAACCATTTTTTTTTATTTTACCCTTACATTTCTATTCAATTACATTTCTATTCACATTTAAAAAAAAAGTATCAAATATTAATGTAATTCACATCTATTAGCATTTATTTAATTCACACATATTTGATTAGCATTTACTATTTACTTGGATTTCTCTACTCTATTAATGCCCCAAATAATCAATAGTCAATAAGATCTACCCAACAATTTTTTTTATAATTCACAGTAATTAAAAATGCAATCCAATAAAAAAAACAAACATATAAAATACTGGTACAAAAAAAAAATTATTGCTATAAAAATGAACAAATTCAAATTTGAGCTTTGTGTGAACTCAACGATAGATTTAATCCAATGAAAATCCATTCATATCATTGTAATTTCATCCATAATTTATTCATATTTTCATCATATCATGCATGACACATTAAAATTTTAAGCTTCACATTTCATCATACTTATATGATGACTACTATAGATATATAATAAAATAATATTAATAATTTACATTCATATGCCGACTTATCCATGAAAAAATTCCTTTACATCAATTATGATTAAATTACATTAATATGCCGACTAAAATTATATTAATATGTTTATTATTTTATTATAATCATATTTGAATATCATAATATTGTTATGATAAGAGGATCCTTATAAAATGAAAATATATTCAAAATATTATTCCCAAACAAAAAATTCCCATTTCATATGCAAAGACATGATGATACATTAAAAAATGTATCAAATATTAATGTAATCACTTCATTTTAGATTTCCAAATTATATTATGAAAATTCAATACACCCTTCAACCTCCAACTATGAAACGGCCACTCTCATTCATCCACCCTCCATTCAATCTCCTCATCATTCATCCCCTCTCCATTCAATCCCGTCATCTTCTTATAGAGACAATGGCTTATGCTATTCCACAAACCCTCAAATTTATTTATGCAACATTGAATACTCATTCATTGTCATCCCCATTCATTTAGATAAATGTATATATCATCTCTCTCTTTTTTCTTCTCTCTCTCAAAATTTTTTTTAACCTTAGGAAGGTGAGTTAATCTTTTGTAGAAATTATGGTTATTTTGAAGTTTTTATATTGCAAATAAACTAAATATGTTATTTTTTCAAACATATTTTGATTTCAATATTTTCAATATCAAAATAGAGTAAAAAATATTTTCATAATTAAAATGAATCACTTTTTTAATTGTATTCTATCAATTTTAGTGTTTTGTTATTATTGTGAGCTATTTATTTTAAATAGATTATATGATATATATAAAGGTTATGATGATATCTATTAAAAAGTTTTTTAATTTTTAATATGAATTTATGCGCCTTCTCATTTTAATTTTCAATTTGCATACAAGCTTTGGTGTTCATTATATATAGAAATGGCTAAAAATTAAATTCTATGGATTTTAATATATATATATATATTATTTATTTTATATCTATATATATATATACTACTATATAAAAGTCCCTTAACCCAAAAAACTGTCATTTGACCATTTTACCCCTGTCAATCCATTCAATCCCATTACAATCCATTTACATCACTTTAGTCACAACCATTTGACCATGAAAATTCACATCATTTTAATCTCATTCATAATTTATTTTTATACATACATTTTATTATCATATCTTTTAAATGTATCATATAATTGTATTAATAATTACATTACATAAATTATATGTATTTTAAATATTTATAAATACCAACTGAAATTAGATTAATATATTTATTAACTTATAATTAAAATTAGATATCATAATATTATTAAGAGAAGGGGATGCTTATAAAATAAAAGAATATTTCAAAATTAGATTGATATATTTATTAATTTATAATTAAAATCAGATGTCATAATATTATTAAAAAAAAGAAATGCATATAAAATAAAATGATATTTAAAATATAAATATTATTTTAATATATTTTATACTCTATTTTAATTATAAAAATCAAGTTATAACATATACGTGAAAAAATTCTTATTCCTTACACATGATGCATGACGTTCCTATTCAATTTTTTTTTAATTAACATTCATTACTCATTATTATTTATATCTATATTTCTATACAAAAGCTCTTTAACATAAAAATAGGCATTCATTTCTTCAATGCCATCCCATTCACACCTCACAATCCAAAGACGTTGTGACATTCAATCAATTATTTATTATTATTTAATCACCAAAATCATTTATTGTTTTCAAAACTCTTCCCCTACCCATGTTTCATCTTCCCCGAGCCGGCGAACCCATTAATCATTGGGAAAAAATGATTGTTCTTCTTCAACTCTTCCCCAAGCCCATCAATTATTTGTATTTTGTTTTAGGACTTGGTTTTTCCGTTTGCCATTTACTGGCTATTCCGAAGCCTTTGAAGTATTTAAAGCCCCATTACTCTTTTTTGTGCCCCCTTTTTGAGAAGCTTACAAAGGATTCAGATATACAGGTGATAATTTTTGTTTCTTTTGTTCCTTTTTTTTTTGAATTGTTAGTGATTAGGTTTTAATGTTTGGTTTCTACAAGTTGCAGAAGAAGTTTGCTGACATTCTGTCAGTTTTAGCAATGACCATTTATATGAGAGATCAGGTAATTTAATCTGAAACTTTTTTGCTTCACCATTATTATTTCATTTTTTTTATAGTTATTTACACATTCGATTGATTGTGAAAATTAAATTATTGTTCCTGGGAAGAGAATCAGGGAAGGGATAAGATTTTGGATATGCCAAATTGTCACACTTTGTTTGTTTTTGTCTATTTGATAATTAGTTGTTCCTATGAACTTTTGTTTGAATTAAATTTGTTCTTCTTCGCTTTTTTTTGTTTGAATAAGCTTTTGGGTACAACATAAGATGTTGGTTCCTGTGATCATGAATATGTAGGCACGGTAAGCACTAAGCACTTAATGAGTACCGCATAGAAAAGGAGGGATGCCCTAATCATTGCTTTCTTTTTTATTACTTAGCAGGCGTGATAGCCAAGACTTAATCTTATTGTTAATTGTTTGTAATTCGTAATATTCTTGTACTCATTTATAAAATATTTGGTTTTATTTAATCAGGAAGTAGGAATTTCCCGAGAGTATATAATGCGAAAGGTTAGGGAGTGAAATCTTTCAGCATGTTTGCCAACATTTTATGCTATGTTCCTCAATTCAAAATATCACCCTGTCTCTTTCATTTAGCTTCAAAAGTATGCAATGCTTCCATCAGAGTGGATTGTGCTAATGAATATATTATTAAAGTAACCATTTTTGGTTTATAAAAAACTTAAACTGGAGTATTATACATTGTTTTATTTTCATTATAAGAAATAAGAAATTGTGGTCTAACAGGATTCATTGAACTTAGACTGGTCGAAAGCATGTTCTACCATTTTAAAGTTTAGGCTTTGATTAAGCATTTCAGATGAACTCGTAATAGACTTCTTAAGGTAGCTGCTATTGCATTAAGGGGTCTATGTGCACCATAAACCAGATATCTGTGGGGATTAAAACATCAGCATTTCATGTTCCTATTTTGTTTTTGTCTCACATTGAATTTTACATCACATTTAAATGATTTTTGGGTCTTTGGCCATCCTTTTTTATTATTGTGTAACATTTCTTATTGTCTCCCTTGACAGCGTAACATCTGGCCAAGAGTTGATATGATGGATTTGATGGACCAAAGCATTTCAGATGAAGTTATACCATGTCTGTTGTGTATATCATTTGATCTCACTTCATGAAATTATATCTAAAAAAGAAGAGAAAAGAATGTGATTTAGAAAAACTTAAGTTGGCAATGAGAGAGGCATATTAAATTATTAATATAATTAGTAGTATGAATAAATTTCGTAGTGATTTTTCAATTAGCATGTGTGGATATTGTTTTGCCAAGTTACAGATGGAAATTTTAAATAATATGTGAACTTCCATGGCAGCCATGGATAGTTAACCTCCTATAAAGACTAAATGTTGTTTTCCATTTTTTTAGGCTATTGATATATAAAATTATGTGATCCATAACGAAGGAACTCAAGAAGTAGCTGAATTTTTCTTTTGACTATCAACACTGTGAGGATTTATGCAATTTGGATATGGAAGGAGTTTCTGTATGATGTATGGTGATTCTAGCATAATTCTATTACAGAATATGTAGCAGTGGGCTTTGGTGTGTGTTCGACACTGGCTCAATGGCTCAACCAAAGATTAGGTGGTGTAAGATGTTTTGATACTCAGACATTTTCTGTTATTGTGTAGTAATGTTGTTAGTCACACACTATCTATTGAGCTGGTACATCAATTAAAAAAAAAAAGGCCATTTGTAAACCTCAATGTCAGCTTCTGTGGGGTTGATAACTTGATACTGCACTTTTCATGTTAATAGGGATTTAAATGGTTTCTTCATCTCATTTTCCATTATTTGGCTAAATTTTACTTTTCTTTATTCTTACGATTAAAATCTGGGCATAATTTATCAATCATATCGACTATTGATGTATCTGTTTTCATATTTCAGCACAATGCTGAACATGAAGCTGTTGATGTTTTGACAGAGGTTTACTCTGATCTCTCATTTGTTATCGTATAATTTTGCATGTGTTTGTCACAGTACTAATAAAAATCATTTAATTCTACGTTGAAAGCATTGATCTGTTGACTAAGCATTTTGATGAGACAAATTACAAAAGGACATGCTTGTATCTCACCAGTTACTCTAGGTATATATTCGCAATCACCAAGTGCAAATATTTTCGTGGAGTAGTTTTTAAAATATTTTTGTGCCTCTGTTTTATATCATGATGATGTGTTTTCTAGATGGTGAAAGTCAAAGAGTTCATATAAATAATGTCACATTAAACTAACAAATCTGGATAATGCTTTACCGGAGAGGGAGCAAATCTAGGCTGATGGTCCGAAGGGGATAAAGGCATTATGGTTTAAAGGGGTTTCAAAGTTTATTGGGTTCTTTGATATTCTTATTAGCATGGGCCTTCATAAGGTCATTTTTAGTGTGGATTAGTTTTAGTTTATAAAGTAATCAACAATCTACATAAACACTATTAAAAAAAAAACTGGACAAAATGTTTGATGCCTGCAACATTACGGTTGTGTGAATGTCTTTTTATCGATTATAGGGATAGGACTGAAACTACATTTAGTCACCATATAATCAAGACTTTAATTTCTAATTTCTGGTGAGATTGGAACTGAGGGTTAAATAGCTTACAAATTTTTGTGAATCTCTTTTATCAGTAATTTTTAAATATAAACTGCTTCTCTCCACGCAAAAGTTTGATTTTTAGCGAAACCATAAATGCCTTTAATTGTTTCTAAATTTATTATGTAGATTTTGATGATTTATCACTTCCTCTCTTTTTTTATCTGTGAAATGGAGCTTATGAAATTTTTTTCTAAATTGGGGCCTGCCTTTATCTTTCAATGGCATGGACAAGGGAGTTTAAGTTGATTTGATTTCTTATATAGTACATGTTTATTGCTTGATTTCGTGTCGTTGGTTAACTATTAATTAGGGTGTATTTACTTTGAGAAAAATTAATTAAGGTGTATTGTTTAGAGATTTTCATTTTTCCACTGACATTGTGATATTCCACAAACCAAAAAATGCCCCTTGGGCAGGGAGTTGGTGGATGCCTGAAGAATGATTTAATTGGATTACCTGTTTCTAAGCTTGATGAGATGGTTTTTTGTTTATTAATTTATTATCAAATTTGAGAGGCAGTCATGGTAAACATTTAATTTACTTGCAAATCAAACATTCCAACTTGTTTTTGTTTGAAAAAAAAAATTCATATTGACATTTGATGGATTAGCTATTCGAAAAAAAATTTAGTGTGGTTTTTGGTTGAAAACTTATTTGGGATGCTTGTCTTCCTTTTTGGATGTGTAACAGTGTGTATTTATTTTATTTTTTTTAGAAAAAATACTATGTTTTTTTTTAAAGTAGAATATTTGGTTGGATTCCTAGCATACATTATGTATCAGCTATTTATGCATGAGACTATATATTGGGAAGAGAGTTATTATTTCATTTCAATGCAATCTATAGAATTCTTTATGTTGAAAATGATCTGCATTGATTAGGAAGATTCTTATTCATTGCTTCATGAAGTTGCAAATAAGTTCAATCTGCAGGGAGATTGTTGCATGTAGATTTCAACTAATTGACCAAGCCATTTGCAAAATGTTTAAACAAGTGGAATTCGAATTATATATATTAATGAAAGCATTGAAACAACACTTGCAGGCCCTTTTAATTGATAAGATGTTGATTTTAAATAGATGCTTAACTTATTGTTATTCATGATAACAAAGTGTTGTAGAGAGGACAAATACATGATTGACATAAAAAAATCTCAAATGGACTGTGGAAGTTGATCATGCTCCAGTGATGGTAGTTTAGTTAGTCATGCATTGGATGGACAGAGAAAAAAAAACATAGTCTGCGCTTTGTTTTTTTGTGTGTTTTCTCATGCAAGGTTGTTTTCATAAATTCTTCTCAGGTTAGTGTTAACTCTGCTATTTGATTAAATGTTTCATGAAATGGTTTATAACATAGGGGTGGAAGTGCATTATGTAAATTTATATGTTCATGAAGTAGTTTGTTTTATGATTATTATTATCTTAAGGGCATGTTTTTGAATTGATTGTAGGAATACTTCATTCGGCATGTAGATGAACATCCGATAATGTCAAAATCCGAATGGCAATGTGCGACTCGATGTTTTAGAAGCAGCCACTAAGAGACGGAACTCTAAGGTATACATTTTCTCATAATCTATATGCATTTTTACGCCATTCGCTTATTGGACTTTATAGGGACTAGAGTTAGAACTGAGGACTAATCGAGCATTCAAGGAGAATGGCATGCTTGGAGATAACTTTGGTTTCCATTTAACAAACATGTTAGGAAATCTTGTCTAGGCCAAGGAAATAGCTTTTATTTTTCTGGTGTGTTTGTTATTATCATTTTCTTTGTGTGTGTAAAAAATAAATTTAATATATATTTAAAAACAATTTAAAAACAATTAAAATCAATTTCAAATAAAAAATATTTTTTATGTTAATATTATTTTTCAAGTAGATGATGATGTGAAAAATATATGTTTAGAAGATTTTGCTTAAATATTTTTCTTTTCTATAATTTATTTAATTTTTTTTTTCTTCTTCTATGATTCACTTTTACCTTTATCTCGAATTGTAATCCTCTCAATTGATTCATTTTTGACGTGAGACAAACAATTTTAATTTAGTTTGAATCTCTCACTAAAAGTTTAGAATTATTTGATTATTTTGAATTGATCAATTATATAAACATTAGCTTCATTTGTTTAGATCATTTTTTATGGGTCCAATATACTTCACAAGGGTGGTTTGTTTTATTGGTACTTGTATTTTTTTGTCAAATTTTTCATATTTTTCTATATTCTTTTTTGAAAAAATGCCTATCAAACATTTTCGTCTATGAATTTGTGTTTGACACTATTATTTTCATCATTTAATTGGATAAACTATAAACACTAGATTTTTTACATTTGAAATCAATATTATGAAAATGTTGTAATAACTAATTTTTTGAACATTACATATGTTACATTTTGTCTATGTGCATTTGTACATACACAACAACTAGTCCTAAAAAGGTACGAATATGATACAAATCCAATAACACAATCTGCTTTCAAAATCATATAAATAAAATAAAATCCCATTAAAAGATTAATAAAATAATTAAACAACAAATAAAATAGAAAAAAGTGACAAGTTTAAAAGAAAAAATCCCCAGATAATAATTTATTTATTTTTTTGTTGGGGGTTGGGGGGGGGGGGGAGGAGGGAGAGAAGAGGATTAGGAGCCCTTTATAATTGATAAGAAACAACCAGATTTACATAATACAAAACAATGTTTGCTACAACCACCCAACAAAATATTCAACCAAAAAGATAAATAGTTCAATCACAAACCATTTGACAAAACATCAGTTAAACCAACAACCACCAATATTGGCACATGAATTTCATCACAGGAAGTCATGAGACCAATAGAAAACCTCAAACTTCAAATTAAGATTTAGAACAAAGTAAATGTAGTTTCACATAATAATATAAGACATAAATGGAGAACTCAAGAAAACTTTTATGAAGCAATGTCATACTGGAAGAATGAGAATTAAGTATTTAACTTTTAAAAATGATACCAAATTAAAAATAAATTCGGCAATTGAATAAATTCAGAGGCAACGTATTTAATTTGTACAAAGAAGGCTATAACAATCATAAACAAATGTACCAGAATACTTTCATCATTAACACAGAGGATTGCCCACGCAATGAACACATGCAACCAGGAATGATATGGTAATGAAAAATAAATAGTACCTGAAAACAAACAACTAATATTTCAATATAAGCAAGCAAGAGTTCTTTTCACTTTTAATGCCACATTCCTTTGCCTGCTCAGACATTCATGTCACTGTCAGTAAGATAGAAGGAAATGAAAAATCATACATTACACGAAGAGGCAGCAGGCTTCTTAGTGGTCTTAAAATACAAAACATGGTTTACTTGAGCAATTCATAGCGAATGTACACAAAAAAGAGTCCTATGAGACAACGGACTGATCAGATCTCAAGGGGAAAAAAGCTTCCTTGTTGCATTGACCAAGGTAGGGTTTGTATACTCCATCAACGAAGAAGAGGACTGTGGAGAAGCCTTGGATCTCGTACTTCTGTGAAAGTTCCCCCTCCTCTGTCGCATCGACCTTGGCCCGTGCATGTTTTGCGGTAATATCATCCTCTTCGAGGAAGCTGAGATCCTCATCGAGGTCCTCTTCCTCGGGGTGGCTTCTTCGGATCGATAGCATGGCAGATTAGCAGAGCTGTGAAGGCCAAGGAAGGAGAAGGGTTCGAGTAGCCATGGCCGACGCTCCACTTTTTGCAGCAGGGACAACAACGGCGGTAGAGGCAGCGGTGGAGGCCGAGGCGGCGGAGACGACGATGGAGGCAGAGGTGGCGGGGACGGCGATGAAGGCAAAGGCGGAGCAGACGCAGCGACGGCGGATTGTGTGATTAGGGAGGTTTAAATGAGATCTCAAAAGAGTTTCAGAATCAGAGAGAGAGAGAGAGAGAGAGAGAGAGAGGGTTTTGTTTGAGGCACATTTGTCTAGGTTTCAGGAGGCACTGTTGGGGGTTATCAGGGAGGGAAGGAATCCAAGATTGTAGGACGAAATTAAGGTGACCGAAGCCATTGATGGTGAACATTAAGCTTCAGAAACCTTAGATTTCTGAAGGGAAACAGGGAGAGGTTGATGGAGGTTGATTTGACAAAAACACTCACTACAAAGAGAGGAAGGACCGATGAATGTGGTCCTTGAAGATTGTTTTTAAGAAAAAAAATGCAGTACTAATAAAACATTTGTATTTGTGACCCCTAAAAATTACCCTCCGCAAAAAATGAATTATTTACGACAATCAAAAGTACCTGCTGCAAAAAAATCTTTTAACGACTATTTATTGGGTAATTAGCACTTTTAACCCCTGAAAATTAAAAATTTGCAGAAATAGCCCCGCCACCCGAATATTTGCAAAAACTAGACCCGCTGATATTTTACACTGGAGACGGATTATATATAATCCGTCTCCAGTGTTGCAATCCGTAAGTGTCCCATTTATAATCCGTCTCCAGTGTAAATCACCCCCTTATTGCATTTACACTGGAGACGGGTTATATATAACCCGTCTTCTGAAGACGGATTGTATATAATCCGTCTCCAGGCGACGGATTATATACAATCCGTCTTCAGTCTTTTTTTTTTTTGGTTGTATACATTGTTGGTTATCTCACCTGTATAAAAATTCCTGCTTGAACATGCATAAATATAATAAAAATGCATTGATATTTACATAAATCCATTATAATCACTTGACTCCTGTTTCTAAACACCAACGAAAATACATAAATACAATACACACAAATGAAAATGCATGAATATAATAAACATGTTTTACATCCCATAAATATAATCATCCAAATATTCTCATAAGTCCTTTCTTTTTAGCTTTTCTTGTAGCAGAAGGTGCTGATGAAGAGGGTACGTCAGTTGCTGTGGATGGCGGCACACCTGATTGTGGTGGAGTGGTAAATTGTTCGCCCGATCCCCGACTGGCAGTAGTAGAAGTACACCAAACCCTGCGTGGTTCACGAATATATATTTGGAGTGTCATCTGTGGAGCTTGATCAATAGTTAGGGTTGGTTGTTGTGGTTGCTCATCGATCTCTGCATCGAGTCGTACATCATTGAAGAACTCATCAATTGTGAATTCGGTGTGAGCGAAACTATCATCTACGACATCCTCAGAATCATCAGCATCTGTAGATGCACTGGAGGTACTCGAAGGTTGTCTCCTGTTTCCCATCATCGCCTCTGCATAGTCACGTGCCACAGCAATTATACGATCCCACTCATCGCAGTTGGGGTATAAGACCAACCCCCTTGCAAGCACCTCGGTAATGTTCTGTGTAACTCCCCCTGTTAACAAAAGTTTCAATATGATAAGTAGTTATAAAATCATTTATCACTATCTAAAAATGTAACACGCGTTTAAAATTCTTACCGAATTTGGTGCGACATAGCCTGGATGGTACTGTGAGGGTGGTGGAGGTGTGATATGTCTGATTGTTCTCTCCCAGTACCACTCCATATATCTCCTCGAACTCCGGGTATGAGAGAATTGGTGGATGTGATCCAATCGTTGGTCCCAACGCTCGATATAAGTCTGGTGAAAAACTATCCAATTCACATCCTGTCTACCTCGTCTGTTTACCCGGTCGATGGCCTCTACATCAGATGGAATGTCCTGATGCCATCCAAATTGACGTGCGACTCGATCTGGCACGTGCATCTCCACAATATCAAAGCAAATGAGTGGGACCCTAGCCGTCCACAACTCCATATGATCCATACATGCAGGTGGTAGTGTCTCATATGTCCCAGGATAAGGCTGCCATATAACCTACCAAAAACCAAATATATAATTAGTATGACAATTAACATAGAATATATCATTTGTGAAATATATGGCTAATTGTATAGTCACCTGCGACTGAAGCTGATAGTCCAGTTGTGCTCTATAGTATATCAGAACACGCGAATTTTCATCAAACCTCTGAGTCACCTTCCACCTGAAATATCGAATTTAATGATATATGATCTTCTATGAATTGACAAAAGAAGATGAAAATATTGACATTACCTTGCTCCCAAAGGTCGATCTCCAAGAATAAAATCCGGATCATGCAATGACGGTCGTCCCACATGTAATCTCTCCCACGACCATAGCTGCATTGGAACAAAATCTTTAGTAACACAGGAAAAAAAACAAATTTAGTATGTATGGATGAAAATTGGGGTTTGCATATTACCTGTAGCAAAGAATAAAAACCATGAGATCCTGCCGACATCCTCTCTCCAAGCACACTACCTCTGTACAATGCTCTATATAAGTGGGCCAACGCAGCTGCACCCCATGAATATCGACCAGCATCCTCAAAATCTCTGAATAAATGAAGGTAGCACGCATGTATCTTATTTCCTGTGCCATCGGCGAAGATTGTTGATCCAAGCACAAATAAGATATATGCACGTGCATACTGCTGGAGGATATCGTCGTCCAATTCAACATCTGGTACGATGCTGAAGGTTTCTTTAAGCCACGAGAGAAAAATTCTTCCACCCTTGATCTTATCTGCAGGGGGGCCAACACCTAACAGCTCCTCACAAACGCTGGCCCAATCATCGTGGTCTGTGATACCAGTCACGGGCTTGCCATCAATGGGTAGTCCAGTCAGAATAGCAACGTCCTGAAGTGTAATTTGTGTGTATTGTATTTATGTATTTTCGTTGGTGTTTAAAAACAGGAGTCAAGTGATTATAGTGGATTTATGTAAATATCAATACATTTTTATTATATTTATGCATGTTCAAGCAGGAATTTTTATATAGGTGAGATAACCAACAATGTATACAAAAAAAAAAAAAAAAAATTTAAGACTGAAGACGGATTGTACGGATTATATACAATCCGTCTTCAAGAGACGGGTTATATATAACCCGTCTCCAGTGTAAATGCAATAAGGGGGTGATTTACACTGGAGACGGATTATATATAATCCGTCTCCATTGTAAATGGGCCACTTACGGATTGCAACACTGGAGACGGATTATATATAATCCGTCTCCAGTATAAAATATCAGCGGGTCTAGTTTTTGCAAATATTCGGGTGGCGGGGCTATTTCTGCAAATTTTCAATTTTCGGGGGTTAAAAGTGCTAATTACCCTTTAATTTGCCTAAAAAAACACGTGTGCTTAAAATACTCCGCGACTCAGCGTGGACACAAACCCTCCACCATTCACATTCATTAAAATTTAACGGGAGCACCAGAAACTCTGGAGTCCTCACAAAAAACAAACTCTCCGTCGAAAGCAAGCAAAAATGGCTCTCTTCGCCGCCTCTCACACCCCCTCCCTCTACGTCTCGCCTCGGAATTCGCGTCCTCCGTCGAGATCCCTTTCTCTCCTCTCCCTCCGATCGTCTCCGTCCGTTCCTGGAAGGGCACGCGTCCTCACCATCCGATCGAGCTCCGCCTCCGGTAAAGTATCCATGTCTCCAACCCATATATGCATCTCTTATTGAATATTTTGAATCTGTTGTGCGTATTTGATCAATCCGTTTTGGTTTGTGATTATTTGATTATGTGCATCAACACGGCGTCTGGCGGATCTATATTGAGATGATTGGAATTGATGGTGTGAACGTTTGGGAAGTTTTAGTGAATTATGTTGGTCGTGGATTTTTGAGGGAGGGAATCTTGATTGGATGGTTTATTTTAATCTATTAGTGCGTGCTGTTTTGTATTTCTTATACAGCTTGATCTTTGTCATCTGATTTAATAAGGGAACATGTGTATTTCATAATCATGGGTTGTCGTTTTGTTTAGGTGGTGTTTGGGGACTCTTTCTACATTAAAAATAACAATTTGTTTTTTAAATACTGATGGAAATCCTATCACCAAATTTCATTATAACTTTTGAGATACAAATCTGAACAACATAAACATAATAAGGAAGAAAAATAAAAATACGAAGTAGATTATAACTGACTTTAATCGAAGAATACATGCTGTGCTCTTACCCAGTGAAAGGCCAGTCCTCAATAAATTTAACAGTCGACTCCCAAGTGTTTTCAAAATATGGACTGGTCTTTTTTAACATAAGTAAATATTTGTAATCAGTTCCAAACCTTTTTTGAGGCAGCTTTTAATAATCTGGTTACACAGTTTACATGCGTTGAACACTAAACGTGGTTTTTGATGCTTTTTTAATCAGAAAGAAAAAATGCTTTTCCCAAAAGCTTCCTTTTTAATTTTTTTCCGAAAACCATGTAATGGTAGCAGGATTTCTTATTTACTAGCTGGAGCAAGAGTATTCCGTATTTTTTTTTGAGATGACGGGATCATCTTTTTCTTTGTATAGTTTTCTTCTATAACACATTCCAGGTAAATTGAAGTTGCTTTTACAAAATTTTCTGAGACAGTTTAAGTTGTATGCTTTAAACATCATATTCAAAGTATAGAAGTTTACTATGAGGAATTCTATGTAAGATGTCCAAAAGAGGCTACCAGTGATCTCAAAAGGCCAGGTGGGGAATGGTTCTTGGATCGGATACTGGAAGGATGGATGCGTGACGTAGGCCCCTTTAATGAATGCACTGTCCCAAGGCTCTTTAGGGCTGCAAAAAAACAGAATTGCCCTGGTGGAGGAAAATAGAATGGTCCGGACTCCTATTATAAGGAAACTTATGGATTTGGAATGTCAAGATGTGCAACAGTAACTAGCTATACTTCAAAATTCTAAGGTGGTGAAGAGATGTGGAGGATTCTGTCATGTAGGTGGCTGATGCAAAAGAAGGATTCTGTTAAATCACATATAAGTGGTTGATGGAAAACCATTACCTCTATAGAGCTGGTTTGGCAAGGCGATAAGTAGTGGGATAAAGGTTATTTATGGGGATAACTGGATAAGTGAGTGGGAGGACAACTTATGTCCGTTTGGTATAAAAAATAATCAAGATAAATTGCGGACAATTGTCCCAATTTTGAAATGAAATGAGGATATTTTGTTCTACTTAAAGGCTGGGATAGCATTTATCCCAATTTTGACAAATGTAAACATGAACAAATTTGATAAAAATTTTATCCTTTAAAATAAGGACAATTTATCCTGAAAATCTTAACCCATTGAGTGCAGAACATTCACTTTCAACGATATTTGGGATACTAAAGCCGCTCATAAGTGCGATGCTTTATGTTGCTTGTTTACCAGGAAATACTTCTGATCAGAATGTACAGAGCAAAGTGGGCTATAGAGGCTAATATATGTGTTCTATCTAATGTTCTGGAGGAAATCACGAAGCATATTTTTGTCTCCTCCCCTTGTAACGCGTTTCAAGGAAGGCTGGGGAGATTTGTCGTTTCAGTGGTGATTTCAATTTATTAATTCAAGTCTGGGAAAGGGGCAAGCGGATGAAGAAAAAAAGGAGTTACAAGTGCGGCTGCTAAGTTTCTCAATTTTACCTACCATATCTTGAACGATTTGATTCGCCTGAAATGCAGAAATATTCAAGAGTTCCCCTCTATATATGGAAAATATGTGGGGTGATGTAGTTTGCTTCATTAAGGAATGGTGCATCCACTGTATTGGGGCAGAATTTGTATTAAATACGGGGGAGGGTAAGTTGCGTGTTGGGTGAGGGCTGTGTAGGAATGTTTGTATTCCCACCCCTCTGTTTTATTGTTGTGTTTTATAGCAGATTCCTCTTCTGCTGCTTTGGAGTTTATCCCATATATGTATTGGTGGTAAAATTCCACTTTCTATTTAAAAAAACACATTGCTTTCATTCCTGTTTGTATAAGAAATTAGCTTTTGTTTATGCGGTATATGCCAATTATTGTGTATGGCAGGTTTGTAGGTTATCTGAAATCATTACATCTTCCCTTATTTATTTTATATATTTTTTGACATCTTGTGAGCAGAACAGATGTTTTTGCAATTCATTATAGTTTGTCTTAGTTTCTGTATCATGCGCAAGGCATGCAGTCTACTAGGAACTTTGGATTTTCATATCTTCACATCGCTAAATAGCCTAATCATATTCAGCGGATCACTACACTGAAATTGTCTGCATCTTGCAGCCTTAGGATCATTTCCAGCTTGCACCACTCAAATTTAAGAAAAACTAAAGGAGCAGGTCATGTTTTTTGAGAAAAGATAAGGACATCATATTAATTAAAGGTGCTCCCAAACAAAAGGAGACGAGGGATCTCCATCAAAAATAAGAGAAGAAAGAAAGAAGGAGAGGATTATCCGGGATGGAAGGAAATGAATCCTACTGTTTGATATAATTTCCTGATATTGTTGCCTGGACATGCAACATTCCCTGTTTGATACTGAAGTTGATTATATTTTAAAGAAACTTTTTGAATAATCTGTTTTTAGCTGATACTGCCTTGGTTAATTTTTTTTCAGGCCATGTTACCTCTTGTATTACTTTACTCTGTCACATTTCTCTTATTTAAGTTTTCATATAACAGTTATCTAACTTCCAGATCTATTCTGCTTTCATATCCGACATCTGTGACGGTAGGGTGATATACACTATACACGTGTATATGATATGCACCACACTCATGCGTATATGTCTATCTATATATAGACACACGCACACAGCCCCTAATTAGTTTTCTCCTTTAATTTTCTTGATTACAGTGGAACACCGTTCAATATGAAAATTTCGTGCTGACAGTATCTTCTTTTTTGGAACAGTTAATCAGTACCGGAACAGAAATTACTGATAAATTGCATTCTGATCCTCTATTAAATTCTTGATAATTTGTTATCTTAAATATTCCAGCTACAACATCTGGCAGCATTGCACCAGCAGTTTCTTTGACAGATAAAGCACTGAATCATTTAAGTAAGATGAGGTCCGAGCGAAATGAAGATTTATGCTTACGAATTGGAGTGAAGCAAGGAGGCTGTTCAGGCATGTCTTACACAATGGATTTCGAGAATCGAGCAAATAAAAGGCCTGATGACTCAGTCATTGAATATGAAGGTTTCACTATTGGTATGGCTCTTTTGTCTTTCAATTCTCTCTTTTATAGAGTAGTAATTAATGAAAATCAATGTCCTTCTATGTGCGTCAAAATCAAAATGTAGATTCATTTTGGTGGTGATGATCTTGGCAGTTGACTGATTCAGTATTCTTTTACTGAACTTGAGACTCATCTTCATTGGATTAAATCAAATGAAAGCTCCTCATCCATTGGAGATGAGGGATCACCTTAATACCAAAAAGAAAGGAAAAAAAGGGAGAAAGAAATAAGCCAACACTGCCAGTTTCCGATCCTGTAGAATAGCGTTATAAAATCATAACATCAACTAAATAACTTAAAACAAATCTCAGAAGTAAACCTCCCCAAACCAAAATGCAACTTAAGGTTCTCAACAACAACAAAACAAAAAATATACCGGATCCCAACCTCCAACTTGAGGTTATCATGTCTTATAGGAATAACATGAAATTGTACCTAGTGATGGGGGATTTAATTCTGGACTGATTGATTAATAATATCGGTCCATAGATAACTCTTGTTTGTCGCCAAAAATTAGTTTCAGAAAGGATCTTGGCGTTTGTTTTTAAAGATATTAAACCCAACATTGTGAGAAGAAAATATCTATATTCTATAAGTGAAGATCAATGCAAGCAGTAAAAGTAATGAATCTCGTTTGGAAAATGTTATCTGGAAAAAGGTTAATCATGTAGTATAGGTTCTACTACACTAATTTGTGTACGAACATTCAAAATTCCCCATCCTTTCAAGAAATCATTTGTAATAGTGCATGCAATTGGGAAAGCATCTTTAGAAAATACCTTCTAAATGATAAGAGGTTTGAATTATGATGATCTTAGAATGAACTCGGTTACCCATCATTGCATCCTAGGATCCAAAGAATTGCCTCATCTACTGGTAAATTTGGTGAAAGTTGATTGAGTTTGCTAAGAATGTCTGACAAAAAACATAACAATGCTGGGTGATGGGAATTTGACGAATTGCAACTGCAGGTCCTAACAATATAAGGAGCAGAAAAGTCTGAGTGGACAAATTGAAGTAGGGAAAGACAGGAAGTTTACGCTCTGATAAGTGAACTGGAATAAATGGAAAAAACAGGAATCTTAAATTCTACTTCTAGGTAAATTATGATGGTGATGAAATGTTATTGTGGTCTGTTATGGATGTGAACTTGAACATTCTGAAGTAAATCAGTCATCCTACTAACATTGGAAGAATAGATATGTGGTCTTATGGAGTTATGGTTTGAAAGGTGAACAGGAAACATGATAATAGGAATGGTGAATATTGATATTTTTATCATTATTTGGCGTGGATGTTAATGTGAACATTTAGAAATCAACCAAATCATTATTTATTATTTGATAAATACCAAATGATGCTTGGCTGAGTTATAAATGTTCCTAAACAATATAACAAAACCAAATTTTTTGTCATAGCCATCTTAAAAGTACTTATGTGGCTACAAGAATATTTCATCAACCAATATCATTATCCTAAATTTTTGTTTTTGTGGTACTTATCTGTTAACTGGATTATCTCTCAGCTGTTCCTCAACTATGAATATATCATTGACAGATTGTGCACTTGTCACTCCATAATCTTGTACATGCTCGTTTGCCTTTGAAAATTCTACTTCAGTTGAATGAGAAAAAGAAGTATGTTATTAAACATCAATGAGTGGATTTATCGGAAAAGTTTTGCAAAAGTTTAGGAACAATATCGCCAATATAATATCTGTTCTCTGATTACTATCACTGTCAATCAAAAAGATACCTGGTCTAACTTCAATTCCAAAGCTAAAAGCAGCTGATTCAAATTACCAAATCTTATTATCATTGTCCTTTACTTGTTTATTGTATTCCAATGTTGTTTTTTGTATATCTATGTTGTGCGAACAAACATATGTCGCACTTCAAAGTTGCAATAGCATGGTATATAGAGTCTGCATCAATTTATTCACGAGGAACATAAGGTGGCTCTCTGAATATGTGCCCATGTGCTATCTGGTAGTTATTGTTTGTCTCCCTTCATATGTACCAGACATTTATGACATGTAAATTGATGAAATATTTTTTAAAGATATAAATTTTTTTCCCTTAATCATGCATTGTTCATGAGTTGTGTCTAGGTGGATCTTTGGCTGTTTGGCCTCAGGGATGAATGCATACCCTAATTAAATGTGCCTTGTTATTTCTTCATCTAGATTCTTATCACTGGAGACCTTCTCCCTCCCTCCCTCCCTCCCTCGTTAGGAATGCTACCACCAAATATTATTCATAAGATGGGGTACAGAAAAAAAACACCTTCAATGCAAGAAAAATAGGAACGTCGACCCTTTTCAGATCTCAATACCCAAGAGGTGAGTAGCTACTGTAGAGTGAACTAATCATTTCTACCGACCCTTTTCAGATTTCAATCCTCAGTGGGTTTCCCTAAATAGGCGCCTTCTTCTCCCCCATGCAGTGAATGCCCTAGGATATGATCAGTCTCCTCCCACATGTTCTCCAAATACAGCTGGATATGCTTGAAGACTACCTCATTTTTATAGTCTTTCAGACTGCCTAGCAGACCGCAGATTGAAAGATCTTCCCTTGATAACTTTTTTTCCCAGAACCCAGTCATACTGAGTCATTTTCCAGCCTCCCATAGTTGCTCCAAGGAGTGGATATATACATTCATGCGACTGATTACACCCAAACACTCCCAAATCTTCTTTCAAGGGGCAGAGGCTGAGGCATTGATTTTCCGTGTTGCAGAGAGGGCAAAGGGAAGATTCATTTCTTATCCATTTGGCCTGGAGAGCTTCTCCTTCATTGTGGGACCTTACAGTCTTCAAACGCATTAGTGAGGTAGGTTCCTTCCCACTAACTAGATTTGGTTAAGGTTTTTCTATGGCAGGCTCTCTCCTTTCATTATCTGGCCTCTCAGAATTTTGCACTACAATGGATTAATCAGTTTGACAATAGCCATAGAACAATATTTTGTGGAGCCCTTTTGATTTATTGAGATGTTCCCTATAGCCGAACTCATTACAATTGATAAGGCTGCTTTTGTTGGGATTTCTGTTTTTTCTATGCATCAGATTGTTAATTGTCATTTAATGATGTCTGCTTGTGTCACAATGGTATATGATACTTCAATGAGCTGCCAAAACATTATTTGGGACCACAAATAACTCTGAACAATGAAGAAATGGGTTAGTGTTATAAGCACCTCTTTCATTTTCCATGTAATTGTCTGATGAGCTGTGTCTCCATGTCATCAATCATATTGACAAGATAATTGGGCTTAAGCCATTAGGAGTTCATATCATTGTTAAGTTTCCATATTTATTTTGCTGGGTGCACTCTTAGTTTCATTGGGAATATTAATCTTTTTTTTTTCCCTGTTATTCCATCCGCAGTTTGTGATCCCAAGAGCCTGCTGTTCATATATGGGATGCAGCTTGACTTCAGTGACGCGCTCATTGGTGGAGGCTTCTCCTTCAAAAACCCTAATGCATCCCAAACCTGTGGTTGTGGTAAATCTTTTGCTGCCGAAATGTAATGCTGCTCTACATAGACAATAAAAAATGTAATCAATCATGATTTGTTAAACTCACAGTTACAGGTATATTAAATGAGTTGACTTGTTTAGCAGTGTGTAAATCCTTGTATATATTTACATCTTACAAAGTTCAAATATTGTTGTGGTCAAAAACTGTCACGGGTACTATGGTTTTTCCAATCGTTAGGTGAAACAAATGATTATATATATATATATATATATATATATATATATATATATACACACACAAATGATATCATGCGGATTGTGCGACTGGGTTCGCTCGTGCGGGATTAAATGCTGGCTGTCCGTTCAGTGATCCCTTGATCGGACGGTCCGATTGAGTTTTTCTTTAAAACATGAGAAACCTGAAGACCAGGTAAACCCGTCAGCCACCTACTCCCCTTACCCTTCTCCTCTCTCTCTCTCTCTCTCTCTCTCTCTCCCTTTCTCTGTTTTTTTTCAAATTAGATGTAAAATCTCTCCGGCACTCCCTCTGCGATCACCACCCACCGCCACCACCTCTGTTGTGACCCCCCCCCCCTCCTCTTACGAACACCACCCTCCGCCACCACCTCTATTGTGACCACCACCCCCTCGCCCTCCCCTTGCGACCACCCCTTCCGGAACCCTCTCCCTCACCTCACGACACCCTTCGCAGGCCCATCTCGGCCACCCCCACCTGATCTGCAACCCTCCCCATGCGGCGACCACCCCCTCCCCCTCCCCACCCCTCTCCGCAATGTAAGTTTTTCTTTATATTGAGAATTATATTCATATCATCTTTTTTTTTTCTGATTTGTTTCAGATTTAGTGTTTTTTTTTACCACATTTATTTTTTGTTGGAGGATTGAATAGCTTGTCCAAACTTTTCTTGAATGGCTCCATTCCTTTCAAGACTACCTAAATTTTTTTAAACCAAATCTCCTAACAAACAGCAGAGGTGGTTTCATGAGATAGCCACTTCAATGCTTGGAGTTTTGAAAGGGATTTCGCTCACAAAATCTCTTTTGCTTTAAGCCATCATCTCAACGGTAGTCAAAAGATGACTTTGGATAAAAGATCGGTTTAGATAAAAAAAAAAACCAATCAAAGGGTAAAGAGATCATTCTCTAATCAAGAGCAACCTTTATAGTTAATATTCTTTCAATCTGCTTTTCTACATTGTGATGTTTTCTCTTTTGAATTTTAGAACTCTTATTGAGTTAGTCATTATCTAATCAAATTTAATGCCCTTTTTAGTATTCTGCTTGTATGAAATCAGTCCATTTTTATAAACTTTCACTGTTGAGTGATTCTAGCACATAATATTGTTCCCACTGCTTCGATCTGAGGAGTCACATAATATTGGGTTGTGTTTGATATATTTTTTTTAATGCCAAATTGGGGCATGATGTTTAATGAATTGTTTGGATGAGATGAATGCGAACTATAATGGAATTTGAAGCTGGTAGTTATTGCTAATCAGTTATGGGTGCTTGATGTTATTGACATTATATGTTAGTATGATAGAGACCTGATTAGGGTTTATTTTGCCATTAAAGATAAGCTTTATTTTTTAAAGAAATAAAAATTTGTGTTTTTTTTTCCTTCACTTCTTTTTTTATTTTTTATTTTTTTGTGATATAACACATCCTGTGCATTGTTGGTGTATTAAAATGGTTATTTTTGTGGTTCTTCATTATTTGTTGATTGGAGGGGTTGATTATGCATTGTTCCTCATTTTTGGTTTATTAAAGTTTATGTGTTTTTGAAAAAAACATAACTGTATACCCATGCCCCCTGTCTGTAATGACTTTCATTCCCTTGAGAACTGAGGGTCTACCAGCTATAATACCCGGGTTCAACTTGGTATTTTGAAACACATTTGAGTTTCTATACTTCCAAATTAGCCATGCCACACATATGAAAACCACCTGTTTTAATGTAGCTTTCTCATCACTCTTCCATATCCTATGAGCCATCATTTGCAACCAATTGGATGTAAACCATATTTGCGTAGGTCTTAGTCTTACTGGAATGCATTGCCACACATTAGCTGCAAAGAGACATTCTATAAAAAGATGACATGATGTCTCAGGTGCTGCGTTACAGAGTGGACAACTAGTGTCCATGATAAGGCCAATAGAGTCAAGATAGACTCTTGTTGGAAGTCTATTCCACATCCATCTTCCAAACAAACATCTTAATCTTTGGAATTAAGGGGAGTTTCCAAAGTAACTTCCAAGTTGGGGACTGTATTTCTTTGACTTAGTTGTAATATCTGATAAATTTCCTGGTTATTCAGCCGCCCTAACACAGAGCCTTCCCAACTCCAAGTTGTGATGCCATCTGCCGAGCAGGTTGGGGGCCCCCATCTGTATTGTAATATTGTTATTTTTGTAGCTGCTACATGTTAATTGATTGAAGATTGATGATTTGTACCAGTGTTTTTGAAATCTCTAGTCTCTACCAAATGACATAATTCTTGCTAGCTAGTTTATTTTAATGTTTGCATAACTGTAATTAATAAGTGTAATGTATGATCCTATACCACCTACTGATGCGGTTCTGATTGAAAATTTCATTTTTCACATCAAATTCTCAATAGGTTCAAATAACTCGAACAATGTATCTTAAGTGGATGATCGTTTCGATGAATATGCAAATAAATGAAAAAACATTGAACTCAATATTATATGTTTCACCAATTCCCATAACTTTTGCCTTAAGGTATGACAGGAACTTATTCCTCAGAGTGGTGGAGAGAGTTTTTGGAGAGGTGACGATGCCTTAAGCCAAAAGTTTTATTGACCAAGAATAATTGGATTAGTTAAGCCCGTTCAAAACATGGTAATGCCTAAGAAATCGTTGGTGTATAATTATCCAGCCTAGCTAAGCTGGTTTCAATATTAAAAAATATAACACCTTATTCTTGTTTTTTCATGGAGAGCTTGGGTCTTTGGTGTAAATGATTCTGTTTTTTCTTAATTCAACATATATGATGTGTATCAAAATCCACATCCAATGTGATGAAACCTTTTTTGTTGACACTCATTTATGTAATGGTGTTATGGATTGTTTTCATTTAAGTTTTTCATGAATTATTTGATTATTTATGCAATGGAAAGATGTGAAGTCGATAAAATCATAATGGAATTAATTGGTTTCTTTATGCAATTGTTTATGAAATGGTTTATGCATATGGATGGTTATTTTATGCAATGGAAATGGTTCCGCCTGATTCTTGAATGACTAAGTGTAACTTGGAAGTAACTGTTGATCAAGGAAGGTGCATTGTGCTTACTTTCTGTGTATATGGCATAAATAACCAAATTTTTAGTGTATTGATAATTATGAAGGCACTTGGTTCTATAGATATGATATGACACTCTTAGTTAAGAAATTATTATGTGAAGTTAAAAACAGTTTTTGTAATGTATGATCCTATACCACCTACTGATGCGGTTCCGATTCAAAATTTCATTTTTCACATCAAATTCTCAATAGGTTCAAATAACTCGAACAATGTATCTCAAGTGGATGATCGTTCCGATGAATATGCAAGTAAATAAAAAAACATTGAACTCAATATTATACGTTTCACCAATTCCCATACTCAATAAAACTTTTGCCTTAAGCTATGACATGAATTTATTCATGAGAGTGGTAGAGAGAGTGTTTGGAGAGGTGGCGATGCCTTAAGCCAAAAGATTTATTGACCAGGAATAATTGGATTAGTTAAGCCAGTTCAAAACATGGTAATGCCTAAGAAAGCGTCGTGTATAATTATCCACCTTATTCTTATTTTTACTCTAAATTAAAACATGGTAATGCCTAAGAAAGCGTTGGTGTATAATTATCCAGCTTAGCTAAGCTGGTTTCAATATTAAAAAATATAACACTAAAACCGGCAAGAGTCCCAACTGTTTACACCCAGAACACAAAGACCAACAGAGCCTAGAGAGATCAATGGGCCGAAGCCCAACAAACCCATCCCATTGGGCTGTAGAACAGTGCTGTGCAAACATCTGGCTCACAGCGGGGTTTGATACCCCAATCCCATCATACAAGGGGACGTCCCTATCCGCTGTGCCAAGCACAGTCGGGACGAAGAGAAATTCTTATTGAAAGAATTTGACATGAACTCAAAATTAATGATAAGTAAAACTTTTGATCAAACTCTATTTAAATTTAAGAAAATAATTGAGTTAAGTGCCAAAGATAATTTAACCTAATCAAATACTATATATTCCAATGAATAACAATGATCATTTACTATTTTAAAAAAGAGAAGATAATATTAGAGATGGTCTCAAATGTAATACCAAAGATAATTCTTACATGTTTTAATTTTTTTAAAATAATAAATTTCGTTTAATGATACATATAATTTATTTATTTTATTATTAATTGAAAGAGAAGATAATATTAGAGATAGTCTCAAATGTAATATCAAAGATAATTCTTAACATGTTTTAATTTTATTAATGAGTTTTTTTATTTTTAAGTCCCCATAAACTAGAGGATTTAGTGATCGATTCCCCGCTCCTTCATATTTTAATTTTAGTCCTCATATGTTTTTTTTCATCCCCTAGGAGGGACCTTTTCATAAATTATTTGATTTTTTTTATTTTTCAAGAATAACTAAAAAAAAACATAACCTCTTTAAATGTAGGAAATAAAATTAAAATATGAAGAAATGAAAAACCTTAAAAATAAAAAACCTTTTAATTTTTTAAAAGCAATAAATTTATTTATTTTATTATTAATTGAATGGGACTATTGTTAATAAATATAAATAAAATGATGAAATATATATTTTTCCGGGTGAAAATGCATTCGGCACTGTACAGAGGACGAGTGTGTAACAGGCGCCCAAATAAATGACGTTATTCCATGTATTATATTTTCAACCATGTTTTTATTTGTCATGATTGGAACTTAAAAAGTCCCACTTATCCATCTGAAAACCCCAATCTCCCTCCACTCAATCACATAGTCTCATCCGATGGCCTCCGTTCTCACCGCCGGCGGCGGCTGCTGTGGCCATTGCTGGAGGCGGAACCCTCCCTCCTCCTCCCGCCCATACCTCCCTCCGCCGGCCTCTCCCTTCTCTCTTCCGATCCAGCGCCGCCAATTCCTCGCCTTCGCCAAGCTACAGAGGTTCGAAGGACCCGAATCGAACGTCAACGACAATGGAGGGGATGTCGTTGATGTTGGCGGTGGTGGCGGCGGTGATGTCGCGCTTGTTGAAGAAGAAGAAGAAGAAGAAGATGACAGGTTCTCATTTTCTTTTCAAATATGTTTATGGCACAATTGTTGGTCTTCGTTTCTTTGAATTTTTTCAATTTGGTTTTACAGAGACTTACCATCTGATTTAGAGGACGCGATCCGACAATCAAGTAGAGCAAGTGCACTCTTCCTCTCTTCAGGTGGAATGAGAGCTATTGTAAGTTTACATGGTATTCTTGCTTGAATTATTGAAACTGTGAGATTTTTATGTAAAACGCTGTTACATGCAGTCCTGGTTACAACCTCAAATGCAGTTCCATGTACAACGGCGGACCGAGGAATTATTTGTTTGAAGCGGGGCTTGGAAAATTATTTAAAATACTAATAAAAACTCTATAAATATGCATTCATGTTATAAATAAATTTTAAATAAAAACGTTCATAAAAAATTCATGTATACCATTCACGAAAAATAATTTGAATGATTCATATGTCATACATGTTTAGTAAAAAAATATACAGATAATAAAAGAAAAGAAAAATAGAAAGAATAAACCAAAGAGAATTTTAGAAGAGAAAGTCATGGAAACATGATTTAATTTTTTTCTTTATTATATCTCTTATTAAATTTTAATGGCTGATATTCCTTTTTCTTTTAAATTTATATGGTTGAGTTGTGATGATTTTTAGGAAAGGAGCTTCTAATTTGGTGGAGAAATGAGTTGTGTGATTATGCATAAGTGTTGTTCATATTTTTATATATGTGTCATATATATTTGACTTTTCTATATTTTTTACGAAGTATTTGCCAAGTTTTATATCCTCATCCTGGGTCCATCTCTGTGATTGTGTCTAACCATCATCATATGCCACCAAACTTCTTCAATTAAGAACATGTGCATAATAGTATAATACTATTATCTCATGTTAGTAAATATTAGTATCATCACGTACAATGCAATGGAATGCAAATAATAATGAAAATGAGTTACGCCCACCATGGCTCATGTTCCATATCTGAAAATGTTAATTCACACTATTGGTTGTTAATCCATGTGTATATCCTGGTTTGTTAATTGTACCTAGGCATCTTGAATCAGTAGTGATAGAATAAATTGTTCTTTAGCTTTCCTTGGGTTGGTCATCAATTGAAATCAGTTTGCTTCCCTAATTTCCATCCAATAATCAATTTTAATCATGACCCATAAACAGATTCGAACTTCAATCCAATTCAGCTCCACAGTGAAGGAGATCCAAACATTTTTTTTTTTTTTTCAGGTAGAATTCCAAATACCCCAGATACAGTTCCTCGATGGAGAAGGTGCTCAAGCTGATTTGTGGGAATTGTCAAGGATTTTCTTGGAGACGCTCATAGAAGAAACAGGTTTGCAGGTTTATAGATGACAGTGCTCCTTAGGTTCAAACTCTTTCCAGTAATTTGCTATGTTTCTTTCCTATTTCCTTGTATCCATGTGGGATTACTTGTAGTTAACATATTGCATGTCAAGTTTTATTGATTCCGTTTGATGGCTACACTGAAGATAAAACATATTTTCTAGGAGTATGATTGTGTAATTATTTTTGCTTCATTTGAGTTTAGGTCCTCAATATTTTATTTTTTGATCATGACTGTTGGTCTCTCCAGAGGGGCTCCTCCTCGATTCATCGAGTAATTAATTAGATCTTACGATGAAGCCAGTTTCTTTCACTCGTATCATGTCACTTTTGGTCCTTTTAATTATTATTTTTTTCACAGTTTTGAGAAATATTTTGTTCTAATAGAAAGATTATAACATTGTACATAACTGTTGAATTTCTCTGCAGTGTATCTTGATTTGATATGTCAAGTTTTAAACTTTGAACTGCATCAAATAAGTACGAATAACTGAGAAAAGCACACGGTTTATCTGGAATGCTTTTCATTATCAATAAGATGCAGAAAAATAAAAGCAATATGAAACCTACATTATACAGTGGAATTAAGTAACTTATTTAATGGTGAAGTTTAGTTGTTGTGTCACTTGCTTGCAGTCCTGATGCGATGGATTCAAAATCTGGTTTATTCTTAAAGAAAGAAAAGTTCTTGAAGTTTAACATATGCATTACTTTGTACGTTGTGTATTTCTCAATTGGTCAGGCATTGGTGTAATTGGTAATCTCTTAAATATCTCTCAAACATAGAATGCATGTTATTTTGATTGAATGTTTTGATTGATTGATTGAATTCAAAATTGTTTGAATAATTATATCAATCAAATAACTGAATAAGATTTTTTTTTTTAAAAAAAAACTACCGTAAATTAGAGAACGACCTATTCACCCCCAGTATGTCGTAGAACATCCTAAATCATCCTAACAATAGCTTGGATTTCTCCTAAAAGGTTTAGCTTGCAACTTCTATGGTTTAGGATCGAAGGTGTTCCTTTTCTGAATCAAGCCCTAGTGTAAATCCTGTTTCTCTCTGATTATTTTAATTAGAACTTCTGTGGTTCTCTTCTTTAGTAATCTCTTTTACATGTTATATCAATAAGGTTACCAAATTTTGCGCTGCTATGAGTATGCTAACACAAAATATCAGCCCTGCACAATGTTTATTTTGAGACAATACCATTTGGATATCTTTTCATGCTTTATGTAATTGTCTGTTTATTTTAATCTCTAGAGTGTGAAAGCAGTATTTCCTGATGCTGGTGCTGCTGCTCTTGTGAAATACCAGTGGAAAGATGCGGCATTTGGATTTTCAAGGTAACTTGTATACAATGAAATATCCAGTTGTGTCAGTTGATATCGGAAGATTTTCTCATGTACCTAGGAAATAACCAAAATCGCACTAACGTTTTTGCATTTTTTTGCTTGCTAAATCGAGATATCTTTCCTTCTCTATAGTCTATCTGAATATTAGACTCATGCAGGACGCCTTTTATACATTTTGGGACAATAAGCATTCTTAATAATTCTAGGTCAATCATTTGTACTGTGCAGTAGTTGAACAAGTTTGGATTGACTGGTTACACATTTTTTTTTATAGATTTAAAAGTATGCTATGACCAGTGCATATTGTGTATCTATTTTCTTTCATCTCTGAGGAAAGTTAGGTTCTCTGCCTTCATATATTAGATAGTGGAAAACCATAGTATAAGCAACAATACCAAAAAACTGTACATTCAAACCAATGAACAAGCTGTCAACTTCATACTTCTACCTTTCTCCCACATCTGATCCAGAGAAACGAAGTTAGCATGGAATCCATCAGCCTCACCAATGGCATTCCACATTTGTCTCACCACTGAATAGGTATTAAATCATTGCAGAACCGATTCCTCTTCCGTGTTACACAGTTCACAGTCCTAGGCGCATTGGGGATCCATTTGGCTCTGTAAACTCTGGCCAGGAGTCTTTCGTTGTATACAAGCCAAATAAAACCTTGTATCTTAAGGGGGCTTTTGTATCCCCGTCCTTAGGAGCATCTCTTCTCTTAAACTTCCGTGGTGAGCTGTACACAAGCTTTATGTGATTTTTTTTTGTTTATTTTTAGTTTTTAATATCATATCCCTTTTTAAATTTTCTTTCATGAATATTAATTTGATTGCTCTATCCGTGAGTTGAATAGTGTATGCATTGGGAAGGAAAAAATTTAAATTTTGTTGACTAATTATTTTCTTTTCCTCCATTAACCTTTTTTTTTTCATCAATTGCATGTCCTTCTCATAAAGAAACTCATGTATCTATAACATTCTTAAGTTTATGTTAGTTTGATTACTCTAACTTTGTGCAGCTTGACTGATCGAAAGCCTGTACAGAATGATGATGAAGTTGTGGTCATGCTAGTTCCTGATTATCAGATGTTGGAAAGTGTTGAACGAGTTTCAAACCATCTGTTGAATGATCCGGTATGTATTTGTGCCGTTAAGGGGTGTGCAAGGAATGCTGCTCCCATAGCTCATCTATCTGGATTTCAAATTATGCATGTATTCAGTTGGTCTAATACATTCTCTTTCAAATTCTCAAAAGATAAAAAAAAGAGAATAAATGAATCAAAAGCCAAAAATATTAGGTATTGTCACGCCTTGTCTGCATTCAGTCCTATATCTGAATTTAGTTACGTAGACTTGATGGAACATCTTCTGACTGGCAAATGACAAATGGCAATGGATTGCTAACAATAGTTCAGTTTAAACTTATTAGGGAAAAAAGGATCTACCATTTAAAATTGCTTGGAGACAATGTGGATACTCAATAAATTTAGATTATGGGTTGCTAGCAAGTTTAAAAGGTAATCAAAGTTAAAATTGAGTCAGTTCATCTCATGAATTTTTTATTTTTCTTTTTATTATTTTTTGGAATGGTGGGCTTTCGCACTCGTATTAATAATAGGAGGGTGAAAACCCAAAGAGAAAATACATCAACAAAACCCTGGCGAGCACGTAAATACATCATGAACTATTTAAAATGCAACCCATCATGCATTATCAATAAATTAATAATTTGAAGCTGAAAAAAGTATACAATGAATTCTCATTGTATTTTATGGAACTTTTTAACTTTAGAAACCAACCAACATCTGAGTTCTTTTTATTTGAAGGTGGACACTATTTTACCATGTATGCAAATAAATAGAAATTCATTACGTATGTTTTGTGATGGGATGAGTAATTATCTTGCTTTTACTATGTCATTCAGTCACCGACTAATTGGCTTACAACTTTTTTTTTTCCAGACAAAAGTTTCTTCTTGAATTCCTTCAAAATAATATAAATTGTAAGGCTTTTTTTATTAGTTATATAAATTGTAAAGTTGGAATGAAGGATTCTCTGCTTTATTTTAATGCATTCTATATCTTGTGGTAGCAGAAGAACGAGGAACAAGAATTATCTGTTTGATTTTATTGAAATGCAATAAGAAATATAATGATTAACGTCTTTGCTATCGTATCTGTAAATTAACTTTTTAGTACTATGTATGTTCGGACTAGGAAGGATCCTTATCTTTATTAAAAGATTAATGAATATCTTTCTCATCAGCCAAGGCCACTTATCATGTGGAACCCACGTCTTGTGAGCGAAGATGTAGGAGTTGGATTTAATGTTCGTAAGTTGAGGAACAACTTCTTGAGGTATGCTGCTTTCGTATTTTGCCATGGGTCTGCATGCCTATTGCTTTTTATATTCATTCTGCATGCCTATTTCATGTTTTCAAACCGAGCTGATTACCAAGATCCTCCAAGAAATACAATGAAATCATCAAATTTCTTATTGATAGATTAAGAAGTCTTTCATTTTTCTCAATTTCGATGGCCTTTAGATCAACTATAAATGGGGATTCATTTCCTTAAACAATGAATAGTTCCAGATAATTATCATTCACTATGATCGTGAATCGTGATTGGTGTAAGACTTTGAGTACAATAAAAAGGCAAAGGATGTTCAAACCGAGGTTAATCTTAGGAGATCAAACACATGGAAGCCCTTTCTAAGGTGGTGCTCATGGAATATTCTGTTCATGATGATGCTCATTTCCTTCAAGAAATTCAGATCGTCAACTTTTGATCGTTTTTATCGGTCCTAATTTTGAAAGACTCAAGGGATGGTACTAAAGACTCACGATATGATTCTGAAAGTGTGGTAGTAGATGTTGTTAGTCGTGAGTTTCCACGTCTGCAGTTTTGGTAGATAACCATTTAAACGTATTTTCGTTTGAATTTGTAATATTTCCGCCAGTTGATATTTAATTGAAAAAAAAAAGCTGTCATCTATCACAAGTGGTTAAAACACCAGTTACTTATCACTGATAAAGGGGTGTGTGAATATGTATTAATCGGAAAAATATTAAAGGCGATGAAGTCAGGAAACCTCTTGAGCCTCATAACAAACAACAAATGAATTTAAACATATTTATTTCTTGTGTTTTAGCCTTTGGTGTGCATTTATATACCACTTTAAATGTGTAGAAGCATGGTTTTGCCTTAGTGGTCAAGGGCTAAGTCATCATAATGTAATGCTTTACTCTTATTTTATAAGCTCTTACTTCCATGAACATAACCACCAATTGATGGATCATCATATATTAATATTGATGAAATTCTGTGAAAAACAAAAATGTTGGATGAAATGTGAATTTCCTGTGTCCCACCAGAAAATGCTGCATTTTGCTTCAACAAAGAAAGAGAAACAGTTAAGTAAAGGGATTAGCATAAAAGATAATGAAGCATCAAAATAAGAATAAGAACCCAATGATGTGGAAATAGACTTTGTTGTATACGTTTGATTCCCTTATTTTCTTTTAGTCTCAGATTCCTCCTAAGCATGAAATGGTTTTCCTTCCATAAATGCTTGATTTGTGCCATCCTAGTCTCATTTTTTATGTGGTATTCTACCTTGTCGTGAAAGACCATGAAGTCCAAGAGGGTGAAAGGGAAGCGATGATTGGAAGACAGCTTTGACAAAGGAGAGGCTTGGAAAATGGGTGACAGTAGAAGTATTGACAAAAAGTGGAATCTGATAATTATCCATTAGGAAATTGATCTAGTACTTTTTTCTCTTCTACTGGGTTGTATGTACTTCCAGGTAAAAACTAATAATGAGACATGCTCCAATATCTAGTATTTATATATTTATGTATTGACATACAGAGGCATATTCTTCTGTTTTTTCTGTCATAGACAGTAGATTAATCACCTGATGCTTTTTTTTTTCAAATGGTTATCGTACTGTATCTCAGACATTTAATAAACATCTTGGTGGTATGACTCCCACCCTTTCTAAAAAAAAAAAGAAACAGATGCATCTCATGCATAGGAAAGTGTCCTTTTGTGACATTGCATGATGCTAAAAGATCTGTATTTTTTATATGCAGAACTTTTACTGTTGTCTACTCCATGAGACCATTGCCATATGGTGCGATATTTAGATGCTATCCAGGGTGAGTGGAAAAATAACTTGTCTTCAAAAGAATTCAAAGTCTTCTCCATGTCCAGTCTGATGTAGTGACACAGTTGTTTGATCCTTTTCCAGAATGTGGAAGGTTTTCTATGATGACAAGAATAGGCCAAATCGGTATTTGCTAGCCAGAGAGCAACCTAATCGTCCTGATATGTCTGATATTGAGGTCTTCATACCATTAACCCTGTTTCTTTATGCTTAACTTGATAATTCCATGTTGTTGATTTTGTCGATGTGCATTCTGGAGTATTTTTTGTTCAATTTAGTTGAAAAGTAGACATTATTTTTCATCTCCCAGTATAAAATGAGTCATCATGATTCTCACATAAATTAGGTTGGTCAATGATATGACACATCTTTGTCAAAAACAGACCATCCTGTTTTGCTGTGGATGCTTCTTAAGAGAAGAAATATATATATAGAGCATTTTATAGATTGACTAAACTAGTAAGAAGAAAATTGATTTTAAGTTGGTCAGTAAAAGCCACACAACTTTATTATTTGTAGTTGATCTAGATACTTAACCTTGAATATCCCATTCAGAGAGGTAAACCTATTTATCAGTTATATGTTGGACATGGAAAATCATATTTTATGCCTTGGCAAGGTTTGGACATGGAATATCCTTTGTTATTTCTCAATAAGGTTTTATGCTATGATTTAAAGAAAAGGAAGGGAACCTGTGTTATGCACAGCTCAAATCTTGACATTGAGTCATTTTTGAATGGAAGATACGAAATTGTGCAAGGCTGAAGGAAGGCTACATATGCTTAATCACAACAATGACACAACACTTATATTGGCCATGCCCCACTAAGACAAACAAATGAAATGATTTCTGGTTTCCCGGATGTTGCATAGAACTCTCTTTCCCAAAAGTTACGATATCCATAACCATAGGCCCTCAACATCAGAAAATTTTTTTAGCCAGCACAATAGCTGGCCAGAGGGTTTATTGAGTGAATTATATTATTTAGGTCCACTAATCTTACAAACTCAACCATCTGAAAAGCCAATAAATCTATAATCTTGCACCAAACCAGCATCACATCTACAACATATGGGTTTAAATCGGTGTTGTGTGTTCTTATGATCTTAAACTCATGACACCTCCAATTTGAGGATGCTGGTGTTACTTATGGCTTGTAATTGCAGATTATTGACATTAGTTTATTCTCTAATTTTTCTGTAGGTGGGGTGTCGAATTTTCTAAGATTACTAACTCTTTTGTAGGTCAGTGCATTACTTCCTGTCTCGTAGTGCTGTAGTATGCATTACTTCAACATGCTTTCAGAAATTCCCTAGTCCCTGCTTGGTTATCTGTCACTGCTGTTAAGAATCATTTAGGCCGGCAGGAGACTTTGGAGGCCCAATTGTCCGAACCAAATGTGCCCTAGGAAGTCATATTCAGATATAAAAATTGAATATTAAAGTATGGAAATATTTGATTTGGATTTGGAAAATAATGTCTGAAACACTATCAAGTTCACTTTCAAACGAGTGGTATTACACAGTTTTTTTTTTAGCCTCAATTCCAGTTCCATATGCGTCGATAGAAGATCATTAAAACATATACTCATCTTAATGAGATATATGCATCGATAGAAATTTTTCACATTTTCTATAAATGCATCCATACAATTTATTGAAGCATATGCTTCAATTTTTATAAAAGCTTGTACCTTATTAGATGAGGTATACTATTTTTTAAAAATTCAAAACATTTGTAGACTAGAATTGGGGCTGGAAAAAAGACTCTACATAACATTATCCCTTTCAAATATTAAGATATATGACCCTCAAAATTTACAAAAATTTTGTATATTTTCAAATATCAATAGCTCGCTTATATTTATATATAGGTGCATAGGAAAAGAAGAAGAAAAATGAAACAACAAACCTTGTTCCATCAGATTGGATTAGCTATGGAGCCCATCTCTACCAAAGTGAAAATGCTTCCTGACTAGATTAACAGACAGTTTTATGACCTATCAACCTGACATTTGTCCTCTATAGTTGATACTGAATTCCTCAGAGGCCTGCTGATGGAACGAGGGGGCATGGTGTAAAGTCTTTGGTAAAAGTCAGTTGGAGAGTAGGACGTGGTCCTGTAAGTTAGCACATGCAACCAGGAGGTAGCACTTAGTATCACCAAAACTTTGGAAATCAACTACTTCAGGAGATATGAATTTACATATTATATTATCCTAAGCGTCATCCCAAAGGCGATTTCTCTGCTAATGAGCCTAACTGAAATACTGCCCATTTATATATATGTATCTTTAGTTTAACCAAGACTGTTAGATCAGCTCCGATGGTTGATATTGCATGTAGATACAAAATTAAAAATGGGTATTTGCTCTATATTTGACTATATATATGCATTATTTGATGACAGAAATATAGTTGTGTATCTTATGTTTTTTTAAGAAATCATTATCTAAATAATAGTCTAGCTAGCTGGTATCCTCATAGATATGTCACTTTATGAAATAACTTGATAAGCCGAAACTGAACCAACCTGATCTGAGTCTTCCAGCTTGTGACAATGCTTCTTTAATTTTTGGAGTCTGATGTCGGAGTGTTTAATAGGTTCAGTTTTAAATGAAGGTAAAATGTTTTTTATTATTATTATTTTTTTATTCATCTTATTTAGATTCTGAATGAATGATCTTAGATGATATCATTAAATATGATTTTGTGTGGTCTGGGAAGAGCCCTGTCTGAGCATTAAGCTTGCAAATCAAAAGGATGTGTTATAATCGTTCACCTAGAATGTTCTTTAAGTGCATTTATAAAGTTATGTAGAACCTCATTATTCTCCTGGGAGGAGGAATGATTTGCAAGTCTACCAAATTTATTATAATTATTATTATTTTTTTCATTCCTAAACCTTGGTTCTATCATCTATGTGATTAGCATTTATCATGGTACCGTGTATGCAATTTTCCTGCTTTGTCATCTTCAATTACAACTTTGTGGACTGAACAATCCCAGATGCCAATCTGATTTTGAAATATTTTCTGCATCTATCTTGTATGTGATAATCTGACACAGGGTTACCTTCTAATGCCTTCCATTTCCTTTTCTTATGCAGATAATATTTGGCAATGGTGCCGAGAATTCAGATGAGGAACCGTCTCTTCTGGTTAAGGCTATGGGTTTGTTTTCTTCTATAAATCGATTCATGAGAGCCATCTCCAAATAAAACTGATGTGCATGTCAGCAGAGAAACAATGTGTCTATTTCTGTGCTCAGTCTTCGCAAATCTAATTCTCGTGTGGCCGCTGCTCCAGCAAAATATGGTGCTGCTCTTAATTGCTGAATCACACCAAGTTGTAAAAATGAATTTTCTGTGCTGAAATTTCCAAATTCAATGTATGTTCTTCAATATAGGAAAATTCTGTTGGGATATGTTAACACTCCTGCAAATACTTTTGCATTCCCCACTCAAATAAAGGTATTGGAAGACATTGTGATGCCATTGTTGGATCCAGAAACAATGCATGTAACCTCTACCCTGACATTTTTCCTTTCCCATTGAAATAATCAATTAATAGCTTCTCTTTCTCTGATTTATAAAATATAGCTTTTCATTTTCTGGGTGTTTGGCAAACATTAATAGAAACAGAAAACTGGCTTTTTGCCACATACAAATACGAAAGGAAGAAAAACAGTGACTTTATTACATTTTGGTATATATTATTGTTTCACTGCTTCAATAAATGGATAGTGTGAATTTTTAGCGGGTAAGGGTCCTTGAATTATTTTGATCCCTCTAATTCCACCCCTTATTTTTTGGTGCACACCTTTATATTTACACACCCAACAGAAATCCATCATATTTTTTAAACACCCCTTATATATAAAATGAGATTTGGTTTTTTGAGCATACCCACCCTTTGAAGGTATTGGAAAAATCCAAGAACCCTAAGTTTTCTTTATCACTTCTTCTCCCCTCATCACAAGCTGTTCCATGCTCTCCCTCATTGTCCATTCAAGCCGTTCGGTGCTCTCCCTCTGTCGATACTTGCCTTGTGCTCTCCCTCTTTGTCGACATCTCATGCTCTCTTCCCCGTCGATATCTCATCTCATGCTCTTCCTCTCCGTCGACATCTCGTGACCTCTCTTGTATGAATGTGTTATTTTTGTTGAACCACCTAGAGAATTTAAGAATGAGCTCCTACTGCTAGTAATGACACTGCCAGTGTTGAGGTATATCACATCCGTCGACACTTATATTGTCGATGGTGTCCCAGAAAATTGAATAAATATTTAGACAACTGCGACGACACTGAAATTATTAAAATAATTTAACTTTGTCGACAATTATTTTGTCGATACGCCCAGAAAAAAATATTTAAAGGTACTGGTTGATGCGTCAACCATCCTTGTGTTGAGGTATTTCTGTTCCACTTAACATTGCATGTGCCAATGAGGGTTTAGAACCTCCGGTTTCACTAACTGTCTACTTCGACACCAGAATAGTCAGATAAGATACATTCACTTTGACACTTTGTATGTCGAACACGTACCAGAGATGTTATTTTCAGTTTTGTGTCACCATCGACAGATTTGATGTCGAAATAGTAGGCACCCTTTCAAATGCAAGTCGAAACGGCCCTCTCTTACCTCTCTCAAACCCTAAACCCTCCACCACCCCTCTCTCCCCTCTCGCCGTGGACACCCCTCGTGCGTCCGCTCATTTGCTTGTCGTCATAAGCTTCTCCGTGCAGACATCATCCCTCCGTGCTTTCCGTCTCCGTCCAACATCTCTAAACGGCCTTCTCTTGACATTTCATGTCTTTCTATGAGGATATTCTCAGGTATGGATTGATATGATATGAAGAGATTTATTTATTTTTGTGCACAGGTTCTAGATGCTATGATCCCCGCAACACAAGTATTGTCGACATATACACAAAATATCGACATTACTATTGTCACACATGTTCCAGATGTTATAGGTCAGTTCTATGATCCCGCGACATAAGCATTGTCGACACTACTACTGTTGCATATGTTCCAGATGTTACGGGTTCAATTCCGTGATCCCGCGACACAAGTAATATCAACATAAATACAGAATATCGACACTGCTATTCTCATACAGTTCCAGATTGTGAATATGCATATAAGACCATAGAAACAAACCCTAGAGAAACCCTACAAATTTTCACCATGCCAAACCCTAGATAAACATCCAATAACCCTAAACATACACAAACACGGAGGAACACAAATTCAAATGTTTTGGGGCCTTCATGCCGTGATGATTTTTGAGCCGAACTTCTTGAGTACGCGAAATCCATTGCGTGTGCCACCACACCACCATGTGGCCAGTCAGACCTCTTCCTCCACCGCTTCAATCGGCCGACTCCTCCTCTTCTGTGCGTTCTCTCGTGCGCGTGGGAAAGGGAGAGTTTTACGGTTGTGGTGTGAAACATATAGAGAGTTTTTTTGTAAAAGGAAATGGTGGGTGTTTAAATAATGGGGTATGCACATGATCTGAATATAAATGGATCTTTTATACACTATCCGTTTATTAGGGGTGTGCACCCCAATTTGAGGGGTGCAATTAGAGGCACCCAATTATTTTTAGGTAACTGTAACATCTAGATTTACTTTTAGGTCTTTAAGTTACGGCTATTATTTCTGGGTCATTCCATCTAAATAGGGCTTATCTTTTCCCTTTTTTTCACTTTTGCCCATGAAATGAAAATAAAAATTAATAGATAAAGTATAAATAAAATCTAAAGAGAACAAAATCCAATTAAATATGAAATAAACAATATATATTTTTGAGATTTAGGGGGCCTTTGTATTTGGGGGCTTTAGGTAAGCCTAACAATTACTCAAAAAAAATTCTGAATCCTGTCTGAATCTGTATCCTAAAAATCAGAAATATCCGATATTCAAAGATGTAAAGTGCGGATATGGATATCAGTGTATCTGATCTAAAAAATATCTGTATCTGATATATATTATAAAAATATATATATTTGTATTCATATCACTCTAATATATCATTTGATTATCCAATTTAATGTTAATATTTAAATATGTCAATTATTTGAAAAATATCCGAATCCGAAAATTAATATCTGTATCCGAATCCGAAAATTAGGATATGGATATTAACGTATCTAATCTGTATCCGTCCAATTGACAGACTTAACTTTTGGTAGGTCTTAGTCACCTATGCCTAAAATCGACCCTGCTCTACTACCTGCACATTGTGATAATGCAATATACACTGCAGTATCATAATGTTGAAGATTAAAATATTTTCAAATAAAAAAAATACACTAATATATATACACACACTGTCACACACCCACCACTTTTTATTACCGTATGGATTTCAATTGACATATATATCTAAAAAAAAACTAATGAGGGTTGCAAACGGGACAAAGTCCTATACACAAAATCCTAACCTTCAAATAGTACTCAAATCATGACTTCATGAGTCCCTCCTATAGCTAATAGACCACTTGCTCAAAATCTAAGTGAAACAGTTCAAATCCTCTAAAATTCCATGACATTATGTGATCAACTTCTCTTAGATTTACTAATTAGTACTACCAAAAAGATTATTTTTGTACCAAGTCCTAGACAGGACAAAGCAATCCCTATATAGTGAGTAAGCGTTGTTTTGTGGCGTCGAAGAGATCGGAGAAAATACAGATACGACAAGGCATTTGTTGGTTATCGATGCGAGAGGGAAAAACCTGTTTATCTGCGCGTTCGCATCGGTTGGTGCAATGCCCGCCAACGCTATCGCTCGACAAATGCTCTGCCAAAGGGAGCCAAAGAATAAACAAGCATGGACCAACATAGAGTCAGAACTCAGCCATAAGGCTGTGAAGCATTCCTCATGCATGCATGCATCAAAGGAGTGACCTTTATTATTATTATTATTATAAGAGAGAGCATAAGCAGACTTTACAAAGCTAAAACCTGAAAATCCCCTATGCTCAGGTCATTAATTTCCATATATGTTATGAAACGAAAACCTCATGAGTTTTTCATGCAACAGCAAGTCCACCCGGATTTGCTCAACATGCGTATTCCTTCAGAGTATCCTAACAGTTTGCATTCTTGGTCGCATAAAAGGTGTTCCACATTGCTCGGCATGCATAACGGCCAATCAGGATCATCATTTCGTCGGTCCAATTGCCCTTCTCGTGCTCCTTTTTCTGTGGATATGATGTGTTCCTTGGATACCACCATGTTGTCTCCCTTTGTCACTTCAAGTGTCCGACCTTATAAAGATGACTTATCAGTGTGCGCTCATATCAACAAATTAAAAGCAAATCCATAATGAACATTATTTGATGAAAAACTCAGTAACTCGGTAAATCACAGCCATTGAGAAAATATTTCAGCAATCAAATGATACATATGAAGAAGAATATATATCATAATTAAAATGCATAATAAATGGAAATTTTTTTTATATAACAATATGATCATATAATTTTTTTGGGTTTTTTGCATGTATACTATTCAAAAATATGCTATTTATTTTTATACTACTTCAAATAACTTATTTATTTTTATACCATTAGAATATATAGAATTTATGTATATTTACCATTCTAATTAACCATCCAAATTTCTGTTATAGTCGTTAAAGTCTTGGAGAAATGACTAAATTACTCTTTTTTTTTATTTTGCATATTTTACCTTACCAAATAAAATATTTATAAAAATAAAAATAGTAATTTTAAAGATGAAAATGATAAATTTAATCTAAAATCCAAAAATATAAAATTAAACATATAAAATATTTATTAGGAAAGACATAATAATTATTAACACTTACATGAGTAAAAATGAAATAAAATTATTTTGATAATCATATATGTTACAAAATGACAAATTAAAAAAAAAACATATATCTTGATTGGAAGAAATGGAAAGAAAGTATAAGATTGAATGACTCAAGGTTGATTTAGAAAGAACAAGAGATTAATTAGGTTATTATGTTTAATTATTTACAATATGGCATATTATATGTTAAGGTTAATTTTGTCATTTTTATTTCTTGATTAAGAAATTAACTATAATTAAGGTTCATTTTGGTTTTAAAAAATAAATAGGGGTAGGTTTTTACATTAGGAAAATTTCTCATGGTATAAAAATAAATATATTATTTGTGGTAGTATAAAAATAAATACCATATTTTTTTATGGTATATAAACATGCAAAAAAACCTATTTTTTTATTGGTAAATAGTTTTGCTATTTCTAAGAATAAGATATGAATAATGCTGCAAGTATCTTACGAAAAAGGGATTAGAAAAGTGGAAGGAAAGGAGAATCAAACTTCTCGCAAGGATCATATTAACTAGGTCTACAATAATTAAATCATCATAATTATTCAGGTATCAAATTAAAATATGCATACTCACCATAATGAACTCCAATACAAAAAATTATTATCCAAATTAGAATCAAATCAATATAAAAAAATATATAATGAATCATAGCATCACATTGAATTTTCAATATGTTGCTCAATTCAAGGGAAAGTAGAAGGAAGATTTGTCTGATAGTTTTCTTCTTTTTAATGATTTAGCATTGAAACTGGATAATATAGTACTAGAGTCTGTTGATCATGTGGGCTACATAATTTTTTTCATGTCCAAGTTCACTGAATTGGATTGGCAATCCTGGTGTAAGATCTACTGACCTATTGAATGAAAATCTATGAATATCATCTGATATTACCAGATATCATCTGATATTACCAGAAATGCTGCGTAATATTTTTTTCTAGTCGAGTTATCCGAATTGGATCAACAATCCTGGTATAAGATCAATAGATCCAATTGATATGGAAAAATTACTAATATCATCTGAGTCAATGAATTGATCTGACTACAAAGTCAAACTATTCAATCCAGATAACTAATCTACTAGAGTACTCGTTTATGATTTTTAGAACAGAGGTACTGAGTGCTTGTATCCTTATAAAAGATGAAGTAAAAAAAATGAATGAAGGATGAAAATAAAATGAACCAATCTTACCACCATGAGACAGATGGAGGGTGCAAAGCAAAACTAGAGCTAGGAGAATGTGTTTCTCCATAGAAGCTACCACCAATATTTTTGAATTCTATGTTCTTCATGGATTCTTTTATAGCAATAGAGGTTTACCCAATTTACCAAAAGACAAGATATCATTGAACTAAGATATCTTTATTATTATTAATGTTTTTGGCTTACAAGATATCATATTATTAGGATAGATTTATATTTTATGGCATACAAGATATCAATCAATTAAGATATTGTTGGGCAGCTATGAAATATCACAAAACACTTTGTTATTATTGTTTCTTGCATACATGATATCTTTCCATTAAAATTTTCTTTGGAATATAAGATACTACGACGTTACCTTTGGTATGCAACATGAATTTATTCATCATACATAGATATACGTGGATAAGCTAAAATTGAGAGTTTTTTTTTTATTGTTTTGGTTGTGCTTTTTTGTGGTTTTCATTGAACATATATATATATATATATATATATATATATATATATATATATATATATTTGTTTGTAATTCACCCAACTATCCAACCTTACAGATAAGGCGAATCTTTGGCAGCTATGAAATATCACAAAAATATGAAATATCTCATAATGATTTAATATAATGTAATGCAATATCATCAAAATCATGGATCTATAAGTCTCAAAAGGGATTCATAGCATTATCAATGTAATGTAAACTTGAAAAATATATAAACCTTAAAATAACCATTATGTGAGATCAATTAGAATAACAAAACATTGATCATTTGAATTCTCCATTTTGGAAACTCACGAGACTCTGATTGATGTCCATTGGGTTCCTCCGGGCAATGGATGGATCAAATTAAACATTGATGGCTCTTTAGCAAATGATAGGGGAGGCTATGGTGCTCTCCTATGAGATGAACATTCCAATTTTCTTTGTGGAATAGCTGGTCATTTGGACCTTTCATCTATCAACTTGCTAGAACTCAAAGCTATTGAAGTGGGAATATGGCTGGCAATTAATTCAGGGGTCCCAAGATTATGGATTGATCCACCACTGCAATTGCATGGGTCAAGGGAAAAGGCTCGCGACCTTGGAGCTATCCGTTGCCTTCGCCTCTATTCATTGTGGCCTTCACATTTTGGAGGATTGGAAATCATCCCATATACATAGAGAAGGAAATTCTCCAACTGATCTGATTTCATCCTATCAATCTGCAAGGAGGGAAACTCACCTACTCCCTGTGAATCTCTGGACCGAGCTTTGGGCTGCTATTGTGTAGGACAAAGATGGGATTCCATATGTTTGCAAAACAACTGATCTTTTTGAGGTTCTTACATAACAAAACTTCATTGTAAGAGTTTTTAAGTGCAGAGGGGTGATGGAGACTCGTTCCTCCTCCTCCGTCATTAATACCTCTCTTCAGGTTTTACTTTTTGTGAAATTTTTATACTTCATGTAAAGTTTTCTCCTTCATATTAATACAAAAATTGATTACCAATAAAAAAAAAACATTGATCATAAAGAATTATGTTGATAGAATCTCTAATATTCAGATTACCTTAAATGAAAATCCATCATTACAAACATGCAATATGTGACACTAGGCCCATTGAGGGGGATGGTGGGTTGGAATAGCTAAGACGCCCAAGAGGTCCTAAGAGGCTCATTGTATGGATGAAAGTGCGCCTACACATGTGTTAGTCCGACATCGCCTAACGAGAGAAAATAGTAAGTGCTTATATGTGATCACAACTCTTACACATTAAGATGTATTTTAAAGTCATGTGCTCATAAATAGTAAATCAGACAATATCTTGTTATGTAAGCCAGCAAAGATTAATTTTTTTTTTATGGAAGATTAATTGGAATCACTTTATGTCATCCGAATATTCAAGTTTAAAATCTTTTCAATGCCATTTCAAGATATGATCTTTAATAGTACAAAAATATGAAACAAACTCAGAATATATTTGAAGTCTTGTCCATTTCAAAAACTTCATTTTAAAAAATCAACTCCTTTTTGAAAACTCATTTTAAATTACTCACATTTTTAGTAAAATCCTTCGTAAAATCAAAATTACTTTTGTAATAAACTCTTGTGTAAATGCAGAATTATTTATTTCAAAACATGCGTTTTAAGATGAATGCGTATGAGTTACCAATGAGAAATGATTAACCCGGTAAATATTATTTGAGTTCTTCATTATTCTTTAGCTCTTTTCTTCTGCTTCTTCAATGACTCATATAGCCAAATTAATATATTAACAGCGAAATATATTATTTTGTGACAGAATACTAACAATCACGTGTGGCATTTTTTTGAGGGCGAGCAACTCAAATAATAGTTGTTTTTTAGAATTTGCAGTCTTTACAAAAACAGGGGAGGATGCAAAAAAACAGGGGATAAACAACAAAAAAACAACTGGTTTGGATCAGGGAGATGAGTCTCCAGCCTCACAAACCATAAAAAAAAATTAGTGATTTGGCCTGAGGAGGGGCAGCAGTTGAAGAGTACTCCCTAGAGTATGTTCAGCCTTCTTTGTCATCCCGCAAGAGATCCTGAGTATCACCCCATAGTTGAGGGGGAGTAAAGATGGTCGTCCCCATTGTAGATTGAGTTGCCGCAAGGAGATCTGCAACCCCATTTGCTTCATGATATACATGAGTGATTCGCCATTCACTGAGTTGATTCACTATGAAGTGGAGCATCTGCAAGTCCCTGAAAGCAGTCCAAGGTATGTTATACCTTGACCCTTTGCCCAGGTGACAACTATAGTTGAATCAGTTTCCCACACCCTCTGTGATGCAGGAGCATTCCGTCAAAAAATGCAATCATCAACCATTCAAAAGTGCAGGAAGTCAGCTGTTTAAAGATTTCCAATGCAGATATTGAAGCAGGGTTAAAGTGAAGCATCAAGACTGTAGACAGATTTTCAATGACATTTAAAAGTCCTCTCTATCAAAATTAGGTTTCTAGGTGTTTTTTAAAGTTTTTAAAAAGAGTCTTATCAATTTCCAGCAATGTTTTCTTCTTTCAAAAAAAATATTAATGTATTTGAGTATTGGGAAATGTCTTCACTTTTAATAGTTTGAGTCTCATTAATGTAATGAGTTAGGCCATCTCTAGCCCTTACTTAAACCTATACCCAAATTTCACTTAAAATTTGAAAAAAAGTTTGATTTGATATGCTGTGTCTCCAACCATCACCTTGTGTTTTATCCAAATTTTTTTAAAAATTCATATTTTCTTCTAATTATTTCCTATAAACATTTTTAAAGTCATTTCCCCAAACTTTTTTACTACTCAATTTTTCTTTCCTTCAAGATATTTAAATTTAAAAATTATTATCATTCAATTTTTTTAAAAATAAAGGTAAAAATAATATTTTTTATTGGAGTAAAAATAAGAAGTTAAAAAACAAAGATGAAGACTTAAGAAAGAAGACCACTTTTTATTTTTATTTTTGGGGTTTCAAGAGATGGTGAAAATTTTGGGGGGTGGGAAGACATCTAATATAATTCAACTAAAGGTGGAGTTAAAAGAAGAAAAAAATCTCATACTGGAAGAAAATGTGGAGATAAATGAAAAAAAAGAGATATTAAAAATTTGGGTAAAGATTTGAGTCTCCCTTGATCTGGGTAAAGATTTGAGTAAAAGTTTGATTTGGTATGAGTATAGGTAAATGGTTGAAGAGGATTTTGAGTGACTTTTACTCAAATTTAAATTTGAATAAAGGTTTGGGTATAATAGTATTGGAGATGCTCTTAAGGAATTGTTCCAACCTTCTATATAAATATGTAAACCTAAGATGAAGTCAAGCCAAGTTAAATTGACATTATATCTTTAAAGTGAGCCTACGAGTGGACTCTCTAGTGTAAATTTTATCTCTTATCTTTCTTCTTGTGAGAATTGAAGATAACGAGAATCAATCTCTTATCCTACTTACGTTTGATCATGACCGATTTGTTGAAGGTGGCGAACATTCTCTTATCTCTTATCCTTCATTGTCTGATTGACCGATCCATTTGAGATGGCGACATCCCTATCCTCAATCCCCATCACTCTGCACTCCAAAGGAAGAAGAACACAGGCTGAGGCTAGCCACAACGCCTTTAAGCTCTAAAATGTTGATGGAGGATGCACGAGATCTAGTGGCCAAAACACGGATACAGTCAGCATGATGGTCACAAACTACAGCCCCAAAACCAAACTGATAATCAGAACGGGAGCCATCAGAATTGACTTTGTGCCAGCCAAGAGGGGGTGGTTCCCAGGTAATCTGTTTAGTTCGAAGCTGCTGTTCAATGAAGGGAATGTGAAACTTTTGACAGATGTTTTTCCCATAGCAGAGTCCGCACATCACGCATGTTGACTTCCTTGAATCTAGCTTTGATGGCCGTTAGGATGAGCTTAACTACCACTTGTTTATGGTTGGATGAAGCTTGAAAGATCCTCCCATTGCGTTCAGCCCAGATGGACCAAAAAGATTGCGTTCAGCCCAGATAGACCTTCTTTTCAGAGGGAGAGTGAGCCTCAGCCATGAAGAGTTGAGAAACCAGATGAAAAGACAAAATAATTGTACATCATTATTATGATCTATGGGTGACAATTTCACCGATGTGGTCCAATCACTGCATCTTCTTTTCTCACAAATTTGCATAAAATTAAATGATCAAAATAGTTCAGTAATTTAATTTGAAACATCACATTGACTTGATAAGATTAAAGACACCGATGTTTATGGGTACTCAGCCCATATGAACATTAAACATTTATTTAGAATGCTTGCAGCAACAATGAATCCCAGAGAAACTCCAGTTACAACTTCCTTCAAGAAAGCCACGGGAATTGCATCTCCATTTACATGGGTAAAGATGAGTGAAGCAGGTTCCAATGCAAATTTTACCTCCACTAGGTGGTGGTGGTTCATCTTCAGTAGGGGGTGGTTCATCTCCGGTCGGTGGCAGTTCATCACTTTTTGATGGTGGCTCATCCCCACCTGATGGTGGTTCATTGCTAACTGATGGTGGTTCATGTATAACTAATGATTCGTGAGTTCCATTATCCATCAACATAGTGTCTTCATCTAGTATTTGGAACTTTCCATCTTTTTTGTCAACCGCATTGCCTATAGCAATTGATATGTTAGTCAAAGAATTACACAAAGAACATTTGAGTAAGAACAATCAAGCAAGGACACATAAAAAGAAATATAAATAAATGTTACTCACAAAGTTTGAAAGAAACAATAAAAAAAAAAAGTACGACTGCAACAATGTTTCTCCCCATGAAGGTGCCAAGAGCCATTTTTGACATAGTTCTTGGTTTTCGAAGAGTTCCTTTTATAGCAATACAAACAATCTTTTTAAGATAATGATCTTTTAGAAGCACCATGATTTCCCCCCCTTTAGTATGCAAGATATGATTAGTTTATAGTGATCTTACTTACCATAAGTTGTTATATTACGTAAATCTGTGTGATTTTCGCACAGTAGATACATTTGCAGTCGTTGTGTTACAAGAGTTTTAGTTAGTAGATTTTCTCCATTAATCCAATTGCTCTAATGTGTTATATGGAAGAGAGGATCAAAGGATATATACAATAGCTAATGATCCAAAATATGAAAATAATAACCAATATTTTGTTTTTTGTTTTTATATCGGAGGGACCCCCGTGGCTGACCTTACAGTCGAGCTGGGAAAGTTACCTCCGCCTGTTTGCCCCGGTCCCATAGAAAATTCTTTTAAATAATCTTCAACAAACAGGTGGGTAAGTCAGCGCCAAGACTTGAACCCAGGACCTATAATATACATCCACAAGGTCATACGCAAATGGGAGACAATGCATCATCCACAATATAACATGGAAAAATAATATACATGTTTTTGGTAATAAATATCATTCTGATAATCAAGATTCAAGAGTACAAGAAACCATCCTCTATGGCGGTCAGGTTTTGGGAGATTGCATCCCATAAACCATCCTTATGGGCCTTTCGGATGCAGAGGCGATATCTTAAAAAGGACAAGAACATCTGGACTTCAGTTTCTCCTTCTTGTGGCTCCTTGGTATAGAAAAAAATCTTAAGCTCTGCTATGTGGCTCAGGCCACAGATGAAGTACATCATCTTTATTGGCCAATTGATTAACCTATGGGAGGATCCGTGGCTTATGGGTTATGGACTGAAGCATCATTTCAATGGCCTAACCTCCCTAAATTGAGGCCCTCCTCTATCAGTTACAGTTCAAACTCTCATCTTTGAAGGCAATTGGTTGAAGCCACCGAGATGGCCTCATGAATTTGATGCAGTTTGGGATGAGATTTCCCAACTAGAGGTGGGGGGCCAAGGTCATGACATCTTGATTTGGGCTGGACATAAAACATGCATTGTAACTCATACTGCAGCGTGGCATTGTGTCAGAAATTGCAAGCCTCAACCCAGTTGGTCAAAGACATTGTGGAGGCCCTCTCAGCCCCCACAATTTAGTTTTTTATGTTCCAGGCTATTCTGAATCGTCTTCCAACACTTGACCGACTTCTCAAGAGGAACTTGGTTACAACCTCCATGTGTTTTTTCTCTTCAATGGGAAATGAGTCTGCCTCCCATCTCTTTCTACAGTGTCCATACTCTTCTTACGTATGGGCTGCAGTACTAAAGATCCTTGGTATACAGAGAATTAATCACTCTGATCTCGGTGAAAGAGTAACTTGGTTCATTGGAAACTCAAAATCTGATGGTGGGAAGAGAGTCCTTCAATTCCTCATGGTATACATCATATGGTCACTTTGGAAATCCAGAAATGAAAAGGTTTTCAATAACTCTCTCATTCCCAAATCTATACTGGTTTACTGAATTATTCGAACAAATAGTAGCAGATTTTCAAGAACTCATTTGGTGGATACTGGCTTTCCCCTATCTGTTGCTCTCAACAAAGCCTTTGGGATCATACTTGATGAACCATCCTCTTCCTCTCTGACGGTTTGCTGGACACCCCCTCTAATAGACTGGGTTAAATCAAATTCAGATGGATCCAAGGGTGATGACAGGTATGGCTATGGTGCAATTGTAAGAGATCATCGGGGGGATTGCCTTTCAGCAGTAGCAGTTCGATCTAGTGCAACCTCTATTAATATCTTGGAACTAAAAGGATTAACCTCTGGTCTTCAATTGAGTGCTGCCCTGCCTAACACAAAGGCTCTCTCTGTTTGGGTCGAAATAGACTCAACAATGATCAAAGCCTGGGTTCAGGGACGTGGTTCTATCCCATGGACTGCCTTTCGTGACCTTAGACTCATACACCACCTCCTCCAACAATTTGATGGCAGGAGACTCTCACATATATACAGGGAAGGGAATCGTGTGGCTGATTTCCTAGCAGTAGCTCGCTCCTCTTTGGGCAGTACTTTCTTTGATCCATCACAGCTTGGGAGCGACTTGAATACTTTGATCAAGGAAGACAAGGAGGGCCTACCTAAACTTAGAATCTCCTCTTCTTGAATATTTTGGCCGTTTTTTCTCTTGTATCCTTAGCATTAATGTGTGAAAGGCTAAAGAGAGGGACCTCATGAATTTCTTTCCTTAAGATCTTTCCATTTTGTCCTGATGTATATTTGTAAATTTTTCAGGTCAATGAAATTTACTTACCAAGCAAAAAATAAAAAATAAAAAAAAATCAAAAGTACAAAAAGAAAAATTCTTAGAATCAAATGCACCCTAATCCTAATTGAAGTTCCCAAAATGCACCCTACACCTAATTAAACACCCAAAACATAATTAATTGAAGTGAAGAAAGAAACAAAGAAACCCCCAGGAATCACTCTTTATCTGTCACATACACATAGGATTCTAAAACAATCTTCGAATCCTCAGTCATTGGGTTCTCCACGATGACTTTGCAGTGGCTCTCAGTGACCCAGCTCTGACCATACATATACATGTTAGCCGAGATGGGCACATAAAGACCAACATCAAAAGCGTACCTTCCCTTATCATCGGCCGAAGCGAGGATAATCTTCTTCCATTGGGTAAAATCAACATCCACAAACGTCGTTCAACCACCCTCGTGTTTTGCCCCGACAAATGGAGGTCCTCAGGCATGAATCCAGAGTCAAGATGGTTGGCGTTGTGGTACAAGACGACGTTGCCATTGGTGTCGCTCTTGAAGTTCAACGGGTGGATCGAGACGCGACACATTATGTTTGGATTTGTGATGGAGATGTCGATCTCGATCTTTGTCACTACTGTCGTCGACATGAGGTTAAATTCTTTTATGTTCATGCCAACGACGTTGAAGCGGGGCGAGTCCCATGATAAAGAGATGATGGTGGCATTGATGATGACGAAGGCTGCTACAATGGTCATAGCATAAGCTGAGTATAATAGTTTCTCTAACATGGATAAAGGAGGTTCTTCTCCTTGCGTGCATATGCGCAGGGCAACTAGCAAGCCAAGGTCACCAACCATACCATCTTCACCTCACTCAAGAAGCGGCTTGATGAGAGAAAGGGGCATGGCTGGAAGAATTCCCAAGCGTCCTTTGGGCTCACCAAACCACTCGCAGAATGCCCACCAGAGAATCGTAGTTTTCCCTTGCGCACGGGACAAAAGCAATCATCCCCACTGAAGTGGGCCTACCCACCTTGCGGTCATCCATCACCCTCACCTAGCAGAATGACGAGGCCCTCACCAACAATGTCATGCTCCTCGAAGAACTAAGGGAGATGGCCATGATCCACTTGGCCGCCTACTAGCGTCGAAAGGCTCACCACTTCGGCAAGAGGGAGTGCCCCCGATTGTTCGTCCCAGGCGAGTGGGTGCTTTGACGTGTTATCGAGAACACAAGAGAGCTCAATGCTGGAAAACTTGGGGCCACTTGGGAAGGGGCATATAAGCTGTGCACCATTGGTCCACAGAAGGTACTCATTCCTACTCCTTGGAACACCCTGAACTTAAGAAAGTTTTATGCATAGCTCTCGGTGGCCTTTATTGAATAAATGTAATGAACCTTATTTCTGTTACGTTCCTTTAGCATGCTATTACATGCCTTATTAGCAAATAAATGAAACTTCTTTCGAGTATTGTTTTTGTGTATGTTCAATGCAAAATCCCAAATGCTCCGTTATGTCTTCTCGGCCGAGTCAGTCACATCGGGGTTATGTTAACTTGGCCCCTACCCCTCGCACTCTCGACCGTACATAGACCAATGACAATTACTACCCGATCCTACATGCACAAAAGATGATGTGGGATACGTGTAAACTATCCTCTCCATCAACAGTAGGACAGGATCGCCGCACGCATTCAGTACTCCCCCTCAGGAAGGGCGACTCCAGCTGTTGCCCGAGCCTAAGGGGAGGATGGAATTGCCCCATTCGGCTGCGTTGATCGAGCGACTTAAGCCCAAGGTGGTTCACTTTCATATCGCCCGGTTCGGCCACGTCGCATATACGACTTAAGCCCAAAGCGGTTCACTCTCATACCACCCCGTTCAGCCACGTCGCACAGACAACTTAAGCCCAAGGCGGTTCACTCTCCCTCCGCCTTGTCCGGTCACGTCGTACAGACAACATAAGCCCAAGGCGGTCCGCTCTCACAGCAGACCTATTCGACCACGTCACACAGACTACCCAAGCCCAGGATGGCTCACACCCGCAATGCCTCGTTCGGTTATGTCGTACAAGTGACTCAAGCCCAAGGCAGCGCACCCATCTCACCCCACTCGGTCACGACGGAGGTGACTCCCATCTCAAAGGGCAACACCGCCCCGCGGCTCATGCTGCTGAGACCGACGCCACCCTCGCTTTGCCAAGTCACCCGTAAACGCCAGCACATGGCGGCAATTCAGATCCTAAGTATCCCAGCCAATACACGGTTCGGCGCTAACAAATAAAGTCGATAAATGCTTGTCGTAAGCGGTACAAAACCAAGCACAAACAACCAATAAAGAAAAACAAATTTTATTGATTGCGTGGATAGGTACATACAACAAAAAAGAATTCAGAGTTCGAATAGACGTTCAGGATTAAACCCTCCTCCTTGTTGATGACCACCGGCCGTATCCTCCTCGAGCTCCCTGCAGGCAAGAGCGCAGCGTTCTATGTCTCCCAATACGTATGGGCCAGAGTCAGACTGAGCCTGGCCTCAAGGTCATCCTCGAGCGCATGGACCTCTTCTTTGAGTTCCAATGCGCGCATCTGACATCGCATTGTAGATTGATGGAGAGAGTCTCGTTCCACAGAAACTGAGAGCCCCAGGGAAGGCGACCGTCCCAAGAGAAGGTGTTCTCCCACCCACAAAGGCAAGAGCGGGAACATCCTCCTCGCCACCAGATTCGGAACTCTCGTCGTCGCTTTCAATAATAAGCCAACGCTTTCCCCGACGTTAATCGATCTGAGGTGGATGCTCACCGGCCCGAGTGCTCTCCCCACAAGTGATCGTACTCCCGCCAGCGCCGCTGTCACGAGCCGGGGGAAAGAAGCGGCGGGCACCCGCGATCACCATCAGCAACCTCGCGTCCTGGACAGGCGTATCCATGGTTATCAGGTTGAAGAAGGCCTGGTCTCACATCAGCCCATTCACCGCCTTGAGAACGGTGTCGGTTAGGAAACAGACCCAAGTCTCGAGCATTCCCACTGTGGGATCGAGGTTCCCTGCAGGAACAATAGCATGAATAAAAGAGAGAAGAAAAAAAAGGCAAGATAAAGTGACGCCGACTAAAGAGCTCAACGTACTGAGTTCACCGAATGATGTCCGAATAGGGGGCACGTCGGCAACTGGGCATTGCTAGGGCCCCCCGACCACAACCGCCTTCTCCTTCCAGCCCCGGTTCTGGTCCGGGATGCCGAGCATGAGGAACCTACTATCCCGCATCGCGAAATAGTACCTCTATGAGCTTTCGGGGCATTGGGCGAACCGATAAAAGAACATCACCTCTCGTACTCTGAGCCCATAGCCCCGCGTCTCATGGAGGTAGACAGCAGCATCCAGGACTAGAAAGACGTTCGGGTGCACCTGCATAGGCGCCAGCCCGAAGAAGGAGAGGAAGGTGGGATGAAGGGATGGAGTAGAAACCACAGTGCCCCCAAGTGAAAGACGGAGAAGTACGCCTCCCCAGGGCGAAGACCTTCCCCGTCACAAATGGAGGACCCCGTGTAATGCCCCAAGCTTACACAGCAAGAAATTTTTCACTTTGCCCCTTAATGGGCTCACGACTTTAAAACACGTCTCGGTGTGTAAGAGCTATGCTTATATATAAACATATACTATCTCCTCTCACTAGGTGATGTGAGACTAAACACTAAACTTTCACCCTCACCCAATCCATGGGCCTTTTGGGACTGCTGGGCCTCTGATGTAGACATCACATCCACACATTCTATGGACAGATGAGATCAGATGAACCAGAAAAAAGAGGACATCTTGATCGATTGGGAGAACTGTAACTTCAAACGGCCATAACTTTTAAACCGTAGATCAAAATCGCTATTATAATATGTCCACGCGTTCGTATCGACGAGCCCTACAGGATTAGTTGATGCTGTTCTGAGATCACCTTGAGGGTCAAATCGACGGTTGAAAGTTATTTTTACTATTTTTTTACAGTTTTGAGCTTGTTAGGATTTTATGCATTTGTTAGGATTTTACTATATTTAAATTTTAATTTCAAATAATGATTTGAATATTAGTTAGGATTAAATAAGGATGTAGTTTTTATTTTACAGATTTACATGATCTGTTAGGATCATAGTTTAGATTGGAATAATCAGTTGAAATCCTAATCTGTTAAGGATTCTCTTCTATAAATAGGCATGTAAACCAATTGATTATTCAGATTATTGTTTGTTAGAATTTGTTTATCTTCTCTACTTTTGTTATCCTAGGGGATCAACAACTACATAGAATTTCCAATCATTTAGTATTTCAAAAGAAATCAACAGATCTTTGAAGCCATGACTGATTGGTGGGGGCTGATCAGCTTTGGAAGTAGAGGTTGGAGTCGTGAAGCCATGACTTTGGTGATGAGTTTATAAAAAGTGTTGCACAAAGATATAAGTCTATATTGATCAAGAGAATCCGCAGTAACAGATTTTGGGATTAGTGCAATAAATGAATGATTGACCTGCTTCAGGAGTTTCCCCTTTTGAAAGAAGTGATTGATAGCATTCAAGAGATCCTCCTTGATTAATTCCCAGAAAACTTGATAGAACTTTGCCGGAAAGCCATCCGGACCCGGCAAACTCAAAGCTTTCATATGAAAAAGAGCAGCTCGTACTTCAGATTCAGATGCAAGGGAACAAAGCCCAATGTTTTCAACATCCGAGACACCTCCAGAGGAGAGTGGCAAGGGCTGGGCAGGTGACGAGTTCTGGTTATGATGAGCTGATCCCAAGATCAATGGATCTCCAACTGGGTTCTTTTCTTCCGCTTGCAGGAAATTTACATATAGGGGAGCCAGCATACACTTGAGTTGCAGGAGGAAGTAAATGTGACGATAACAAGATTAATGAACTTAATCTCAGATTTTTAATTAGGACCGATGTCATCCAGTACAACAGAGCAAGTCCTTTAATCAACTAGACACAATGCTCTTCGATCATGCAAATTCAATAACTTTATTTTTCCTATGTTGGCTTGTTATAGCTAATTCTATTGCATATGTTTCTTTAATTACAGCGAAGTATGCTGTTTATGTTTCTATAAATGTCTGGTATGTTTAACATCAGCGTTGAAAAAGGGGTAGATATAATTACATATTATATTTTCTTGTTCATGCTTATTCTGATAGGATGGACCAGAATTCATGGCAGAAGATGCAAAATTATCTATTCATCAGATGATGAGGTGAGTTTCTCTTTCTTCTGCCATGTTATCAAATTCATCTGGTGATCTTTATTAGGTTCTTATTCACTTTGATCCATGAAGAAGAAATTCGGTTTTGATTTGGGAATCCAATTGAATTCATGATGAAATGATTGATTTTTTATGTGTAATCTAATATCCATTACTTATGTATATGATGAAATGATTGATTTGTTCATTATGATAAATGTGGAATTCTTACCATAGACAGAAGAATGGAAGGTTTTCGGAATTGAAAGAAAACAATGAACCTCAGTGAAAGAAGGCTTAATTTTTGTGTTGTCATTGACCAATGATAGCTATAGAAATGAGGACTATATTTGTTAGGTATCTGATAGATTCCCCCCCCTTTTTTTTTTGTTTCCCTTTTTCTAAATTAGTGACATTTTTACCTTGATGAATTAAGTCTGAATCTGTCTTTGTTTCTGGACTCTTGCATCACCATAGAGCATAAAACCCCTCTACGTTTCAAACACCTATAGAAGTTGATATTGGAATTATTAGTTATCCATTTGTTTTGTTAACATGTCATTTTGCTTTTATATATGATTGCCACTTCTAAAACATGCCTTTTTTTTGGAAAATTTCTATAACCTGTTTTGATTAGTGAAGTGCAAAATCCTTTTCACAGTCTTATCATCTACAAAGTGTCAATGCACTGTGTCCATAGAGACCCTACTTTCCTTTTCTGATTCTTTCTTGCGGGAGCTTCAGTTCTTGTCTTCTGGAGTTTTCAAAAGCATCTAACCATGAACATATTTTGGGGTGGTAGAGATTTAAGAGAAAAGGTGGCCTTTTTTTGCTTGTAAGTGTTTCTATTTGCATATCTACTATTCTCTGGTGAAAACTTTAATGGTTAATGTTAAAATTTCTAAAAACCTTCAAATGGTTCAATTTTTTGGTTTGGAAATGATGGGTCCATGACTTTTGAGTTGTAAATTCAAATAATTTGTGCTATGAAACTCATAAAAATAGATGCTTGTGATTTTGCAGTTGAAAAGGAAGACCTTTTGAAACTATAATTTTTTTTGCGGAAGGGAGAAGCTTTGTGAGTTTGATCATTAGAAATCCAAAAATGTTATTTGGTCTTGTGGGTTTCAATCTTTTGTTCCTTATATAGGTTCTTGTTGGATGACAAGATGGTGTACCATGTGAATTGTAGTTGGGGAGTCTGTTTAGGTGGGTGAAACAAAGAGAAATCTTTAAAATCACTTTTAAGGTATTCACTTTTTTAATTTTATTTTTATGATCTATATGGTTGAATGAAAAGGCAGAGATGGAAACATCACCTCATAAAAGCCTTGAGATGATCATATCTCAGAAGGCATTTTTTTTATGATCCACTTCTTTGCTGTGCACTCTTTTATTATAATCTACCTTCTTGGCTATTTATATATTTTTTTTCCTTCTCTCTTTCTGCCTAGTTAGGTATTTATATTTTTTTTAGATATGGTCAGTCATTTCCTATTTCAGGCTTTTAGCAGATGTTTAATTACATACTTTTACAATAAATAATAGCTCGTTATTAAGACATTGTTGGTAAACTTAATGTTATATATATGGGAGCAGTGTTTACAAATTTCTTAGTTGGACCTCAGTTAAATAAGCCATAGTTCCTTGAAAAACATTATTTTTGTTGTCAGAAGAAAAAATTAACATGCTCTCATAGTTTGGTTAATCATTTAGTGCAAATCAAAGCAATTTATATTTTATCATGCATGGAGTGCTGAGTTTTCTTGGCGCATCTTATCTAAGGTAAATTTTAAATTTTATCTTCAGTATAACATCTTCTTTACTAAATTCATTCCCTCGTGATTCTTTGATTCTTGATTATATCTCTGCTACAAGCCCTTGCTCATGTTCGGTCATGCTGATTGACGCGTGCCTCTGCAAATCACCAAGTCGGGTACCCAGCGAGGCTTATCAGAGGGAAGGAGAGGTCGGTGAGGCACGAGGATGTGCCTGGTGAGTCCATGGACCATACATCTTTTATTTCAGAGTGGTCTGATTACATAATTTGACTTAATTGAATTGTGCGTTATGTGTTAGTGTTTATGGTTGTGAGATTTTTTTTGTATTGAATGTGTCTTGTGATATATGTATTTGTGGTACTACTAATTACACTGGGAGATTTTGGTTAAGCAGATATTTGTAGCTTTGGTGTGAAAATGATTGTAAGAATTTGATGGGTAATTAAAATGGAAAAGTTGCATTTTTTGGTTGATGATGTAAAGGGTGAAAAAGATCCTTGCTTGCTTTATTTCTGATTCATACTCAAAGTTTTGTTTTTGGCTGATTTGTTTTATGATTCTGTTTAGGCATATTAGATTGGGTGGGAAATTCATTTTATTTCTTGTTGCTTAAGCTTGAGAAAGTGCAGGTAATGTGAGACAGCAAGAGTGTATATTTATCATATGGTCGACTTGTTGCTGATATATTTATCATATGTTCTATTTTTAGGAAATTAATGTACTCAAAATTATATGTATAATTTTAAATGACTTTCAATATTTTGCGACAGTTAAAACCTATCGCTAATGGGTTAAAGACATATATGTCCCCGTAAACATGGGTAATTCCATATAAACTCCTATCAATGTTGGGACGTACAAGTCCTTAAAAACCTACAAAATTTCATATACATCCTTGTCATCCATAGAATTTAATAATGATTCAACCTACTTTAGTAACTCTAGCCCATACCATGAAACAATTAAATTATAACCCCTCCAAACAATGTCGAGGTAGAAGAGGAAGAAATAAAAAAGTTCTATAAATGTAATTTGGTTTTTTGCATTGATTAATTTGTATTTATAATTGTTTATAGGAACTGTAATGTCTATACAAATACACAGTATTGGACTATTATGAGAATATTCCATTAAATTTTGATAAAAATATCACTCAGGGGTGATAATTGAGTTTTTGTAAGTTTCCAAGGACTTGTATGTGTGCCATAACTTTGACAAAGACTTATATGGGATTACTCATGTTTGTAGGGATGTAAATGTCTTTAACCCATTATGAATTTCTACGGTTTTCAACCATCGCCGATCCTTTAGTTTTTTAAAAAAGATAAATTTATCATGATGGTTATTACCCATCACTATAAGGTTTATATAATGATAGTTTTTAACCGTCATCATACATATGTCAAAATGATATTATATACATAAAGACACCGCAAACAACAATATATGTATAAACGTCATCAAATGTATTAGAAACAATTTCTAGTTTTTTATGATGGTCATAAACGATCACCCTAACCTACTTCTCTTGTAATGAAAATACAGTTATATATGCATCATCAGAAATTCAGTGAAATATATGTATTGTTAGACAATGTATATACATCGTTATTTTTTTTTCATTTACTGAAAATGAGTTCATCAAATTTAAATTGTAGTGATATAATATATTTTTTTTATAAATCATATATATCGTTTGATGATATTTACCATTTTAAAAAATAACAATATATAAATGGTCTATTTTTTGGACGGAAGAAATGATTGAATTTAACATTTTCCTTCCTTAAATAGTAAAAGGTGACATTTCCTTCCTTATTTGAGAGGCATGAATGGCTACATACAATTCCATGGGATGCATTGACATTTTAATAAAAGGACATGCTTAAAGAAAAAAAAGCAATTGGAGACTACATGGAGCGGAACTGTTATACTGTTCTGTATTGTTTAAGCTGTACTTATAATGAACCCGAGCTATCTAATGATTCCAACTAATCTAACACATGAATGGAGAGATGCAGAATAAATTATTCAGGCTTTCCAAACTGATATGCCTCGTGTTAACAAGGTCATACACAAATAGGACTTTCATAACATAACATGGAACACAACTTTTTTATTAGGGATTTTTAGTTTTAAGTCCCTACAAAGTATGGTATTTAGGGATCGATCCCTGCATTCTGGATATTTAGTTTTCAGTCCCCACATTCTATGACACCTTTGGTTATCAGTCCTCAGACCAAATGTCCGTTTGAATATTCGACGAATATTCGATTAAACAAACGGCATTGATTTTGATTTTTTTTTAAATCCCAAAACTACCCATCAACCATCACGTGTGTTGTGCGTCACCCATCCCCAACGGTCACCTCTCCTTCTTCCCCCATTTAAAAGAGTCACCTCTCCTTCTTCCTCCAATGACCACTTATTCTTCCCCTTCTCTTTCTCACTTCTTTATCCTCTCTGATTTAGTTGGCTTTTTTGTAGTTCAGTCCTTCTTCTTCTCACAAAGTCTGCCTCATCTCCCTCTCCAAGTCAGTCTTTCTTCCTCTTCTCCCTCTCTGCTTGAGTTTTTGAAATTCCCTATAACCGACAACAACACCGACCTTAACCAGCCTCTTCGAAGTGCATTCAATTGGATAATGTCTGATTTTGTAAGTATTTAGTGTTATTTGACTTATACACAAAGTGTTTGATGAAATGTCTAAACCAAACTGTTTTTGCATTTTTAGGTTTCAAGTAGCAATTTTGGTGCCACTTCAACCCCAATCCGAGAGTGTGGGTGCAAAAGGAGATGTCGAATTTATGTTTCCAAACGTGAGCAATCAAAAGGTCGCCGTTTTTTTAGATGCCCGGCATGGAAGGAGGAAGAGGACTGCGGTTTCTTTGAGTGGGTGGATGATAAGAACCACACCACCCTTGATTTAAAGTATCAGATGATTGAAGTTGAAGAGAGATTGAACCAGAAAATTGATCTCCTAGCTATAAAATTGATAAAGAGCATGAAATGGATAAATGTTGTAATTATTGCCCTACTTATTATGAACCTTGTTGTCTTATGTATGAAATGATCATTTTTTTAAGTTTATGAATTAACTATTATGCAGTGTGTATTATTGACAGATATGAATAATCATTTTTTTAAGTTTATGAGTTATTTTTTATGCATTCTGTTAGCAGCAGGTTTTTCAAGCATATATGTGATTAGTTTACACCAAAACTGTCTACAACACCTGTCAAAATCTGCTTGAATGTCCAGACCACCTGTTTTCAAAAATGTCAAAACAATCTCTCACATGCTTTAAAAAATGTCAAACCTGCTTGAGTAGTAGAACAACAAAGTGATTTTCAATAATCTGTTTAAAACCTAAACAACAAAGTGATTTTTAATAACAACTCAACCTGTTTAAACAATAAACATAAACCATTGTAAATAACATCTTATATATCCAAACATATATGTCAACCATTGTCTAAATACAAACAACATCTTCACACCATTGTCTAAACACAAGCAAAATGTTACAACCATGACATAACTGTTTAACCATATATCATAAAACTACAATCTTCACATCTTTGTTTAAAGACAGACAAAAAGTTACAACATTCACACACTATTCATCTGATCAAAATATCTTCATTTTGGTTCCTTTCACTGACTTCTTGAATTGAAACCAAACCTCATGGAGCAATTCTCTGAAATGTTAGCTGAAACCTGGCTTGAAATATGAGCATGTGACTCGGTATTAGCCACCACATTTGACTGACCATCAGCACCAGATTTCTTCTTTGTCCTGCATTGAGGAAAAATACAATTTCTAAGTATGCATGCATATTTAATTGAGTTGTTGAATTCTTAAATCTGAGTTGTAAATATACCTGCGCCTGGGAACCAATTTTCTGGGTGGTCTAGTCACTGCCTGTGATCCCACTGTCTGTGATCTTTGAATTTCTATGCATTTGAGAGATTCCTTACAACTTGACCTATGATGACCCCAATTGCCACATCTTCCACACTTATGCATTCCCTTTGTCTTCTTCAATTCATTAGGATCTCTGATCCTTTTCTTCTTTGGCCTGCCTCTTGGCCTGCGTGATTCAGGTGGGAGAACTGTGTATGGCAAGTGCACATGCTCCCAAAGAGCTCTATCCACTAGAGGGTTCACCCTCATCTCATATGTTGCACGGTATGTATCTATGAAGTAGCATTGGTCAATGAATTTAAGAATATCAAGCCCTCTAATTTCCTGGACCAGCGTAGTGGCATGAGAGCATGGCAATCCAGTTAACTGCCACCTGTTACAGCTACATGTCATGGCTTCCAGATCAACAACTGCCCGGTGGGTTGGTGATATTACCTCAGCCCTGTAATCATCTGATCTCCTAACAATGAACTGGTTTGTCATTTTCCTAACATCTTGTATATACTTCAACGCATTTGGAACCAGTGGATGTTTCCATCTTAACCCACACCTACGCCTGGTGTCTAGCTTCATCATAATCTTCTGTCTGATCATATCAATTAGCTCCACTACTAGGAATTCTCTAACCTCCCCTATGAAAGCATTGAAAGATTCTGAGAGATTGTTGGTGATGTAATGACACCTTCCACTTAGCCCAAATTGATGCCTAGACCACACTGCAGTGATGTCAGTTAGGTATTTGGCAGCACCTATATCAACACCTTTGATTCTCTCCAAAGCAATCTCAAATTCAAGTCTTGTAAATGATCTGGCCGCTTCCCAACTAGCTGTCTTATAGAATTCACCAGGCCATTTCTTGCAGAAATTTTTGTATATATGTCGCATGCACATTCTATGTTCAGATTTGGGGTAAACAGTGGCAATTGAACTCTGAATACCTTTATCCATATCAGAGAGGAACACCAAACCTTCTCTTTCTCCAATGGCTTCTTTCAAACACTCTAAAAACCAAGTCCATGTCTCAGCACTTTCCCCTTCACAAACTGCATAGGCTATAGGAAAAATGCCATGATTTCCATCAATTGAAGTGGCAGCCAGCAGAACACCTTTATACTTTCCCTTCAGGTGACAGCCATCCACACCAATCACTGGCCTACAGCCTACAAGAAACCCAGTGCTACATGCAGCAAAACAAATAAAAAACCTGAAAATAAAATAGACACAATTAATCAGCAAAAAACTGAAAGCAAAACATATCAAAATTCTACAAACAGAGCATACAATAACCATATTTCTCACCTTTCAAAGCAATAGTTTGGTGAGATTTTATACTTCACCACAGACCCAGGATTGAGCTTCAACAACTGATTATGTAAATCAGGAATCTGCTTGTATGAATCCTCCATCTTCCCATGGATCTTCTCCAAAGCCATCTCCCTTGCAGCCCACACCCTATGATAAGGGACTTTAATATTGAATTGCTTCTGAAGATCCTTCTGAAAATCAACAATTGACTTCTTGGCATTGCTCTTTACATTGTCCAGGATCTTGTCACAAATCCAGGCTGATGAAGCCATCTTGCTGTCCACCTTCTTCATATTACTGCACGTGTGTTTAGCATTCATTGTTTTCACTTGGAATGTCACACCATCTTGAAGGCGAGATGCATGCACCCTCCAAGGACACCCATGCATGGGACACCCAACAGTCACCCTCAACTGATCATTCTTCATGAATATGAACTCTGATTGCTTCGATATAACATACATTCTCAAGCATAATCTATACTCATCAACATCCTTGAATGTTGTCCCCACAGCAATTTCGGGAGCATCTTTGTCAATCTCCACCAACTCACCTTCATAATCTTGTACGCCCTCTGACATAGACTCATCAGAACCAGGTGGGACACTATGATAACTGTCAGATGTCTCCACTTGGTCTGAATCTCCAAAGGAAGAGGCAGTCCTTGCACCATCAATTTCATGTCCACTATTGCTCTGTTCCCACTCCTCATCATGATCAATTGCAATTTCCTCATCATCATATTCTTGAATTGGCTTTGACTGTTCAACAGAGGGCTGAATTGGCTGATCTGACTCTCTATCTGATGTTTGAAAATCAAGTTGATATGGATCTGCAACAGGCTGATTTGACTCAGCATCAGAATCTATATCTCCATGATACCTTGCATCAACAGGCTCTTCATCAACAGGATTAACAGGCTCTGAATCTGAGCCATCTTCATCCAAGTTAACCATTGAGGGGGAACCGACCTGTTTAGATGACTGGGCATGATATCTTGCACTCATTTGCCTTAAAGATTTCCTTCTAGGAGACATAACTTGTTTCCCACCCTCTTCTACACTAAGCCAGATACTAAATTTTCTTGTAACTGAGTTCTCTCTAAATAGTTTTGACAATTGGATATCAGTAGTGAGCATCTCATACTTAAGGGGACTAGATTTTGAAATCTTCATATAAAAAACAACATTGTGCCCAGCAGCCCATTGAGACACATAGATTACTTCCTCTGCTAATGTTAGCATGTTGCAATGCTCTTCATTCATCATTACTGTCTTCTGCTTTGCATACATATATTTCTGCACCCCCTTCTTTGATGTTTTCCAAAAGCCACCATGGTAAAATGTGATCTTGTATGGTGTCTCATCCATTATAGCTAAACAATTACATATGATTTCACATTAATTTACTTGAACACAGGAGAAAACGTCATAAAATTCATAATATACAAGATCATAATAACTTAAATTAAACTCATGCCCTAACTTAACATAAACAGTTAGCAATTATGCCCTAAACAAACAGCAAATATTCCCTAAAATGAAGCACATTTTGTTTGGCTGATGATAACAAAAACCCTTAAACCCCCTCCCTCCCACCCTACTCACTGTTAAGAGCATCTCAAATCAATCCCCACTTAGAACAATCTTTCATAAAAATCATAATGACATTACAAATAATTAATAAATCATATCAATCCAATGATCATTATCTAACGATGAGCTGAACCCTAAAAAACAAATATTTAGGGATCATAAAAAGATTAGAGTAAGAACATCAAAAAAATTGATGAAATTGGGATCCATGTTGACAACCAACCGATGAACATGAGAAAATGAAATCGAGAGTCCCTCGTAATCAAACAATGAATCGGTTTCAAACAAAGAGATAAAAATGAGAGACAATCCAAATAAAAACAGGGATAAATCGATTGTACCTTTGTTGTTTATCAATGGCGGAAAGAAAGCCTTCAATCTCTGTTGGGGAAAACAGTTTATTTGGTTAGAGGTGTGTGGGGTCTGTGGGGACGAAGGGTTTTTTGGTCTGGGGACTGTGTGTTTCACTTAGGGTTTTCAATGGGTGGGTATTTTAGACATTTCAAGTATCTGTTAGCATAAAACAAACGGACGTTTTGTCCGGGGACTGATAACCAACAATGTCATAGAATATGGGGACTTAAAACTAAATATCCAGAATGCAGGGATCGATCCCTAAATACCATACTTTGTAGGGATTTAAAACTAAAAATCCCTTTTTATTATTATAAATGTCATGAAATGTCACTAAAAATTTATCTATTATAAATGTCACAGCTTTCTCGGATTGGAAGACCTCACTCATTGGTACCGAGGTGAACAGTCCCATAGATCTCCTAGCTCCTTGGTGAATCGAGGACAGTGAGGAATCCATCCATCCAGGTTCGTTGGGGGACGAACTTCACGATGCTACCCGGTTAGATATGCTATCAGAACTGAATTCTCTATATTTAAATAGTCTCCTCATTAAGGACTACGAGACTTTCTTGGGGCCCTTCTGCATCTGGTTGGGGATGCATGGTAGCCTGCCTGCCTTTCCCTTCTAATCTTTTGTCGAAGTACCCTTTAGAGATGTCTCATCTTTTTATAAATCTTTTTTTTTTTTTTTTTGTATAGCAATACAAAATTTAACTTTTACCTTTCAAAAATAAATTATTTTTTCGAAATGTAAAACATTATGTTTATTGATAATCGAGTTCCAAAAAAAGAAAAAAAAAATTTCTGGGAATCAAAATGTGTTCCCAAAATGCACCCTAAACCTAATTAAAAACACCCAAAGCATAATTAATCAAAGTGAAAAGAGAAACAAAGAAACTCCCAACAATCACTATCTCACCTATTTCCTTCTCTATAAGTCAGACACGCAGGATTCCGAAACAATCTTTGAATCCTTGGTCATTGGCTTCTCCACGACAACCACGCAGTGCAACTTATCCAACAAGAATGTCCAACCCATATAATAGTTCGCCGTGATGGGCACATAAAGAACAACATCAAAAGCGTACCTTCCCTTATCGTCGGGCGAAGCGAGGAGAATCTCCTTCCAGTGGTTAAAGCCAACCCCCACAAACGTTGTCCGGACCACCGCAGTGCTGTGCCCCGGCAGATGGAGCTCCTCCGGCATGAACCCGGAGCCGAGATGGTTGGTATTGTGGTACAAGTCGATGTTGCCATTCACGTCGCTCTTGGATTTCGGGTGGATTGAGATGCGACGTCTTTTGTTAGGATTTGTGATGGAGATGTCGATCTCGACTTTTGGAACTACTGTCGACGTGAGATTTAATTCTTTTATGTTCATGCGAACAACGTTGAAGCGGGGCGAGTCCCATGATCCCGAGATGATGAGGGCAATGAAGATGGCAAATATTCCTACAACGAATATAGTGAAGGCTGACAAGAACACTTTCTCTCCCATGGATAAAGAAGGCTCTTTTTTCCTCGTTTGTGATGGTGGCGCCGGAGTGAATGGTGGCGTTGTCATCTCTGCCGATCAAGGTTTGATGAGAGGAATAATATAAAAAAAATTGATTTAGGGTTTGCTTGGGGCGGCCGGTTTATAGGGCTATATACTATTGATATCCGAGTATATCTTTATTCTTTATAGGGTAAAATGTGTTTGGACCCCTTGAAGTTATCTAAACCTGCAAAAACACCCTCTATAGTTCAAAAATATGCATTTACACCCCCTGCAACTTGATTTTCTATTAAGATAAGATAAAAGTACTATTTTACCATTTTAATTAAATCTTTATCATGTTTTCACTTTTTTTTGTGGGTTGTTTTCACCTTTTAATTAATTATTATGTAACTTAATTATTACAAAAATGCACCAAGATGTATTTGAAGAATTAATTATTGTATAAGTTAATTTTCATAAAGCATATCTAGAATTAATTAATTGATTTTTTCTATTGATATTTGATAGTTAAGGATAAAACAATAATTTTAAATTATTTTTATCACATCTTAATGAAAAAATATAATGGCAGGGGGTGTAAATGCATGTTTTTAAACTTTAGAGGGTGTTTCTGTAGGTTTTGAAAACTTCAAGGGTCCAAATGCATTTTACCCTTCTTTATATCTTTTACGGTTTTACCGGATCCGATTTATATGAGAAAAAAATATTTAATGTCGCAAATTCACATATTGACATTCGCCCAATTGATTAGTCAAATATTGCAATTATTTCAGCTACACCAATTTAAGATTTTATTTTAAATTTAAATAAAAAATCAAAACAATATATTGAATATATTGTTTCTAGTACTTACTTATTAATGGAAAGTGACCAAATTCTTTCAATTGTTTTTTACCCTCCCATAAATATATCAATTATTTTATCCTATTTGTCAAAAATTAAATATTTCAAATTAGATTGAGATAAATCATAAATATATTTTAAGATTTAAAAATTAAATTTAAATAAAACATATCAATATATTAAAATTTTAGTAATTAAAAAATAAAGATATTTATTAAATCTAGCTAAATTGAATTCTATAAATTTTTATTTTCTTTTTGACCCACCCATGAAATTAGTAATCACTCAGGCCCTGATTAGTTCGTGTGCATTTTTTAGATGGATTTATTTTACCAGGAAACATTTTATCAAGAAGCCAGATTTTATTAGACTGTTTGGTTCGCTAGTCAATTTCTCAAAAGAATCATGTTCCACTGTTTAGTTCACACGTGAAAAATGATAAAAAATTTGATTTAAATGTCTAGAATACCTTACTATTATATATATACTTCACACATGGAAAGTTGAATTATAGAACTCCCCTAAAACTATCAAATGATGAAATATTCATAACCCAAAATAAAACATATTATATCAATTATAATAATATCTAAACCCATCTAGAAAAATAAAAAAATGAATTAAAAAATAAATCAGTATCTAATACATAGTTAAAATTTCCACATCATATATATAAATTATAACAGAAATTTCTTAGTTATAAAATCAAAATGACTATATAAACCCGTTATGTAGGCGGTGGGTAAAACAGGAGGCTATTTATTTAATAAAGGATATACATAGTAATTTGAATTTTTTTTTTTTTGAAATGGTAGGCATTGTCATTAATGTGTAATTAGAATGTCTGAATGGGGGATGAGAGTAATAGAAGAACATAAAGGCAATAAAGTGAAGAAAAGGGTGCTCGGTGGATGAGAGTTCACCTGGCGGCTCATCTGCATCTAGCTATACTCCTCCAGAACTAGCCTGTCTCCATCGAACTGAACCCCCGCTGCTCCAGCTAGGTGAATACCCCACTCCTTGATAAACATGGTGGCCGATTGCCACAAATTTTCGATGTAGAATCTTCGTCCTTTGAACACCGCCTCGTTGCGAGCTAGTCATAGGGCCCACATACATGCAGGTACGATGGACCGGGCCACGTCTCCTTTGCATGATTTATCTCCGCGGTTAACTAGAATCTCAGCCGCTTCCCATAATGATTCCACGTTCTGCACTGACCTGAATCTAGGCGATAGGATCTCAAACTGCGTCCAAAGTGATGCTACAATGGAACATGACCCAAATAGGTGGTCCACTGTCTCCGCGACGGGACATCCAAATAGACATCTATCGTCGGTGTTTGTAATCAACTTTGCTCTTCTCTCTTTGGTCACTAGGCGCTTCTGATATAGTAGCCACATAAATCATTTATCTTTGAGAGGAATTTTGAACCCCATATCTCATGGTACTTTGGTGCTGTTGCTGGAACTGGCTGAATTTTCCTGCACCACCATCTATATGCCTGTTTGGTGGTGAAGCCTTTGTGTAGATTGGGTCCCCACGGTACCCTGTCGGGCGCGTCGGTGCGCATAAGGCAATTTTGAAGCTGGGCACAACACTCCATCAGCTGTAATTTGATTAATTTGTAAAAAGGTATACTAGTCAATTTAAGATTCTTGGTGGAATTTGACATTACCACAAAAAAGGTGGGAATTTCAATCCACCCTATTTTTCCACATGCCTCAATTTTAATTTCATTGGGGCCTATAATTACCATCAAAATTACTACTAGCCAAACATTGGATTTTTCAAACTTTTTGGTAATCTCACAGGGAATCAAATTTCATCCCAGAATGACACAAACCAAACGGGAAATATTATCTGTTTGTTTAATTTTAAGATTTTAAATCATCTTTACACAAATCAAAAATATATTTTAAAATTTTAAAATCATATTAAGTAAATCGTATTGATATATTCAATTTGAATAATTCAAAAGATATTAATTACGAGCGCTGTTACACACAGATCCATTTTCAACCCCAATTCCAACCCTATATGCGTCGATAGAAAATTAATAATGCATATGCTTCGAAAGAATTTTTTTACATTTTTTATAAATGCATTCATGCAATTCATTGAAGTATATGCTTTCATTTTTTATAAAAGTATATACCTCATTAGATGAAGTATATTATTTTTAAAAAATTTGAAACACATGTAGACCGAAATTGAGGCTGAAAATTAAATGAGGCTTAACATCACATTATCCATTAATTAAATCTATCTTATTTGAATTCTATAAAGTAAAAAGTGCATAATTACGTGACATACAAATTTATTATCTTATATGTTAAATGGTTCAGCATTGTATAAATATTTCGTTTATATTGAGTTCTTATATTAATATATTATTTATATCTTATGTATTTAAGTTCACGTACATTTGTATTGTGTATAAAACTAATTGCATATATAACGTGTGTACTCAATTTTTTTTATTTTTATTTTTTTTGCTTGGTACGTGTGTACCCAATTTGCTGTAATACTCTTTGTATATTGCAATATGGTTCAAATTCTAATTGGCTAATTGAAACTCCATTTGCATCGTTGTCTCCATTTTAAACATAGTTTATAACACATGGTTAAGCAGCCATTATAAGTCAGTGTAGAGGTCAAAATTGGTGGAACTAATATTTTATTGTCATGTGTAAACCAAGTAGGACGCCAAGAGACTGAAATGTGTTGATATGTGTCCTCAGGAGAGCAGCTCCTGTGTCAACACACACCACTACACCATCGCCAGGTCGGGTAGAAGACCCTCTTTATCCTCGTCCAAATACGCAGGATATGTAACGACTATGACTTTTCTAAGCCCTTTTGTTTCACAAGTATGTGTTTGGTGCCTTGGGTCATCTTTTTATGATAATTTGGAAAACTTCTGATTCTCAACTTTTTAGAAGTAAATATATGATTGCCATTCTCATAGCGTAAGTTTTTTTAACTCATCTATCGGATCATCAATCAGAATTAAACCGATCATGTTGTAGCTGTTTTTGTGTCATATGCGCAATTGGCCTGGGACCCTATCCAAGGTCGGCTAATCTTATTTAACTGGCCTCCAAGCAGCTGAAGTATAGTATATGGCGGTTTTTCTCCTATTTAAAGTACCTCCGAAAACTCAACGAAAGTAGCTGACGGTTTTTGGAATAAAGTGCAGAAAATATTGGATTTTGCAGATCTTTCGAATTTACTTGATTTGTTGCTTAGAGTGCAAGTCTTGCACTTACTGGGGCCTATAAATACCTATTCTCTGATACCATAACCCTAATTCAGAGTCCTCTCTCTCTCTCCTTCTTATTCAAACCCCTAGAAGGATTTTTAGGGTGATTTGTGAAGAAAATCCTTAGGGGATCAAGGTGAGCCCCTCTTGCTTCATTCTCAAAATATTTTATCTTCTTTTATTCACGGTTAAGCACCAATGATAGTGTTATATATTGTGGAGCCTCATGATGTGCGCAGAGTATTGTCGGTGCTACATAGGGTCAGACGGTGTCTATTATGATATCTGTAGATCCAGGGTACAAGAGGTGTTTATTAATGAGAAATGTAGATCTAGGAGGGCACATGAGATGTCTATTCACGAGATCTGTAAATCTAGGACACATGAGGTGTCTATTCGCGAGATCTGTAAATATAGGACATAGGAGGGGTGCTTATTCGTGTGTTATGAAGATCTAGGACACAGGAGTTGTCTATTCGAGTGGGAGCAATGGATTCTAATAAGGAATTATCCAAAATCGAGAGGTTTGATGGCACAAACTTCAATTACTAGAAGATGAGGATAGAGGATCATATGTACCAGAAAGATCTTTATCAACCGCTGATAGAGAAACCAGAAGAGATGGAGCAAGCGACGTGAGATTTGTTAGATCGGAAGGCTCTTGGCTCAATGAGGACAACTTTGTCAAAGCATATTGCCTTCAATGTCAAGAAAGAGACATCCACAACTGCTCTCATGGCCAAATTGTCCAAGATATATGAACAACCTTCTACGACAAATAAGGTACGTCTCGTTAATAAATTATTCAATATGAAAATGACCGAATATTACAATTTCAAGGAGCATCTCGATGAATTTAATGAAGTTACGAATCAATTAAATTTAGTCGGTCTCATTTTCAATGATGAGATCAGTGCTTTATTGATCCTCTGACAGTTTCCCAAGAGATGGAATGGCTACTGTTACCATGATAAGTACCTCTACAGGAAAGAAGAAATTGAAGTTTGATAATGTGGTTAATATGATTATGACATGGGAGACCAGGAGACAAGCATATTGTGGTTCCACTTTCATATCGGCAATGAATGTTGATAGTAGAGGCAGAAGTTCAAACAAGTATAATAGGCGTGACAGATCAAAATAGAGGAACGACATATCCAAATTAAGAAACCCAAGAAACTCCAATAATAATCAAAACCAAAATGGAAAGAAGATTATTGAGTGCTGGAATTGGACATTAAAGAAATCAGTGCAGGTCTGAGAAGAAAGACACATACAACAAGAACGAATCCAATGATCTTTTAGAAGAATCAAATGATGCATTGATTTGTTCTATGGAGAACAAATTTGATTCTTGGGTGATGGATTCTGGTGCATTGTTTCATGCCACCTCAAACAAAGATCTTCTAAAAAATTATGTCCCAGGTAGCTTTGGGAAGATATATCCTAGTGATGATCAACCCTGTGATGTGGTCGGTAAGGGTAAAGTGCAGATCAAGCTGAATGACTTTGTGTGGGAATTGAATGATGTGAGACACATCCCTGACTTAAGAAAGAACTTGATTTCAGTTGAACAGCTAGCAAAGGATTGCTATATGTAAACCTTCAATGGTGACAGTTGAAAGGTTTCAAGGGGCTCCTTGATCATTGCACGAGATAAGATGACTGGTGCTCTTTATGTGACAACTGATGCTTGCAGTTCAATTGTAGTTACTAAGAGTAAGGATGATCCTAATCTATGACATCAAAAACTGTCACATGAGTGAAAAAGAACTTTAAGTCATGCACTCGATGGGGAGACTATCAGGATTGCAATCAATTGATATCTACTTATGTGAGAGTTGTATATTTGGAAAGCAGAAGATGATCAGATTCAAAACATGTGGCAAAACTCTAAAACAGAATAAGCTTGAGTTGATTCACACAAATGTTTAGGACCTGCTGTTTTCTCATCCATTAGCGGAAAGTTATATTTCATGTATTTCATTGATGACCATCCAGGAAGGTATGAGTTTACTTCTTGAGACAGAAATCAGAGGTGTCTGAGGTGTTCAAAAAGAGGAAGGCAATGGTGAAAAATGAAACAGACTTGAGAATTAAGAGACTGTGGTCCGATAATGGTGGGAATCTGAAGACACCAGTTTCAAAAAGTTTTGTTATGATTGTGGAATCATAATAGAGAAAGGGGGCGTCTATCCCCACCCATATTTTGGCTGATCCTCCCACCTTAAAAAAAAAATTTCAAGTTGTCTTCAAACATTAAACCCACCAACCTACCTATCCCCCTCTTTCCCATGCGATCTCTCTCTCACCACTTCTCACTCACTTGTAGATCACAACACCTCAGTCGACACTCCGTAAAATCGTTGTCTGTCAACTCTCCGGACCCCTAATGAGCCACACGTCCTCGTGTGGGGCCGCACCCACCATCGTGAAAAGGACAGGCTTTGATACCAATTGTAATGCCCCAGGCTTACACAACAAGAAATTGTCCACTTTGTCCCAAAATGGGCTCACAGCTTTAAAATGCATCTTGGTGTGTAAGAGCTGCGCTAGCATATAAGCACAGACTATCTTCGGGCGCGTCTATCCCCACCAAGCTTTTTCCTTACCCCACCAATTGGAAAAAAAACCCGGTGTTTTTTCTGTTCCCACCGATCCGGCTAGGTCGACCAAACTTGGTCGTCACTTTAAGTTGTGGACAACCGAACTTGGTCGCCATTTCAAGTTTCGGGCGACCGAACTTGGTCGAACATGATTTGTAAGAAAGTTTATAAATTTTTTCTTGAAAATCTAATTCCATGACGTGTATCCTCTTTGGATCTTTCATGCCACTCCAAGTTTGAGTTGTAATATAGGGAGAATCAATCATTATTCTTAAATGCAGAATATAAGAACAATTTTTTTTTCCAAAAGTGACGGATAAATTTTCAAAAGCCAGATATAAAATGTGTTTGGATCAACTAGTAGGTTTTTTTTGTTTTCAAACAAAGAATCCGCTTAACTACGAATTCAAACAAAGCTTAAAATGATATATATTTGTCTAATAAGATATTTTTCTATACAACTTTGAATTAATTGAAAGTATACCTACTTACATTTTTTCAATCCCTTAGCTATTGTTTGGATAAAAGAATAAATGTAGAATATGATGGATAAACCCAAAAAAAAATTTGTTTACAAAGAATAGGTAGATATAGTTCTAGACTCTGTTCGACCAATTTCAATTGTCTAAAATCCGAAATGGCGACTAAGTCTGGTCGTTCAAAACCTGAAATGACGACCAAGTTCGGTCGACCTGAATTGATGCGAATAGTCAAACATCGTTTTTTTTTTTACGGTGGGTTAAGTGAAACGCTTGGTGGGGATAGACGCGCCCACTATCTCCTCCCATTAGGTGATGTGGGACTAAACACTAAACCCTCACCTAATCCATGAGCCTCTTGAGACTGTTGGGCCTCCCCCTCAATGGGCCGGGTGTCGCAATGGGCAGTCGGGTTGGGCTTTGGGTGTTCTGTTAATTTCAAATGGTAAAATTGAATAAAAATGTTTCTCAATCATCTCCTACTTTTATAATGGTAATAATTAATCCACATGTACACGTGAATTATTTTCAATGTTATTTGTGATTATCAATTTGTTTTGATTATTAGATTAAATGGTTGTAGGGTCAAAAAATGGTGCTCACAAACTATGCTCAATGTACCAGCGGCCCATTACTCGATTAGCGAGTGCCCACGACCTAGATGGCCCACCACATGTGGATCACGCGCGCTTGGCCTATCGAACCCTCCAAACCCGACAACCGGGCATCAATCCAAGTCTGTATTTCATAATTCAAATTTTCAATTAAGCATCATTGACGACTGATTTTCTAAATCCCTACAAATATATTAAATCTAGAGTTATCATCTAATTGATTATATGGAATCATAACAATATATCCTGGATTTAAGAGAATCATCAATTGATCACCAAAAATTATGTGTATTTATCAAATGATAATGACAGCAATTTCTGCAACTATTTGATATAATTCATAACCAACTTCCTAAATGGGGATCTCACCCCATCTGCCCGATGGAAGGAAGATCCACCATTTATTCTAGGGCATTCATGGCAGTACTATAAATAGGGAACCAGTTCTCTCTATTAAGTTATGTGAAAATTATTTTTGCAACAACCCTAAATTGTGCACTAGACTGACTTTAGCATCAGAGGGTGTTTCACAGGTCACCCTCAACCTTATTTCCAATGACACTTGAGGAGGAGGATCATCAGTGACACAGTGGAGGCCATCGAGAGCGGAGCAAATGGATCTTGTCAACCCGAACCTAGATCATCATTTTCTGCGCCTCCAATGATAAAATCATAACTTTATTAAAAACATAAATTTATATTTATAATTGCATAAATTTAAATTCATATGTTGCATTATATCTTATTAATTTATTAAAAATTACAACTAAATTTATATGATAAAATTTGGATTGCTAAATTTCACATATAATATTATATTTTTGTCAAATATCAATTCATAATATAATTTCAAACAAAAATAATTGTTGTACGCGTATATGCTTTTGGTAAAGGAACGAAATACTCAAATTTACCAAGAAAAAATATTCACATGGTTTTTATTATGAGCATTGTTACATGCCGTTTTCATATAGAAGAAGATAAATGTTTCCTAACTACATACATTTCCATGGGATACATGTGACATTTTTTTTTTCTTCCAAACTGATATATTTCGTGTTACAAGGTCATTCGCAACATTGGAACACAACTTTTTCATTATAAATGTCACAAAAAAAAAACTTTTCATATGTGTACTAATAATCAAGTTTCAAAAAAGAAAAAGAAAAAAGATGAACCCTAAACCTAATTAAACACCCAAAACATAATTAATCAAAGTGAAGAGAGAAACAAAGAAACCCCCAATTAAGAATTACCATCTCATGAATTTCCATCTCTATGGTTGTCCGTCACATACATGCATGACTCTCAAAAGACGACTGGGACTTCGAGGATGTTGAGACATGGCTCCAGTGGACCCTCCCACCAGTCTGAGGGAAGCTTCTCCGGGGGCGATTGCGTGAGCTGAGGAGGGGACTTTTCGGGCCCTGGAACAGATGTCTATGCTCTAGAAGGAGCGAGATGACTTCCAAAGGTCGGTGACACGGTGGTAGGCGTGAGAGCTGGACTATGAAGCATCCATCCATGACCTTGAGGGGCAGATAGATGCCGGGCTGAGGATTACCACCATCAGTGATGCGAAGCTTCGGATCCGTTTGGTTTCATGTAGTTTAATTTTTTAAGGATTTTCTATTACAAGGAAAAGTTTTCCTGGAAAATGAAATTCATTTCCAGCATTTGGTTGTATTGAAATTATTTTACGGAAAATGATTTCAGTTGTTTGTTTTCACGTAAAATATTAGTCTTCTAGTGTTTGGTTCTACAAATATGTGAAATCTTATTTTTCATCTGTAGGCATTAATATCAAATTATGAATAAAAGATATAATAACTATAAACAGATCAAAATCATTGATAAATTTTATTAAAAAATTAGTATTGCATTATATTTTGTTCAGAATAAAGATATCTGCTATGTTTACCTTACTTATGGAAAATGTCTAGCACAAAAAAGTTCAAATACCATGTAAATCCAAATTTTAAATTTAAATTTCAAAGTGAGATCAAACTAGAAAATATATGAGATATTTAGATATCCTATAGTTACTTTAGGATATTCTGAGATAAATTTGATCAATTAAATTTACATCGAACATATTTTAAAATTCTTTGAAATTTGATTTTTAGTTACAAAAACTATTTTTAGTTATGAGATATAAATCATTTTATAATTTTTTCTACATATATATCCTGAAATCTCTCTAATTAAAATCTGAATATTTATCATAAATAAAAAAACTATTAAGATTTAATTAAATCTAAAAAATTTAAATATTTTAGAAACAATTTTTTTTATATTTAAAAGATGTAAAAATACATTTTATTTAATTAGATGATATTTTCTAAAATTTAAAATTATTATTTATAATTTAAAAATAAAAAGAAGGTTAATGAAACTTTTGAGAAGTTATGATATATGGAGTTCTGAATCTCTGAAAAACGGCATACAAACCCTCAAGGCGGATGTCAAAATCTGGATTTGAAAGCGGTTAAAGAAATAATTTTTCATAACCGTTTTTTTCTAAAGCTACCAAACATCCCTATGTAACTACTTTTTTTGAAAATTAGAGTTTTCAGATACTTTTACGTCGAAACAAACGGACTCTTTGTTGAAAGTATTTCGGCGTATTCGCATCACTACCAATCCTCCACTACTCGAAGATTCTTAGCTCCGCTTAACTCACCCAAATGCTCGCAACCCCAGCGAGAAAGGATCCTCATTCATTCTTTTATGCTTTGTTGTGTCATCTCCCACATATTTTCAAGGTAAAATGTTGTCCCTTTAAACACCACCGTGCTCCTTACATGTCAAATAGCCCTAGCGCACACCCAAATTAAGGATAGGAATACCTTACCATACTTTATCTTGTAGTTATACTTGTATTCTATTGTCATTGTGTTGTTCTCTCTACAGTCAGCCAACTAATTATTTGTATCAGGTTTTGTATCAGATTGTTTTATCATATAGACGATCCTTATATAAAGATTGACTTTGTAAGTGACGAGGTTGTTTAATTGTCACTGTTCCTCTCTCACCTAACCCCCGGTGCCTTTTTGTCGTCGGAGATGTCTGAAATTCCGGCATCTACTCCGGTCCAACCTTCCCACCTTTCCCCTCCTGGGGTTGGTGGTTCCCACCCTCCCAATTTGCCTCCTCCTTCACCCACCCCTCCTCCACCTTCTTCAAATCCCCTCCCAAACCTTATCTTTCCCCCCTCCTCATTTATTCCCTCTGGAGATGAATCAGTGGTTCCTCAACAGAGGATAGCCACTACACAACCTCCAATCCCAATCAAAACCAAAGAGAAGGTTCAAGAAAGTCATCATAAGTCTGTCCTTCACAAGGGAGAGATGGGTGCCCAAGGTATTAACACCAGCCAGGCCACAGCAAAGGGAAACGCTCCCAAAGCTTTCACCTCTGCTGCACAGCCAAAACAGAAGAACTACTTCAAAGCTCCCCCTGCGTTGGTTGCCCAAACTACCAGATCGTGGAGTGATTTATTCCATGGTACGTCTGAGGACGTCCGCGCGTCATCTCTGACCTACACTGAACCTTCAATGGTTGATGGGGTTCCTGTGGTGGAAATTGACGAATCCGACTATGAAAGTGCCTTAGATCGATGGAACCTCGCGGTGGTGGGATATGTTATAGGTAAAACTCCGATCTACACTCCTTTTCTTCAATTCTTTATTAAGCTGTGGAAACCAAAAGGAGAGTTAAAGCTTTTTCTGAAAGGCAATGGCTTCTTCATTGTTAAATTTTTCCTTGAAGAAGATCTCCGAAAAGTGTTGGAGGGAGGTATGTGGTCCATGGACAACAGGCCTTTCATCATTCAGCGGTGGACACCATCTGTCCGAATGGAACAGGAAAGATTAACCTCTCTTCCAATCTGGATTAAATTTCCCCACTTACCAGTACATCTCTGGACCAAAGAATGCCTTGGGAAATTGGCTAGTGTGGTAGGCACCACCCTGTATTTGGATACTGCAACTCAGAGGGGTATAAGCATCTCGTTTGCGAGAATCTGTGTGGAGATTGAAGCCAGCAAACCCTTCCTGACTCAGTCTGTGTCAATTCTAAATCAGGTGGCCGAGAGACTTTTCTAATAGTTTATGATTGGAAGCCTCAAGCGTGCCCTAATTGCCACACATTTGGCCACGATGGCGCGATGTGTAGTAAAAGGACCCTTTCTCTACCACCGACTGTTCCCATTGAAAACAACAAATTGAAGAAGCAACTCCCACTAAACCAATCATTGAGTGATAAAGGAAAAGACATGGTGGGGCAAGCTAACACCAATGGAAACCAATTTCAGTCTCCTAAGAAGCCAACCAAGCATAAAGTTCTCTCGGATGCCATGAAAGAATTTGCACAACAGAAACAGTCTTCTCCGTGGAACACCAAGTCATCACACAATCAATTCCATCTCCTACAGCAAGGGACTAATGCTCCCCTGCAAGCACATCAGGAAACATCCTCGACGGACCCCAAACACCAGCAATCCTCAGGTGCCGGTGAGACAGTGATTTTGGGGTATCCAACTAGTGCAAATGCTGTCTCTAAAGATCAACATGCTGCCCAGGTTGTCTCTGGGGATATAGCGAGTTCTCACATCACATTAAAACAGGGGACCTTGGGTGTCCCAGTCTCAAGTGAACCTGTTCTTGCCAAGAATGACCATGATACTCAAGTATCAAAAATACAAGGGAGTACCATGAATAATGTTGTTGCAAGAGTTTTGACTAAGACCCCCTCTAATGGGACTCCGGCGGTTATGGCCCGTGAGAATCTAGAGGAGGTCTTCCCTCCATCTTTCATGTTTGACCCTGGCATTTCCCTTGAGGTTTGCGTTGGCGACAACTGGGAACCTAATGTGCCACAAAGCAGCCAGTCTCTGCTAGGAGCAGGAGATGTCCGGAAAAAGAAACAAAAAAAATCAGTGGATATTTCCTCTAAGCAGATTGCTATAAGGTACACTAACTGGAAGTCTAAGAATGCATCTAAAAGCTCCAAAGATGGCTTGGAGCTTTCTGAATCTCGTGTTATCTAGGCTTTTGCCTAAAGCTTTTCTTATCCTCCCAATTTGTTTAATGGATTGTCACTTCTGGAATATTAGGGGGATCAACAGCAAGGAAAAGCAACGAGATGTTAAGAATTTTTTTGTACAGCATAGTTCTCCTCTGATCAGCTTAGTGGAAACAAAGGTGCATCAAGCTAGAGCCTCACTTATTCGTGGGTGTAGTGTAACAATGGGGAGTGGGATTAGCTGGGGTTTCTCGCACACAGGTGGGTGAGAATGCCATGCATATCATGGAGTATGATACAGTTCATTAGCTCGGGCTTGGATTGACATCTTACCGGTTCGAAGCTTTTGTTTGGTTTGTATTTTGTTTATCTTTTTTCTATCTCTTTTATCCATTGTACGCAAATTCGGACATGATCTGTTTTGATATTATGATGGAAATAGATATGTTCAAAAGTTCCTAAAAAAAAAAATTACAGTATAAGAATATTTTGTTAATTTCTACCATGTTGACTATTAGTATGAATTAATATTTATTAACATATCAATAGGATTGAAAAAAGAAAATACAAATTATTAATCCTCTTTTTTTCCCTCATGGTTTGGGCTTTTGTCATTTCTTCCATACCGGAGGACAGGGAAAACACTCCTAGCGTACCCTTATTAATTCGAAAAGGTGAGAGAGTGTAAACAGGGGAGAGAGGGAGTCTGTTGTTGGTGATGGGACGTAACTGCCAGCACTGGATTAAACCGATTTCAAATGTATTTTCAAATCACAAAATGAACCGTTCGATTCAACGCCCATCTATCAGACAGTTAACAGCCTTTGCAGCACGGGTGAATTCAGTCCACACGGTCCGCATGCAATCGGTTCTCCATGACTATTATATACACATAAAAAATGATTTAGATAAATGTTCAAATAATATGTATATTTCATAATATCTAATTTAAGTTCCAAATATAAAATTATGTTTTAGTGAGACTAACCTGATGATGTAAAATATGTTGTTCTGATGAAGGAATTGCCCTAAATGGGCCTTGCTACAAAAAAAAAATAATAAAATCATGCTTGTTGAAATTAAATAACGCATTTTATTTTAAATTATATTTGGAAAAATAATATATATTTGAAATTTAGCAATTCAAATTTAACCATACAAATTTAATTAAATTTTTTAAATAAATTAATAAGATATGACACGACGTACGAAAATTAAAAATATGTTATTATGATATCTAAATTTATGTTTTTATGAAAGATATTATTTTAACACTTAATCTAATAATAAAAAAAAATTAATGGTCACAAATAAAATTGAAATTAATTAACTTGTGATGCACGTGTGCATTAACTAGTACTACTACAAAACAATAGGAGCTGAAGGGGACACATTTTAAGTCAATTTACCCTTTGAAATTAATACAACTTTACTTTTATTTTGCAACAATCTTATTTAGCAATACAAGACTTTTGGTAGGCTTCGACATGCTTGAAGAAAAAGGGAGACAAGAGCAAGTCTGGTAAAGAATTGGGTTATTTAACGTGCAAGGAACGAGGTGGTGTTTAAAAGGATGACATTTTACTTTCAGAGAGAGGCTAAGAATGGACGATGGGTGCTTTGGTAGTGATGAGAATACATTGAATATTCGCCTGTATTTTTGCTCGACTTTTCTGACCAATCTTTTGTTCGACTTTTTTTTTTTTTTAGTATGGCAATGACTTCGCCTGTATTTCTCAGCTACATTTTAGACATTTTTTTATTTTGATTTAATATTGAAATTGAAATGTTCACATTATTCTTTCAAAACAATATTATTTATAGCCACTTTTGATTTTTTATAACAAAATATTCTTTGTTATTTTTAATATAAGAATAAATAATATTTAATACATGTAATATATAAGCTATTCTATTTTATTAAAACATTTCAAATCCCATTTTATGTATTATTGTAGACACACACAAAAAAAAAAAAAAAAAAAAAGAAAAAAAAGAAAAGAAAATAAAAAGATTTAGTCAAAATTAATTAAAATAAAATCAAATCAAATAAATAAATGAATAAAGAAAAGTCAACAAAAAAATTTTTCCTAACTACCCACACCCCTAAAACTACCCATTACCTAACTACCCACACCCCCTAAAACTACCCATTACCTTGTATAACCACCCACCCCTCCCTTCCTCTATAAATAGGAGGGAGGGGGGGAGAGAAAAAAAAAAAAAAAAAGAAGGCAAGGAGGAAGAAAGGCAAGAACAAAAAAAGGCCTAAGGGAGAGAAGGAAGAAAGCAAAAAAAGCAAGAAGAAGAAGAAAGGTGGGGAAAAATCCAAGGGAGAGATATACAAACTCTCCCTCGATTCCACCTTCTTCTTGAAGAATCCACCAAAAGAAGAAGAAGAAGAAAGGTGGGGAAAAATCCAAGGGAGAGATATACAAACTCTCCCTCGATTCCACCTTCTTCTTGAAGAATCCACCAAAAGAAGAAGAAGTCAAGAAAGCCAAAGAAGAAGAAAAAGAAAAGTGTGGAGAAAATCCAAGGGAGAGAAATACTAACTCTCCCTCGATTCCACCTTCTTCTTAAAGAAAAGTGTGGAGAAAATCCAAGGGAGAGAAATACTAACTCTCCCTCGATTCCACCTTCTTCTTGAAGAATATCTTCACTTTGTTCACGAAGGAGAAAGTCCAGAGAAGGGAAGATCAAGAAAAAGCGGCTTCAAATCAAATCACAAGTTCAAAAAATCCAAGAAGGGTGAAGAACAAAGCACCGCTGGTCCTAAACAACAAGGCTCAAACTCAAAAGGCCCGAAGGATCACGCACCGCAAGACTCTTCATCTTCCTTTTAAATTTTCACAAACTTGTAAAAATCTCTGAAGTTGTAATTCTCGAGACACTCTTCAAAGGAGACCGAGGATCAGAGGATTAAAAGATCGAGTTGTACCCACATCACCCTTTTCATGTATTGATTTGCTCTCCGAGCATATCATCATCTTTAAAATTTGTAAAGGACATTTTTGTTCGCTACAGATTTTTGGCACGCCCGGTGGGACAATCATCTCCTCTCATCCCTCATTTCCGTCAAGCTCGAACTTCCTTCTTCTAAGGTGTTCGAAGTACAACCATGGCCGAAGCCAACACCAACGCCATTCCTGCAAGCGAAACGCCTCTTGTTGACCCTACTTCACTTCAACAAGGAGGTTTGGAAAATCTTTTCCAGGAGGCGCACGATGCAATACCAGTCACCACTCCTGGCATGCGCGTCTACACTAGGCGAGCTAGAGCTACGACATCAACCCTCGTTCCAGAAATGGAAGACGAAGGTACGATGAAGAATGCCAATAATGCAACAGCACAGGAGGTACATGACGATTCAAATGATCTTGGTGCTCATGTTCGAGTATCGCGTACCGAAGATGAAGTGGAGACTGTAATTCGTCGTAATTACATCTCCGATGACGATGCCAACGCCAGATCCGATGGGCCCACGCCGGGGGCAAGGCGCACTCACAACCATCCCTCGATGTCCAAACTCGAGGAGCAAATTAAGCAGCTCAATCAATCCATGGCGCAGATGGCGCAGATGATGATGGAGAAGGACCGTCAAATTAGTATTCTTCTCCAAAAATCGGGCTCGAAGGATGATATCGGCGTCTCGAATCAGATACCTGTGTCACCAAATGCTGTCCCTGCATCAACTTTGCCCATTGAGCAATCGATGGTCATTCCTCCAACGACAGTTCTCGCGGCGTCTCAAGCTTCAGTTGCTCCGGCTATGACTGTACAACAATTACAGTCATTAGTGGCAGACATGGTCCGCACTCAAAATGGTGGATATGTCCAATCTTCAGCAGGATATTCAAAGCCGTACACTCAACGTATCCAGCAGCTCCGCTTTCCATCGGGATACCAACCACCAAAATTTCAGCATTTTGATGGGAAGGGCAATCCAAAACAACACATTGCCCATTTCATCGAAACCTGCAACAATGCTGGCACTTATGGCGACTTGATGGTGAAGCAATTCGTGCGCTCCCTAAAGGGGAATGCATTCGATTGGTACGTCGATCTTTTGCCCGCATCAATCGACAGTTGGGAGGCTTTAGAACGAGAATTTCTCACTCGCTTCTATAGCACTCGCCGTACTGTCAGCATGGTGGAGTTGGCTGCAGTTAAACAACGCAAGGAAGAATCGGTGATCGATTACATTGACCGGTGGAGGAATCTTGCTCTTAATTCGCGAGATCGATTGTCAGAAACTTCAGCAATCGAAATGTGCATCCAAGGCATGCATTGGGGCCTTCTCTATATTCTCAAGGGAATCAAACCTCATACCTTTGAAGAATTGGCTACTCGAGCGCACGATATGGAGATTAGCCTGGCCACTCACGGAGACTTCAAGCCGAAGGACTTTGCAAAAGATGACAAAGACATAGCATCTGCGCCTAAGAAGAAGCATGTGAATGTCGTCAATATCGCGTCTTCCTCAAAACCATGGGGGACGAGTGGTGCAGCAGACAAAAGCAAACTTGATCCAGGCTCCTCTCATAAGAAAGCGCCACGAATGACCCTTGAAGAACTTAAAGCCAAGGTGTACCCTTTCCCAGACTCCGAAGTCTCCACCATGTTCGATCAGTTACTCAAAGAGAAGATGATTGAACTCCCCGAGTCAAAGAGGCCTGAACAAGCAGATCGTGTCAATGACCTGCTATATTGCAAATATCATAGGGTAGTTAGCCATCACACTGAGCAATGCTTCGTGTTCAAAGAGAAGGTGATGGATCTTGCACGTCAGGGAAAAATTGAGCTTGACTTGGGAGATGTCGCATCAGCAAATACAACATCAGTCTCCTTCGATTTCTTCTCATCTGTTCAAATCCCAAAGGAGCTTGATCCACCAAAGCCATTGCCGACTTGTAATTGCACACATGCTCGTATGCGATATGATCCACATCTGGAACGCATTTCTCGGGATGAATATCAAGTTTCAGCATTCGGGAGGAATACACACCGTCTCAAGATTGACGAAAGAACTCTTAAAGAAGAAGAATATTTCAGAAGGCTTTGCCCCAAATGTTCCATCTCTCCCTGCTCGAGCTGCTTCAGGGGAGAGTTGTTTCCTCTTAACACTGATGTCACTCCTATCCCAGAACCAGAAGCACACATCCTGCCCCTGATGGGTGGGGAGACGAAGCATCAGAATCCCAAACTCCAAGGGAGGGAGACCTTATCAACAAAGAAGGATGGACTATGAAGATGCACAATGAGGAGTCGTGTTTCCCAGATCCCCAAGTAAGGAGGATGGCTACAAGGCAAATATCCAAAGCAACCCAGACAGACCCTGCAGATCTTATTGAAAAGAATCTCCCGGGTCCACCTACTCTGGCAAATTCTATTGAAGCCGACGCCCTTGAAACACTCCCTCCTTCCAGTTCTTCTTCAACCTCTCCCACGGAGACTTGCTATATGGTGGAGGTCCATGATTCAGAAATAAAGAGCGTTGAAATGCTCCCTACTACCTCTAGCTTGGCGGAGTCTTCCAAAGTTGACCATTCCGATGATGAAAAGGCCCTCGTCAGCCCACAAGCTACTGAAGATCATTCTGCTTCCTACCAGGAGGCTATTCTTCATCTACCTCTCATTGAAGCGTTGCATCTCTCAGAAGAAGCACGCCTCACCATGGCAGCAGTCTTGACCAACCCTGATGATTATAAGAGAGAATCTGAAGCCGATCAAGAAGAGGGGGCATCACCGTCTTGCAACTTCACCATATCTTTCTCTGATGAAGACCTGCAACTTGGAGTCCGCCTTCACAATAGGCCCCTCTATGTGTCAGGATACATCAGAGAGAAGCAAATAACTCGCATATTGCTAGATTGTGGTTCTGCTGTCAACATCATGCCTGTCCAGACCATGGAACAATTAGGCATTACAACCAGTGAGCTTTCTCAAAGCCAATTGGTTATTCAAGGGTTCAACCAAGCCGGACAATCTACTATTGGTATCATACGCCTAAAGCTCTCAATTGGCGAACTTGATACAATGATTCTCTTCCATGTCATTGATTGTAGAACTTCATATCGTCTTCTATTGGGGAGGCCATGGCTACATGAAAATGGGGTAGTCGTCTCTACTTGGCACCAATGCTTCAAATATTATAAAGACGGTGTGGAAAAATGTGTCGCTGCTGACAGCAAACCCTTCACCAAAACAGAAATACATCTTGCTGATGCTAAATTCTATCAAGCAACGGGTGTAGTCGCCGAAGCATTGCCGATGAAAACTCCACACGGCATCAAGAAAAATGTTGAAGAGCAAACTACATCTACTTCTAACAGAAAGATGCGAATCAAGCATGTACGGGGAATCAATCCACATCCTCCAACCAATGCTCAAGTTGGCCCTGTGTTACGCCTCATTTCCAAAGCGCATCGTACATCAGAACAACCACTATTCACATCAGCAGCTACGAAATTGCAGTCATTATTCACCGAAGCTGACATTGTCGCACTTCAGCAAGAAATGATTTTGCCCTTGCATGCCTTGACACCTACATCAGTGACAATTCCTCCATTGTCAGGCTTCGTACCAGAAGGTCATTGGAGCAAGAAGTCGTCAAAATTGCTACAAAAGGCGGGCTTCCACATTAGCGATATGGCATCTCTAGGGACGCTTCCCCCAAAAACAATCCCGTGCGGGATGACCAAGACTCAAGCTCACCTCATTCATGCCGGAGAAAAGATACCTATATCCAGACGTGGCCTGGGCTTTGTGCCAACTCCAATCGTCGTTAAGTCAGCCATCAGAGGAGACCTCTCCTCTAATCATATTCAAGTGGAAATGACGAACAATTCTTCCACGTCCGAGTCGCAATCACCTCAAGTTAATCCAACATCGGCGTCCATCAACAATACTCAGTCAAAATCCAGGCGTACAAGAAGACGAGGCAGACAAGCACAACATCAAGCTAGGCTTGGGGGGCATGATGAAGTCATTCAAGAGCTTCATTCTGTACAACAAAACCCCAAACAAAGGGTTACTTCAGTATCCCGAAGGCCTGAAAAGTTAAAGACGAAATCCAAGGTTGTCCATGCTCCATCGACTCGACAGTCAGTATTCAGTCGTTTGGGACCGATCGCTCCCATTTCGAAGACAACCATGGAGCCCACTCGCCCCACCCGACAACGTCGCCGACTTGGGGGCAATCACAAAGAGGGTCGACAACTTACGACATCCTCAAATAGCCCTATGTATCCGTTCTGCTCGAAGCTTACTACCATTCAAGTGTCTGCATCGAATGATCCTTCTTGTGTCAAGCCAAGGACAGTAGTCATCACTACTCGTCCACCTTCTGATGCCCCTATGGATGATTCTTCTACATCCATTGTTGTCTCCGTCAACCACAATTCCATTCATGACGAGCCAAACATTGAGAATACTTCTCATTCGGACGACGAATTGCTGGACGCACAGCCTGATCTTGATGAAAGAGAACGATCCACCGTAGATGACTTAAAAGAAGTCAATTTGGGCACCGAAGAAGATCCACGCCCAACCTTCCTTAGTGCACTTCTAGCTCTAGAAGAAGAAACTGCATATGTTAAACTTCTTCAGGAGTACAAAGACGTCTTTGCATGGTCTTATAAAGAGATGCCAGGATTGGATCCTAAAATTGCTGTACACCAACTTGCTGTTCGGCATGGCGCTAGCCCTATTAAACAAGGGCAAAGACGCTACCGACCCGAGTTAATCCCACAAATCGAGAATGAAGTCAACAAGCTAATTGAAGCCGGCTTCATCCGAGAGGTCAAATATCCTACTTGGATCTCGAGCATCGTACCAGTAGAAAAGAAGAATGGACAAATCAGGATATGCGTAGACTTCAGAGATCTGAACAATGCGTGTCCTAAAGATGATTTTCCATTGCCAATTACTGAACTTATGGTGGATGCGACAACTGGTCATGAAGCGCTATCATTCATGGATGGATCTTCTGGCTATAATCAGATTCGAATGGCACCCAAAGATGAAGAACTCACAGCTTTTCGCACTCCAAAAGGCATCTATTGCTATAAAGTGATGCCATTTGGCTTGAAGAACGCAGGTGCTACTTACCAGCGCGCCATGCAAAAGATCTTCGATGATATTCTCCATCAAACGGTTGAATGTTACGTTGATGATCTCGTTGTGAAGTCTAAACAAAGGACCTCTCACCTTGATGATCTTCGACATATTTTCAATCGTCTACGAAGATATCAACTTCGAATGAACCCGCTCAAATGCGCATTTGGAGTCACTTCGGGGAAATTTCTTGGCTTCATTGTTAGATAGATCAATCCAAAATTGATGCTGTTCTCAACATGCCTGAACCCAAATCATTACATGACCTTAGAAGTCTACAAGGTCGCTTGGCTTACATCAGAAGGTTTATTTCAAATTTGGCTGGAAGGTGTCACCCCTTTAGCCGACTCATGAAGAAGGATACCATCTTCAAGTGGGATGCTACTTGCCAAAACGCCCTCAATAGCATCAAACAATATTTATTAAAGCCACCAGTTCTATCTGCTCCAGTTCCTGGTGTACCCCTTATTCTATATATTAGTGCTCAAGAACACTCTATCGGGGCACTCCTTGCTCAAGAAAATCATATTGGCAAAGAAGTGGCGTGCTATTATCTCAGTCGTACTCTTATTGGTGCCGAATTAAACTATTCGCCAATTGAGAAGATGTGTCTTGCACTCATTTTCACCACGAAGAAACTTCGGCATTACATGCTCGCACACACGATCAGACTTATTTCTAAAGCAGATCCCCTCAAGTATATTATGTCCAGGCCAGTTCTCTCAGGACGGCTAGCAAAATGGGCTCTCCTTCTGAGTGAGTTTGAAATCATCTTTGTCTCTCAAAAGGCTATAAAAGGACAAGTATTGGCCGACTTTCTAGCAGATTATCCAATCCCTACTGAATGGGAATTGACTGAAAATTTTCCTGACGAAGAAGTGCTTTCTATTGACATTGTTCCATCTTGGAAGATGTTCTTTGACGGTGCTGCAAGACGTGAAGCGGCAGGGGCAGGAATCGTCTTTGTCACACCTAAAGATGAAGTTCTCCCATTTTCTTTCGTCCTATCCGAACCATGTTCTAATAATATGGCAGAATATCAAGCATTAATTATCGGCCTCGAACTCGCTGTCGACATGGGTATTCGAGAACTCCAAATTCATGGTGATTCAAAGCTTGTTATTTGTCAGATTATGGGGGAATATCAAGTTAATAAAGAAGACTTGATACCGTATTATACAAGGGCATTGACATTGTTCCATATTATTGATGATGCCACTATTCAACATGTTCCAAGGGGCCTCAACCGACAAGCAGATGCTCTGGCAAATTTGGCTACTACTCTTACTCTCCCGGACACTAACCGCTTGGTCATCCCTCTTTGTCGCAAGTGGGTGGTTGTCACAGATGATACAAGCAATCAAATTCCAGTACAAACAGATGTGGTCCATGTATTTATGACAGAAGAGCAAGATTGGAGGCAACCAATGATAAATTATCTTGCTCACGGCAGGCTTCCAGATGACGCAAAACACAAAATTGATATTCGTCGTCGTGCATCGAGGTTCCTTCATTTTAACGACGAGTTATATCGTCGTGGTTATGATGGCGTCTTGATGAGATGTTTAAGGCAAGAAGAAGCAGAAACAGCTCTCAAAGAAGCACATTCTGGTATATGTGGCACGCATCAATCTGGGCCAAAGCTTCATCTTCATATCAAAAGAATGGGTTATTATTGGCCTACTATGGTTAAAGACTGCATGAAATTTTCAAAAGGGTGTCAAGCTTGCCAATTCCATGGGGACTATATTCATCAGCCTCCAGAGCCCCTACATCCTACTGTTGCTTCATGGCCATTCGATAGTTGGGGACTCGACATAGTCGGACCCCTGCCAAAGTCATCTAAACAACATTGCTATATCCTAGCCGCAACAGATTACTTCTCTAAATGGGCTGAAGCGATTCCTCTCAAAGAAGTCAATCGGAATTCGGTCATTAACTTTATCCAAGATAATATTATTTTTCGATATGGCATTCCTCGCTTCATCGTGACAGACAATGGTAAACAATTCAAAAATGCTGCCATGGACCAATTTTGTGCCAAGTTCAAGATCATACAAAGGCGCTCAACGATGTACAATGCCCCAGCCAATGGATTAGCGGAAGCCTTCAACAAGACCTTATGTAAACTACTACAAAAAGTAGTTTCCAAGTCGAAAAAGGATTGGCATGAACGTATAGGCGAAGTTCTTTGGGCTTACCGTACATCATTCCGAACTCCTACACAAGCAACCCCATATTCTCTTGTATACGGAGTAGAAGCCATTCTTCCTCTCGAGCTTCAAATTCCTTCATTAAGAATTGCTATTCAAGAAGGGCTTACTCAAGATGACAACGTCCGGCTTCGTCTAACGGAACTGGAAGCTTTAGATGAAAAGCGACTTGAAGCACAACAACGCATCGAATGCTACCAGGCACGTCTTTCTCGCGCATTCAATAAGAGAGTGCGTCCTCGATCCTTTCAAAAGGACGATCTTGTGTTGGCGGTTAAACAGCCTATCATCATGTCCCATAGAGCAGGGAAGAAGTTCGATGCTAAATGGGATGGCCCCCATATTGTCAAAGAAGTCTACACCAATGGTGCTTACCTATTAACTACTCCTGGAGGGACTCGACTTGGTCCAATCAATGGAAAGTTCCTCAAAAGGTACTATCCATAAAAAAAAAAAAAAAAAAAAAAAGAAGAAAAAAAAGGTTCCAACCCTTCCTGGCTATAACTTGAACGCTTTGTTGAAAAAAAAAAAAAAAAAGGAACTACGTGTGACTTGATCCCTTAAGTAAGGGTACGTAGGCAGCCTGAGAAGTTACATCAGGTTCAGTCCAGACAAAAAATCATCACTTATCAAATCTTCATGCAAATAGCCTAAGAAATTATATCAGGTTTAATTTGAACAAAAAAAAAAAAAAAAAAAAAAACATAAATTCATGAATTATCTATGTTTGCATCATGTTATTTTTGAAGTAAACAAAAAAAAAAAAAAAAAAAATTCTATATTCACATATACTAACCTCTAATGGCTTCAAGATGGTTTTGTTCAGGAAATTGACCCTTTCTTCTCTATCTCTTTTAATTTAATTTAATTGTTTTGTGAAAGAGAGTAACTCCTATTTATAGCCACCTTTTCCATAAGTTTTTATATATATCTAAACAGATAAAGTTTAAACTTGAAATATTAAGTATCACAACAAACATTTTAGTTGTGCCATCTATATCTAAATAAAATCAAATTCAAAATTTAAAATTTAAAATTTAAATTTAAAATTTTAACATCATAACATACTTAATAGTTATGTCATCCCTATCTAAATGAAATCAAGTTTGAATTAAAAAAATAAAGATAAATAAATTAATTAATTAATCAAGGATGACAAAATTCGTCCTTGGACTCTTTTATCCATCCTTGGACTCTTTTATCCATCCTTGAGGGGGGCAATTTGTAGACACACAAAAAAAAAAAAAAAAAAAAAAAAAGAAAAGAAAAGAAAAGGATTTAGTCAAAATTAATTAAAATAAAATCAAATCAAATAAATAAATAAATAAAGAAAAGTCAACAAAAATTTTTCCTAACTACCCACACCCCTAAAACTACCCATTACCTAACTACCCACACCCCCTAAAACTACCCATTACCTTGTATAACCACCCACCCCTCCCTTCCTCTATAAATAGGAGGGAGGGGGGAGAAAAAAAAAGAAGAAAAAAGAAGGGAAGGAGGAAGAGGAGGAAAGGCAAGAACAAAAAAAGGCCCAAGGGAGAGAAGGAAGAAAGCAAAAAAAGCAAGAAGAAGAAGAAGGGTGGGGAAAAATCCAAGGGAGAGATATACAAACTCTCCCTCGATTCCACCTTCTTCTTGAAGAATCCACCAAAAGAAGAAGAAAAAGAAGAAAGGTGGGGAAAAATCCAAGGGAGAGATATACAAACTCTCCCTCGATTCCACCTTCTTCTTGAAGAATCCACCAAAAGAAGAAGAAGTCAAGAAAGCCAAAGAAGAAGAAAAAGAAAAGTGTGGAGAAAATCCAAGGGAGAGATATACAAACTCTCCCTCGATTCCACCTTCTTCTTAAAGAAAAGTGTGGAGAAAATCCAAGGGAGAGAAATACTAACTCTCCCTCGATTCCACCTTCTTCTTGAAGAATATCTTCACTTTGTTCACGAAGGAGAAAGTCCAGAGAAGGGAAGATCAAGAAAAGCGGCTTCAAATCAAATCACAAGTTCAAAAAATCCAAGAAGGGTGAAGAACAAAGCACCGCTGGTCCTAAACAACAAGGCTCAAACTCAAAAGGCCCGAAGGATCACGCACCGCAAGTCTCTTCATCTTCCTTTTAAATTTTCACAAACTTGTAAAAATCTCTGAAGTTGTAATTCTCGAGACACTCTTCAAAGGAGACCGAGGATCAGAGGATTAAAAGATCGTTGTACCCACGTCACCCTTTTCATGTATTGATTTGCTCTCCGAGCATATCATCATCTTTAAAATTTGTAAAGGACATTTTTGTTCGCTACAATTATACCAAGGTTATTTTCTTAATATAATGATATTAATAATACTGCATTAATAAAATTTAGTAACATTTAATATTGAATACTATTAATATTAATATTATAATATACATATTAAGAAAAATAAAATAAGTATTAGCAAATATGAATTAACTTATTTTTATTAAATTCATTGGTTTTTTATTTAATCTATTTTGGAGAAATTAATTAGGGGTCTCTATAGTCACCTGACTATTAATTTTAGATCCCTGAAAATTTTTAATTTTTTAGATCCTTAAGGCGTTCAAAAATTATATTTAGGTCCCTCCGATGGGATACAGTTAAAAAATACAAAAAATACCCCTCATCAAATTATTTCATTACATTGTAAAACTTCCGAGCACATTATTAAGTATATCTAATGCACTATTAACACTCCACAGTACAATGTTAACCTTCGCATAACTGGGCAAATGTATTTTTGATATTGTTGAACAATATCGGGCTGGAGGGACTTAATGAATAATTTTTCAACGCCATGAGAGGGGGCCTAAAAAAAACTTAAAAATTTAAATGGACCTAAAAATAATAGATGGGTGATCACAGGGAACCCTAATTAATTTCCCCATATATTTTTCATATATTTTATTTTATCCCACAAAATATGATTTTGAAAATTAAAAAAAAAAGGGTAAGATTTATTATTCGTAAAACTCATAACAAATCTTATCCAATTATCTTAGATTTCTCTAAGATATCATTTTATAAAAATGAGTACAAAAATGGTATAAAATCAGATCAAATACCGATTTATTCTAATATTCCTTTGAAGTTAATATTCCGATAATATTCATATAATATTTATTAAATAAATTCAATTTAAATTTAATCATTTTTAATTCCTTTTTTTTTTTTGATAAGGAAGATTATTATTTCATTATACAGTTTGTTAAGCTCAAATATTTTATTTTAAACAAAAATACAGTAATTATTTTTTTTGTAAAATTATAGATGTCAATCGTAAATATTGTTTAAAATAATTTAACTAGTATATAGAAAAATCAGATCATAAATTTCAACAACCTCACCTATTAATCTTTTAACAAAATTGTAACAAATATATACGCTATGCATTGATATTTGAATCTCTTAATTATACGGCCCTATAAACAGGTCGGCCCAAGCAAACTCTAAATCAAATTTTATTTTTACTTTTCTATTATCCTCTCTTAGCTTCCTCTCATCAAATTTTACCATGCAAAACTCCTCCGCAACGTCTTCACCTCCACCATCCATGTGTGAGAAGATGTTCAAGATCACCGACGTAATTATGATTGCATTGGTTATTGCCTTCGCCATTGCCACAATCATCTCCCTATCATGGGACTCGCCCCGATTCAACGTCGTTGGCATTCACATAAAGGAATTAAACCTCACATCGACGACAGTAGTGCCGCCAAAGATCGAGATCGACATCTCCATCACAAACCCAAACATAATGCATCGCCTCTCGATACAACCGTTGAACTCGAAGAGCGACACCAATGGCAACATCGTCTTGTACCACAACGCCAACCGTCTCGGCTCTGGATTCATGTCGGAGGTCTTCCATCTGTCGGGGCACAGCACTTCGACGGTCCGGGTGATGTTTGAGGGGGATGGTTATACACAATGGAAGGAGAATCTCCTCGCGTCGGCCGACGATAAGGGAAGGTACACTTTCAATGTTGTTCTTTATATGCCCGTCTCGGCGAACATGGATATCTATGGTTATTGCGGCGTCATTAAGCGACAATGCTGGGTCGTCATGGAGAAGCCAATGACCGAGGATTCGAAGATTGTTTCGGAGTCCTGCATGTCTGTGACGGACGACGATTAGAGATGGAAATTGATGAGATGGTGATTCTTGGGGGTTTCTTTGTTTCTCTCTTCACTTCGATTAATTATATTTTGGTTGTTTTATTAGGTTTAGGGTGCATTTTGGGAACCCAGTTTGTTTCCCAGAAATTTTTTTTTTTTGTTTTGTTGCTTTTGAAACTTGATTATGAGTAAACATATGAAAAGTTCTTTTTAATAACATTTATAATAAAAAGTTGTGTTTCAATGTTTTGGAGGTCCAATTTGCTTATGACCATGTTTAAGTGTTGGAAACTTTATCAAAATCAAGGCAATGTAAAGAACCTAGTAAGGCCACAGATTCAAACCAATATGAAAACACAGCAAATATTCTGCAAATAAAGAACAGAGGATTAGAAAAACATATCAGTTTTGGTGGAAGCGAGCAGAGACGCTCTGTCCTCGGTGAATAAGGCCCCCCCACGCACAGGGATGAACGGCTCCTACCACTGAGAGATACGACCACCAGGGTTATGCCTCATCGGGGTGTGAGCTACGATAAGACCACAGTGAACAGCCGAGATCCTTTCAGAGGCTGCTTTCCCTTATCCATAGGAGGTGTAGGAAGAAGACCTTCAGAGGATAGGGGGGCAGTGGTGAGCAGTTGGGTCCGAAAGAGGAGATGGTTTAGGGTCAAAGGAGGAGGGGTTAGGTTCCAAAGGAGGGGCGAGTTGATGGTTAGAAGAAGAGGAAATGGGGTTAGAAATTGTGGAGGAAGAGGGGTTCTCCACAATAGGAGGGGGGAAACTTGGAAGTAGTGGAGGGGAAATTCCCGCAGGGAGAGGAAGAGAAGGGAAATCACTCTGATGTCTCTCACCCATGCATGGAGGAATGGAAAGGTCTGAGGGGGGCGCCCCGCAGCCGCCGGCGGGGCCGGCATTGATGAGCGGAACGTCCAAACTTAGGGCAGGTTTTTTACAAACAAAAAACGACAAACATTGAAGTTGAAAATGTATAAATAAATTTCCGTTGAACCCAAATCTCTCAGGTGAGAGTCAAGTATCCTAACCAACTAGACTACAATTGATTTGTTTAAAGAATATGACAAATAATAAAAAAATAAAAAAAAATAAAAAACAATATATTACATCAGGGGACAGAGCGAGCTACTTGATCATGCATGAGTTATACATCACCTTCTAATCTATTACTTTTGTTGAGTTCTTGTGTAAATCTAGAGTTTATCATAGTTTTCGAGTTCGTTAAATCATGATACGATTTAATTGAGAGCCATTAGTACATCTCATAGTTGTTCTGGGTATTTTATTTAATATATGACCCTACGAGTTTGGGATTCAAGTTGTGATATATCCCAATTTTTTTTTTTTTTTTTTTGCTTTGTAATAAAGCTTTGTACTGTAGAAAAAATGATGCACAAACTTTACAAACAACAGGGAAACTATCAAAAACAAGGGGATGAACCACCAAAAAACAACATGGTTGGATCAGGAAGCTGGGTCGGTCTCCTCGTTGGGCTTCACATATGACAATTTTTAGTGTTCGATTTCATCCAAGTTTTGATCGAGTGGAGATCCATGAGTTCGTGGATGGTTTCGAGCACCAACATCATCACCATCAGTGAGCCAAGTCAGCAATTTTCTCTTGTGTATCACTTTTATTTTAGGTTTCGTCCTAGACTATTTTTTTTTTATAATGGACGGATCCCCATAGCTGGCCTTAGTGTGGAGCTGAGCATCTAGACCCTATTACTCTCATGATGTTATCATTTCATGATGGAGTTTGTATTGTTACCTTGAGATATGTATATTCATTCGGCTGATGTCGAGCATGTAACTATATATTTCTACCTTGATATATGTATTTCATATTTTACTAATATATCTCATATACTAAACAAACTTTGTATCACATATTTTAATCCTCACATAATAAATATCATCAAAATTTGAAATTAAAAGAATTGTAGGGTCCTTCAAAAGAAAAGGACCCTCCAAAAATTAGCGTATGCCACTAGTAATGACGAGCACACGGTATTCTTTAGTAAAAGGCGAAAGAATAGTTCGCTCTGTGCTCAACATACGGCTGTGTAAGTTCCAAATGCTGGAAGGTCCTCATTATATAGTCGAGACAAGTATCTTCATTATATATCATTCGATGTGAGACTAAAAAGTTTCACGTTTGGCAGTACTACACGGGCTTAATTGGATGGTGAGCATATATAAAGACATGACAACTTGTGCCACAAATATCTCCACAAAAGGAGTGACCTTTATGATTATAAGAAATCTAAAACATTGGAAAAATCAATCATGCAGGTCCTTTTCCACTTACTCATGATGAATCAAAACAGCAACAGATCATCCTGGAGTCCTTCAATACGGGAATCCATTCAGGGTACCCTATTGCTTTGCATTTTTCGGCGCATAAAACTCCCCCCTCGCCTGCCATGCAAAATGACCCATCATTATCATTCGGTCGGACTTTAGCAAATGATGATAGGCTTGCCCTAGACTCCAATTGCCCCTCCCGTGCCCCATTTTCAATGGGCATGCTTGGTTGCATGGCTACCACCATGTTATGGTCCTGTTTTCTTTCTTCAAGTGCTCGACCTAAGAAAGATGATTGATTAGTGTGCGCTCTGAGTCACCAAAGTTAAATTTTTTTTAGTGCAAGTGTAGGCACACACCAAATATATTAAGTGGACATGCCCATATAACACACACACACACACACACACACAAAATGGTAGAAGAAAGATTAGCCATCAACAAGGAGCTCAGAAGTAAACTATTTTGCTTTAACAATCTGCCCTCTGACAAAACTCACTCTACTTGTGCCAACGTAAGTAGATTAGCATTAAAGACTCAAAGTTAAATCAATAATAATTATTCTTTAAAAACACGAAAACTCAGCAACTCGGTAAACTACTGATGCGAGTTGGTCAACAAGGTCAACTGATTCTACAAGCAATTTACTATTATATTACAGTAATAATATCAAATAAAAATACGCATGTCACCAAAATGAACTCCGTGATAAAAATGTATCATCAAATTAAAATTTAAATCAACCTAAAAAGGAATAATTAATTATAACATCTCATATTATTTTTTATATGTTGCTCATTTCATGAGAGTTGTTTTATAGAAGAGAAAACAGAAGATTTTGTACGAGACTTTAACATTGGAACTTGGCTAATATAATATTAGGTGTTGTTAATCATGTGGACTACATAGGGTGCTTTTTTTTGGCAAATGAGTTTTTTGTATCCAGGTCCCTCGTTAAGGAGGGGGTACCTCACTATCCTACAAAGAGGAATTATCAAAATTAGATGAACAATCCTGGTACAAGATCGATCTTTCCAACGAGAATGAAAAAACTATTATACATCAATGTGACTACAAAATCTATCTAGTAGATCTAGATGATTGATGCTCTCAGCCATTTAATTGATTTTCATAAAAGATGAATCCAAAAAATGTAACGAAGGATGAAAAGAAAACAATCATACCACCATGAGACAGATGAAGGATGGAAAGACAAACTAGAGCTAGGAGAATGCGTTTCTCCATAGACGCTTCCACCGACATTTTGAATTATGTGTTCTACTTCATGGACAATTTTTTTTATAGCAATAGAGAATACCTAATTTTTCAAGGGCAAGAAATCTAGAAATAAGATATCTTTACTACTATTATTATTTGCGTACAAGATATCATTCAATTAGGATAGTTTTATATTTATGGCATACAAGATATCAATCTAGTAAGATATTGATGTTTTGTTTTTATGGCATACATGACAACTTCAATTAAGATTATTCTACCGTTTTTTGGAATATAAGATACTACCTCTCGCCTTAGGCATGCAACATAAATTTATTTGCTATGGATAGCTATGTGGGGTCAAACAACAATTGAGATAGTATCAATATTTTTTTTATTGTGCTTTCTATGATTTCCATTGGAAAATATAAAAATGATATTTTTTGTGACGCCCCTAAAAAAATCCAATCTCACAAATAAGGCGCATCTTGGCCCGCTATGACCAATTACTTTTAAAATTTTTATAAAGGTTTCAAAATAACATAATTAGGTGATAGCATTAAGGTGAGGACCCTGCATAAGATTTTTATGGTGCCTTCCTTACTTGATGTTAGCAGTAGTGCAAGAGCTTTTGGGTTGACAGTGATAGAGAATGTCAAGATTGCTTCCATTGTAACGTGGCTGGTCCCCCCTTCTGGCAGGCTCAAATTAAACATAGATGGTTCACTGTCTGATGATCGTGGTGGTTATGGAGCTCTTCTAAGAAACAACAATGCTGATTTTATTGCTGGGCTGGCGAGGAGACTTGACCTTCCTTCCATCAATCTCCTAGAACTTAAAGCTATTGAGAGGGGGATACAATTGAGATTGTCTAAGGCAGCCACTAACTTATGGATTGAATCAGACTCCACCACTACAATTGTTTGGGTACATGGAAGGGGTTGTATACCCTGGACTGCCCTTCGATCTCTTTGACAATTCCACCAAGGACTGCAATATTTAAATTGCTGGAAGGCAACACACATTCATAGGGAGGGTAACTCTCCTGCTGATTTGCTCGCTGGTTATCGATCCTTTCGAGGAGAAACACTCTTTTGTACACACCATCTCTGGGCTGAGATCATAACAGCCATTGAGGAGGACAAGCTAATGAGAGGACATGAATGCATCAGCTGATCAATGTAATGGCTAACATAGTGTATGAAGAGGATGAACAGGGGAGATCAGAACTTCAATCACCGATCAATGGAAGAATTGTCAATGAGGGTCTGACATCTCTTCTACTGTCAGTGATAATTTTATGAACATGGCATAATTGATAAAGGGAGTAGTTGATAGGATGTGACCTATATCCCATTTTCAAGCTCTTTCTTCACTTATTTTTGTAAAAGGGCTATGCATATGTACAAATTTCAATGGTATAGAAATACAAAATCTTGATTATCAATAAAAAAAAATAATAATCATAAATGTATGAGCCTCGAAAGGTGACGCATAACATTATTGATGTAATGTAAACTTGGACAATACATAAACTGAACATAACCCTCGATATCCCATGAGAGCAATTAGAATAATACAACGTGCATCATAAAGAAGAATAAATGCAATAACAATATATCCTATAATATAATATACCACGGTAACATTTATTTGGTCGTCACACATCAGAAGAGATCATCAATATGCTCAGAATATCCATTTTTTTTATCACCTTGAATAAGAACCACCATGCGAAAAGTGTAATGAGCTATGAGCCTCAGCAAGTAAAATAAAACATTAAACACGCCTCAAATGGTAATCATTATAAAAAATAAATTTTATAAAAACTAATTCTTATGAAATCTGTCAAAATAACAAAATTCAAAAAGGTTTACTGTTTTTTTTCTTTTACCTCTCCAAAAATTGGTTTCTTGATTAACTGTAGAACCTCTTCTGTATCCTTGACTCCTTAGTGGGAAACTAAACATTTCCCTCTAAAGGCCTGCCTCTTTTTCTTTCCTTTTTTTGATTGGTAATCAATTTTGTATTGCTATATAAAAACTTTACAAACAGTGTCAAAAAGAGATACATAAGAATAGGATTTGGGGTAGAATTAGATAATGACGAAGGTGGGAAAGACGATCCAGGTTGACCTACATCCCTTAGCTGTTATGTGTTCTGTCCATTGAATCCACCTTCTAACTAAACTCAAAAGAGATACATTATGGTCGAATGCGACTAAATGGGATCCCCGATTTATCAGCATCCAGTGCAATCCTTAAATCGGGCCAGATATCAGACTCATTGATATGGGTTTCCCCTTGGGCAGATTGGAAGGAAGCTAGTATATCTGCTAGGGAGTTCCCCTCTCAATGGACGTGGGTAGCGACCCACTCTTCGAGCGTGTCTAAGGCTTGCTGGATGGAGCAAAGACTTCAGATTGCACTCCAGGGACGGGAACCTCTACCTTTGACCCAAGAGATCGCTGTGGTAGAGTCCAACTCGATCCACAAATTTTTTATACTTGCTAATATTGCAAGCTTAATGCCCACTTCAATGGATTTTAGTTCCAATAGGTTGATGGAAAGGAGATCATTACACCCGGCAAGGCCTTGGATAAAGGTCGAATGATCATTCCGAAGGAGCGCACCCTAGTCTCCCCTGTCCTCGGATAAAGATCCATCAGTGTTCACTTCCATCCACCCTAGGTTAGGAGGAGTCCAGTGAACTAGTATTGTAGATTCTTGAATTTCCAGAATGGAAATTCCAAAAAATTCAGCCATTTGGAGCACTTCGGGTGATGAAATTGACTTGAGGGGAACCGAGGACAATCGGATTTTGATGGAGTCTTTAATTCTTCAAAGGACAATCAGTTTGTGTGTAGATATACCCTCGAAAACCCGAGCATTGTGTTCAAACCAAACATGCCAGATGATGGTTGTTAGAGAAGTCAGCGATAGAATTTTCTTAATTGGCGATCCAGCAACTGAAGAGAGCAATCTAGAAAGGGCAGCAAAGGACCATGGGGGAAGATGCCTGATTTTTATCCCCTTAAGAAGTGAGCCCAGATATCTAGAGTAAGAGCATTGGAGAAAGATGTGATACTCAATTCCGTTAGTACATAAGAGGCAAAAAAAAAATCAGATACAAGGCCCTTACATAGCAAACGAGCTCGGGTGGGCAGTTTGTTGTGGAATGCCTGCCATGCACAAATAGTGTGTTTTGGAGTTTGAGTGGGCTGCCATAGCCAAGAGAACCATTGCATGGGCTGGATAGCCAAGCGGATTGATTCCCAGGCAGAGGAGAGAGTGAGTGTACCAGATTTGGTAGGGCTCCACACAATCACATCATCTCCACTACCTCCAACCTCAATTTTCTCAATATCTGCCCAAAGGCTGTCCAGTGAGGATGGCCAACATGACGGTTTCCTCCAATTGCCATTGTGGATAAGGCGATTTAAGCATGCAGATTGAGGAGGTCCCCAAATGCAGGAAGTATGGCCTAGATAGGGTTTTAACCCCTTGCCATTAAGCCACGGATCCAACCATATATTGATCGATTTGCCTTCAAAGATGATGTAGTGGACCTTAGGAGCAATCCAAAATCTAGCATTCAAAATTGAAATCCAAGAACAAGTGCTGCTTGCTGGAGGATGAACTGACCAAATGTTTATGCTTTTTAGATATTTTTTGGAAGCCCAATCCGTCCATGGTGAATGCCGATTTATTAAGAGTTCCCAATCCGTCCATGTTTCTGACTATTAGATATCTTTTGGAAGCTCAATCCATCCAAAGGCCTGCCTCTTTTAGCTACTCTGTTTGTTGAGTTTTTGTGGTTGCCTCCCTATTCTTCTTTGACTCACGAATGTTTAACTTAAGAGATTTCTTCTCAAGTGTCACCTTATGCTATTGTCGAGAGCCGTTCACCTTTTCCACCATAGAATTTTGGACAAAACATTTTCAAGAGTGGGAATGATGGATTTTTCCATTACATCCTCTGGTTATTTCAATTTGGAATTGGTTTGGGCTAACCTCTGGTTATTTTCCTCTTGAAATGTTACTATTTCCTTCGTGCTGCTTTTGTTGAGCTTTATCATTTTGACCTCTTTGTACTTGATATCTTTGAACATTATATTCCTACCGTCTGCAATTTTTTGCCCTAGTTTTTCAGCTTGAACACGGGTTTGGAAAAGAAGTTTCCTATAAATCCAAAAGTTGTCCAAACATATTTTCAAAAGGACCCTTAGTTCTTTTGCATGTCGTAGTTTTGTGCAGGGTATCGCATCATCATGCCCAGAGATGTTACTATGCAAGCATGCATGAGGCTTTCAATCGTACAAGATAGTGAACTCCTCTCTATATCAAATTTTGGAATCAACAAAAACTTTGATTAAATTTTGTTTTTTCTCAAAAAAAAAAAAAAAAATGGGAATCCACAAAAACTTTACCATGTCCTTCTCCACTTTGATTTCCTCGCAGACTCTCGCATAAGAGATCCTCGTCATCTAACAAGTGCCAATTGCACTAGCTATTTTGTTGAAGCATTGAAGAGACAAAAAAAAAAGAGGTAGATCTTGAAAATTTAACCTACACAAATATTGTTGTTAACATCTCAAACTCAATTCATGTTGTAGGTGTCCACTATTTTTATTTTTATTTTTTTGAGATAAACGGTAGACAATCAGCCTCCAATTTCATAAATTGTAGAATGATATATGCTCAATACAGAGCAAAAACTAGAAAAGCGTTAGAACAATGAAAAGTAAAAACCTGCAGGAAAAAAACTCCCTAGTAGAAGAGATCTCTACTACAGAAGCACCCAGGTAAAACCTCAATAACTACTCCTGAATCTCGATTTAGCCATGTATCAATCGAACCGAGGTCGTCAATGCACAGAAACAACCCCAATCACAAATGCAATAATAGATCACCACCTCCCATATAATTTATGCATAGGGTGTGTGAACCTTAAACAGGGCTTGATTTCTAGCAAGCCACACCGACCATGCCAATGCAGGAACAAATGATTGTGAAATCTTAGCAGCTTTGTTTCTATCACCCTAAATTTGGAGTCGTTTCCCAACCTCCCACATCTCTTCCATCGTTGCAAAAGCGACCCTCATTCCTGTAGCAGCACCCAACCATTGCCAAACCTGTCTCACTAGAGGGCAAGTGACAAACGAAAGATGTACTGTTTCCAGTTCCAACCGACATAGCACGCAACAAGTATATCAATCCCTTGCGTCCAGCTCACTCGATGGACCTTCGTTAGAATATTCCCCATGTAGGTGTCCACTGTTGAAGGATGAAAGGCTGATCGCCAATGCCCAAGGGCTGCCTTCAAGGACTGCTTGGAGGTAATCTTCATTATCAAAGCTCACAATGAAAAAGCATTTTTCCTTTGAGCAAACAGTTGATATCTATGAAGGGCTTCTATGGCCTCTTAAGGAACTACAAAAAGGAAGAGTGCGCCAAACATTTTTTGATGATGTACGCTAAGGAGATCACCATTCGTTGAGAGAACTTTTTTTTGTTCGATTGGTAATGATCGTATTACTGAGGAACTAACAAATGTACAAAGGGAGGAAAATTAAAGAAGGGAAAAAAAAGGGTTACAAAACAATGAGGAACACTGGATTTTTTCAAGGGGCAGTATCCAATATCATTTACTTACTCTGATAGTGTCTTTGCCTTCTTTATCGTCCTTTAATATTTTGAGTAGGTCCGGCCAAAAGTTTGATTCTTCATCAAATAGAGATTGAAAGGCAACAAGGTGATCCGCCACTTGGTTTCCCTCTCGATATACATGTGTGGCTTTCCCTTCCGCGAGGGATGCAGAAAGTGTAGAGAATGTTCTTAAATCGCTAAAAGCCATCCACGGGATGGTACCCTGACCATGAATCCAAGCAATAACAGTAGTGGAGTCTGATTCCAGCCACACTCGTTGGAGATAGCAGCAGCCCTCCCTTTAGTTCTAGGAGGTTGATGGAGGCTGCCTAGACCCTAGCAGACAGAGCTTTGAGATAGTTTCCTTAATGATCTCGGACAAGAGCTCCGTATGCAAAGCAATCATCGGATCACAATCCATCTTAGTTGAGTTTCAACCAGCCTTCCTCTGGAACCTCCCAAGTGTGTTCTTTTTTAATCACCTTCTTAAGATGAACCGAAAGCCTCAAAGGAGAACACATTTTGACTGTGACCGAAGTGGATACATCTTCAAAGTTTTCCCCCGTAAAGGCTGCTCTTGTTGCTGATAGAATTCGATGAACTACCAGCGGCTTATAACATCTATTGTTCCTGAAAATCCTATCGTTTCGTTCAAGCCAAATAGACCACATAGTCTAAGTGAGGAGAAAGTGCAGGACCTTTTTTTCAGTTTTAGTAGTGCCAATAGATATGAACCATGTAAAGTGAGCTGGGAGGGATTGAAATCCTACATGGGATGCACCAAGAGACTTTGTGAGTGCTTTCCAAATATATGCTGAGAAGGGGCAGCTCAAGAACATATGAACTACACATTCTAAACCCGTAGAACATAACAAACAATTATTGTTTTGGACCAGATGGCAGGTTAAGAGTCTCTAGAGGGTTGGAAGTCTGTCAAGTGCCGCTTGCCAACAAAGGTGACTTCTTCTTTGTGGTTGGACCGACCTCCAGATTTCTTTTGTCCAGACAGCTGATGTTCCTTTTTTATGAATATTTTTCCAGGCCGATGAATATGAGATTTTCCTTGTCTTTAAACCTGTCCAAACCAAAATATCCCTCCCATCTCCTCCCATTTCAAGTTCTGTAATAACCTCCCATAAAGCGCCCTGATCCGATGGCCATCTGTCTGGTTAATGCCATTTTCCATCTCGGAAAAGAGTACTAAGCGAAACTGTTTTTGGGGGAACCCAACAAAGAAGTGTCGTTCCCTGAAAGTGATGTTGTAGACAAAACCCTTATAACCAAGGATCGGTCCAAAGATTGATAGTTTCCCCAAAGAATATAACACATTTTGTAGCCCTTCTAATCCAAGAACCTGCATGCATAATAGATTTCCAGACACTGGAGGTAGTGGCCATTGGTGTAGTCGACCAAATATTTGTTTTCAAAAGATATTTTTTCCTCATCCATGACACCCATAGAGATTGATGCTCCAAGACTAGCTCCCAAAACCGAACTCCCATGTCAGCTTCATTCCATTCACGCAATCGCCTAAGACCAAGACCCCCCTCCACTTTAGGTAAACATACTTGCACCCATTTCACTGCACATTTGTATGAGTTGCTGCTGTCTCCAGCCCAAAGGAAGCTGCAGAGAAGTTGTTCGATGACCTTATGGATCTTTTTTGGAAGGGAGAAGCTTGCAGTCCAATAGTAGCTAAAGCTCTACAGCATTGAGTGGACTAACTCAAGTCTACCCGCTTTCGAGAGTAGTGAGGAGGACCAAGAGTGTATCTTTTTATGATTGTCAATGAGAGGCATACACATAGAATGAGTAAGTGATTTCTGAGTGAGCAGCAGGCCATGGTGTCTTACTGGGAGATGACATAAGGGAATACACAAGATGCGCACAAATTCAGAGTCATCGCGGGAGAAGAATAGCTGGCTTTTATGAGGATTGAGTTGGAGGCCGGACCATTGAGACAAAGAGAGGAGAAATGAGCGCATGCCATGTGCGGAGGATGATTCACCATCATTAAAAATGATCAAGTTATCGGCGAAGGAGAGGTAAGAAATATTCAATTCAGGCCTGAGGTATAAACCGATTGTTCCCTTGGCAATAGCTTGTTCAATCTGTACTAAAAGGGCCTGCATTGTGATTACAAATAATAACAGGGAAAGCAGGTCTCCCTGATGAAGACCACATCGAGCACCAAAGAAGCCTTGCGGACTCCCATTGATTAAGACTGAGAAAGAAGTTGTCTGTATACATTGAAGAATAAGATGAATCCAGTAGGAAGGAAAGTTCATACCTCTCAAGACCATTTCCAAGAATTCCCATCGCACGCTGTCGAAAGCTTTCTGCAAGGTCAAGTTTGAGGGAAGAACGCCCTTTGGTTGAAGGGGAGTTTAAAGACCAAGTGAGCTCATGTGCTAAAAGGGTGTTGTGCACAATATTCCAACCTCTCACAAAGGCAGACTGGTTTGAGCTGATCAGTCTGGGGAGGACTAGTTGCATTCCTTCAGCCATGAGCTTTGTGATTGTTTTATAAACCACATTGCATAGGGAAATAGGCTGAAAGTTGTCAAAAGATTCCGCATGCTTGACTTTCGGGATGAGTGAGATAAAGGTGTGATTCAACTGCTTTTGGAGATGGCCTGTGTGGAAGAAAGAGTGGACAGCAGCCAGAAAATCAGACTTGACAACATTCCAAAATTTTGAAAAAATTGGGCTAAGAAACCATCTGGACCCAGGCTGCCTTGAGAGTTCATGGAGAAAGGGACCTGTTTAATTTCTGCATCTACGACTGGGGCAGACAATAAATCCCTTTCCGAATTGGTGAGAGAGACCAAATTGTCCACATGTGGAACCGAAGTACATACCTTTGTGTTTAAGAGAGTTCTATAATAGTCCACAGCGAAGGCTTTGATAAAACATGGGTCTTTGGAGGAGGTGCCATCAGCTAGCAAGACCTTTCTGATGGATTTTTTTGTGAGTCTTGATTTAATGGATGAGTAGAAGAAATTGGAGTTCCTATCTCCCTCAGAAAGCCAAAGTTGACGAAACTTTTGTCTCAAGAAAGACTCTTCGCGCTGTAGCATGGGAAGGTATTCAGATTTGGCATCCCTTTCAAGTTCCAGAAAGGCTTGATTTGCAAGGTCTGCTAGAGCTTCATTTTGTATTAATTCGGGCCTTTGTCTGCAGTTTTGAAGAGAGGACTGAATGGGACAAAAGACTTCCTTATTCCAGTCTTTTAGGACTATCTTCAGCTGTTGCAACTTTTTTGCAAGAATAAACATTGGGGAGTCACTGACTTGGATGCACCAAGCCTTTTGTACCACCATTTCGAATCCTGGATTGAGTTCCCAGGCAGCAAAGTATTTGAAAGGTCGAGGGCCCGATGGGAATGGTGGGTTCGGGATGACTTGAAGAGGAGTGTGATCAGAGAGACCAAAAGGGTGATATTGCACATAACCATTTGTGTTCCCATGTAGCTAGGACAAGTTAACTAACACCCGATCCAACTTGCAAACAATATGCTGATCTTGATTGTTACTCCAAGAAAAGCTAGAACCCATAGTCTGGATGTCGTGATGATGACAGGTTGAAAGATAGTCATTGAATCTTGACATGCGTCTAGAATGAATCATATTGCTTCCCAGTTTTTCATGACAATATCGAATCTCATTGAAGTCACCCCCAATAAGCCACTAATCTTGGGCGACAGACTGAGTTAGACCACATAGATCCTGCCATAAAATCAATCGCTCCGAAGCAAGATTTGAGGCATATATAGCAGTGAGGAAAAATTCTTGTGAACCGGAAACAGGGGATACTTTGCAATGTAGGAATTATGGGGAGGATGCCAATAATTGAACATGCCCAAGCGCCGGTTGCCATAAGATCCAAATCCTACCCCTTTGAAGAGGATTGATAATTTTATAGTGCGGGAGAATATTTTGACTGATTCTATTCACATTGAGCTAAACAACTTTTGTTTCGACAAGACAAACTATAGGGGAGATAGTTTTGCTCAAGAAATTCTTTATATCGTGTTGCTTTTCCTGGCTGTTGAGGCCTCGAACATTCCAAAAAAGAGAGTTCATTGTAAAATTGAGGAGGGTCGCAAATTACTCCATATATGACCTGGTGCTCTTCTTCCCAGAAGGTGCACCTTTGGAGATTGTTTTATTTTTCTTTGGGGGTTGGGGAGGTCCACCACCTTTGTGTTTTGATTTATGAATTCTCCCACTACCCTGCTTTACTCGGGCAGTATGACTAATCAAGGGAGTCTCCAAGGAGGTCAAGAAACGGTCAATCTCAAGGGGGATGTCAACCAATGGTAGGTTCACCACCTCACTGAGCAGGGTAGGAGATTCAAAGAGGTAGGAGGGAGGGAAAATCTCATTTTGGTTAACATTGTTTGCTGTGGATTGGAAATTTTCATGTGTAACAAAGTGCATGGACTGAGTTTGGGAGGGTTCCCCACTAGATTGAGATCTAGTGAGGATTCTTTGGCTTGGCCCTATGACTGTCGCTGTTAGAGGAAGAGTTGGAGGAATAGTATTTGTTGGTGGAGAGATAGTTGAAGGGAAATGATTTGCTTGTGGAGGGATAGTTGAAGGGATAGGATTAGTTTGTGGTGCTGAGTTTCCCTCTATTGTGGAGGAGATGCTTGCTTCATTTGGCTGAACCGATGATGCTGGGTGCTTCACATTGTTTTTTATATTAACAGGTGTTGATTTTTCCTCAGTTGCTTCTATGAGGGGCTCATCCTCTTCGGGGATATCTTGGACAATGGTAAATTTGTTTGCAGAAGGTGGTGAAACCATACTGTTTGGCTGAGAGGTTGAGATGGGATCTATAACATCGACATACTGCTTTCCTTTTGGATTGGTGATGGATCTGGAGACTTCTATCCATTGAGGGACAAACTTTTCTTTCCCCTTAGAGGTGGTTGTTGTTGCTAATGTCTTTCTGCCTTCGTCTGTGTTTGGGACTTCAACGGTGGGTTTCATTACACAACCTGCCTCATCATAACTAAAAGTTTTGGTAATATTTGCAAGCATGTGGTTTCCAGTCGTAGTCGACCTTAAAGGATTCACGAATGCCTGGTGCTACCTCAATAAGTATAGAGTCTGGAAGCGGCGATGATGCTTGAACCTCCACACAAATTCGAGCATAGGAGGCATGGCTACACCAGAGCGTGGCGGAGTCTGCAAAGAGTGGGATTCCAAGAACGCTTCCTATCCGGCTAAGGCAGTCTTCATCCCAAAGGTGTAGAGGGAGATTGGGGAGTCTAATCCATATTGGGATGCTACTAAGTCTCTCTTGTTCCATATGGACCTGGGGGGACCATTTTCGTAGGTTAAAGGGCCGGTGGTCCATGGTCCATGGGCCTCCTTCAAGAATGGAGTTTGTGTCTTCATGGAGATCAAATTTTACAGTGAAAAACCCACTTTCGTGGAGAAAAAGACGAATTTCTCCTTTGGGGTTCCATAGTTTTTTCACAAACTGAAGGAAAGGAGTGAAGACAGGTAGTTTACCAATGATGTAGCCGACTATAGCACGGTCCCATTGTTGGATTTTCTTTGCATAAGCTTCTGGGTTGAGGATCTCCATGGTGTTTGAACCTTCAATGGTGGGAGCAATGAAACACAGCGAACCCGCATTTGGATGGGGGATCTCTTTCTGAAATAGGGAGCCCCAAGAGCGGATCTGCTGTGAGGAGGATGGGGGGGGGGAGGAGGACATGCACCGGCTTCCACTGTTTTCAGATAGGGAGGGCAGGAAAAGAAACAGAGGATGAAGGGGGTGCCCTTGGGGTTACATTTGGTTGAGAATATGGGGGTGCAAGAGCATGGGGGGTGGGAGATTTGGAAAGGGTGATAATGGGTGACAGAGAAAGGGAAGCCTAGGATTCTTGATCTGTGGTGGTGGATGTGGAAAGAGAGACCGGGATTTCATGGGTGTTGGTTGTGGAAAGAGAGGTGGAGAAGGGATTAATGATCGATGCCCTGGATTTGATATTAAATGAACTGAATATGCTATCAATGGTGTCCCCTCGGGGGGGGGAGGGGGAGGTTTCACAACAAGTGGATGTTCCGAGTTGGATGGGGGAGCTCCACCAGGGGGTGTAGCGACGATCAGAGGAGAGGCCAAATCCGACTCCGCCATCCCCGCCAAGCCATCATTCTGTAGTTTCATTCAAGACATTATTCCCTACATCTCAAATTACTAGGACTATGAAGAGAATATTCCATGTCCTCGCACCCCAAGCAACAGCAGGTGATGGAGCTTTAAATAGAGTCTTTTTCCTTGGTTGTGCTAATAAATTATACTTAGCGCATTTTTGCCTACTTGATGCATTTCCTTTTATTTATTTTCTCGAACAAGTGTTGCTAAAGTTGCTTGGTTTCCCGTATTTGAAGGTAGGGGAGGAAAAAAAAATCAGATCCTCTTCTTCATTGTTAGACTAGCCATATTTTGTAATAGCCTGGATCTTCTTATGCCGAATTATCCTAATATTTACGTGTTTGGATTGCAAAATAGGATAATTTTATGTTATTAAGCTGTTGGTCCTTATTATTCTTGAAGCCTTGCATTTGGTTACATTTTCAGAAAGCACCTTCGAGGCATAATTGGGTTTTGCACTAAACATATGAAATCTTCATTTTTTAGTTATCTCTCATATAAAATTAGTTTGGTGTCATTTGGAGCTGTATTAGAAAAGTTATGGCTATTTTACCGTTTCTGCCCGTAGAAGAAGAAATCGCGAGGTCTTCTGTTAGTCGTTATTTTTAATATAGTTGGAGACTTCTTTTGATCTTGGCCTAGGCATAGAAGTTGTAGATATTTTCGTTACCTTTTCAACAGAAGTTGAATCATTTGAAGTGGACTTTCCTACGAGAAGTTATGGCGGTTAGAGTTGTGGCTGCGCAGAATTCTAAAGGAGTGCACTTTCGTCATTTGGCGGAATCTAAAGTTTTAAATAATTGGTTAGTCGGTGGAGGTGGCGTGGGTGATACGTGTGAGAGAGAGAGAGAGTCGCCCGAGACTCAATTGAAGGGAAAATAAAAAAGGGAAAAATTAGGAAAAAAAATTAGGAAAAGCTTCGTTGAATATTTTTCGTGCCATGCTGGATAAGGATTTTTGTTCTTTTCATTGTTATTCTTCATCTAGGGTTGTTCTATTTTAGTTCTAAATTAAAAATTGGGATTTGGGACTGAAATATGAATTTGTTTTTGAGGCTGGGTAAATAAGAATTGGAGAGTTATTTTTATTGCGTTAACTTAGAGTTTGTAGTGAGGACATCATATTTGTTTCGGGGGAAAATGAGAATTTCTTGATTATTAGGATTATATGTTAGTATCTGATTGAGATTATATTTTTATCAGTGGATTTTCTCTCTGCGTGTTTTAAGAGTTGGAATAGGGTGAGTCCAGTTGAGGTGGTGAATTGCGAGGTAAGTAACCCGATCGATATTTGTTTGTCCTACATTCCATTCCACGTGGTATTGTTATAAGTGACCCAATATTTGTGTTTGTTATTTCCAATTCCTCGCTTCATTGTTGTTTCTTATCACCTCTGATATTGTTTGATATTCAAAACTGTTTTTATCTCTATTTATTCGTGAAACAACTATTGTCGGTTACTATACTATCTTGTTGAGACCCAGAATTATTCATGTCACCTTTATTAATTAGAATTGTTTCTCATTGAGGCTTGCTTCATATTTATCCACTATAATTCAGTTATCATTTGAGGGTGTGATTTATATTATCCCAGTTCAGATTAGTCCTTGAAGTGTCATTATTAAGGTTCGCTTCGTGATTCATCATCATTATCTAATCGTTGCCATTTATCCTTGTTCTAGACAGTTTTTGAGAGTTCTAAATCTATAGTTGATTTGTGAGCCTTCCTTTGATCATGATGTATCCATCCCAGTGTCTTGCCATTGATTTATGATCTGCATGGTCGTGCTGTCCGACCATGAAGCCTTGTACTGTGTTTGTTTCATTGCTTTTATATTACCTCTTGAATTCGTATTCTTGGAGTTGGATGACCATAGACCTTACAGTGAGGGTTGAGGATTACCTCCCCAGCGCGCATGAGCACGTACGGTCCAGCGAGGGGGATTTGAGAATACCCTGCCGTGACTGGACGTTCCGAGGGCCAGGTAGCGATTCCACGGTGGACGTTCCGAGGGCCACACGCGAGAGGTATAGATGTGGACATCCCGGACATAGGGGCCGAGATGGGGTCATGTAGATGGTCTATCCAGCGCTTCGGTCATTCAGGAGCCAGAGTTGTGATTCCCTTATCATTCTTGTAGAATTGTGGCATCTCGAGTGCCATCAATGAGTTAATTGACCTTCTTTGCTTGATGGGTGATTTCAGAGTATGCGCCTTCAGTCCAGTGGTGTTGCTTCTTGATGATATCTATTGGTCCTATCACTTGTGATGTGTTCGTTTGAGCTATTCATTCCTATTTTTATATATCAGCGATGTATTTGTTCTCCACTGATGATCATAGAGTGTTTTCATGTGTTATTATGCTTTGACCTGATGTTGACGAAGCTTGACTTTGATGTCATCCTTGTTTTCCTTATGCGTGGAATGTCTGGGTTACTTACTGAGCATCTTTCGCTCATTTTATTCTATTTTTCTATTTTTGCAGAGTAGAGGCGGGGATTCCTGGGCGTTGACTTTGTCTTCTTTTGGGGGTCACGTCCAGTTGGTGATAGGTATATATATATAGATATGGATATTGTTGATGTTTTGGATCTGTATATGATTATTTTTTGTAGAGGCTGGTCTAGTAAACCATGCCTATGTTAAAATGCTCTATATATGTGGATGACTGTATATGAGGTGTGTTAGATGCTCTGTTGACTGCTTAAACTTTCCTGTGTGAGTTTATGTAGGTGATTATATATTTCTTGATGATTATATGTTATCCCAGTGTTGTTACCAGATGAGTTTATATAGGGTGGTTATTTCGATGTTTTTTTTTTATATATAAAAGAATGGTGAGTTTTGAGGCTCGTGGCGTGCACGTGTCGAGGGTTTGGGACACGGGCCGTCACATATTTATTCTAGTTTTTTGAGGATTACATGATACCCTATCAAATATTAGTTATTGCATCAAAAATTGTCTTACATTCATATATCCATGAGATAAAATATAACCATGGTTTTATTAGAAATATCTCATAGACCTCTGAGTCTACTTTATTAGTGAATAGCTCCATTCAGACATGTAACATTTATTTACTCCTGCAGCAACACTGAGCTCCCTTATACCATTTCGTGCAGGATCCTCCACTGTAGCCTTTCTGCTTGCATCTTTCATCACATGGGTTGACATAGAGGAGACAAGATCCAATACAAGGCACGTCTGGATCGTTCAAAGCATTTGGTGGATGGTGAGGAGAATTAGCCTTCAACATGATATTTTTAGGGAGATTATCATCCATTCTATCATCTTCATTTTCAAAAGCATGGCCTATCAATTTGAAATCAATGGAAATGTTAGTCCAACCAAAATGAAGCTCATTCTGGTATGAACAACTTGTATTGCGTGGTTTCATACTTTGATTCTCATATACTTTTGAAAGTAAATTATTAGAAGGGAAAGAAATTATTTCCATGTTAACGAAAATTGAACATTTACAACATTGACAAACACAAATAATTCTTAAATTAACATTGTGGTTTAAATCCCCAATTCTATGCGTAGTGTCTGTGAGTGATTCTGCCTATCTGGGGTTTTCCCAACTGTTGTTGTTCTGTACACTTCACGAAAGCAAAAGCTCTAATGTGCAAGTGTCTTGAGTACTATAATTGACCTTCTTGGGATTTACATCTACTTTATTATTTTTCATCAACAAATAAGAGCAGTTGAGGGTCAAAAATTTCACCTAATTAGGCTCGTCTAGCATATTTTTTCATAGTAGCAAGATTGCTACAACTAACTACGGGCTTGTTCGGGCATGCGTTTGATGGGCGGTAGTGTGGTGGACACTGACAAATGTGAACGCACAAAACAAATGGGTTTTGACGTCTGTATTGATAAAACTCTTGTTGCATATGGGTTTCCATCAATTTTTTCAGCCTTCTGATCCGCAAAAAACAACTATTTGTGCAACGCTCTCCCCCCCCCCCCCCCCCCCCTCCGGCATGGCGGACGCCCGCGAGTGCATATGCCCAAGCGGTCCCTAAATTGAGTTCGCCACCATAGAACTCATCTTTCTCCCCCAAATGGAGATTTTAGTAAATAACCAAATATAACACTTGAACTTCAATTTCCAATAACTTTTTTATCTTTCAACTAAAAATTTAGACATAAAAAAATTAAATTTTGACTGCAGATTAATTGTCTTGAGGGGAATATAGTTCAAAAACAAACATAGCAAATTAAAAACACAAAGAAACATATAAACAATACTCACAGAAACTTGAAAGGATGGAAGCAATCAGAATAACCGCAACTAATTTTCTCTCCATGATGATATTGAAAGCCAAATTTTCATATATCATAGTTTTAAAACAGATCTTTTATAGCATAAAGGAACAAAATATTTTACCTAATTATGGTATGTAAGATATGATTTACTTTGTGATTTTAATTTTCTTTCCCATTCACATTTGCGTAAATCTTCTCACTTTATTACGTTGGAGATCTTTTATCTTTTTAGTATTTATGCAAAAGAAGAGAATCTTGTACTTTAAAAAAATACTGATCACAATATCACTATCTTACTGATTGCATCTTTTGTTAAAGAAATTAATCCATGGCCTTTTATTCATTTGAATAGTTATTATAATAGTCTTTCCCCACATGTGCATGTAAATAAAATTGAAAAAGTTACCCACAACCAATAATAAATCATTAAGGATGTTTTACTAAAATGTGATTTTTAGGGGTTTATATAAAAAAGAACATTAAGATTTGGTGGATATGAATGATATTATCTAAATTTATACATTGATACAAAAAATGAAAAATTAAAATATTAACAAAATTCTTTAAAAATTCATAAATTTTTAAGTATAACTCTTATTGGTGTGATCAATAGCTCATTATAAATCTCTCTTCGATATATACTTATGACTATGAAATAGAGTTTTCCCACAAATGATTATTTCATGATGAAAAAGTAAGATCGAACATTGAAACTCATGTTTGACTCAAAATTAGTTATTTATCACTATATTTCATTGTTATCTCAATCTAAATCTAATAAAATTTAATAACAACAAAAAGAATATGATGGAGTAGTATGATCACCACCATTCATTAACATATTTTTAAAAAATTATTAGTGTGACGAAGTTGAAAACACTTTTGATTAGATAAATGTGTTGAATCCCACATTGAAAAATGAGCTATAAAATGTTGGTATACAAAAAAATTTAATATAATTATCAAATAACATCTACTCCTAGCATGTGATGTGCATGTGTAGACATTTCCTTATTTGTTTAGCATCTCAGTGACTTCCAAATTTTTATTGGGATTGTCAAATAAAAGTTTCCTTACATCATGACCATCTAGATGACCATAGGCTATATTGAACAATGCCACTTGTGTGATTGATGCAACATGACGCATGACAGATTTGGAAAGAAATCATTGTAGAATATTTGATTTTAAATTTGTCATTAAAATAATGTTTTATGAGATATTGTCATTTATTGATGAATCTCAATATTTAAAATCATAATAATCACTTTTAGTGGTGAGCTATAATTTTAGGAATTTTAGAATCTTATATTTTATTTTATTATATTTTAATAATTGTCATTGTAATTGTGTGATCTTTACTATTTTTAGTAGAGTTATAATTGACATTATGAGTATGTATTTAATATTTATGGCCTATATAAGGAGTTCCATGATCTTTTGTAAGGAACAATTTTTAATCAATCAATAAAATTATATTTTCTCTTGTTATTTTCTTTGTTGATTCAAGGAGTTTATGAGATCTCAAAGCTTGTTGGATCTTTTTATTCGTTTCACGCTGCGTTAGGTGGTATCAGAACATGTTTTGGGATCAGTATGAGAATATTAAATAAAAAATATTTTTAGAATGATATGAAAGGATATTTTAATCTATATACATATGCTATTCTAAGATCCCTTGAAATGACTATTGAAGCTTATGTTTTTCATTTTTTTGAAAATGATAATGGGTGGATCTGCCACTTCTTTGATTATAAAAGAAATACAGTTCCAAAAAAACAAAATACAAAGGAAGAGCAAAGATAAGAGATCTAATTAATGCCTAATTAGGAGATCTAAATAAGGCATTCGTCGGATCTCCATCCTTTCTTCCTACGGTGCGATGATTAGTGAATTCCTCTCCACCTAGACTAAGTTAGCCCCAGCACAAAGACATCCCCAAACCAGGATGTTCCTCTTGACACCCTCCCAAACTCCTTCCGCCGATACCATACTACCGCTGATGATCTTATCATTTTGACCAATCCAGATGGCCCACATAACTGTTGGAAACAATGATTGTATAACTTTGCTGCGTAAACTCCAATCGTCACGCCAAGATAGCCTTTGCCCCATTTCCCACAAGTGATCAATAGTAGTAATCGGGCTCCACCTGCACCCCAAAGAAGAGCCAAGGCCGTGTCACACCTCCTTCCTAATCACACGTTCACAAAAATAGATGTTGAGCAATTTCCATGCATGCCATCTTCACATAGAGCACAAGACAGAGAGTCTCCAGGTCACCAAATTGCTCGATAAGCTCACATAAGGAGTCTCTCATTATAAGCTAACCACAAAAAAAAGGCACCTTCAAGGGGATCATGCATCTTCAAATTTGAGAAGCCTTTCACACCACTCCACCATTGTATGGTTTGTCTCTATCCCACCACGAGTAAGCTAATTTAATTGAGAAACCTGTCAAGGGGAAGAGCCACTCCGGATCATCTTCAGCTTCATTGTCAACCCTGAAGTTGGTTAAAACATAGAATAGCTGAGTATAGTGTAGGAATTCCTCCTCAGATAGGAGGCGTCTAAGCTCAAACACTTAGCACACGGAGAACCTCTAGAAATCCCACACAAAACCCTCCTTGTTGCATGACGCCTCAAATATATCCGGATAAACCTCCATTAGAGGACCTAAGCCACACCAATGAAAAGTCCATAAGCATATCCTATCACCCCGCCCAAGCCTCCATTTAACACTTGATATAATCGAGCCACCCAACCTTGAGATGGCCTTCCAAACAAAAGATGAACATGAACTTGGCTTAAGGAGTTGTAAACTTCGTCGACCACCCCTCCCTTGCAATCCCACCATTACAACATTCTTCTAGACAGCAAGTCTGTCTTATCCAAATTTCCAAACCCATTTTGATAAAAGCGCTTTATTGAACTCCTGAAGATCCCGGTATTTATGCTATCTAAGTTCAAGATCCCGAGGACTATACTCCTTCACTTGGATAAGCTAGGCATTTGCTGTGGTGTGGCCCAGGGCATGGCACACAAAGAGTACATCTCGTTAGCTGGGAAACAGTTTGTACTAGCAAAGGCAAAGGGGGTCTTGGTGTTCTTTATCGGAATTTGACAACACTGACTAAAGAAGCACGAGTCTACTGCCCAAGCTTAAAAGTCTCCTAGACCATCCCTCCAACCTCTATTCGAACCGATGCACCAGGGGTTCCAAATCATTCAAACACAAAGATCTAAGACTCAATAGCAATCCCAAATAGTGTGTTGGGAAGGATTCCTTTGAGAGTGACACGCAAGTTGCTATTTGGTTGAGCTCCACCTCATTAATGTTAATCCCGAATAATGTAGACTTCCTCTGATTGATAGCAAGCTCCGACAGCCACCCAAACACCGACACCACAAGCAAAACCCCATCTATGAAACACGGTTCTCCTCTGAACAAGATCATAGTATCGTCTACATATAAAACATGGGATAACGTACAGGTTGACCTGCCACATTGTAGGCCTTGAACCCATCCATTAGCTTCCACACGGGCAAGCATTCTACTAAGCACATTAGCGACAACAATAAATAGAAATGGAGATATAGGGTCCCCTTGCTAAAGACCCCTCTTGATAGGAAAGAAACCACAGAGAGACCCATTTATAAGGACCGAAGCCCAAGCCATCGATATGCAATCAAAGATCATGCGCAACCATCTATCACCGAATCCATGGCAGGCCAATATATGTCGCAAGAAAGACCAATCCACAAGATCATATGCTTTTTGAAAGTCCAGTTTAAGCAAAAAGCCTTTCCTTCAAAGAAGATGTGTCCCAGATATTGCCTCCTGGACAGCTAGGAAGCCTTCTTGGAGGGATCTCCCTGGAACGAAAGTGGTTTGGTTGACCTCAACTAGCAAACCAATCACTTCCTTCAGCCGATTAGCAAGGACTTTGGAAATGATCTTGTAGCAGGCATTTATCAAACTAATCGGCCCCCCGCCTTCTTAAGAATTAGCACAATAAAAGTCACGTTCATGCATTCAACCCCTTGATTTCTTGTTTGGAATTCTGCACACTTGTATGATATCAAATTTAACAATCTCCCAAAACTCTTGAAAGAATCTGGTGTTGAAGTTGTCGGGACGAGGAGCCTTGTCTCTGTCCGACTCAGCCATTCTACTGATAAACTTGGCAGGTCGTCGTCTACCCATTCCACACGCTTTCCATGGGGAGCCTTAAGCTTTTCCTGAAAGTGTGATATGAACGCGTCTTGAATACCTACATCAGATCAAATAGTAGTCTCCCCGACTAGCAGACTCTATTTTATTTGCACGTCATCTTTGATTTGCTACTTTATGGAAAGAGGCGGTGTCGTTATCACCTTCTTTCGACCATAACACCCTTGACCGCAATCACCACTTCTCTCCTAAACCAAGAATTTGCTGCAAAGACACCTTAAGCCTGATCCGATCCTCATGTTCTGACTTCCCCATCGGGCCGCTTTCTTCTAATTCATCAAGCATATTTATATCAAGAGCTATGGAAGCCTCTCGCTCCACCTGTCTTTTCTTTGCCTCCCGACTCCACCCCTTTAAAACATGTTTGAGCCTCTTGAGCTTTAAGGCTATCCTCTTGGCCCTAGAAACTCCCTCCATTGGGAGATTGCATGAGTTTGCAACAACCTCCTTGAAACCATCAACCTTAAACCACCACGATTCGAAGTGGAATTGAATACGGCCCTGTCTAACTATACCCCAGTCAACAATATGGGACATTGATCAAATGTTACTCTCGGAAGACATCTTATTGAACATGAAGGAAAAGCTTCTTCCCACTCATTGTGCACCAACACCCTATCCAGTCGAGCTAACGATGCATGCTCTCGAAGACTGGTCCAAGTGAAAGCCTGTGATAGCATTGGAAGGTCAATGAGTCCACGCTCCCCGATCCAGTCTGAGAACAAACTAAAAAAATGTTAGCTTACGTTAGACTATTGAAGCTTATGTTAGCTTACACATCTACCAATCTTATTATGATAAAACTAAAAAAATGATTTTTTTTTTTTAATTCTCTGACTTATCCAACTTGTTTGTGCCATGGCTAGTTAAGTTTCCACAGGACTTGATGATGGAAGAGAATAAGGTTATGCATTTGTATTTCGTGCCCACACATCTAGCATAGTGTTTGATACAATTTCCACTACTGAGTACGAAAGTCTCCAAATTTTGATGTAAGGGTGCACTTTTCTCATACCAGATTCCCACAGACAACACTTCTATTGAGGGAACAAATTTTTGAGGGACCAAAGAACGGCTCTTCGATTGTAGAAAATTTTTAGAGGAGATGTTGCTTAATAACGTAGCGTGAAAATGTAGAAAGATCCAACCAAGATCCTTAAACAAAACTCTCAAATCTCAAATAGAAAAAAAACTTGAAATTTTACTAATGAAAAATTTGCAGACCCTAATTTACAGGTCTCCTCTTTTATACTAATAAAAAAATTAAAAATTACTAAAAATAGTAAAAACTGAAATTTGTTATAACTACTTCAAGATCCTAGATGATCGTCATAATTGATAGAGATCAATTATGATTCGTTATGAGAGATATATAACAAATCTACAAATTACTAGAAATAGTAAATTCGCTAATTTGAGAGACAAAATAGAAAATATAAAAAAATAAGGACGCATATATAGTGGCATAGCAACCACTCTTGAAGATTTCCTAGATATCTAGCTCCAGTAAAATTTTCATGTGATTCCGAGATTGACATTTGGTGGAGGTTTTCTGGTAGTCTCATCATTCCAGGAATGCATCAGAACAATTTTTTGAGGTGCCAAAAATAGAAAATATAAAAAAATGACGCATATATAGTGGCATAACAACCACTCTTGAAGATCTCCTAGATATCTAGCTCCAATAAAATTTTCATGTGATTCCGATATTGTCATTTGGTGGACGTTTCCTGGTGGTCTCATCATTCCAGGAATGCATCGGCTACCCGTTCTGCATCACTAAGGTAGACCAAAGAAAGACTGTCTGAGATTGAGAAGGGATCACTTGAGATGGAGAAGAAGGGCATGGTCCTACCATGGTGTGCTGCTACACTAGATTTTTCTTGAAAAACTCGTACACTAAATTTGTGGTTGACTCTAAAGGAATTTACTGATTTTACATGGATCTTTTGTGATATTCATAAGTTTTCGGAGAGTTATATTGATTTTTTACCTTCTTTTTATTGTTGGTGAATATAGAATAACATGAGAATTTTCAATAAAAAGCAAGGGCATTTTTATCATCAAAATGACTAAATTGGATTTTTCATATTTTGTAAAGACTTTAAATATAATTATTGGAGCAATTTAACTCGTGAACTAAATACGCTAACCATACATACTTTCTGCGGATATATAACGAATTTTCAATTCTAGAGGGACTAAAACTAATTTACCTAACTTACATAGAGTTATATCAATTTTTTTCTAGTAAATAATGCATTTCGTATATGCTTAAGAAAAAAAAATTAAAATGGTGGGGGGCTGGACACGTGGTTAGATGTATCATTTTGCATAAAAAATTTTGGGTGCGTCTATCCCCACCAAACGTTTTTCTTACCCCACCAATAAAAAAAAAAAACGGTGTTTGGCTGTTCCCACCAATCCAGGTCGACCGAATTTGGTCGCCATTTCAGGTTTTGGGCGACCGGACTTGGTCGCCATTTCAGGTTTTAGGCGACTGGACTTGATCGCAATTTAAGGCTTTGGGCTACTGTAATTGGTCGAACAGGGTTCAAAACTATATCTACCTATTTTTTGTAAACAAATAACTTTTTGGGTTTATCCATCATAGTCTACATTTATTCTTTTATCCAAACAACAGCTAAGGGGCCGAAAAAAATGTAAGTAGATATACTTTCAATCAATTCAAAATTTTATAGAAAAATATCTTATTAGACAAATATATATCATTTTTAAGTTTTGTTTGAATTCGTAGTTAAGAGGATTCTTCGTTTGAAAACAAAAAAAAACCTATAAGTTGATCCAAACACATTATATATTTGGCTTTTGAAAATTAGTCCGTCACTTATGTAAAAAAAAATTGTTCTTATATTCTACATTTAAGAATAATAATTGATTCTTCTTACATTACAACTCAAACTTGGAGTGGTATGAAGGATTCAAGGAAGATATACGTCATGAGATTATGTTTTCAAGAAAAAAAATTATAAACTTTATTACAAATCATGTTCGACCAAGTTCGGTCGTCCAAAACCTGAAATGACGATCAAGTCCGATCATCCAAAACCTGAAATAACGATCAAGTCCGATCGTCGAAAACCTGAAGTGGCGACCAAATCTGGTCGACCTGGCCGGATCGGTAGGAAAAGATAAAACACCGATTTTTTTTTCTCGATTGGTGGGGTAAGAAAAATGTTTAGTGGGGATAGCCGTGCCCAATTTTTTTGTCACAATCATGAAAATCTTCACATTTTGAGATTACTTTAAATGAGGTTTTTCAATGAGAAAATAAAGTGAACTTTTTAGAAGAATGCATAAATCAGATGGTTTTTGGACAATCAAGAAGGATCGATCTGACAAAAAAATGTACAACTCTTTTGAAACAAGGAGCGAGCCCAATTCATTCGCACTAACAAACATGCAGATTTTAGTTTTTTTCCTTTTCATAAACTTTCAAATCATAATCCATAATTCAGAGAATCATTAGTCATTTTAATTTGACATTGAATTAATCAAATCATCACAATTTTATTTCTTATATTTTTTCAATTTACCCTCGGATTTCAAATTCAATGAACAAACTTTTCGATCAATTAATCATCTAAAATTTTTTCATTAAGTGATTTCTTAAAGCAGGGGATGTTGAGGGTCAAGGGGATGTTATTTCGTTAAGGCATCTTCATGCCCTTCCACCCACATTTTGATCTATATAAAGGACTGTGTATTTGTAAAAATTTCATAGCAATACAACATTTTGATTATCAATTAAAAAAAAGAAAAAATTGATATAACTCCCTAGAAGGTTAGCTAAGTCGGTTTTTACTTTTTAGTCTCTGTAAAATTGGAAAACGAAGTCATATCAAGATCATCACTCCTATCAATTATGGAGTGCAAAAACAGGTTTGAGCAGAAAAAAATAATCTCTAGTATTGGATTACAGAGACTATCATAGCGATGGTAAATTGGAAGTCCAATTTTGAAATTATGATTACTTTGGTGGTTTAAACAGATTTCGAGACAAAAATGAATTTGATAGATCAAATTGAATCGACATTTTAGCTGTCTAGTGGACTTGAACTAGTAGAATATTCCGTGGATTGTTTTAATACAAAATTTAAGTCCAATTCATGTGATTAATGCTTCAAATGATTCTGATTCGATTTGATGTTCAAAAACTATTTATCAAATCTACAATAAGTTTGTCTCACTGATAGTGAAAAATATTATAAAAATTTCTTCGAATAAATTTGAAAAATTTATATTTGGATTATGAATTACATCATTTAAATATATTTGCGGATGATTGAAAATTGTCTTGAAAACAGGGAACCTTGTTTATGGCTACCTGACACGTTTGTATCCATTTTCCTGCCTATCTTTCTCAATTGCTTCTACAAGTTCGTTCTAGAGCTGATTAGGGAGAAATAGGTTCCCCCCTCATAGATTGATAAGGAACAAGGATGTCAACTGGGGAGTTCCCTTACTTATGTATATGTATGGCCTTCCAGTCATTCAAATGATCAAGATATTGATGAATGGTTCGGATAGTTCTAATGGCAATCCAAGGAGTAGTACTTCTGCCATTCAACCAGACCAGGCAGTGGTTGAATCTGATCCAATCCATAATTTGTGAGCCTGAATAGAACTGCCTAGCAATACACCTTGCTCAATCGCTTTTAGCTCAAGGAGATTGATGGTGGGAAGATCATGTCTGCTCGTCAAGTCGGTAAAATAATCAGCATTGGAGTTTCTAAAGAGCGCCCCATAGCCCTCCCTCCCCCGTCCCCCGGTCATCTGCAAGTGAACCATCCGTGTTGAGTTTCAGCCAGCCATCAACTGGGCACAGGCAAGTTACAATTGAGTTGGAATGCTCCTTCACAAATGTTAAAATAGCAAAGGCTTCCACAATCTTGGGAATATCTGAGGAGAAAGCAGTCCGAAAGACCCTATTAAGGATCCAAAGCATCATATTTTCCTTGACTCTATGCAAGGTAAGCATTTTATGTTAACTTTTTTCAGCGAAGATGAGATTGCTCAGCTCAGTCCAAAGAAATCAGAATGTGGTAGAAGTTATAATATAGCCAAGTTCTTTCTTGAATGGATCAGTAATAATTGTTGTCATCTAGGCAAGGAAAGGATCAAGCCTTCTGGGGCACTGAGAACGGATGGTGAGATCGTGAAAGAGCTTACTCCAAACAAATCTGGAGTAAGCGCAGCCCAAGAACAAGTGGTCTGCATCATCAGTCCGGGCACGGCTATCCCCACTAAACATTTTTCTTACCCCACCAATCGAGAAAAAAAATCGGTGTTTTATCTTTTCCCACCGATCCGGCCAGGTCGACCAGATTTGGTCGCCACTTCAGGTTTTGGACGATCGGACTTGATCGTCATTTCAGATTTTGGGCGACCGGACTTGGTCGTCATTTCAAGTTTCGGACGACCGAACTTGGTCGAACATGATTTGTAATAAAGTTTATAATTTTTTTTCTTGGAAACATAATCTCATGACGTATATCTTCCTTGAATCCTTCATACCACTCCAAGTCTGAGTTGTAATCTAAGAAGAATCAATTATTATTCTTAAATGTAGAATATAAGAATATTTTTTTTTACATAAGTGACGGACTAATTTTCAAAAGCCAAATATATAATGTGTTTGGATCAACTTATAGGTTTTTTTTTGTTTTCAAACGAAGAATCCTCTTAACTACGAATTCAAACAAAACTTAAAAATGATATATATTTGTCTAATAAGATATTTTTCTATAAAATTTTGAATTGATTGAAAGTATAGCTACTTACATTTTTTTCGGCCCCTTAGCTGTTGTTTAGATAAAAGAATAAATGTAGACTATAGTGGATAAACCCAAAAAGTTACTTGTTTACAAAAAATATGTAGATATAGTTTTGAACCCTGTTCGACCAATTACAGTAGCCCAAAGCCTTAAATTGCGATCAAGTCCAGTCGCCTAAAACCTGAAATGGCGACCAAGTCCGGTCGCCCAAAACCTGAAATGGCGACCAATTTCGGTCGATCTGGATTGGTGGGAACAGCCAAACACCGTTTTTTTTTTTTTTTTTTTTGATTGGTGGGGTAAGAAAAACGCTTGGTGGGGATAGACGCGCCCCATCAGTCCCTAGCACACACAAAAGACAATTGACAGTTTGAATTAGTTCTCTCCTTTGAATGCAAACCAGTGTTAGGAGTTTGTTTAAATATGCCTGCCATAAACCATATTTTGAATTTAGGCTATGATACTTCACTGAATGACTACATTTTTTTCTTCTATTTCCAATTTTCTTGTTCAAGTGAAATCTTTTACATTTCACACTGATCTAGTGTATAGAGGAAGGCGGTGAAACCACATCCAGGTAGTGCAAGTCAACATTTTGTTTCTTTCTTTTTCTTTTTTTTCCTGCTTGGTGAATAATATTTATTGCCTTTCAAAAGCTTAAAAATGTTCAAATACACTGTTGAAAAAGAGGGCGAGGAACAGGTATTTTGAAGATCCTTAACAAATATAAGTTGTCCTTCTCAGTTAATACCTCCAATTTTGTCATACATATAGCCATCAGATCTTGATTAAACCACAGGTTTATTGTCCCATAGACCTAACAAACTCAGATATTGAGTTTACATTATTAGCTTTTGTTCTCTACATTCAGACAGAGACTTTTATTTTGGACAATCACAGCAACATTCGACCCCATGGCCAAATTTAAACCTGCAGTGTCCTCCACTGAAGCCCTTCTTCAGCTTCCTGCATTCCCCGGAACATGTCTTATTTTTGAAGTAGTCGACAATGCAGGATCCTCCACACTCTCTGTGACATGATGCTAATGGTGAACTAGTTGGATGTGGTGGCTCATCACCGATCAGTGGTGTTTCGTCACTAGCTAATGGTTTGTGAGGTGCATTAGCCTTCAACATGGCCTCTTTATGGGGCATCTGCTCCATCCTCTCATGATCTTTGCCTATTGGTATAACAATTGGAGTGTTAGTCCCAACCAAATGGTAGCTCATTTGAACTGTGTGGTTTAATACATTTATTTTCTATAGTTTAATTCAGAAAATAAAGTATAAAAAGATTTAATAATCATTGTTAGCATGACCAATTTTATTTCATAAACTTTCGTGGATGGCCATAAATTACTCTCAAAAGTGATAAAATGGCATGCTCTTTTCCATACTAGTTCAAAATCAATTTGAATCATCAAATTGATCAAATTTTGGGTCAAATCAAAACCAAATAAGTCCACATTGGTAAAATAATATTTTGTAACTCACACTAATACATATAAAGGATTCTCGAATTCTCAATTCTGAGTAGTAAAATTGCATCTTCTTATCCTTCACATAAATATATTTTTGTTATGTTCAATCAAGGGATATGAACAGCGGATGCCATTTCACACTTCTCAATATCATTCTTATCTTTTGACTGCAAAGTTAAATATACAAATAAATGAAATGTTTACTTCATAGTTAGCTTTAGAAGTACATTACATTCCAACAAAAAAAAAACTAATACTAAACAAGATAAATTAAAAACACACACAAAGGAACAAACATACAATACTCACCATAACTGGAAAAGATGGAAGCAATGAGAATTGCTACAAGTATGTTTCTCATTGTCAACTTTTTGAGAGCTAATTTTTCGTATGTCCTTTGCTTGATAGAGACTTTTATAGCAAAATAGGACAAAAGATTTTAGTGTACAGGACAAAAGATTTTAGTAAGTTCACCATGATTTATCCAATTATGGCATGCATGATATCATTTACTTTGTCATCTTGATTTCCATACCAAGACACATTTTCATAATCTTATCTCATTTTGTCATGCTAGATATTGTTATACTATCCCCTTTATGGCCCACTGTGTAATTTCATCTCTCAAACAAGATATATATGTTTAATGAAACATATAATTTTTTGGTGGATCCATATAATTTATAAAATACGTACTTCACTTATATTGAAAATTAGATAAGTGTACACCTTTAAAAACTCAACGCATATAACGAGTGCACATAGTTGCACTTGAGGCAATGCTCTATCAGAAGTCTTTTGTGACATGTCCTATCTGTGTTCTCTGCATTTCCAGCCCAGAAACAGTGCAACACTTGCTTTTTCAATGCCCATTCCCATCCTACATTAGGTGTGCTTCCCTGCCCAAAGCTGGAATTCAAAGATGAGTGCTGTTACACAGTTTTTATTCCAGTCTCAATTCAAATAATATATGCATTGATAGAAAATTATTAGAGCATATACTCGTCTTAACAAGGCATATGCTTAGAAAAAAAAATTAACATTTTTTATAAATACATTTATGCAATTCATTAGAGTATTTGTTTCATTTTTTATAAAAAAGATACCTTATTAGATATAGTATATTAGTTTTAAAAAATTCAAAACATTTGTAGACTGGATTTATAATTGGAAAGTGGAGTGGATTGGATGTAACATTTTCCTTCAAAAAAACTTGGTCCCTTGTCTTCAATCTGAGGTCAGGTGGAATCTTCTTTCAAAGCAGAGGTGTCAAAAAAAATCTTGAAGCTCTTCTCTCCACTACGATGTGGCACATTGGCTAGAAAGGAAGAGAATAATCTTCAAAAGCAAGAATAAGAGGAAGGAATCCATTGTATCGCTTGTTATAAGGCATACCAGGTTGAAATTGAGCCAATTCATTCTCAAGTTAGTGATGACCCAGGACTTTGCAAGTTAGGGATGACCCAGGACCTTGAAAAGATGTGAAGCGAACTGAACATCCTTTATTTTTATTTTATTTTTTAAATGGTGCTTTCTATGGTTTGATCCCTTGAATTTTTTGACAAAGGTAAAGAGGATTTTGTCCACCTAACTACAGCTTGGTTCAACACAACAGGGCACTCTTATCAATTATTTGGAGTTGTTGGCTCTTCGGCAATGCATAAAGTTAGGTCTCGAACTTAGGCCTCGTTTGGTTGCGTGTTTGGATGCGCTTTTTGAAAAGTTGAAAAGCTAAAATCGTGCAGCCAAACGGGACATCTTTTTGCAGAATCGGAAGCTGGATTCCTTTTAATTTTTTTCTCGAAATCTGTGTTTTAAAAAGCTAAAAAACAACGTTTTTTTATCGGAATCGATTTTTTGAATTGAAAAGCAACTTTCTTTGTCAAACATTAAACTCCTTTCAAATATTGATTCCTGATTTTAAAAAAAAAAAAACATCCTCAAAAAGTCAAGGTCTAAAATTATCTTAAAAAGAAGGTTTATTCCAAAAGCTACTTTTCAATCTGTGTTTCCAAACGGACCCTTAGACTTTCTAATAACGGGTGAAAAGTGATTCAAAAACTGCAATTCATCTGTTCGTCAAAAGGCTCATTATCAGAGCAGGTGGAAAGTGACTACCGCACCTGCTCTTCCCGCCTCCATCTCCCTTAACTCTTCGACCTCTCCCCCTCCTTCCTACAAGCCTCCCTCATCTTCTTCTCCTCCTCCCTCCTCTCCTTCGGACTTTGGAGGCCTCTGCTCCTCTTTTGGCAAACCCTCCTTCCTCTTCTTCACTAAAGGTTGCTCCTTCTTCCTCTGGAAATCTGGCCCCGATTTTACCCATTCCTCCTAAATCTGCCTCAACCTCCGCGAAGGGGATTCTTCCCACCCCTGCTCTTCGTGGTGATTCTTCCATGTCAGCCCCTATGGAAAATGGACCTCGTCCAAGGAAGAACCGCATGAACATCCCCCCTCCGCCTGTGTGTGAGGAATCAAAAAGATGGACAAGCTTCTTCACAGCTCCGCCTTCAAAATGCCTGAATACATCTGTGGATTTCTTTCCTCCTACTATAGATGGCCCTTAAAAAGTTGCCATTCTTGAAGAAGATGAAGTTGCTGAAGCCTAAGCAGCTTGGGGAAATATCCTAGTTGGGTACGTTTGAAGGATTACCCCAGTTGTCATACCATTTCTGCAATTTATTAAAAATTTGTGGAAGCCCAAAGGAGAAATTACTGTGTCTTTTCATGGCAATGGTTTCTTCATGGTTCGTTTTGATCTAGCTGAAGATCTAACTCATGTGCTAGAAGGTGGTCCGTGGTCCATGGCCAACAGACCTTTCGTCATACAAAAAATGGAATCGTAACATCAGACTTGAACTGGAAAGACTAAACTCTATTACTGTGTCGATTAAATTCCCCAACTTACCTCTCCATTACTGGTCAAGAACATGCATTGGTAGAATAGCTAGTTTAATTGGCACCCTTGTGTACATAGATTATCCTACTGCCTTGCGTACTAGATCTGCGTATGCACGAGTCTGTGTCGAGGTTGAAGCTGAAACTGATCTGCCCAATGAAGCTTTTATAGACATTTGAAATGGTGACCGGGAAGCAATAAAGGTCACATATGATTGGAAACCACAGGCATGTTCCCATTGCAACACTTTTGGACATGAGGATGTCTTATGCTGCAAGAAACCAAGATTCATTAATGCTCCGACCAAAGCACCAGCTGCATCTCCCTTAGATAAAGTAGTTATTGCTGGGAGCACTACCACTAAGGCCCTAAAGGAATCCACAAAATCTATCACCGAGCCTTCCCCTGCGGTTCCAAAGGAGACTTCTGTTTCGAATCCGCCGGTGTTAAATAAGCTTCCCATTCCCATGGGGGTCACTCATCAGTCAGAGGCTATTACAGATGCAGCCCCACAAGTTAATTTAATAGCCCATTCAAATCCTCGTGTTGAAAATGTGGAATCTATTTCATCTGAGCACAGGCAGGGAACTATTTCCTCTTCCTCCAGGCGGGTTATTGAAAAGGGTATTGATCCTCAAGTTGTACTTCATACAAAACAAATAACTTCAGATCCCAAGCAGAAGTCAAAGAAACACAAACTAAAATCTGCATTAGTCAATTCTGGTGATTCCTCCTCTCAAACCCAAAGTCACAAGCAGAACAAGAAGAAATCAAAATCCCTTGGGGTTAACCAGGGATCTTCAAAGGCTTCGGCCTAATTTACTATCCTTCTATTCCAATAACTTTTTAATGAATTGTATTTTTTGGAACGTCCGTGGGATCAACAGTCATGAAAAACAACTGGATGTTAAAAAAAATTTGACGAGACAAGCATCTCCGATCATTTGTCTTGTAGAAACGAAGGTGGAAATCCAAAATGCTGAAGTTGTGCGATGAAGAATCCTCCCCCATTTCAAACTTCTTAACTCCTCCCGAAGTGGTAGGATTTGGTCTATATGGGATCCGTCTGTGGTTGATGTTCGGCTTCTATCTTCCTCCGACGAATTCCAGCACTGCAGAATTATTTCTAAAAATCCTTCTCAGCAGGATTACTTTCTTATTATGGTATATGCTTCTAACTCATTCAGTGAACGAGTTACTCTATGGCACGATCTTGAGAACATTGCCTCGTCAGTTGGAAATCAACATTGGATTGCGGGAGGGGACTTCAATGAAATCCGTCACTTGCATGAAAAAATTGGTGGCAGAGATCCCTTTCCAAGGAGAATCTCTCGATTCAATGAGTGTATGTCCCATTGTCAATTGCAAGATCTCTGGTCTACTGGCCCACAATTTTCTTGGAACAACAATTTAAAACTAAAGTTGGGATAATTTAAAAATAAAGATCCCTGCTTTCCCATTGTCAATTACATATTACTTGGGGATCAAGTTGGGATAATTTAAAAATAAAGTAGAATGAATTTTAGTAATTTTTTATTGTGTTTTAATGACCGTATTAGAGAGGGATTCAAATTTAGTCATGTAAAAAAAAAAAAAAAAAGTAAAGCGGTCATTCAGCGGATGGGGTTGGACATATCATTTTTCATATCAATATATCTAATCATGCGTGTAACCCCATCCGTAGCTTTTCTATTTTTAAAAAAATATATACACTCATTTATTGAAATACACATTGTTATTAAAAGTGAAATGTATATCTAGATAAATTAACATATGTGTTTTTCTCTTTGAATAAATAAATAAAAATAAAATTTTTCATATGCTGCGCTAATGGAGCCATTAGTTAAATATATAGGTGGTGCACTATCACAATTATAATTCAATAACGTAGAGGGGGATCATTTTTAAGCTATAGACAGGATTGTAAAATGGATTGAGTGTCTCAGCGCTCTTATTATAAACATCACATAGACCTCATAAAACTGATGGAAATATGTTGAAATTACTTTCTTCATGCATGGGTAATCTCTCCATGCAGATAAAAACATTTTTATTTTTTCCTGCAGCAACAGTGAAAACCCCATTTACAGAATCCTTGAATGAAGCCGAGATTGTGGCATCTCAATTGGCATGGCAGAACATAAATGTCGCAGAGTCCGATGCACACTTGTTGGGCTAACTCAGCTGATATTGGCGACGGTTCGGGATGAGCATTAGCTTTCAACATGTTCTCTTTATCATGTATATGAACCCTTCCCACTTCTTTGTCAAAAGCATGGCCTACTGGAATAGAATTAATTCAGGTGTTATTCGAAATTAAAACAGAGCACATTTGAGTAAGAAGAATTAGATTTTCGAATATCTTCACCATTTGGCAATGTTATATGTTATATTATTATAATCATGGTATGAAACTGACTTGATATCTTTATATTATTTAACAAATATGTCAAGATTATTTATTATATTAGAATGTCATTTTTTTGTCTAATTAATCCTTATACAGTTGAATTAGAATTCATATGATTTTTTATCATCTAATATAGATAAATTGAATCATTACAAAAAGTATTAATAGACACATCCCCCCCCCCCCCCAATCATTTAATTTCTTTTATAATATTGTGAAATGCTAGCAAAATAGTGTGATCCCATAAAATTTATATATTATTATTTGTCACCCCATAGAAGTGTTTTGGTCATTATGAAAATTGGTTTAAAAGAAAAAATAGATTATGTCATATGTCTGTTAAAAGTAGATATGGCTACCATAATTTTATTTTTAAAAAACTTTGAACTAGGTTAGGAAACAAAGAAGACGAAAGTAAAAAAAAGAGAAAAAAACACGGTGATTCAAAACCCCTACATCTACCCAGTTAGATGAGTTTTTGAAAAATCCAAAGATTTTTATCTAGCAGGCTAACTTATTAAGTTTACCGAACAAAAAAAAAAAAAAAAATCTTAAATTTCTATATGTAATAACGGGTTAAGCTCACAAGGACAAGTATCAGTACACCCTGCACTGTAGTGTATATATAGTCAAAAAAAAAAAAATACTGCAAAAAAAAAAAAAAATCAAATTTGGACTGCAAAGTTGAATCATGCACAAAACAAATATACTCAGTCACTCACATAAACGGGAAGAAAAGATGGAAACAATGAGAATGGCTAAAACTATGCTTCCCTTCGTGAACATACTGAAAGCCATTTTTCATATGTTTCCTAGTGTTTGTATACCCTCTTTTACAGCCAAAGCAAGCAAAACTTTATAGTATTAGATCTGTGATGCGCCATGATATTTATCCATTTTTGGCATACAAGATACGATTAATTTTGTGATCTTTATTACCTGCCATGTAACATATATGCATTAATTTAGTCTCACTACTTTGTCATGCTGGATATGTATTTTACTTTTTGTTATTATAAATCATATTAGATTGCAGAAAATCCAAGTGGCATTAAATCAGGATTATTAAAGTAATTTTAATTTCTCGTTTAAATAATCGATTACTACAGGGTGTATATTTATACCATGTTTTGGTGAATTATGAATTTCCTTTTGCTTTCTGTTGCAACGTGGTATTCACGCTTTTCTGCTAATTCAATCAACAATGCGAATTCGCAAGCTCCAATGGCTCTGTTGATTCTTCAAGAGAAGAATGCCAAGGGGGTTGGGTTTCAATGACCTGTTGATTTTTGACGAAATAACAGATGATTGAGAACTCTATGTATATGTTAATCCTCCTAGGATAACAAAATACAGTAGATAAAATAAAGAAACTTTAATAATCAATCATCTGAATAATGAAATAGTTTACATGCCTATTTATATAAAAGAATCCTTAACAGATTGGATCTCAACTGATTATTCCAATCTAAACTAAAAATAACAACTGTATCCTTATCTAATAATACAAGTTCGAATTCAAATCATTATTTGAAATTCAAATATAAATATAGTAAAATCCTAACAAACTAAAAACTGTCAAAAATAGTAAAAATAACTTTCAACCGTTGATTTGACCCCAAGACGATTTCAGAACGCTCCAAAAATTGGCGTAATAGCATAGCGACTACTTCTGTAGGGCTCGTCGATAAGAACGTGTGGACATATTATAATGGCGATTCTGATCTACGGTCTAAAAGTTATGGCCGTTTGAAGTTACAGTGCTCCCAATCGATCAAAATATCTTTTTTTTTCTGGCTCATCTGATCTCGGCCGTCCATGTAATGTGTGGCTATGATGTCTGCATCACTGTCCCTCATCAAAAAAAATTTGGGTCAATTGCTCAAATGAAGAACACGTCAGTGTCATTGAAATTCATAATAGCCCAATTTTTTTTTTTTTTTGCCCCTGTTTATTTTTTCTTTACCCATGCAGTGTTGTCCCATTTTTTCTTTTATCTCTAACTTTTTATAATACCTTATCTATCCTTTACATATACAGTTACAAAAATAAAAAATTCAAAAATATAATGTGATACATATAGATGTTATACACATAATTACAAATATTTAATCATTACTATTCAATTGTTGCCAATGCAATCTAGCTGAGGGACTTATATGGAAGAATACTATTGATCATCTTCTCAGAATGACATCGTAGAAACATAGGCGTAATGAGTGGCAAATTCTATTGGTCGGTTAGAGACAATGATCCATGATCAATTGTCTATACAACCTTCGGACGTCATCGGATGCAGTGATGATGGCGGAACAGGTGGACAGTTGAGAATTGAATAATTTTAAAATTAAATATTAAGTAGAAGACATTTTAGTAATGTTTCTATTGTATTTTAATCAACATATCAGAGGGATCCGAATTTAGTGCATAATTTTATTTATATTAGACACCGATGAGCGTTGTGAAAGGGTTACACATAAAGCTAGACATATCATTTTTCATATTAATATATCAAGCCTTGTGTGGAGCTCCGTCCAGAGCCCTCACCAGCTATTTTTTTATTTTAGTTTTTTAAAATAAAATATACACTTGTCTAAAATATATATAATTATTATGCAAAGTGAAGTTTATACTTAAAGCAACTAGCATATTTTTCTTTTTTAAAAAAAATTAAAAATTTAAGTTTTTGATATGTTGCACTAGTGGAATATACACTGCACTATCACAATATTATACTTAAATAGTGTTTTATATAGATAGTTGGGGGGACAATTTTTTGGATGCAAAACACAAGTGTATCAACACAGGTATAATAACATCACATGGACCTCATAAAATTTATGAAATGCTGATATTTCTTTCTTTATGGATAATCTTGTTGGTGAAGATGCTGTGAATAGGACCGAGACTTTAATTGAGTGGAAACCTTGGAGTAGCGTTATTGTGTCACTATCCTTAAGACAATATTTTCCCCCACCAGATATTCTATGTGCACAGGGTACTGCAAATCTATCTCCGGGATAACTCAAAGAAAAAGAAATTTTATCAGCATTTATTTTGACGATGGTGAATAGAATACTGATGAAGAAACCCAAGTGAACCAAGAATCTATATTATGTTATGCAAAAATCCAATACTAAAATAGATTTTAGGAAAAATAGAAAGCCTTTGATGATTTTCAAAGTGGTTTGAATGGTTGAAAGAGTCATTATTAGAATAATATTATGTCTTTATTATCATTATTATGATATTATTATTTTCTTAGTTTTCTTATATTCATTTTAATGTAATTTAGAGTTTCCTTTGTGTATGCATAAATAGAGCCTTTGGCTCCTTTAATACAATAACAAGAATTTCTTTTCCTTTATTCAACATGGCCTCCACCTCAAAAATTCTAGATCCACAAAGTTTCTCTTTCTCTTCCCCGCTTCAATTGAAGAGTCTTCAATCGGAGCGGGGGAAAAATTTTGCTCACGAGATCTAAAAGCTTCAATCGGAGCGGGGGGGGGGAATTTTGCTCACGAGATCTAAAAGCTCCACCTTACACCATCACGCACATTCCCACGCCTTCGCGCTTCTCTGCATATCGTCGCGCCCTGCTGACCAGCCCTGCCAGCCCTGCCGTTGTGCCCTGCTCGCCCTGCCGTCGCGCAGTACGTGCCCTGCCGTTGCACCCTGCCAGCCCTGCCGACGTGCCCTGCCAGCCCTGCCGTCGTGCCTTGCCGACGGACCTGCCAGCCCTGCCGTTGCGCCCTGCTGTGCCCTGCCGACGTGCCCTGCCAGCCCTGCCAACCCTGCCGTCGCGCCTTACTGTGCTCTGCCGACGTGCCCTGCCAGCCCTACCATTGCACCCTGCCGTGCCCTACCGTCGTGCCCTGCCAGCCCTGCCGTTGCGCCCTGCTGTGCCCTGTCGACGTGCCCTGCCAGCCCTGCCGACAGGCCCGGCTCGCCCTTCCAGCAGCCTTGCCGATGTGCCCTGCCAGCCCTGCCGTCCAGCCCTGCCATTGTGCTCTGCCGTCGCGCCCTGCCATTGTGCCCTGCTGTCGCACCCTACCAGCCCTGCCGTCCAGCCCTGCCAGCCCTCGCGCATCGCTGCCTGCCAGCCCTACCAATCGCGCCCTGCCAGGGCGTCCAAGCACTCCCAAAACTCCAGGGATCTGCACTGCCAGCGCTCCTGGATCTCCCTGGATTTGCCATGCCAGCGCGTGCCAACACTCCCGGATCTCCCGGGATCTGCCCTGCCAGCGCGTGCCAGCGCTCCCGGATATCTCAGGATCTGCCCTGCCAGCGCACGCCAACGCTCCCGGATCTCTCGGGATCTGTTCTACTAGTGCGTGCAAGCGCCTGCCAGCAAGTGCCAGGCCCTGCAAGCGCCTGCCAGCGCTCCCGGGATAGTGCCCCGGATCTCCTGGGATCTTGCCCCGGATCTCCCGGGATCCTGTCCGGGACGCCTCCCCAGCGCGCCCCATGTGCGTCCCGGAGCCACCCAGCGCACGCCACCACCCGCCAGCGTGCACCACCAGCGGCTGCCGCTCTCCTCTGCCGGCACCAATGTCCGCCGCCCTCCGGTGCCGCTGGCCACCGACTCCGGTCGCCGCCTCCCGGCGATCCTCTGGCTGCCCTCCGCCACCTCCGGCAATCTTTCGGCGGCCCTCCGCCACCTCCGGCAATCTTCCGGCCGCCCTTCGGCAATTCTCCGGCTGCCTGTCGCCACCACCAGCTGCCCTCTACCACCTCCGACAGCTCTCGGCCGCCTCCGGCCTCTCTCCGGTGGCCCTTTGTCGCCCTCGGTGATCCTCTGGCTACTCTCAACCATCTCTAGCCACCCTCCGGCCCTCTCCGCTGCACTCAGCCGCTCTCCACAGACCTCCAATGCATCCGGCTGCCCTCCTATGGCTCTGGCGACCACCTCGGGATTTCATTTCCTATCTAATGGTCCGATTAAGGTGTTTCAGGGGTCCGTTTCGCTCGATTTTTCGTTCTCTATGCATCTGTGTGATTCTTTTCTTCATCTGAGATCTCTACGATCCTCCTCGCAGATTTGCACACCTCCGCGCATCTCCTTGCGGCATTGACCGCTCTCGCGCTCTTCGTGCAATCTCGCGACTCCTCTTGCTGCCTCTGCACATGTCTTCTTCTATGTGCGCTCTTTCTCTTTTCGCAGCATTGCGGCCGCCACACGCGTCTTCCTTTATGTGCGCCGTCCACGTTCCTGTCCTTGCCCCTCCCGCACCGTGCAGCACCCATGCCGCGCCTCTGCAGAGCCCCTACCGTGCCTCTGTTGCACCCCTGCCGCGCCTGCACGTGCCCCTGCTGCTCCTGCACGTGCCTCTACCGCGCCATGTGGCAACCTCTGCAGCGTCGTGCTATGCCTCACCCCACCGCCCGTTGCTGTCGCCAGCCTTCGCCACCTTCTCATTTTTGTGCAAACTCTAAGGGTTCTACCTTTCAGAGTTTGGGAGGGGGTGTTAAAGAGTCATTATTAGAATAATATTATGTCTTTATTATCATTATTATTATATTATTAGTTTCCTAGTTTTCCTATATTCCTTTTCTAGTATTTTAGGATTTTCTCTATGTATCTTTAAATAGAGCCTTTGGCTCCTCTAATACAACATAACAAGAATTTCTTTTCTTTTATTCTAACAGAATGGTTGAAATTCATGCCTATTTAATTCTAATCAACGGTCCAAATCGATCACCATCTATTTCATCTCTTCCAATGGCACCCCTTGATCACTGAAACTGTTACTTGATTAATCTAACGGTGCATATTGCATCTGACTCTTCCACCTTTTGAACGATCCATATTGCATCTGATGAAAACAATCTCCACTGTCCGATTAGCGAAAAATAAATAGCTCCAGCTCCTAACAACAATGCGCTCATGCCAAGTGCCCCAACAAAACACCACATTGCTCACATCGCACAAGCGTGAACGGTTCTTAAAATACCGTGTGCATAACACCAAATCATTCATAAAGCAAACAATATTTCGTACACACTACTCTTTATATAGTGCATATAACTTTTCTTTTTTTCCAACGTGGAACTAAAATCCAACAAACAAACTTACACAATACAAACTTACAACACAAATAAAATACATATTGAAAAACGCTAACAAATCTATCCATACGGATAGAAATTTTTTATTTTTTCCTGCAGCAACATTGAAAACCCCAGTTACAGGTTCCACCAATGAAGCCAAGAGTTTGGCATCTCAATTGGCATGGCACAACATAAATGGTGCAGGCTCCGATGCACACCTGGGCTGCCTCTTTGGGACGAGCATTATTAGCCTTCAACATGTTCTCTTCATCATGTACGTGAACCTTTCTCACTTCTTTGTCAATTTCATTGTCAAAGGCATGGCCTACTGGAATAGAATTATTTGAGCTGTTAGAACTAAAAACAGAGCTCATTTGTGTGTGAACAATTATGTTGTGTGGTTTCATGCTCTGATTTTCGGATATCTTCTCCCTTTCGCAATGCTAATTATATGCTTATTATAATTATGAAACTGAAATGATATCTTTATGTTACATGAAGTGTTACACATGGTCATGTCACAGTCTAAAACTCAGACTCCATATATTTTCAGTGTTATTAAAATCATATATTTCATCTAATGAAGTATGTTCTTTTATAAAATTTGACATGTATACTCTAATGAATTGAATTTTATCATTTATAAAAAATGTGAAATTTTTTTAATGAGGTGTATATATCGATATAGTGAGGACATGGGGCTATCAAAGTATAGGATTGTATCTGGGATTATAAAATGAGCAAGTATAACATAACAGAACTCTTATATTATCTAACAAGTATGTTAGGATTATTCATTTTGTTAGAATGTCATTTTTTGTTTAACTAGTCCTTAAAAGAGTTGAATGAGAATTCATGTGATTTTTTTATCTTCTAGTATAGATAAATTAAATATCATTACAAAAGATGAATGAAAAAATAGACGCATTGATCACCCCCATCATTTCTTTTATATTCTTGCAAAATACTAGCCAAATAGTGTGATCCCGTAAAATTTTATATTATCATTTGTGACGCGCCACAGAAGAGTTTTGGTAATTTTAAAATTTAGTTAAAAAAATAATTTTTATCAAATGCTAACCAAATATTGTTCTTTTTTTTTTAATAAAAGGATAGATATTGCTATCGCAATTTTATTTCTAAATTCGTATTCTAACTCTAAAAAAGTGAAGGGAAACAGAGAAGACAAGAGTAGGAGGAGAAAAACTGGAAAAAAAATACAAGGGATCAAAACGCATACATCCATCCAATTAGATGAGTCTTCGAAAAACAAAGATTGTTATACATCAAGCTAACTTATTAAGTGTACACCAATAATAAAAAAAAACACTTATTAAGTGTACCAAACAAAAAAAAGTAATAAATAAATCTCCAAATGAAATAACGGGTTAAGCTCATAAGGTTAAGCAGTCGTGTCTCTAAAAATTTTTATAGTTGAGATCATCTTAAAAAAAAAATATTCCATAAAATTTTAAAAAAATCTACTAATATCATATATTTATCATAACATATATATATATATATATATATATATATATATATATATATATATATATATATATATATATATATATTTTTTAAAATTAAACAACAACTTACATTAATAAAAAATAAACTATCAAATAAAGAAGATGAATAATTTTTAATATATTAAGTACAAAATCTGGGTCGGGCAGGAATCATTGGCCGGCTGAGTTGCTACAATTGGAAAATGTAACAGTAGTGGTTTGAGTTTTTTTTTTTTTAAATGTGATCACGTTGTACGTGGTGCTAAGGAAAAGTATTATAAACCATGCACTATACTGTATATATAGTAAAAAAATAAAAAAAAAATCAACTGCCATACCTTCGAGTGTAAATTACTGCAAGAAAAACAAATCAAATTTAGAATGCAAAAAGTTAAATCTATAAATAGTTCAAGTTCCACTTTCGATATGCTGCCGGAGAAAACAAAACAAAAAAAACAAAAAAAAACACACACACATAAGAAACTTATACTTCAGTCACTCACAGAAATGGGAGGAAAAGATGTAAACAATGAGAATTGCTAAAACCATGCTTCCCTTCGAAGACAGACTGAAAGCCATTTTTCATATGTTTCCTAGTGTTCGTATACCCTTGTATACCCTCTTTTATAGCCAAACAAAAAGCAAAACTTTTTAGTAGTAGATCTGTGATGCGCCGTGATTTACCCATTTTTGGCATGCAAGATATGAATTAATTTTGTGATCTTTATTACCTGCCATGTAACATATGCATTAATTTAGGGTAAATTGTCGATATGGCCCTGGACCATACCCATGGTTTTTTTCTGTGCCCCTGGACTTTTGGATTTTCGTTTTTTTTGCCCCTGCAGCTGTATCCGATTGTTGTTTTACCTCTGACCAGTTCCTATTCACAATTCTTACCCAAACTACTCCTGACGCCTAAAATACCCCCCACGAAATCAATTTCCCCCCAAATTGCACCAACTTCTCCCTGGACTCTCTCCCCGGTCATCCTCGTGAGGTCCGTTCAATCTCTCCATTTCCGGCGACCCTCACGAGCTCCTTCACGCTGTTCAGTCCTCCCCGCGGAACTTTCTCCTTGCTTTCAACACGAAATTCGACGGCCAGGCAACATTATTTGTTCTCGACGAACCCTAAGAGACTCGCAACCTTCACACTTTCCCAGCAACCGCTATTTTGTCTCCCGATGGTCTCACACCTACGCGTTCCACGCGCACCCGCAAGCACGATCCGCGCGGCAGACCTACGCACCCCGCACGTGCTGGCCCGCGTGGCAAACTTGCGCTCGCCCGCACTGTAGACCGGCGTGCACCCGTGCCAGAAACCCCTTCCCAGCCCTCCTCACACCCCCAAACCCCAAACACCTAGCATGCATGACTCCTAAGACACCCATACATGTTAGAAAACATGAAAAAGAAGGGGGGAAAAGCTTACCAAGAGAGGGGAGAGAAAGGGGGGGATGCGGGGGATCCCAAGCGCACCCACGACCACCTCGACCATCACCACCACCACCACCTCTACCTTAGCTTCTCTTCTTCTTCATGGGCTGAAACCAGGGGGGAGGGTACAAGAGGGAAGCATGAGAGGGTTGGAGATGGAGAAGGGAAAGAAACAACAACAACAACACATGCACACACAAACCTTTATCACTTCTTCATACACTTCCTCTTCTTGCTCCTTCTTCTCCTCCTCCTTCTAGGTATTTTATCAAACACAAAAGGAGAGAGAGAGAGAGAGAGAGAGAGAGAGAGAGAGAGATGCACTTGGGGAGAGCTTTATTAGGCAAAAATTGGGTTGGTGGTGGTTGACAAGTCAACCCAACCACACAATAAAACAAAATGCACATTTTACTTGGTCAAAGTCACCCTTTGACTCAATCAAATCCACCATTTGACTAGGTCAAAATACCTATCTTCCAATCCAGTAACAATTAAATCTGGATGTGATTCCCAACTGCATATTTTTCTAAAACGTTAACGAAATTCGATGAAATTTTTATGGCACCAGGACCAATAATACGCAGTTAGATTTTCAATCAGAGTACTCCAACTTACGCAGATAGCTAAAAACTAAAATTTTAGCAACTCCGATCGAAAAATACAATGCTCCAAATGACACAAACACAACATGTACATCAACTGTTGAACCATAAGAGATTCTCTTGAAAGACATATAGCTGGAATCTCTTCCTCTAGATCTCCATGTTCCACATCATCACTATCGGTATCGTTTTTTTTGGGTGGGGTCGCTCCGGTTGTCGAGAGCCTCCGAAAAAGGGATGGTTGTTTTTTGGGCGTGTATGGGGGTTTTTCTGGGATTCAGATTTGATTGTGCCTTGCGGACCTGGCTAGATCGTCTCTTGGAAAGGGGGAAAGGGGTGTGGTTCCTTGCTGAGGTGCCCGATAGCTCCTCAGGAGGATTCAGGGGTAGTTGTGATCGCCACTTGCTTTCTCAAAAATCATGAAAAGTTGGGTGTTGCTATTGATCGCCTTCGTGGGGGGATTGTGGATTCTCCGCACTGAGATACAGGCCTTCCTCACACAAAGGTGAAAAACAGGGAATCCTTTCCTGCTTTGGGAACTTGACAAAGGGAGGTTTAAAAGACAAAAGAGTGGATCAGGGTTGGCTAGTGAGTTTTAGCCGCCTAAAAGGGGACGGCTAGTTAGGTTTAGCCGCCTGGTGTCTGGTTCAATTTGGGTAGAACCTGGGTAGGAAAATGGGTTAGGGTTTGGCAAAGGTTAAGCTAGGTTTAACCTGGGTCTTGGAGAGGGTTTTTGGGAGAGTGGATTTGGTAGGAAATGGGTTTTCCTCTTCCAAAATAGGTTTCTTTCTCTTTCTCAAGGGTTTCAAGTAATAGGTGTGGAGGTTTGATGGTGATGATGGATGATATTGGGTTGGTTGAATGAGTGACTGATGAGTTGAAGAAGTGCTTGGACCTCCCTATTTATAGTAAAAATGGGGCAGGGGAGTGTCCACTGGACGATATATCAAATTGGATAATATGGTGGTTGATTTGACCTCCCACTAGATCTTTGTTTCTGACAATTGTCCAGGTGTGGGACGGCTAGTTGTAACTAGCCGCCCAGTGAGGGGCGGCTACTTTCACAATGCCACACCAATGATGACCTAGTTCAATCTCTGACAAGCGGTGGTTTGAGGCGATTACTAAGGTTGAACCGTCAGAGAAGGGGCAGCAAAATAGTAGAAACCACCGCAATCATTAAGGTGGTGGCGTTTGGCGCGGCGGAATGTGGATTTTAAGTACTGATTAATAAGTGCAGAAAAAAGTTATGCTGATAATCTTTAAGCAGTTCAGAAAAAAAAAAGTGTTTGGTTCAGCGAAAAATATTATGTAGTTATTTAGATAAGTGTGTTTGGTTGACCACTTAACATATGTGCTTATTAAGAGAGTATTTCGGTCCATTTTATAAGTGTTGAATGTTATTTTGATGTTTGGTTAAATAATTAAAAAAAGAACTTATTTATTCACATCCATAATAAAAACCTCTATCTTCCTCATGTCTGTTCCAGATTCACTAAAAACAACCAAATCAAAAGACCAAATCATAAGGAATGTATCAAACAAGAAAAAGCAACCAAAGAACAGAATCACTAACACAAACCAGATCATTAATAAGAACTGATTCAACAAACCCATTCTCAAAACTAATTATAAAAAAAACTTTCCCAATTGTATATAAAAAAAAAATCAGAAACCCCATATACGCCCTGTGTATCAAACACAAAGACCCAAAAAATAAAAAAACAACAAAGATTCCACAAACATTATGGATTCTCCTCCGCGGCGGGTGGTCCCGGTGACAGCCGAGCGGGTCTCGTCAAGGAGGGTGCGGCGACATCAGAGGGGGGAGGCGGTGTCACTCGACGCCGGAGCAGAGGATGTCGTCGGCAAACACGCAAGACGGTCTAGGAGGTTCTCCGTGCACGAGGTTGGATGGAGTGGCTAGGGTTTCCACAGGTGTGAAATATGTTTCGCAGGAGAGAGAGAGAGAGAGAGAGAGAGAGTGTTAAGAGAAGGGTTTTATAGTGCTGGTAAATATTTGATTTGAACAAGGGTAGAGATGACTTTTCGCATCATACACAAGGCGGAATGCTGAAAGATAAGTACCAATCGTATCACTTAAAAGTTTGGCGGTTTTGAGCCCCAAAACTCTGATTTTCAGTGCTTTTGAAAGGGGTTTACCAAACATGTGTTTACAAAAAAAACTCTTATTTTCATCAATAAGCTGCATAAGTACTGAAAGCCGGGTTGAGCCAAACAACCCCTAACATTAAATGATGTTTTATGTCCCATCTCTGGAAAGCTGTTGGGGAACGGCTAGTATAAACTAGCCGCCCAAGGAGGGGCGGATACTTTCAACTAGCCGCCCATCCTCTGGCCTCTTAATTTTTCTAAGTGTTGGGGGCCAGGGTTTCTCCTTCCGATTTCTTTTTCTAAAGGTGTTTTCTTTTAGATTCCAAATATCGACATTTCTAAATATTACTCGAAGTATTTTCATTTTTTTGGATGGTCAAAATTGAGGTATATACAATCACCAGCATACTCATGTTAGTTGGCATCCTATTCCACATCATTCTATTTTGATCGATCAACGCACCCACGTGATTCGCTCACTGGTCCAAAAATTGCCATGCGCTGACCAATCACGTCTCCTCCGCTTCAACCCCCCCCCCCCCCCATGCAGGCAGTGAAGACTTGATTTTTTTGTTTTTGTTTCTTGTTTTTTTTTTTTTTTTAACGGGACATTATACTATTTATACTTTTGTTTCAATAGATTATTTGTAGAGATGATATAGATAGATCCCACTAAGGGTTGGAAAACTTAAAAATAAGCAAAGGATCCATTCCAAATACAAATAATACTTACCATGGTTTTTTTTCTCCTTTTTAAAGTAATATTTGGTTAGAGAGAATCAAGAAATATAAGGACTGACTTTTTTCTGCTAAAACGTGATTTGTTTTTTTAAAAAAAAAGATAGAAACATCTCCGAATCTATATTATAGTTTTATTATAAAAAAAATAATACATTGGCTTGAATTTTTTTCTTGGGTGTCTCTTCCAATTTTTTTTTTATATAAAAAAATCAAGTTTTTTTAGAAGAAACAAAAAAAAAATTAAAGTTAGGCCTTATCTTTCTTATTTAGATTATCACTAACCAAATACTACTTTGAAAATGAGAAAAAGATTATGATGATTGTTATTTGTATTTGAGAATTAATCATCTTATTATTTTTTATGATTGTTTACCATATTATAACATTTTATTAATTTTTTCAACACCTAGTAGGATCTATCTTATCTCCACAATTTCCTATAGAAAAAATAAAAAATAATAATCAAGAGGGGGGGGGGGGGGGGGACGTCTCCCCCACAGGGAGATGTGATTAGGGGGAGACATGCCCCTGTGCAAGAGGGGTGGGGGTGAAGTGGCCCAAGGTCAGTTCTGCAATTAAAATGGCATTGGAAACAAAACTGAAATTGATTTTTTTTTTTTTCAAGAGATTATTTTTTAAAATTATTCTAAATTTAAATTACATGCGTTGACTTAACCTCTGAACTATTATAAGTTAGTCTTTTTCACTTACCTTTTTTTTTTGGCTTACTAACAAATAGCAAACGGAAAATCTAAAACGCCCATTAATCAAACGATTAAAGGAATATACAGGGAGAAATAACATTATATATATGCCAGATGATTCACATGAACGCTGTGACCATAGCCAACGTAGAATCATTGTGCGTTAAACAGGATTCTTTAGTCCCATATCTCTAAAAGACTAAAATGTTCACTTCTTTATAAAGATCTCTGGACGCTACTTCTTTGGATCGGTTCGCCCTCTCCAAGTTGGGAGTTATGTCACGTTTTTCCGGCTAAAGCTGGGGTCACTTGGCATTTAGAGTGGAGGGAAATGCGTGAGGCTGGTTTCACAGAGCAGCGAGAACCTCCCTCTCTTGACGGTGGAAGGATAACGGGCTGTCCATTTTTTCTTTTTTTAGTATGCATGAAAACTTTTTTTTTTTGTTGTGCGGAATATGATCATTTAATCTTGAAAACATTTTTTTTTTTTAATGTTCAATATGATCTCTATGAATTTTATTTTACAATTATTTTCAGAATTTGATTTTTAAAAACAAATTATATTACATATTTCACATAATAATGAATTACATACTCTATATAAATAAAATTTTAGTATGAATACCTTTCTCACAAAAACAAAAAAAAATAAATTACGAAGGGTACATAATACATACCTCAATTATAGGGATTTAAATCTAACACATGTTTCACATCACCAAATCACATAAAAGTGTATATTTTTAATAAAATTTCAGATTTGTTTAGATGTGGTATATGGAGAAAACCACACCACCATTGTAGGGATTTATAACTATCACATATCTTTCACATCTCTAAATTCAAACAGATTCACCCAAAAAGAAAAATAACATCCAAATACAAAAATGACATTCATCATCACCCGATCGAAATATATATAAATGTGAAATTTAAATCAAAACATTTTTTATTCATATTATTAAAGGCATGAATTCTAATCTTATGGCTAATATATATCTTTGTTGACATTTTTTATAAGTAGCTTGGTTGTTATAGTTATTAGAAAAAATAGGATTTTTTTTTGTGTGGATCATTAACATATGTTAAATAACAAATGATCAAGATTATATAAGATATAACATTAAATAAACTCTTCATCCACACGCCACAAAAAATAGTCAACTGTTTACATGAATATAGGATTTGAGTTTTCAAATACATGCATGATCGTAGTGGATTTCTTCAGGGAAAGTCACACGTGTATAAATGGTTCTTCCACTTAATTCACCATCAATAATTGCTAATATTAGTTTTTCAAATAATTAAAAGTAAATTTTTAACAATGTTACATTGTTTGGCAATTACAAATACACGGGTAGACAATTACATTTTTTTTTGTTATTATCTGGTGGGTAGTTACACATTGTGATCCAATTGCATATGTACTTTACTTTTTAGTTTACAAAAAAAAATGCATATTTAATTTTTATATTTTACTTATATACAAGTATCCCATTGTATAATGTAATCGTGTCAGAGCCGTTTTTTTTAACACTTCTTGTGGTTGCATTAGAGAGAGAGAGAGCATTGGTTACCTGAATGTCAAGTGAAGGAGAGAGGCCGTGGAGTGTCAATCTTTGTTTGACTAGGGAACAATGTTCTAAAAATCGACAAAAAAGGGCGACCAATCCCTGACTTAATTGGAAGCAGCCCCTGTCCGCATCGCTCAGGTCCTAAGCGGCCTACCTAGGCGGCCTGACTTAATTGACCGCCTAGGCGAGCTTTTGCGGCCCACATTGTTAATCAAAATCCAACCCATCCGCTAATAAAAAAAAAGGGAAATTTGCATGTATACCCTATTAAATATGGTATTTTGCGTTATACCCCTATTAAAAAGCTAATTGCATCTATACCCCTGAAAAAATCTTTCGTGTTGCAACTGTGCCCCTGAAGTTAAGTTCCGTCAGATGAGAGTGGAATATACCGGGAATATTCCATTAACGGCGTTAAATGCAAAATGAATTGACCAAACTACCCTTTGGACCGTAGGGGCTTGAAAAATTGCATTTATACCCCTATGTCTGTCTGAAATTTTATCTATGCCCCTGTGTTTGCCTGATGCTTATAAAACCCATTTTCTTCAACCTCCAAGCATGCTAAAACCCTTTTTTTCTCATCTTCTTCAATGATTGATTGAAAACCTTATAATTATTCAAAAGACTAAGATAGATAGTGTTTATTTGGGTTTCACTGACAGATTTTATTTTTCATAATAGAAAATCTATCAACAAACACTATTTCAATCATATAACCATATCAGAAAATAATCACAAAATTCATTTTGAAATAAAAAAGCAATGACTAATTGCCCTTAAAAAATTATGAAGTGATAACTCCAGTTCCTTTCATTCTTTTTGAAACCAGAAGATAGATATTTCATTCTAAAGTGAAAAACAAAATAAAAAATTACTAAAATATTTTTTTTTTATGGTTGTTCATTTAAATTAAAAATTATTAAAAAAATAACGTAATACAAAACTTTAACTATTAGGATTTCTATTTATTTATTTGATCTTCTGTATAAATGACACAATAGTATTAAATATGAATTAAATGAAATAATCAAAATTACATGTTACAAAAAAAAAAACATAACGTGTTTAAAGACTTTTAATATCAAATTATATCTTCAATTGTATGTGAACATCATGTCAAGAGTGAGTTTTGCAACCTCCAGACCTATTGAAACTCTTTTTTCACCTTCTTTAACATAAAAACAAAATATACCAGGATCTAGCTAAATTCTTCATGTTGAAAACCTTACAATTATTCAAAAGACTAAGATAAATATTGTTTATTTGGGTTTCATTGATAGATATTATTTTCCATAATAGAAAATATCAACAAATACTATTTTAATCATATAACCATTCTAGAAAGTAAGGCATAATCATCCTGACTATCACAGTGAAAAAAATATAAAAATATTGATTGGCAAAATTTTCATGTCAGATGATCCTCAATATATAGAATAAGCATCAATTAGCATAATACACCACATAGAGACAAAAAAACACCGATTGATTGTAGGATGAACAAAAGTAAAAAATCACAAATTTTATTTCAATGTTGAGATTTCACGAACAAAAATCAAAAGACAATAGAATCTCTATTAGCATAATGAGAACCATATGGTACTCAACAATGATCCACTCCAAGCATAGAAGAACCAAGTAGAAATTTGATACTTTTTAGATAAACTGTTTAAACAATTGTCTTGATTTTAAAGTTGATATTACAAATATTTCAAGAAAAAAAATGGATCTATGTATATTTGTCTATTCAGCTACTTATTTTTGTTGTTTAATAAACAAGATCACAATGATATGTGAAATGTATAAGCATTGAAAAATACAAGACATATGTTCTCTTATATGTTCTTATATGTTTCTTTTCCTGAGCCTTTATCAATCTTTCAAAACCCTCCATACCTAAAAATTAGATCAACATGAGTGTCCTATTCTAACTGCAATACAAAACAACATAAATTATATGTTCAGCCTTGGTAACGGAGATGGACGGAGGGGCATAGTTGTAACACGAAAGAAGTTTCCAGGGGTATAGAGGCAATTAGCTTTTCAATGGAGGCATAACGCAAAATACCATATTTAACAGGGGTATAAATGCAAAATTCCATGGGTAAAAGAGACATTTCGTGGGGTAGAGTTAGGTTCGTAACCATGGTTGGTTCAGCCTTGGTAACGGAGACAGACGGAGGGGCATAGTTGCAACACGAAAGAGTTTTTTAGGGGTATAGATACAATTAGCTTTTTAAGATGGGTATAACGCAAAATACCATATTTAACAGGGGTATAAATAAAAAATTCCCTAAAAAAAACATATCACATAAGCCCTAAATAATCCCGACCTCTCTCACCCCAAACTTCCTTGGAAGGCCCATTCTCGCCGAACAAAGGTGTCGAAGAAGAAGGGGTTTGACAGCTGCAAGAAGGTCGGGCCATCGTCAACGCCCTCCGCTCCAGTGGCGTGCCCCTCATCATCGACTCCGCCAACCTCTCGTAAGGGTTTTATTTTTGGTTTGTTTGGTAGAACTCTCGTGAGGGTTTTTGTTTTAGTGATTGGGAAAGAGAGTGGGACTATCGTTTGATTGAGATCATAGGGTCAATAAAGTTTGACATGGCCTCTTTTTTTTTTTTTTATGACGTGTTAACTTTTACAAATGTGGTATTTAAAAACACCCACAGGGGTTTCTAATTAAATATTTTTTTGACAAGGAGTCCATTACAAACTGTTTGTTGACAGACTTATTTGTTATTGGGTACTCTCCAGCCTGTTTAGTCTCTACTCCATGTTTATCTTCCTTATATGTGGGAGAGTTGCATTGTTTTGGATTTTTTCTTATATATATTTTTCTTATTTTACTATATTTAGTTTACTTAGATATATACACCGGGGATTGATTACCTGCGGTCGTGCGGTCCATCGGGTCCATCGTGCGCCCTCTGTTTCGACCGTGCGATCGCTGACCTCGCGATCGCACGGTCCGTGTTATTTTTTTTTAAAAAAAACAACTCGTCTCTCTCTCTCTCTCTCGATCGAACATCTCTCTCTGTCTCTCTCGATCTCCCTCTCTGTCTCTCTCTCGAACATCTCTCTCTCGATCTCTCCCTCTCTCTCTCTCTCGAACATCTCTCTCTCGATCTCCCTCTCTCTCTCTCGATCGAACATCTCTCTCTCGATCTCCTTCTCTCTCTCTCTCGATCGAACATCTCTCTCTCTCTCGATCTCCCTCTCTCTCTCTCTTGATCCCCCTCTCAGCGACTCCGACCCCCGACGATTGCGACCCCCGGGCGACTGCGAGCCGCTCCACAACGATCTGCGATCCCCGACGACTTCGACCCCCTCCACGTCGATCTGCGGACCCCTAACGTCCCCTCCTCACGCCCCCCCCCCTCCGGCACTCCTCCTCCTCCTCCTCACGCAGCTCCACCAGACACCAAATACCTTCTCAAGCGGCACCCCGTCCCGACCCAATCTTCGTCACCGTCGCCGTCCTTGCACAGTCATCATCACTGTCACCGTCCCCCAAGACATCTGTGTAAGTATTGGGCTTAACTAATTATTTAGGGTTTTTGGTTTTGATTTGTTCTGTTGTTTGATTAATTAGGGTTTTCTTCTTGTTTTTTTTTTTTTTTTTGACATTCAAGAGGAACCCAAATCTTGTTGTGATGTGATCATCTTTGAAATCTGAAAAAAGGGATTCTGTATGTTTTATGTTTTAATTTTTAAAGGAGTTTGTAAGATCACCAGTTTTGTTTTTTTATGTTTACTTGATGTAGTGAATCAATTCCTTCTCTAATCTATGGAGTTCAATAGTGAATAGGAGGTAGTTTTCCATTTGGAGTCCAAAAGTGAATTGAACTTCTGATTTACCTCCTTTGAAGCAGGATTAGCTTGATTGGGTTTTAGCAGTTCTATATGTGGAGTGTTTTTCCTTGGAGATAATAATTAGAAAAAAATATGGAACAGTCTTCCAGGTTAAAAGATTTCTTGTGGGTTTGGTGCATTCTTCTGCTTATCATGTGATAGAACATTTTGATGTATGAAATATCATTGTAAGTACATATAGTATTGTAGTGTTGATGGGCTTAAATATCTTTGTTTCTTTGATGTTAGAAAGGGATAATTATCTTAATCCAAATTAAACCCAGTAGCAATAATAAAGAATTTCATTTATGTATTTTTCCTTTAATTTATGTGATATGACTTCCGAATTGGTTCTTGTACTATATTTCCCCAAGATTGTGACAATAAAATAGTTTCATTTTGAATTTTTTTAAAGTTTTTGTATATCGTGCTTATTCTTGATAAGACCGTGGGACAATTCTTTCAAAAGATTGGTTTTGTTTCGCGTTTCTAGGAAAATTGTGGGTTCATATTCTATCATAATCGAGTCATATTCTATCATAATTGGTTTTGTTATGGTCTAAACAGTCATTAATGAAATAGTAAAACAACCTGATAATTCATTACCAACATTGAAAATGTTGCTTTATATCGGTGATGAATGAGGTTGATCATGTGGATGTGATATGTTTTGATATGGCTCAGTGTCGGTACCTTAAATATGCCCTCGTCACTCCTGGTCACCAATAAATTCATGTGAAGGTTGAATGCTTTAACACATGCTTTATTCAATGATGTATTGGCATTGGATTCTTATAAAGGAATGTTTTTCCACCTCCTAATATTGTTGCTGAAAATTCCTTTTCATTGTGAATTAGGCTGTATTGAATATGTGCCCATGTTGGTCACATAGAATGTGTATCAACTATCAAAGTTGAATGCTTATTCTCACTTTGATAATTTATCAAAGGAGTGCTGGTGTTGGGATTTTTATTAAGGGTAAACCTCACATTCTATTGTTATTGTTGGAAATCTTTTGCTATTAGTTGTTCTCATTCTTAACTCCTTTCCTGTAGGTGGATGTCAAAAGAAGCATAGAAGATGGAGAGAAGCGCGTGATTGATCTTTGCTTGTAGTCTAAAAAGTGTTCTTTTTTGGTGGAAGGTGCAACATGGTGTGTGTGCAGGTCAGATGTGAGTGACTCTATACTCCAAAAAACAATAGACTATGCATGTGAAGCTGAAGCAGACTGCACTCCAATTCTTTCAAGTGGAGCATGTTATCAACCAAACACAGTGAGGTCTCACTGCTCTTATGCTGCCAACAGCTATTTCCAGAGGAAAGGCCAGGTTCAGGGTCATGTGACTTCTCTGGCACTGCCACTATATCCACAACTGATCCAAGTAAGGAAAATAAGAATCCATGAATGTCATCTAAGGTTTCTTCTTTTGCTCTTTTGAAAAATCTGGTTTTTATTCTATTTTATGGTTTGGATTTGCAAGTTATTCTGGATGTTCTTATCCAGAAAGTTCTAGGTATTGACTCCCATCTTTTCTATATGCTTTTTAGGTAGCGTTTGATAATCACTTGAAAGTGTGCATTTGTTAGGTTCCTGAAAAGCTGTTATATGTTCTTTCGTGGTTTTGGGTATAAAGTTTGCATGATTTACTTAATCTCAGGTACAGATTCTGAATTGTACATTCCATAAGGATCTGATCAAAATTTATGACCAAACAGACTTTGTAGATTCATGCAGGATCTACTTGGATCTGACTCAAATCAAACCATTGAAGGTCCTATGAATGTCCACAACCACATCAGTATATGCATAACATCATTTCAATACATATTTTTTTGAAAGAATTGTTTAACAGCTTGTAGAAGATAATTTTGAAATATGAAAACAGGGTTCTTGGCAGAGGTCCCTCTCCTAAATGATCAGATCAAGATTGAACCTAAAGATAAGAGTTGGTGTTTTTGTACATAGCATGCCACAAACCAGAACTACAGAAAATCATGTGAGAAGAGCATACAAACTTTTCAAGCATTGAATGAGAAGGAAAACAAGACACATGCCCACAGAGAAAATGATAACTCCTCGGACACATAGACAATTAGGTAAAAGAATCACAAAAACTCTGCATGATTACATGAATACTTGACTGACTAACAAAATATATGTCGCGTATTACGAGAAGGAAAGGTCGCATACCACTTGTATCCTCCAACCTCAAATGCATTGCTCCGAAGCTCCCTTTTAGTTATAGTTGAAAAATTCTCAATCTTTCATGTAAATTTTCCATAGAGATCAGCGGGCTTTGGACCTGCAAAAAGAGATGGATCAATATGTGAAAATGTTGATCATATCTTCACCTACTAGAAGCACTGAAGCAGGTGAACAATTGTTGTTAGTTAAAGAGCAGTACATAAAATCTAGTTTTTCATTTTTTGCATCTCAAGCACAAAACTCAATTTTAGTATCCCAGCATAAAATCTAGAGAGTTTGAGCACCCATTTGGTTCAAGAAAAGAAAAAACAAAGAACAGGAATAGCCATTTTGCTAAGGAATTGTTTTTCCAATTTGTTTTGTTATTTCTATGGATAAAAAACAGGATAAGAAGGACGACTGAATGGATAAAAAGTCACACATAGTTATTCAAGCTTTCACCTAGAAGACATTTTTAGTTTACCCAAGTAGAACAGTGATTGAGATGAACCAATTCAAGGTTTTTTGTTTTTTTGCAGCTCAATGTAATAAATATAAGATTTCATCTAATTCCTATTCTTATTCACCCAGTAATTGGGTTTTACCCTCAAACCATATGGGACCTTAGGGATTTAACACTGTACTATACTCACACTGCTTGATACGACAAGAAGAGACTAAATATAAAAAAGCCCACGCTAATTTTTCAAGTGATCAGAAGCCATTAATTAGTACTACTGACTTCTATACCAAATGCACCTGGCATCAGTCCAAGCAGCAACTTAAATATGAAATACATTTCTCACATATTCCTATATAAAACTTGGAAGTCTTATAGTAGTCCTAGCTATTGGTTGCATTTACCAGCTACACTATTCAGTATGGCTAGCTTTCCTCTTCAAAACTATAATATAGAATCCTTGTATCCCTTCTCTAGCATTATCCCACACTCAACACTCACTTAATGATAAACCATTCTCTTCAACACTCACTTAATTATTGCCCTACCTTCACCTTATGAAATGCTTCAAAGTTTTGAAAATCAGTAAGTTCAGGTGCTTACAGATGCAAGTTCACACTTGAAGAAAATCATAACATGATTACCACGTTTAAAAGAGATCCTCGATTCGTATTACTACAGTCTAGAGAGAGAAAAAAAAAGTCTGTTTTAGTTGACCAGGAGTGACGAGGGCATATTTAAGGTACCGACACTGAGCCATATCAAAACATATCACATCCACATGATCAACCTCATTCATCACCGATATAAAGCAACATTTTCAATGTTGGTAATGAATTATCAGGTTGTCTTACTATTTCATTAATGACTGTTTAGACCATAACAAAACCAATTATGATAGAATATGACTCGATTATGATAGAATATGAACCCACAATTTTCCTAGAAATGCGAAACAAAACCAATCTTTTGAAAGAATTGTCCCACGGTCTTATCAAGAATAAGCACGATATACAAAAACTTTAAAAAAATTCAAAATGAAACTATTTTATTGTCACAATCTTGGGGAAATATAGTACAAGAATCAATTCGGAAGTCATATCACATAAATTACAGGAAAAATACATATATGAAATTCTTTATTATTGCTACTGGGTTTAATTTGGATTAAGATAATTATCTCTTTCTAACATCAAAGCAAAACAAAGATATTTAAGCCCATCAACACTACAATACTATATGTACTTACAATGATATTTCATACATCAAAATGTTCTATCACATGATAAGCACAAGAATGCACCAAACCCACAAGAAATCTTTTAACCTAGAAGACTGTTCCATATTTTTTTCTAATTATTATCTCCAAGGAAAAACACTCCAAATATAGAACTGCTAAAACCCAATCAAGCTAATCCTGCTTCAAAGGAGATAAATCAGAAGTTCAATTCACTTTTGGACTCCAAATGGAAAACTACCTCCTATTCACTATTGAACTCCATAGATTAGAGAAGGAATTGATTCACTACATCAAGTAAACATAAAAAAACAAAACTGGTGATCTTACAAACTCCTTTAAAAATTAAAACATAAAACATACAGAATCCCTTTTTTCAGATTTCAAAGATGATGCACATCACAACAAGATTTGGGTTCCTCTTGAATGTCAAAAAAAAAAAAAAAACAAGAAGAAAACCCTAATTAATCAAACAACAGAACAAATCAAAACCAAAAACCCTAAATAATTAGTTAAACCCAATACTTACACAGATGTCTTGGGGGACGGTGACAGTGATGATGACTGTGCAAGGACGGCGACGGTGACGAAGATTGGGTCGGGACGGGGTGCCGCTTGAGAAGGTATTTGGTATCTGTTGGAGCTGCGTGAGGAGGAGGAGGAGGAGTGCCGGAGGGGGGGGGGCGTGAGGAGGGGACGTTAGGGGTCCGCAGATCGACGTGGAGGGGGTCGCAGTCGTCGGGGATCGCAGATCGTTGTGGAGCGGCTCGCAGTCGCCGGGGGTCGCAATCGTCGGGGGTCGGAGTCGCTGAGAGGGAGATCGAGAGAGACATGTTCGAGAGAGAGAGAGAGGGAGATCGAGAGAGACAGAGAGAGATGTTCGATAGAGAGAGAGAGAGAGGGAGATCGAGAGAGAGATGTTCGAGAGAGAGAGAGAGAGGGAGATCGAGAGAGAGATGTTCGAGAGAGAGAGACAGAGAGGGAGATCGAGAGAGAGATGTTCGATCGAGAGAGAGAGAGAGGGAGATCGAGAGAGACAGAGAGAGATGTTCGATCGAGAGAGAGAGAGAGACGAGTTGTTTTTTTAAAAAAAAAATAACACGGACCGTGCAATTGCAAGGTCAGCGATCGCACGGTCGAAACAGAGGGCGCACGATGGACCCCAGGACCGCACGACCGCAGGTAATCAATCCCCTATATATTATTGTATTATTTATTATTATTGAAACATGATCGACCACTAAACCCCGCCTAGCCGATAATCCCTGGTCCCTCACCAACCGCCCGACTAATTTAGAACATTGCTAGGGAGAGAGCATAAATTTCTTTGGTTAGGAACTAGAATATCTTTATTATGTAGACTAATCGAAGACGAGACTTGATTACTGGTCCTTTTCACATTGGGCATGTCTAATTCCACCAATCAATTGACTAATATCACCAACCAAAAAAATAAAAAAATCATAATTTAAATAACACTAATCCCACCACCCATTCGACAGTCTCTCTGTTAACCACTGTTTAAACCATTCGACGGTTTCCCTGCCAACGATTATTTAAATTATTCGACAAACTCTCTGTCAACCTTCTTTTAAAACCTTCAACAGTTGGTCTATCGACTTAAGAAGACCATTCAAATTTGTTCAGCTTTGTTGTTATTTGCATTTGATGTTGGTTAATTGGTTAATTGGGCTTGGTATAGAGAACTTTTGGGTTGAACAAATCACAAGTGTATTGTAATTTGGATTTGGAGCTGTGATGGATTTTGGGTGCGAATCTGTGTATGGTATGAGGAATGGATTGTTGCATTGAGTATTTCAATTTCCTTTGTTGTTTGCATAATACATGTAGTTGGATTTAGGGTTATTAGTGATTAAGAATGGCACATTTGGATATATTCATATGATAATATGATGATTGACTATCAATTGAATATGATTTTGTTAGACTTTTTTAAGGTGCATAACTAATCTCTTGGTCTTGAATCGAACATGATTTTGTTATATTTTTGAGGTGCATGACTAACTCTCTTTTTGTTCTCTAGTAATGGTAGTTTTGATTTGTCTAGTATTTAATTTAACTAAAATGCTTGGTTGTGATACCTTTGGAGTTCACCTTGTTACAATTATGTTCATGTTTTTTTTTAATGTGTTAAGAGTTGAGTGAATATATTGTAAATGTTAAATGAAATATGAATGTGATTGTGAATCATTTATATTTTAATGTACATTGAATGTTAAATGTAATCAAATGTGTCTCAGGTCGACATACCAACTGTCAAAGGTTTTAAAGGAATGTTGAAAGAGCGTCTGTTGAATATTTTAAATGATAGTTGACAGACCCATTGTCGATTGTTTTAAAGAAATGTTGACAAAGAAACTGTTGAATGGTTGATGGAAATAATGTTCTTCAAATTAGGATTTTTTTGTTTTTTTTGGTTGGTGAAATTAGTTAATTAGTTGGTGGAAGTAGAGGTGCCCTTTCACATTTACTACATAGTTGGTGCTTAAATTATGCAAGAAAAAATACTTCTTATAGGCTGAAAGTTTTAGTCATGCATGGTATTGATCAATATTGGAGCATATAAATTTTTTATTGAGTTTTTCTTTCTTCTTCTTCTTCTTCTTTTTTTAGTTCTGTTCATTTGTGGTGCACACATGTATAGCTTAATAGTTTTTCATTTGCTAAAGCAGAATTAGCCTATTTCTATTATTTTGTGGCTTCCTTTTGACCAATCAATAGTTCAAGTTGTGGATCTACTAACTATTAACTTGGATCCATTAGATATGAGGAATATATGCATCTTCCAACTTTTAACTTATATGATAGTCAAATTCACATGTCATCAATTCATTTGATTAGTGGTCGGTCTTCTATTTCTTCCATATCTATAGTGTAGTTTTCTATGGTATATTATACTCAATTACAAACAGGGGTGGAGCCAGGGGGGGCGAGCTGGGCCCGGGCCCCCCCAAGCCGCGTCAACATAGGTGATTATAGTGGGTTGTTGAAATGTTTTTTTTTTTTCATATAAAGCCTCAAAAAACCTTATATTGTCATATGCCCCCATCAACGTAGGTTATTAGTGGGCATTTGAAAGGTTTTTTGCACATACACCCACAAAAAACCTTATATTGTCAAATAACCCCTTTGAATATTTAAATGTTACATCAATGCTCTTTTAAGTGGTATTTTTGCACAATATAAAAAAATTTAAATTGTCTAGCAATACCATTCAGAAGAGGGGTATTGCTGAAAATAGTAATTCACTAGGGTTATTTTAACAAAATGTTATTTTTTCCACGGTATATGTAAAAAATATTAATTGAAATGAGTGGGTTTGAAATTGAAAAATGTTACATGCAGTCCCATTTGCATCTCAATTAACATGAATACATTTGATTTTTTATATTGTATACTCATATAATAAAATATATTAATCTTTTATAGAAATAATATACATGTTCATATGAAATAAATGCATATATTTTATTTACATTTTTTGTAATATTTTATACGGAGATAGTAAAATATATATTACGTTAACAAAATTTATATACTGCATTAGACGTGGCAAATGCAAATAAGTTACAAAACAAACTGAGTGTATTAGCGCGCATTATTGGAGTCGTGGGTGTTTTCTGGAAAAAAAATTGATAAACTTTGTTTTCACGGGAATATCGGTATTTGATTTTGAAGTGTGGAAAAATCACTTATTTGGATGGTTTATTAATTTTTTTTGTTTATTTTGATTTTTCATCATTGAGTCTCTTAGATTTTTTGAAAGTTAGATTTGAAAATATCTTTCCAAAATATAAGCCTAAAGAATATCTTTATCTATTTTTGTGATCAATTATTTTCTTCAAATTTATATTTTTAATTTTTGAAAGTTCATTTTTTTTTTTCATGATGGGAGTAATGAGATTTCAAAAAAAAAAATAGATCTTCTATAAATGATTTTTTATCAATAAACGTAGAAAATAAGTAAAAAAAATAACTTTTAATATGAATTGATTGTGTCATTATTTGAGGGATTTTCTCCATTATCTAATTGTCATAATTTCGTTTTAACTTATCATATATCTATAAAAAAAAAAAATTTGAGGACAACAGAGAAACGATAACATGAAAGAACTATATTGCAGTTCTTTAAATTGATGGTGCACTTATCTGAAACATCAATTAATTAATATTCAGAAGGATTGCAATATCTTACAGACCATTTATTCTATTCATAAAAGAGATTCAATCGATGTTTTGAGAACGGATTCATTTATTTTATTGAATTCTGTTTGTTGAAAATGATTGTTGAAAGCATAAAAATCACCTGATCTGCGTGATATATGTAACAAAATTCAGTCTCTAGGACGAGTGGAATCACTACCAGTAATATAGGGTATAGAACAAGGGGGAATAACATTATATACATGCTAGATGAATCACACAGAGTCACAGAGTACAACATTACATAAAAATATGGAAGCATGAACGCTGTGACCAAAGCCAAACAACATAGAATCATTGTGCTTTAAACAGGATTCTTTAGTCCCATATCTCTAAAAGACGAAAATGTTCACTTCTTTATAAAGATCTCTGGATGTTATTTGAATGGATCGGTTTGCCCTCTCCAAGTCGGGAGTTATGGCACATGTTTCCGGCTAACGCTGGGGTCATTTGGCATGTAGAGTGGAGGGTAATGCGTGAGGCTGGTTTCACAGAGCAGCGACTACCTCCCTCTCTTGACGGTGGAAGGATAACGGGCCGTCCATTTTTTTATATCCCCGTCTCATGTAATGTTGTCATATAAATCAAATACAAATAATAAGTTGTATACGTGTTGTGTTGTGAATCAGGAACGGGTCGAGCATCTGACTAGAGTGGAACGACTAGAAGAATGTCACTCAACCTGGCCTGGGATGATTCGACTCCTACCGGGCCCAACTAGGACGACCAATCAATAGAGCCTTTTCCACCTAGAAAAGCCTGACCGCGAGTGTCGATATTGAAATCGTGGGTGTGGGTTCCTCAAGCTTGGGCCCGACTTGTCTCGCAACGAATTGGATCACCACCCCGAGAGAGTCACTTTCTGGATGGCCTGACAACATCCCAGAATAATCGAACTGCGATCACCACCTGCTTTCTCGAAAAGCTGGTGCTTGCTATTGATCGCCTCACGGAGTAGATTTTGTGGTCCTCCTCTCTAAGATATGGTCAGCCGTAAATAGAGGTGAAAACGGAGAATCCTTTCTGCTAATTGGGAGTTTGACAAAGGAGAATACTAAATGGGGGGATGGGTGCTGGCTACTTGGATTTTGCCGTCTGGGGTTGTTGGCTGGTTTGGGCTAGCCGCCCGATACCTGGTCCTTGATTTTGAAAATCTGGGCAGAACCTAGATAGGAAATCGGTTTTGACTTGGCTAGAGCTAAACAAGGTTTAACCAGGGGTTTAGGGAAGATTTATGGAGAGTGGATTATGGTGGGAATATGTTTCCTTCTCTTTCAACTAAGGCTCTCTTTCTAAAAGGGATCTTCAAGTAGTGGAGTGATCAAGTGAATATGGTAGTGGATTTGAAGATTGCTTCATGTTGTAAAGATTTTGAACTCCTCTATTTATAGTAAAAATGATGCAAGGAGGTTACCTTTGGACAATAGATTGAATTGGATAATAGGCTGATTGATTTGACTCCCTATTAAATATTTGTGTTCTGAAACTTGGTCCAAGCAGGGGCCGGCTACTTGAATTGAGCCATTGGGCTTGGACGGCTAGGTTGAACAACCCGCCTTGCATCATTTCTTGCCATATGTCCCATCTCTAACAAGCGATGGTTTAGCCAGCTACTTGGATTGAGCCATCAAAGAGTGGCGGCTAAACTCAACAAATCGCCACAGTGATCAACATTAAATGTCAATTTTATGTCCCATCTCTGGGAAGCGGTTGGGGGGGGGGGGTTACTTGGTTTTTGCGGCCGGGGAAGGGGCGGCGGCTACTTTGAAGTAGCCGTCTGGTTTCTAGTCTTCTAATTTTTCCAAGTGTTGGGCCAAGTTGTCTTTCTTGCCTTCTCCTTCTAATTCCCTTTAAAGATGTTTTCTATTTGATCCAAATGTGGTCATTTTAAAATAGGGTTTTTTTATTTTTAAGTCCTCATAAACGATATGATTTAGTAATCAATCCCTCACTTCTTCATATTTCAGTTTAAGTCCCTAGATTTAAAGGATATGTTCTTTTTAATCCCTTTCAGGGACTAAAAAGAAAACCAAATAATTTAAGGATAGGTCCCTCCCATGGACTAATAAGAAACATATCCTTTAAATCTAAGGACTTAAATTGCAATATGAAGAAGTGAGCGATCGATTACCAAATCACATAGTTTACAAGGACTAAAAAGTAATAAACCCTTTAAAATATTACTTGAAGTAATTTTATTTTCTTTGAACGGTTAAAATTGGGGTATCTACAACGAGTTTTGGCCCTATGCAAGGAGGGCGCTTGGATGTCCACGTCAATAAGATAACAGAAAGCGCAGGGAATATCTTCTGACACGGTGCTGGTCGGCAACTGTTGGGGATCGGTTATACCCCAAGATCACACGTGGCAAGAGATCCCGAGGTCACCTCGAAGATTCCATCCAACTTACGATAACCTCACTCCACGAGAGTGTAATCGGCACGCCCTCTCATAGTACAAAAAGGGAGACATCATCTTCCCCAACCCTTCGAAGCTCTCTAAGACTCAAGTAGAATTTCACTAAACATTGTGAGGATTGATTTGAGCATTGGAGGGGCATTAGCCGGCACCACACTGATGTGAGTTGCAGGTGATCAGAGCGAAAGACTGAACCTGAGGACTGGCCAAAGAGATGTCCTACACCGCGAAGGGGGACTTTGCATGCTTCTTCTCAAATCCACAATCGAAGCCCGGACTACCTCAAGATTCAGCCGAGAAGAGACGATCGGATTTCACCTCCCACAAATTGGCGCCCACCGTTGGGCACAGAAGGAAAAGTCGTTCCAAACATAGATCTGAGACGAAGATGGTGAAGACCCGGAGTGGTGTGGATAGGTCCACGATCCACGAGCAACTCAAGGTTGAAGGCCACATGACACCTGAGGACCCCCCTTGCAGTGAGACTATCGGCAGGGGGATCTACCCCGTAGCACCCGAAGACAGAGACAAAATGCAACCTCACGAAGGAACTTGAAGAGATGGGCCAAAGGTATCGCCGCCTCGTACCGATTCGATTGAAGTGGCGAGATTCTATTTCTGTTCCTCTATCATTCACGTCTCGCTTATATCTCTATGGGTGGATATCTCATCCCCATCAAGTGGTATCAAAGAACCTAGGAGACATCTTGCAACGCTAATTGTGAGATTATCCAGTTTGCATTATCTCATCTCAATGGCATTCAAAGAATTTGAGGTTTCCTAACCTTTCATCGATAAAGAAAATCCAAATGCTATTGTTGATTGGAGCCTTCCATCTATCTTTCATAAAGAGATGGTGGAGGAACACCTTCCACCAATCTTTGATGAAGAGATCGAGGAGACAAACCTTCACCAAACTTTGATGAAGAGATCGAGGTGATGGACCTTCTACCTATCTTCAATGAAAAAATGCGGGAGATCGAGCCCAAGAGCTCCCTTCATTTTTTATGAGGAAGTTGAGGAAACATTACCTCCATTTATTTTTGCACACCACCAAGGAACCTCTTCATTATCTTCCATGTTGGACCCATTTCAAGTCTTTCATACCTCTCCACCACTAAAAAATTCATCACAAAAATCATTTCATCCACCCTACCATCATTTTGTGGATCCGTTCTTTCCCTCCTTTATTTTGTATCATTCACTACCCCTTCTCAAGTTATTACTTGGAAGCTAGGCTTCTGAGCATTGGTCAAATTGGATGGATGTGATTCAACAACCTAAGAGGTTCTTTGTTTGTAGAAAGTCCACATCTGAAGTTCAAGGATGAATTTTCTTCGAACAAGGGGTATCTGATGCAGAACATCTACTCCATTAGTGATGGGCTAAATGCAGCGATCAAATGGACTGATATTATGGAGAAAAATGGAGTCCAAAATATGTTACACGAGATCGGCCCATGGACAACCCCATTTAGTCCATAATCCAACCCACCCAACTCACCAAAATGACATTTATAGATTGACTAAGTAGTTGTTGACTTAACCATCCTTCTCCTTAGTAGTTGATATTCGCATTTCCGAGTTTTGTTAGTCTTGTGTGTTGTGTTTTTATGTTTCAATTATAGTCAATGTCTTGTAAAGTATTGGAACGATCTCTTGTCAGTTGTAACTATTGTTGTCCCAAGACATAGAAATTGGGTAAATGACATAGGACTTTATGAGGCTTGTCTCCTCCCTTGGCCTATATAAACCATGCTAGATGAATGAAGTCAAATTTATCTAAAGTTTGCTAAGGGTGGATTCTCTTGAATGAATTTTTTTCTCTTTATCCTTCTTCTTGTGGGAGTTGAAGGTGGCAAGAACATCTCTTATCATTCTTCGTTGATCGATGATCTGTTTGAGGTGCCAAGTACTTGCTCTTATCCTTTCTACGTTCAATCGTGTCGATCTAATTGAAGTGATGAGATTATATTCCAATCCCTCTATCCAAGGTTGCGTCCCCTTTAAATCCCTATGGGTGGATATCCATCAAGTGAATAAATGGAAGTGAAGGAAAATAGGACAACAAAGGAGGACTGAGAGTTAGTTGGGACATGGAAGAGGTGGGATGAGTTCATCAAAAGAGTCGAGTGTAAGGGTTTGGTGAGAGGGAAACGGGAGATCCAATTTGTAAGACAAATTTCTTCCCTGTGAACAGTACTCTTGTCCAATATCATCAACACTTCTTCATTATCTGACGTATAATCATCATAGATCGTATGGAGACTCCAATCTATGAAGCTTTCTGGGGTCTCCTTGTGAGTGAAAAGGGAAGAGGTTGTTTGAACATCAGGCTCCATCGATGCAATGGAAAAAATCACCATTAGGATTTTCCCGCAAACACATCATGAGATGCAGACCTTGTAAATGCTCTAATACCATTTGACGGATATGAGATATCCACCCCGTAGAGATTTAAGCGGAACGCGACCTTGGAAAGAGGGATAAGAATAGAATCTCGCCACTTCAATCAGATCGGTCTGATCGAACGTTGAAAGGATAAGAGCAAATACTCGCCACCTACAACGGATCGTCGATCAACTCACCACCTTAAATCACAAAAGAAAAAGGGTAAAAGTTATGTTTGCTCAAGAGAATTCATTCTTAGTAAACTTTAGATAAATTTAATTCAATTCAACTATTTCACTTTCATTTCATTCATCCAGCATGGTTTATATTGGCCAAGAGAGAGGATAAGCATCATAAAGGGCAATAAGTCATATGTTGATTTGCCCAATTCCCGTGTCTTGTAACAACAATAGTTACAAATTATAAGACATAGATTAATAAAACATCTTACAAGACATTGATTACAATTGAAAAATAAAAACACAACTCACAAGACTAACAAAATCTAAAAATGCCAATATCAACTCCCAAGGAGATTGATAGTCAAAATCAACAATCACTTAGTCAATCCATAAATGTCATTTTGATGAGTTGAGTGAGTTGGGTTGTGGGCTAAATGGCGCAATCCATTGCCCAATCTTGTATGACATGTTTTGGACTTCATTTTACTCCACAATATTGGTCTATTTGATTGATGCATTTCGCCTATTATTAGTAGAGTAGGATGCTCTTGCATCAATATCAATGAAAAAAAAAATGCACATAATACAAACCGTATTTGCGTTCACTGTAGAAAGAAAGATTTGATTCACTATGACAATAACAGGCGTTTTTTTTTTTTTGGACAATCCAAAATACATTCCTATATACCTATACTTTCTTGCAACTCTAATGAAACATGTACCTCATTAGATAATGCATATACTTTTTTCTTATACTTACTAAAAATGGGTTCATTTAACTCGAAATGGATCAATACACTTTTTATTAAAACATGTACCACTTTAAGTAATGTTTACTATTTTCAAAAAAATTATAACATGTGGTCTGAGTTTTGGTTCGTAAAGATGAACGAGTGTAACATTTTCCATAATAGAAATGCAAAATCAATGATCCTCTCTCCTCCCCAATGCTTGTTTATCAAAATGTAACCTCTCATATGGCTTGTTGAGAGGTTCTTGTTTTACAAGGAGATGAGAGGTGTGTGTCAACTTAATCAAAGCGATCGGTTCACAGATATTGAAAATGTTACACATCAAAAAGTATTTTGAAAACCATTCAACCTACTATTGAAAATGATTTTAGATGAGGAATAATGTTTTGAAATTATTTTGAAATCAGAAAAATCTTCAAATGGTTTTGAAAAGTGAAGAATTCTTGACTTGCAATGTGTTGCCCTGGACGGGGTCCATCAGGACCATCAAAAAGAAGTCTAAACAATTATATTGTAACGCATCATATGGATGATGAAGAACCTTCTGGATGATCTTTCACTTCTGCTAACTGTAATACAAGTCGATTTGATTTTGACCTGGACCCTAATGACCATTTAAAAAATCGACGTTTGAAGGACAATGTAACTGACAAAATTTTAGGGAATATTCTTTTCAACTCATTTCTCTATAATTTAAGTAGTGTTCCCTATGATAATTAGGTTAAAATCTACAAGGAGCTTATTTGTGAGGTTATTCTGATGTTCTCTAATACCACCCATTGAGATTTCTTCACTTTTCTCTGGGTAATTGAGGTTTTATTGACATTAAAAAAAGTTATATATTACTTTACTATAAACCTATATGGAGTCATATAACTTTTCCTCTCTCCGTAAGACTAAAATACAATTAAAAAATAAGATTGTGTTTAACAAAGTTAATTTCCTTGTCACGCATCTATTCTCTATCTTTTTAGAATTTGTAATTCGAATTCGGTAATGAAATCGAATAACAAATATTTACATTTTTTTCAAAAAAATATTCCTTCTCATGCAATATCTTGTATGATACAAATGGTTACAAACTAGAAAAAAAAAAAAAAAAATTAGTCAAGGTGATTGAAACCCTACATGCCAGAAAGGGACAATTTGTATATCCCCAGAGACCTATGCAAAAAGTAGTTTGTATTAAATGATGAAATCTTACATGCCTAAAAGGATTAATGGTTGGAAAACGTCAGAAGATTAATACTATATAATAAGTGGCCTGATAGTGGACTCAATAATCACAATGGCTGAATTCACACTCATGAGGAGAAGCATCTCTGTTCTGCTGTTGGTTCTCATCAACTGTTCCTTGTCAAGCTGTAAGCATTCCTATATATATATATATATAGATTAATTTGTTTGACAGAAATAGAGGACTATTATAAATGATTAAGAATTATGTGAAATAATAATTTGTGAACGATTTAGTAGCCACTGTTGGAAATATGATTACTTTTGGAAAGATTGATAAAAAAAAAATTAAATCATTCACAGAAAAGTAGTTTCCATTCAATTTGAAAGTTGTTAGAATTTCAAATAGAAATTTGAATATTATGGACATAATCCATTGGAAGATGCGGGTTTAATAAGGTCAGTTATGTAACAAACTAATTTTCTTTTAAATAATAATAAAATATGAGGGGCAGCCTTATATGCAAACCTTTGCTTTGAATTTTTTAAGATACACGCCGCCTACTGCAATGACGTATGTACCTTTATAAATTAATAAAAAAATCAAATTAAATTATATACTCAAATAAATCATTTCACATAAAAAAATATATATATACACATACTTTATTTAACAAAGCACCTCTTGTTAGCATCAGAGGTCTGTAAGGACTACGTATATCTTTTTATTTTCGTACTTGAATCTCATTTATAGATCATAAGAATCTCATTCATGGATATATCCAAAGAACACAAAAAACATAATACAAATGGATAGTTGGATACTGATTCACTATTTCTCATAGGCGATGCTCATGAAGAGAGTGAAGTTCTAGCCCCCATATCAGAGGTAGGAGGCATGATTGAGGGACATGTATCTGAAGATAGGCTAATACCTGGTCCAGCAGTAACAGCACTACAAACCATAAGTGACGATGCATGCATTGGAGGCTGTATGTTCCATTTATTCAGCTGCAAATTAAGATGCATGGTTCATGGATTCCCAACTGGCCACTGCAAGCAGCAACCGACCGGGCAGCTGTGTTGCTGTGTCAATGAAACAAACAAAGGAAACTAATGTCATCACTTTGTCTACCATAATAAATTTTGTACTTGTTTACAACAAGAATGAATTTCATTTTGAACTGTAGTTATGGAAACCTGTGTGATGAACCTGGACAACCAAATCAGGAATGCAAGAATCAGAGTGAACATGAGCTGGTGATCATGATAGTCAGAGCAGAGTCAGTAGAGTTTCTATGGCCCTACTGAAATCTTATGCCTAATAAACTGGTTGCCCAACCCAATATAGTTAACACTGTCTAACACTATTGGTTCTCTTGGCTCATCAAATAAGACTGTTTTAGTTCACATGACTCACATTCAGCATATATGCTGCATTAGACTATAAACATTGGATGAGAGAGTCGATACATATAGCATTGCATCATTCATGAGAGAGTCGATACATATAGCAATGCAGAAGAATTCACAATGTACTAAGGGCAAAAGGGATACAGAGGCACCATAGAAGAGATGTGCAGCGGATAATTACCATTTCATGTGTGTGTGTGCAGAAGAATTCACAATGTGTTAAGGGCAGAAGGGATACAGAGGCACCATAGAAGAGATGTGCAATGGATAATTACTATTTCATGAATGTATCTTACAAGACACATTTGACAATGATCAGACTCTGATCATCAATTGCTGGACACTATTACTCCAGTGGTTATGCAATTCTTCCTCTCCTGACTGCAAGGCACAAAGCCAGATGTCTGTGTGTGTGCGTGCAGGGCAATGATTTCTTTTTTCTTTTTTTTTTTTTTGAGGGGGGATGGGGGGGAGGAGGAGAACGAAGCGTGTGTGCAAAGAAATGAAGCATGAGCTTTATTTTTCTTTTTTTCTTGGGAGAAAGGAAGCATAATCAACTTGTAACATTTTAATTAAAGTCATATGTGACATTACATATTTGTGCTATACCATGTCATATCCCTATCTAATACTCCAGTAATATGTCAAAAAATTTGTCCAGGTTTTCTCATGTCTTTCATGATACACCCTTCCCCGTGTCCTAGTGGTATATAAGGTTGTCATAACCTCCACTGCTTTACACGAAGCAGCATGTAAGTAGATGAAAACTTGGCCATTTACTTAAGATCCAAACACTACCATGTATACCCACATTAATATCAACTTTAGAACATGTGTATGTGAGAATTGCCACCCACAATGGAATTTATTAATGTAATAAAAGAGATGCACTTATTATTAGGGAACCAAAGGTTTGTAATCGTAGCACTACTTCTATGTTTCAATGACCAGCCTCCAATGTCAATCTTTCTGGTCAGTGGGATACTGGGATTCATGAATACCTAGAAATCGTTGCAACATCTAAGCCATGATCACAAAGCTTATCAAGGCCAAGAAGGCATCCATGTCATGCCCCTTGTTGGGCGCTACTACCTCTCCCTAAGAATGCAATATATTGACAACAACCTATCACAGTTCCAGGTAAGATCAAACACCAAACAAGGGCCGTGAAAGTGGTTTTATGAAACATGTCTAGTCCTGTTTCAGAGTACAAGGATCCATACAACAATAATAGACTAGTCAAATGTGCTTATCTCTTATATATACACAAAGACTCCATGGTCAAATATCAGATGTTCCAGGGTAAACAATCCCATGTTCATATAAATAGTTTCTAAGAAAGGACTTTGAACCAACAAATAAATTCATAGTAAGGCATGATACTAAAATGGATTTGCTCAACAAGATAAAACTTAAATGAATGCTTTGGAATATTATTTCATCCACCGTTCTTGACATTAATACATGCATAAAAATACAAGATGCCTTTTGTTCTGTAACCCATTCCCTAACATGAAAACCAAACATCATCATTACTTATTAGTTAACATACATATATCACAACAATTCTAGTACAAATATAGGGCTCATTAAACTAGTAATATGGAAATGTTTTATGTATGCAATGTAAATTCAAAATATGCTCTAACATCAGAAATGCCAAAAAAATGGGACTCAAGTGCATATACAAGAACTTGCCCTTTTAGACATACTGACATACACAAGATAATCCAATCTCTCATGCAATTACAAATAAATTAAACGTAGATAAAATTAACCAATTTAAATGGTTTCCTTTATTTGGCATATAAGAAGTGGTGTTTGAATACAGAAACAATGAAATTGCATTAGTAATCACCGAGGCTCCACAAATAAAATCTTACAGGAAATCAATGTATTTGATGCGACCTTACACATTTTCCTTTATATTCCACAAATGAGAAATTAATTAGAGGACGATATAAAGTTCATCAACAATTTTTTTTGTTTCCAAATTGGTGGTGAAAGCATTATCAGTTGTTCTTTTTTTTTCTTTTGGGTGGGAGGGGTTCAAAGTTCTACTAACACAGTTTTCAAACATACGACACAAATAAGACATAATAGTCTGCCATGAAAATAAAAATCCAGATTTTTTAGGATGAGCTGACAGCAATGAAGCAAACACAAGATATTCTACAACTGGCTGAAGGACTTACTTGCAAATGCTGCCCAGGCATACTATCAATACACAGTGCATCCTTAACTAAATTTGCTGCATCAAACTCTGGCCACAGCAGAAGCTTGTAAATGGTCATCCATCATTGGTTAGTCTCATTACCAACAATCGTCTATTTACCAAAGGCATCAAGCTTTCCATGCATACGCAAGGGAAAAAGAAGTCTATACAGCGGAGGTTCTCCTCAAAAGTATTGGTCCCAGGATCATACCAAAGGAGTCCTGAGAACAGATCTTCCAATAACATCTTACCCTTCCAATCGTATAAGGGAAAGATATTACAAGGTCGATGGATCTTCCATAAACTGGTGTCAATTGAATACTGTTTGACCCAACCACAAACATTGTCATCTCTCAGCATCCATATCTCCAGCTTATGATTTATGACACGTCGTCCAAAATGGTCGCATGTCAAGCACAGGGTCCCTTGGAGTACTCCCAAAGATATAGCTGACATGCTCTCGAATGCTTGGCAGTCTGGTGGGCCTGAGATTGCTCCAAACCGCTCATCTCCGACATTGAAAGTCGCAATTTCTTCTTGAGAATCGAAACCTCTTTTCTTGGTGTATGTAAGCCAATACATAATTCCATTCAGCGTAATAGACTTTTTCTCCGGGTGAAGCACATACGGAACATTGCCAATGGGTCTCCATAACTTGGTGCCCAATGTGAGGACCTCAAATTTAGATAAAAGGCGAGAACATCCATCAATGAGCTTGTTGTGCATCAGTTGCACCACCTTATATTCCTTTGTATTGGGACTATAACCAAAGCCATGCATGAATGACTCCTTCAGAGAATTTGATCTGGGCAGGGTTACTAGTTCACGAGTGCTCGGATTACAAATGTGAATGCCTGCTGATCCGCTTATGCAGATCAGGCCTTCACAAGAATAGACTGATGAGATGTCCTCAATGTTAGTCTTCAGTGATGAACTTAACTGCGGATGGTTCTCGTTGTCTAATTTGTAGATTTGTATTTCCCATACTGTCCTAGATGGTCGATATTGACAGATGACAAGGTTGATGGAATCACACTTCGAGCGTTGCAGGTGCAGCTCCGCGAGAATAGGATCATTGATGAGGGAATACCAACGTTTTGACACGCACTTGCACTGCATTAAGGATTTCAAGGGAAGCCTTGAAAGAATGTTTAGGATGATATCCTGTGAAATCTTCTCTATGGCATCCATCTCTAGATTTATTCCTATCAGCCAACACAAAGAAATTATTTGCATATTCACTAGTATTAGTGTCACAAGGAAAAATTCTTAGCAGAAAAAAACACCAAAAATGAGAGTGACACTTCAATGGACATTACTAGCCAAGAAAGTGATATGAATACAACTTATATCATGCAAAGAAAATGAGAGCATGCACAAAGAAATATATCATGGAATTACATGATTATGTTAAACTATTTTCAGAGATCAAGGTAGTTTAGATTTAGTTGTCAGAAATTAATTCTTCTTGTATCTTTGTGGTGTTTGTTCAAGTAAGCTGAGTACATGGACACCATATATAGAAACAATCAAGAGAGGCATGTCTCAATGCATGAAGCAGACCAATGGGATTGGAGACACATAGATCAAGCTTTTAGAATTCAATGATCAGCTATTATGTTGATAGTCATTAGATGTTCAGAGTTCTACTAAAAGCAATGTTTTGGCAGCTTCTCAAACTCGAAAGAAATAACACTTTGAACGCTGAAATGCGGCGAACACAGTGTTTGGAAGAATAAAATGTTTGCATCCGTGTTTTGAGGTTAAAATGCAAATCTACCCAAACGCAGATCCAACGAGGCTTTAATGTTCACATCCACACTTAAAAATGCATGACCCAACTCTGGAGCCCCCCAAGCTAATCTAATCACTACTATATAAGCAGACTACATATTTTTCACAATTCCATTGAAATTTTACAACCTTCTTCAAGTAAAAGGCAATTAGACTTGAGTCAATGTGCAATAGGCACGAAACTCGAGCACATGGATTCAAAACAGTAATTCAGCAGTAAATCTACTTCACAAGAACAACAATTTCTCCTTCCTATACCTTGGACATTATATAAGCACACACTACATTTTCTTCAATATTCCAGTAATTCCACTGAAATTTTACAATCCCCTTCGAGTAAAAGGCTAATTAGACTTGAGTCAATGTGCAATAGTAACGAAACTCGAGCACATGGATCAGAAACAGTAATTCAGCAGAAAATCGACTTCACAAGAACTACATTTTCTCCTTCCTATACCTCGGAAATCATAAAGGAGAACCAAAAAAAAAAAAATCTTTCCCATTTTTAACATTCAGTGACCATCCTAAAATGCGAGAAGCCATATTTTGAGAACATTTAAGAAACAGTTCTTCACTTTCTTAAGGATTAGGGCATTCGTTGCGCCAGAGCGACAGGCACCCGTGTGGATAGCATTTGTTCATTGCAAGTGTTGGAATCTATGATGGATTGAAGTCTCAGCCTCTCAGGCCTTCCTTGTTTTCCTTTCCATTTTAATATCTTTGTATTGGCAGAAGCCATTTCTACCCAGTATTCTTGGAGTATCTCTATTTATATACCATAAGATCCTCCCACTTTCAATTTAAAAAAAAAAAAAATCAAATTTTTCTTTCTTTATATTTTAATCATGCACTTACAAGTTAAATTGGTTCTGCCCGAATATTTCAAGACATGACAAGGGAAACCTACAAAATCTTGGACTAACAAAAGAGGCAATCAAACAACACACAAACAATTTCAGTTTTCCCTTCGATGACATCGTAATTCTATCAAACATATCGAAGACGAACATTCAAAACAAGTCTGCACAAGAACAAACGATATGGATAATTTAATGGAATGAAAACAGCAGCAATGACCACGAACAAAAGACATAATACCCGAGGACCCTGGCGTCCGCGCCAAAGAAGCAGTACCTCGACTTCAGATCGACGACCGGGTGTGATTCGAGGACGAGGCGGCGGGGTGTCGAGGAAGGGGTCGATGGGAGATGGGGGTCTAGGGTTAGGGTTTTGGGTTTCTTGGAGGGTAGGTGTGGGTTGTTGGTCGACGGGAGCGGGGGGGAACCGGAGATGGTGACGGTGGCAGTGGTTTTGAGGGGTATGGGTCGGGAGAGGATGGATTTAATCCCTGTAAAGTTAGCTATATCTGATTTTGAACATTTAAAATTAGAAGCAATAATTATTTTTTTGGACCCTATACCTAATCCCAAACCTCACGAAGTGACAATATTGAATTTTCAAAAATATCATTTTATGTTATATTCATTTTTTAACTCATATATTGTAACTCATCCCTATATTCTACCTGCCCCCCTAATTAATGAAGGTAAAACTATAATTGCTTTGTTCTTTCTTTTTATGAGAACGGACAATTCAGTACATTAATCGATTTAGATTGATTAGAAGAACAAAAGAAAAAAAAATTAATTCTCTGTTTTGCGGGGATTCCATTTGTTTTTTTTTTTATTTGCGAACGGTTAGTGATGCAATCAATGGCGATCCTTTCAGGTATGTTATTTTCGATCTAAATAAAATATTTTGATCCGAGTTGAGAATGTTTATTCTTTTTACATTCAATTTTGAATCCTCGTGTACAATCGTTCAATCGGATTTTTTAAATTGAATCTAGATGATTGTGGTGCAAACAATGGTGATCCATCTAACTTAGGCATTTTTGAATTTCTAAAAAAATCATGATTTACAATTTTTAGTTTCAGATTAATCAATGGAACTGAAAACAAAAGACTTTCAGATACATATATCTGAATGTTGTTTTTTTATATAATATATTTTTCAGACTCAAAAAATTAACAATGTGCACAAGAAAACCTAAACAAATTAATAATATCAAATATTTTTCTCAAATCTAGATTCACTAGAAAATCGAGATACACTGAAAAATCTAAAACAAATGAACAATGTTAAATATTTTTTTTTCTCAAACCTACATAAACAAATAATCATTTTGGATTTCAAATACACTCAGATGAACAGATAAACAATGTGCGGAAGAGAACTTTGACGACTGAAACGTTTCATGTTTAATTTTTTATATCAGTGATTTCATTTTTCATGAAGTGCAAAAATATCTTCTAATGATCCTATTTATGTTGCAAAAAAAAAAAAAAAACCGGGCGAGGTGGTTTCATTGTGGGAAGAAAACTGTTTTTTTTTTTCTTTGCCATTGTTTATGCCAAAAGGGCAGTGAACTGTCCAGATATTTTTGCCCTTTAAGTAACGAGTGGAAACCCATTTAGACCATAGAGAAGAGTGATCACAGATGATGTCCCATAGGCGGACCCCTACTCCTCCCATGTTCCAATCCGTGATAGATTTTATGTTCAGTCCACCTTCCGAACAGGGCTTGCAAACCGTAGACCAGGCTATGTGATGTATGCGCCTTTCAGTAGAATTTCCCTGCCATAAGAATGTTCAGATAATCAATTCAATGTCTTTTTGGACCCTGCGGGGGAGACTAAAGGATGAAATCCAAAACACATGGAAAGATGAGAGAACTGAGTTGATGAGTTCAATTTGACCCGCACGAAATAGGGAATGACCCTCCCAAGAGTGGATCCGTTTCCGAATCTTATCAATAAGAGATATGCAATGAGAATATTTAAGAGTAGCATTTAGTAGTGGTAAACCTAAATAGCGAACAGGCAGAGAATGTTGCTCAATACGGAGTGCACTACAAAATGCCGGAGCTAGAGTGCTGCAGGAAGCAAATATTTGGCTTTTGGATGTGTTGAGATGGAGTCCTGAAGAGGTAGCAAAAGAGCTGAAAAGGTTCACCAGAGTAGTGGCCGAGCTCAGCTTCATGTCAATGAAAACTAATAAGTCATCGGCAAAACAAAGATGACTAATATTAAGAGCTCCATTAATAAAAGGTCCCACTCTTCTTTCATCAACAAGTGTGTTGAGTCTAGCTAAAAAAGACTCCATAACAAGTGTGAAGAGAAGAGGAGATAGCGGGTCACCTTGACGAATCCCACATGAGGAAGAGAAGAATCCAGCTGGGGAACCATTGACAAGAACAGAGTATTTTGGTGAGGAGACACAATCCATGCAAAGGGATATCCACTTCTCACTGAACTTGCTCTTCCGGAGAACATCTTCAAGGTAAGACCAATTAACACTATCAAACGCTTTCTTAAGATTGACTTTGATGCAAGCTTTTGATTTTCCATGGTTGAGATACTTGATCAGTTCATGAGCCAAAAGGATGTTATGATGGATGCTTCGACCCTTGATGAAAGCTGTCTGATGTTGACTAACAAGCTTCGGAAGAAGAGGTTGCAGTCGAAGAGCTATAATTTTTGTGATGATCTTATAAAGTGTATTGCAAAGAGAAATGGGCCTGTAATTTTCAAGAGAATCTGCATTCACAGATTTGGGAATTAGAGCAATAAAAGAGTGATTAACTTGGTGGAGGAGTCTACCCTTCTGGAAGAAGTAATTGATAGCAAGTAAGAGATCCTCTTTTATCCGCTTTCCAAAAAAATTGATAGAAGTGTGCTGGGAAGCCATCCGGACCTGGGGAGCTCAAAGCCTTCATTTGAAATATGGTAGAACGAAGTTCCTCTTTAGAAACAGTTGCACAAAGAAAGATGTTGTCTTCATCTGACATAGTATGCTGGGGAGAAGGGATATTCTGCTCACAATATGAGTTCTTGTTGAGCAAAGAACTATAATATTGAACAATGTGAGTTTTGATCGCATCTGGATTGGAGCAAAAGGTGCCATCAGTCATGCGAAGACGACTAATAGTATTTCTGGCAGATCTAGATTTGATCGAATTATAAAAGAACTTAGTATTGGTGTCGCCTGCTGCAAGCCACAATCTAGATTTCTGCCTTGCAAATTTTTCTTCTTGGGAAAGAAGTATAGAGTATTGGTGCCTCGCCTCAGATTCAGCCGCCATGAGGAGGGAGTCTCGGGGATTCTGCTGAAGGGCAGATTGAGATACAGCCAATTCACTTTTGCACATGGAGAGATTTAATTGAAGTGGCCCGAAGACTTCTTTATTCCATGTCTTGAGGACAAATTTAACATTAGCCAGTTTCTTGACAAATCGAAACAATGGATTACCTATTGTTGGGGTCTCCCAGGCTGCTTCGACATTTGCAGAGAAGGATGGGTGTGTTTCCCAGGACTCGAAGTATTTAAATGGCCGAGGACCAGTAGGATAAGATGAGGCACTGATTACCTTCATTGGAGAGTGATCCGAAATTTCAGGTGGGAGATATTCAACCATAGAGTGGGGGAAAGCCGAAATATATGATTGATTCCCCATTACTCTATCAAGGCGACACATGATACGAGAATCTTGCCGATTGTTCCAAGAATAAAATCATCATTTCTCTTTGCATAATAAGATCAAATTCCATACATGCTTGATTGAGATCATATCTAGGGTTCGATGCCTTAAGTCAAAACAGATACAAGGAAAGGAAACGCTCAGCATACGCATGGTTTTTATATGCCTTGCTAGTGAAATAAATTCTTTTATATAAAAAAGAGTATTTTGCATATATACCCCTCTTAAAACTCGTATTAGTGGAATTACCGCTCTTATTTCCACCATGGTTCAGTCTATGTTCCTAACGACGACCGACAGAAGGGCATATTTACATGACTTATAAATATTGATTTTAAAAGGGGTATATATGTACTAAAAAATAAATGACATACTCATATAAATTGAATATAAATATTTTTATATTTTTCAAAATAGAGTAAATGTTGACATAGGTGGCAAATGGACATGCAAAAAGACTATATCAACCCCAAAACAAAAATAAACGTATAATAGAAAAAACAAAATCATGGCTGCAAAGCTAGAGGATAAGGAGAAGTTTATGCCAAAAAAGGAAAGATAGGAATTTTGGGACATATATATATGGTAAGATGGCTCCAATAGAGCATATAGCATGTATTCAAAAGTAATACATTGGAGAGGATGGGCATCCTCCATAATACAATCTAGGTGGCATATCTACCATTTTCATAAAAAAAAATACATGGGAGAGGAGAAAATCAAATGAACTTATGTGCAATAGATGGGTTTGGATAATCTACTTGTTTTTTCATGTTTGACTTTCATTATAGTACTATCAAACTACCAAATCACATGTATGCAGGATTAGTGTCGCTACACCGCGTCGGTAGGTGATATCTCCTTCAGAAATGGGCGCACACGCATCATGGGGGGGTGGAGAGTGGCGGCTATCCCACATGTTAGATGCCTCTTCTTTTCGGGATTAGTCAACGTGCACTGAGCTTTTTTTCTTTGTTTTACTGTTTTTACTTTATCTATCCTTCTCTCCTTTTTTAGAGTTAGAAATTTAATTCTTAGTAATGAAATTGGGTAACAAATATCAGGATTGGATTGTCTGTAGCTAACTACAGGCTCCTTCCAGTAGCAGCGAATGAGAATACACCACCTAAGTTAAATGCACCATAAACAAATATATTTTAATAGACTCTTAGTACTAAGAGTTTTTTATGCAACATATGAATATGCTCTTCTATGGATTCGATCAAAGAAGCGAAATCAGCAGGTTCCAGCGATGCTGACTCAAAATGAACACCAGGAAATGGAGGTATTCTGCAATTGGACGTTGATGGGGTATGTTGTTGGTGGCAATATCTGCATTTTAACATTTTTAATGTTTTTCTTCATAGAATCTAGAAAGTTGAATTTTTTGAACGCCTCTAAGAAACAACAGGTTTTTCATGGTAAATTTTTGAAATGAGGATTGATGAGTGGCCGATGCTCGACGTTGGGGGAATTCAACTTACCCTAAAAAAAATAAGCTAAAAAAATTCCTATATGGATTAGACTCCCTTCTTTTGCCATTGCATCTATGAGGATCAGATTCATTGAATAACATTGCTAGCACTGTTGGGAATCTATTGTTTATGGAAACCAGCTTTACGAGATCAGATTTTATGTGGGATGGAGAAGATGAACTGAATATTCATGTTTTATGAATGAAAACCAATAGCATGGACGGAATGTCATGCATTTGGCCATCTTGATAAAGAATGTGCTAATACATAAAAAAAAAAAAAGGCCTCTAACTGTTCAATGTAATGCCAAGGTGGGGCTGGAAGTCGAAAGACCAACTATTTGAGTGAGATTTTCCTGGAAATCAACAAGTCAGCCAGCTGGTTAGCTTCATGAATATCCAATTCTGCAATTGGTCTAAGAGTTCAAGTGCTTGATAATAATGTCTTCTAGTTCTCAAAGGGACAGTCCTTTTGCTCTTCAGCCAGTGAACTATAACTTTAGAGTCACTTTCAATTTGAATTCTGATGAAATCCTAGGTTAATTTCCTTTTGAAGGATCCCCTTTAGCATGAGTAGCTCAAGGTGGTTTGCATTAGCCAAATCACATCCTGCAGCTAGACCTTTTGATGAAACTCCCTTCATCTTCCCAGATCCAAAACTAGCTCTTGATTCTGACAATCCATTGAAGTTAATTTAATCCAACCCTTGGGAGGAGGCTTCCATCTTACCTTGATTGGTACTGTCTGGACTATGTGAATGTTCAAAAGTTCAGAATTGGCTGATAGCATGTTTATGCCCGGGGAATGCTCAGCCTATAGTGTAGATATCCTCAATCCTATGTGTGGAGGGATAGGAGGCTCTCAAATAGCGTAACCATAGTCACACTAGCCCAAAACTCACAACAACAAATAAAAGAAGAATAAATAATTATAAGTAAATGAGGGAAATTATTGGCAGTTTGAATCAATTATAAGATACCAGCTTAAATTGACAAAAAAAGTAAGCAAATACCCAAGCTTGCACAAGTATGATGAGTGGGATTGGATTTTAATGGGATGGATGGAGATGGTGGAGAGGAGGTCTATATATAGGAAGTGACATGGGAAATATATTGTGAAAACATGGTGTGCACAAAAGCTTAAGGAGCTTATTTTGAAAGATATGCCACATTGTTGATTGCAATTTGGAAGAAACTCCAATCAGAGTTGTGCTTGGCATATGATCAGTTTCGAGATGGTATTGCAGATCCAAAGCTGGATATACGAGTCATGGATAACCATTACACCCATATCTCTGAATCGGTATAGATTTTTTTTCTTTTTCATATCTTTCTTCTGTGAATTTGGAAGTGCAGGATGTTTTTAAAGGTTTGTTTTCCTGGACTTCATTATTACGATCATGAAAACTACTATGCTTATGAGGAAGTTTGGCATTATTTATGAAAAAAACTTCTTTATTGTTTGGATTGGGAGATCTTGGTACCTTTGGAAGATAGGATAAAAATAGGTAAGTTTAGAATCACACAAAATCTGTATTCTATGTGAATAGCTTGGTTTGTCTTTCCTCTATTGTTCTTCAAGTGTTAAGGTTGAACCCTAAGAGGCTTCACTGTTTCAACATTTGGAGGATGGCGAACTAGGCTAGCCAAGAGACCAATAGACACTCAGGTGGAGTGTCCGCATCATGGTTTAGTCTAATGTCGTGCTATAGGGACAATAGTCTGTGCTTATACGTGAACAGAGTTCTTGCACATTGGCAAAGTTGTGAGATCATTAAGGGTATAACAAACAATATCTTTGGTGTGTAATCCTGGGACATTATAAAATCATTTATAGATTTCGAGTGCAATTTGATGCTAAAGCATGGTTTATTTAATTTATTTTCTCAATTGTGGACTATTTTATCAAATCCCATTGTTGGCATGTCAATGTTCAATTTGTTTCATGCTGGAAGTTCTATACAGGGCCATAAAGCCTTTTCTCTGTTCTTATGCTGATTTGGTAATCCTTGGCATCTTGTTGAGTACTCTTGATTAATTTTTCCTGTCTCTGTTTCAACCAGCATACTCAAGTTTTAAGTGTTTCTGGTGATTGGATTTACCATTAGAATTGAACATAATATTTTATTTTTTATTTTTAATTACATGAGACTCCTTTATTATCTATAATGTTTCTTATTCTACAACATTTTGTTCTTTTTTTCGCCCTTATGTGCACTTGATTGATAATCGATGTGAGATAGTTATTAATTATACATATTGTTGCTTACACTATGAACTTATTGACTGCAAGTTTGAGTCATATATGGCATTGATAATACTTGGTGCATGTAAGTCATGCATAGTTTATGAAAAGCTGTAAAACAGGAAAGAACAATATTGCAGTTGCTTAGAATTCTAAATTATATTATATTTCAAATTGTTGCCATATTTTGCTGACCGTTTATTCTATATTCTTACAAGTTGAGTAAAGGCACTGTCGAATGTTTTGACAATTGTCATTTATGTAATATTCATCGAATTCTTTTTGTTCTGGGTGACTTTAAAAAAAATGCATATCTGTTGATCCTGTTATATATGTAATGAAATTCATTTTCAAAGAAGGCCTTTTATGCAAGCAAAATAGTGAAATAGAGATGGGAATTACTACCAGTAAAATAGTGTATTATATTATAGAGGGGGTTAACAATACATATATGGTATAATTCACTTTAGAGCATGATATTACATGGATGATGGAAGCAGAAACACTGCAACGGGAGGAAAACAACATAGCAGTTCCTCACACATAACTCTTGATCGCGGCACTGTACCCAGTCTAATCATCGTAATATTTGGGCCTCAACATCACTCCTCCGTACTTGTTTGAATTCTTGATGGCCGAAAGCACCTGAGAAATTAAAGCATCTGTAGGAATGAACCCACTTCCTGCCGCCTAAGGAGCTGCAGGTAGTCCCAAGAAAATCTTTCCGGCAGGAATGTCAGAATTCCACTGCTTCCATGCATCTTGGAGATCCCCAAGATCACCTGATGTGTACTGGCATGGAGGGTTGTTGTAGAACTGCACCCAAACATAGTAGAAGAGACCCGTCTTGAGCGCCCCGCCAACCCACGCATCAGGAAATGGACACTGAGGAGCCGCTGTCAGGTACACCTTCCTACCTTTGTTGCTATACCCTGAAAGGAATCTTGCGAGCTCGTCCCAGTGTTGGTTGGTACCTCCCTTGATGTCAAAATTGATGCCATCTAGAACAGCATCCCCTAGGGGGCGCGAAGATGAGTGTCCACCCAAGAAGTTGTTCCACAATTATTTGGCTACCTGTCTGGCATCATCGGTCACCTCCTCCTATGGAGAGCATGACTTTGATGCCTTGGCTCTGGCAAGCCTTGACATCCTTGCTGATGCCGGTGCAAGCATCAGAATACGTGTTGCAATGGCCAGCAAGGTTTATCACCGGAGTCTGACCATTGCCAAAACTTGCCAAAAAGGCTATGTTTACGAAATCATAGTTTCCTCTGGCGCAGGTCTCTGCCAAGGTGCCTCATTGCCATTTTGCCCCCAATAGATTGAAATTCCACCGGCATTTGACCTGGTAAACAATGCAAAAATCAGGACAGAAAGCAATACCATCAGTGGCACTTGTTGGATGGCCATGTTATGCAAGTATGAAAGGAATAAATTTGCTCCAGTTACTGCTCTGCTCTTCACTTTCAATGTGATTCACATTTTATAGGCGAGGCTGACATGAACTGTGTGGACTGTGTTCGTGTTCTGTGTTATGTATACATTTTAATAATGTGAGGTCATTATGGGTATTAGCAAACAACTTTGATGTGTAAGCCTGGAATATTACATAATCTTTATAGCTTTCGAGTGCATTTTGATGTTCAAGCATATCTTTTATTTAATCTACTTTCTCAACTGCCAATTAATCTATCGACTTTTATTAGGGGCATGTTAGTGTTCAGTTTGTCAAATGCTGGAAGCTCTATATGCAGAGCCACAAAAGACTTTTCTCTGTTCTTATGCTAAATTGATAATTCTTGAAGTGCTCTGTATTTATATTACATGTCTCTGTTTCAACCAGCATGCTCAGGTTCTAAGTGTTTCTGGTGTTTGTATTTACCATTAAAATTGAACATTATATGCCTTCTCTGTTTCTATTACACGAGACTACTCTATCTATGATGCCTCTTATTCTATGACCCTTTCTTCTTGTTTTCCGCCCTTATGTGCACTTAATTTATAATTAATGTGAGGTAGTATTGTTGCTCACATTATGCAAGATAAAAAATGCATCTTATTTATTGGAAGTCTGAGTCATACATGATATTGATAAATATTTGTTGCATCCGAGTCATGCATAGTTTATTGGCTTTTCATTTGTTTAAGCAGAATTGGACAAATTGTATTTCTAAGGGGCGTCCTTTAAACTTTAATTTTTTAGAAAACGGTCCCTTGGGTTGATGGCCTGGTGGTTAAATAGAGGGACATTTCCCCTTGGAGTGCCTGGTTCAAGTGCCGGGGAAAGGAAGATTGAAAAAAAGTGTGTACAACCCTCTGAACTTATTCTCATGGGTTTCTGCTCCAGAATCAATTCTTGACCTGTGTTGGTTCGAGCCATTGTAGTATTAGTAGTGGTCAACCCACTGTATGTTAGAGGTTCTGTGATCCCTTATTATTAAGGCACTTAAGAGTCTTGGAATTCCATTCCCCCCCCTAGAATTGTGTTATTCCACCCAGTCTATTCCATGGCCAACACGTCAAATCACTTGTCACCACTTCTTATAAATCAAAGTGAACTTTGAACTGTGGATTTATTAACTTGGATCTAATTGAAAGTTCAGAGTACAAAATTCAGACAGTGACAAATATATGTATCTTCCAAATTTAAAACTGATAATACTCTTAAATCATGTCATAAATTTCATCTGTGGCCAGTGATCTGTTTCATCACTATCTACCGTGTTCTAAGTTAATTATATTATGCTGATTTATAAAGCAGACATGATTAGAGGACAACAGAAAAGCTGGAAAACAAGAAGGACAATATTGCAGTTGCATATGATTCTAACTTATATTATATTCTAAATTGTTACTATATTTTACTAACCATTTATTCTATTCTTACAAGTTGAATAAAGACATTGTCATATGCTTTGACAATGGATTCATTTATAAATTCATCGAATTCTGTTTGTTGAGGGTGATTTTGAAATAGTGCATATCCACTGATACTCATATATATGTAATGAAATTCAGTTTCAAGGAAGGCCTTCCACGCAAGCAAAATAGTGAACTTTTCAGAAAAGTAGAGGGGAATTACTACCAGCAATATGGTGTATTAAAGTACAGAGGTAGTTAACAATACATATATGGTAGTCCAGACATTACATAGATGATGGAAGCAAAAACACTGATGGGGAGGCAAACAACATAGCAGTTCCTCACACATGACTCTTGATCGAGGTGCTGTACCCAGTCTGATCATCGTAATATTTGGACCATAACATCACTCCTCCATACTTGTTTGAATTCTTGATGGCCGGAAGCACCTGAGAAGTTAAAGCATCTGTAGGAATGAACCCACTCCCTGCCGCCTCAGGAGCTGCAGGTAGTCCCAAGAAAATCTTTCCAGCAGGAATGTCAGACGTCCACTGCTTCCACGCATCTTCAAGGTTCCCAGGATCGCCTGATGCGTACTGACATGGAGGGTTGTTGTAGAACTGCACCCAAACATAGTCGAAGAGACCTGTCTTGAGCGCCCCACCAACCCACGCATCAGGAAATGGACACTGAGGTGCCGCTGTCAGGTACACCTTCTTACCTTTGTTGCTATACCCTGAAAGGAATCTCGCAAGCTCGTCCCAGTGTTGGTTGGTACCTCCCTCAATGTCGAAATCGATGCCATCTAGAACAGCGTTGCCTAGCGGGCGTGAAGATGAGTGTCCACCCAAGAAGTTGTTCCACAAGTATTTGGCTACCTGTCTGGCATCATCGGACGAAGCGAGGTAGTAACTACCAGCACCTCCTCCTATGGAGAGCATGACTTTGATGCCTTGGCTCTGACAAGCCTTGACGTCCTTGCTGATGCCAGTGCAACCGTCAGAATACGGGTCGCAATGGCCAGCAAGGTTGATCACCGGAGTCTGGCCATTGCCGAAAGTTGCCAAAAAGGCTATGTTTACGAAATCATAGTTCCCCGTGGCGCAAGTCTCTGCCAAGGTTCCCTCATTGCCATTTTGCCCCCAATAGATTGAAATTCCACCGGCATTTGACAAGGTGAACAGTGCAAAAATCAGGACAGAAAGCAATGCCATCAGTGGCACTTGTTGGATGGCCATGTTATGCAAGTATGGAAGGAATAAATTTGCTCAAGTTACTGGTCTGCTCATCAGTTTCAAGGTGAACCACATTTTATAGGCTAGGCTGACATAAACTGCGTGGATTTTAATTCAATCCATTGCTCTTTTGTTTTTCCGTATTTCTTTGATAGAGTATGATGGTTTTGTTTGGACATGGTTTTGAATTTTAATTCATGCGCATTGAGTCTCTTGTCCATATCTTCCTTGTCTTCAGGCCATGATTCTGAATTAGGTTCTGCTGCAGCTTCATCTTGTGCATGGTTTTAGCATAGTTTATTGGTGGTCTTGTCATGAACAACTTGGCATTTTGGTTATCCAAACGTATAAAAACATATTTGGTGCAAGACAAAGATCATTTGTAAATCAGAGTAGGGGTCATTCTTATGGGTCATGGTGAACTTATTGTATATTTTCTTAAGGGCGCAAAACTAATTTATATATACCTACCTGTTCGTTTTGTTTTCTAGCAGTACATTCCAAAATGAAATATGAGCACTGCAAAAGATACCATGCTATGAAGGGTGAACAATTTAATTTGTGTAGTTGAATACCATCATCTTCGATTTATATAAGTGTTGTATTACACACAATTTTTTTTTTGAATAATGATTTTTGGGCCCTAATTAGTAGACCCCATCCCAAACCCCATTGAGTGGCAATTTTGAGAAACTAATCAGGGTGCTTGCTTCCACTCCCACTGGTGGCACTAGGATCACCCATGTTATTTCCTCCTCTGCTGCTGCTGCCTCTGTTTTTCTGTCATCATCGCAGATGACTCTTCAGGTGGAGGAGGCAGAAGAGGCTGTTGTCCGGCCACACCTTAATTGAGTCGGCCTCCAGTTCTCTGAAGCGTAGATGACCAAGCTTCTGGGAATGTTGCATTGATTTGTGATTTCTCTCATCTTCTTCACCATTCCCTTCCTGCGCTTCTTCAGGTGACACGTCGAACCTCATCATTTGCTATCAATGATAGGTTCAACTTCTTTAGCATTGCAAACTAAGAGAGAGATTATAGAGGGGTAGAGAGAACAAAGAAGGAGAGCCCAGGAATAAATGGAAATTGGGAGTTTCGTTGTTCTTGGATTGATGAGGGTACTTGCTATCTCTTGTGGAGGTTTAATTTATGAAAATTGATTCCTAGGCCTCATCTTATAGGCCACCCCATAAGTCCATGAGGTGACACATGTGGTAATACCTATTATCTCTTTAGAGTCATTTTAGGCCACTACTCTTTATCATTATGGACGGTTATTTTTTCCATTTTTGACTTGTGTCATTTTTTCTCTTTATTTTGATTTTGACTTATCCCAATTGAATTAATAATCGATAATTGAATCCAATCCTCAATTTTTTTGTTGAATTTTTTATTTTTTTTAAAGAACATTGTGATGCAGATCAGAAATTTGAAGAACTTTTTTAATAATCGACAATTGCATCATCTGATTTAATGTTTGAAAACTTTCACCCTCTGATTAGATCGGAAAGCATAATTGAACAGTTTTGGCATTCTTTTCAATGTGTGGTGACCCAAGTTTGGCGTTTTTTTTTTTTTGCAATTTTTCACAATTTTTTTTTGGGAATTTGATGTTTTTTGTTAATTATCATAGTATCCAATCTGGCTATTCTAAATATAGGATTCAATTTTAATCTTTTAATTCCTTTGATATTACATTATGAATATGGCATTTAATATATATTTGATTTTTTATATTGAATCTGGTATATTATACTCATAATTAGTCATATTTGTGAAATGTAATATGAAACTAAATTACATTCAGTAAATGTAACTCACAGTTCATCATTTATATGAAAATCAATTATATTTTGCAAATGTAACTGACAGTTCATCATTTGAATGTTGCTGAGACTGCTGTTATTTCTCATGAGAAACTTGAGTATTGCAAAAAGTATTTGGACTCATTGCATACATCTCTGATAAACTTTTTCACAAAAATTAATAATTGTAGAACAGTTGGTGATGAAACGGTACAAGATTCAGTTGTTCACTCTCCGATCAAAGTTCGAAGTAAAGGGCGGCCACCATAAAAAATTGAGGCGTCTAAGATCTTCAAGCCAAGGAGAAAGCAAGTGAAGAGTTCTGAAAGTGATAATGTGCAGAATGTTGGTGAAGCTACTGGATATGCTGCCTGTGATGTTTTTTTATTTTTCAATTATTTTTGTGTATTTTTTTCCGTCAACATGTGTTATACCCTTTTTATTATATCTGAAATTTGTAATGGGCTTAATGTGGGACTGAGTTATATTTTATCATAATCTAATTGCATTTTAGAAAAGTGAGTTACATTTATAAAATAGTCAGTTACATATCTGTTTAAAACTAGTTACATTGTCACAAATATATATATCAATGCTGTCACCTATATAGAATTCATATCATATAGCATAGCATAAATCACATACATAAAACATTTGCATTGACTAATATTAAACAAATGGATCACATTGCTTTACATTTCTCAAAACAGCAAAAAATAAAAAAAACATTTCTAATTTCAGTTATACACATCAGTTCACATTTAAACTTGTATGGTTCTTTCAAATTATTTTGCATATACATACATGACAAAACATCTACATTTATACATGACAGAATAGTCTGAGTCAATTATCAAAACACATTGTTAAAACTTGGTGATCAATTCTGTGTATGTCTTGGGGCTGTCGTTGACAAATATCTTGATGAGGCGTGCTTTATTTGAAATCTTGGTCAGCATTGCCATCCAATGTCTTTAGCAACTGTTTTTTTTATATACGAAGCACTAGGTCTACTTATCGAAGCAAACCTCCTCTTAATGAACAGCTTGTCAGGTTTTGTTCCATAGTTAACTGTTAGCATAAATTTAGACACAAAAATCAGTTACATTTTGATAAACTAGTTACATTTGCATTGGTAGCAAAAAAATTTGATAGGTAATTACCTTTCACTTCTTTTTTTCCAGATTGTATGCAGAATATAATATCAATCTCATTCGAAGTGATTTTGAGACGTTTGTCACCAATCATGAAGGACTTGTTTTTTGGGTCATATGATTTTATTATCCAAATGATATCATCATCATTCTTTTTGGTTTTGTTGAAGTCATATGACTTATGCATTAAACAATTGAACATATTCCAAAATGGAGTTTTTATGAGCATCTCCAAATACCTATCCTTAACTGTGAGCTTAGAAAATGTTTCAAATACCCTGTGTAAGGATGATCTAAATCGTGGGTAACAGTTCCTCCCCCTTCTCTCTTTCAGTTTTTCTATTTTCTTTGGTCCTTCACAAAGAAAACATACATATTGAAACCAGTTACAATGCTTAACATTCAATTCTATGCTATATCATTGAATGCATCTTTTGATTTTGTTAGTTACATTTAAAAAGGAGTAAATTCAGGGAAGAAAAAGTCAGTTACATTTATCAAATAATGGATTTCTTTTATCATACTGAATTACATATCAAATCAAAACTTATAAAAAGGCAGATATGAATAATCAGTTACATTTAACAATAGTGAGTTACATTGTACATCACGAACTACTCATAAATCATAAAAATGTTTCATAGAATCAGTTACATTTGTAAATAAAATCATAAACATTTCATTTAGATTATATATAGGACCAAAATAAATATAAGAATCGAAAAAAATTTATTTCATAGGATTGCATTATGAAAATCAGCAATACAAAATGTGTGATTCAAAAAATTGGAAAAAAAATTAATCGATTACCCATTTTTTGCAATTGGGCATTCAATTGGATGAAGAAACTTCAATAAATCAGAAATATAACATGTCTGATTCGAAAAATTGGGAAAAAATAATCGCTTACCCATTTTTTGTAATTGGGCATTCAATCGGACGAAGATACTCTCATAAATCATATTGAAATCGAATCCCCCAAAAATGCTTGACGTTCTTCAAATTTTTAGACGAAAAATAAAAGAGAATGATGAAAATGTATCAATTGTTGCATTAATTCTTTGAAAACCATTCGATTTTGATATTAAATGATAACCGGCGAGAGGGATGGAAGACGAAAAGAAACCTCAAAAAACATGGGATTTGAGCGTTCAAATGTGTATATTTAAAAAGGAGTACTTTTGTATTTTGCCCTTTTGTCAAAGTCAAACAAGCATCCAATGAGAGGTTGACACCTATTGGGGTTTGTAAGTGGGGCCTATAAATTGAGGCATGAGAAGCCAGACTCTTTATAGATAAGAGGTTGGGATAAATGGAGTATAGGTGGTTAATGTGAGGTGACAATTTAGGGAATGTATCCAGTAAGATTTGTCATCCCTCTTTCAAAAAAAAAAAACAAAAGAAAAGAAGAGAGAGAGAGATTTTATATTTAAATTCAAGATGTTGTTTGAAAGGTGTTTTTTAGAATTGAAAGGATTACGATTTTTGAAACATTATAGCGTTTCTTACTGAGGAGGTTCACATTATTTTTGGGTTGGTAAATTTTCAGTATCCATTCATTCTTAATCCCCCATTTGAAACGGGAATAGTACTTATTCTAGAGTATACATTTATTCCAGCATAAGTGAGGATAAATTGATTTTGTGTTTGGTTATGTTTTGAATTATTCTGGTTGGTAAATGTAAGAATAAATGTTTTGTTGTTTGGATAAAATGTGAATAAAGTATGGATAAAGATTTATAAAATGTGAAAAAATAATGATGATTGATTTGACATATAATTTATAAGAGCTGATTTGAGAGTGAGCCCACATATTCTTTGGATGAAATAACCAATGATAACTTTAATTTCAGGGTTTTGTTGGAATCTATATACTACTTTATACAAGTTTATTCGGACATACTTTATCCCTGGTTATTCTGTGTTTCCAAACACCAAAAAACAATTATTCCCTTTTATACCATGTTATCCAGGGCGTTATTCATGTTCCAAACGGGAGTTAAAAGTGAGGTGGGTTCACATAGATTTGATTTATTTATCCCTTTATATTTGATATGGCTTATAAATGGGTTAGATATATCCAGCATTGGGCTTATTATATCATGATAGATTGGCTAAAGTATCCCCTTCTCAATGAGGGGCCACAGTCGAGGATATATACAATTACCTTTGACAAGATAAGATTAAACTAAAAAATAAAACAAAACTCTTATTTATCAAAAATCTTGAGATTTTGGATGAATTGTGTATCAACTTGAATATGGGCACTCTGTCAACCCAATTTCACTTCGATTCTAAGTCTACAAGAATTGGATTTTCCAAAAAATGTTTAGATCATAGCGCTTGGAAATGAGTTTTAAATAAAGTTTCTCTTAAAATATCTTTTAAAATTTGTTTTTCATGGAGCACCCTTTCGTTAGATTTCTAAAGAGCTCTTTTTATAACCAAAAGTTTATTTTTTCCTTTATGTAAAAATTCATAGTACAGCTTAGGACATCTGAAAACAAATTTGGATTTTGTAGATTATGTTATGTGTTTTTCTTGAGAAGCATGGTACGATTTGATAGATCTTAATATTACTAATTAGTGTTAAACCCTGTTAGAATAAAGGAAAGAGAATTCTTCTTATTATATCAGAGGAGTCAAATACTCTATTTATAAATATATAGAGGAAAACCTAAAATATCAGAAAAGAAAACTAGGATGCTAATAATATCACAATAATGATAATAAAGACATAATATTCTCCTAATAATTATTCTTTAACACCCCTTCCCAAACTTTGAAGAGTAGAACCCTTAAGAGTTTGCACAAAAATGAGAAGGTGGCGGAGGCTGACGATAGCGACGAGCGACACGACAGGGCACAGCACGATGTGACAGAGGCGCTACACGGTGCAACAAGGGCGCAACAATGGCACGACAGGGACACTGCAAGCGTGGCAAGGACGTTGCACAATGCGGGAGGGGCAAGGACAGAAGCGCGGCTAGGCAGGGCTGTGCGATGTGGCAGGGCAGGGCTGCGCAACGCATCAGGGAAGATCCAAGCACGGCTGGGCAGGGCTACGTGACGTGGCATGGCAGATCCAGGGCGGCTAGGCGGGGTTGCGCGACACGGCAGGGAAGATCCAGATGCGGCTAGGCAGGGTTGCGCGACACGGCAAGGAAGATCCAGACGCGGCTAGGCAGAGCTGCGCGAGGCAACAGGACAGATCCAGACGGGGTTGGGTAGGGCTGCGCGAGGTGGCAGGGCAGATCCAAGCACGGCTGCGCAGGGCTGCGCGACGTGGCAGGGTAGATCCAGGCACGGCTAGATAGGGTTGCGCGACGCGACAGGGAAGATCTAGGCATGGTTGGGTAGGGCTGCACGACCCGGTAGGGCAGATCCAGGCATAGCCGGGCAGGGCTGCACGATGCTGCAGGGCATATCCAGACACGGCTGGGCAGGGCTGCGCGAAGCAACAGAGCTGATCAAGACGCGGCTGGGCAGGCTACGCGATGCGGCAGAGGATCGCCGAAAGTGGCAGAGGGTGGCCAGAGGATCGCCGGAATGTGGCGGACGAAGTTGGCTGAGAGCAACAGAGGAATGCTGGAGTGCGGTGGCCGTTGATGCCGGCAGAGGAGAGCGGCAACCACTGGTGGTGCACGGTGGTGGGTGGTGGTGTGCACTAGGTGGCTCTGGAACCCACATGAGCGCGCTAGGGAGGTGTCCCGAACTTGATCCCGGGAGATCCGGGGCACTCGCTGGCAAACGATGGCACTCGTGGGCAAGCACTGTAGGGCAGATCCTGGGGATCTGGGAGCACTGGCACTCACTGGCAGGGCAGATCCTTAGAGATCTGGGAGCGCTGGGACACCCTGGCAGGGCGCGACGGCAAGGCACATCGACAGGGCTGGCAGGGCACGTTGGTAGGGCTGGCAGGGCACGTTGGTAGGGCTGGCAGGGCGCGATCGCAATGCTGGTAGAGCGCCTGGCTGGGTTGGCAGGGAGCAACGTCAAGGCTGGCACGGCCGACACGGCAAAGCTGGCAGGGCACATCAGCAGGGCTGGCAGGGCAGCAGGGGTGTGCATGATGGTGCATGGAGGAGTGTGGATGCGCTGAGAGGTGCACGGAGCCGCGTGCAGATGCACATGGATGAGCGCCGAGGGCGCGAACAAAGCGACCGACGGCGGAGCATCTAGATCTCGGGAACAAAAATTTTCCCCCGCTCCGATTGAAGATTCCTCAATAAAAGCGGTGATGAGAAAGAGGAGCTTTTGTGGATCTAGGATTTTTGAGGTGGAGGCTCTGATACCATGTTAGAATAAAGGAAAGGGAATTCTTGTTATTGTATCAGAGGATCCAAAGGCACTATGTATAAATACATAGAAAAAATCTAAAATACCAAAAAAGGAAACTTGGAAAACTAGAAATGTAATAATAATACAATAATGATAATAAAGACACAATATTCTCCTAATAATTATTCTTTAACAAAACCAATTATGTGTCTGTACGTTAAAACCCATTATATGTGTCATTTATTTGAATTTTAGGACAACCAAACATTATCATGAGCTTATTAGTCATTAAAATTTATGATATTCTCTTCAGACATCTTCATACTCGCTTGTTGACGGGCGCGCGAAGCATCTTGATATCGCGAGGAGAACTTGGCATCAGATCTTGATGGCACCCCTTATTTTGGATCAACTTTGGTCTAGGAAATGAGTGAGCACAATTCTCTTGTGCCCTATTCCCTTTGTTTTTGTTTTCCCTCTTTTCTATCTCTTCACGTCCTCCGCTTTCGGACCATTGCAACTTATATTTACCAAGTTATAAATGGACTACGTTTCCTCAAAAAAAAAAAACAAAGTTTTCTCCCATAATTTGAAAGGCTGGAAAGGAAAATTTTCGAAATCAAGCCGCCAGTTAGACTATACAATATTTTTTATTCAATATCAAGAGTGGGTGGACTCCATCAATAATTAGAATAAAAAAAATATTTTTTTGCTTAATAAATAATATAATCAAGAGCTCTAGTAACCATTTGTTATTCAACTTAATTATGAAAAATAATGTAATGCAATGCCTGGCCCGTTGAGAGGCTGGTGACCTGAGATAACCAAAAGTTTCCACACCGTGACTTCGGTAATGGATGATGGTGAGGGGTGAGGTGAATTCCCGCACCATAACTATAATATCACATCTCCTAATAGGAGAAGATAATCTGTGTTAAATACAAGTCTTACATACGAAGATGTTTTTTAAAGCTGTGAGCCCACCAAAGATAAAGTGGACAATATTTTAAAAATGTTTTTAATTAAGACTACTGTAAAATGGGGGTGTCACATGTAGTTTTTTTTTACTTATATTGTATAGAATTATGAAAATATAGCTAAAGGAGTTGTAGTCTCATCAAAATTGTAGATATCATGGTAGCCATAATCATACATTTTGATATATGTCAAATACTAGTGTAAGTTAAACAGAGTAAGATGGAAAGGACTTCTGACACTATACATCCATAGCCAATTATGTGCACCAATATTATCCCCTCATATGGCATGAAGTCACATTATAAAACACAAATTTCCATTTAATTTGATTCAATCATCAATGTTGAGTTATTACTCCGCATAAAATGGTTGAATGCCTTTTATTGTAAATCATTTTAATAGTTACACTAACAAATAAAATTAAAAATGACAAAAAATAGAGGATGACAGCCAATCATATACTCTAGAAATGAGAGAACTCTAATTAGAGAAATTAATCAGCTGGGTGCTTGCTTCCACTCCAACTGGCACCAGGACCACTCATGTTATTTCCCCAATTGCTGCTGCCTCCTCTATTCCTTTCAAAACTGGGAACCTCCTATCATCTATGAAAAACTCATTCCGATCAGCCGCCGCTGTGTAGTCATTATCATCAACAACCACACTCTTCCCCTTCGCTCTGGCAGCAGATGACTCTTCAGGTGGAGGCGGCAGTGGAGGCTGTTCTTCATCGCATCGGCCGTGGCCCAGAGGATCCGAGCCTTGGTCTCCACCATGGTGAGGAGGTCCTCGAAATCCTTTGGAGAGAGCCCCTGCAGGCCCTCCCTTTTGAAGGACTCCAAGGGCGAAGATGTCAAGTTGTTCACTCTATTCTCCCTCTCAATGCGACTACACTGGTCCCTATGCCAGGAAAAATGAGTCCATGTTTAAAGTTCTCCGATTGTGTTCGGACACAGGGAGTGCATATGATCATGAAAATAGATTGCACCTCGGCCTTGTCAGTTGTCAGGCCAAACCTCCATAGGCTCATCCACCTCTGGTGTGTATATGACCATGCTTCCTAAAACATTGCATAGAACAGAGTATCTTCTTAATCATCCCCTTATCTTCTTAATCATTCCCTTAATGCGCTTCTTAAGGGTGAGGGATAGAGAAATAAATATAGACCGAGCCACATCATTTGCTATCCATTATAAATTTAACTTCTTTCTTGCCATTGCAAAATAAAAGAGAGGTTGAGGGATAGAGAAAGAACAAAGAAAGCAAGAGCTCAATAACAAACAAACAGAAATAAGAGTTTCTTGTTGTGCTTTTGTTGATTAGGGTAGTTGCTATCTCCCGTGGAGGTCTGATTTATAGAGCGGGGGATGTGGGATAAACAGAGTATAGGTGAGTGACGATATGCGAGTTTAGGGAACACATCTAATTATAGTATTTATTGTCTTTTTTCTAGGAAAACAATATCAGGGGCGGGGGGGAATTAATTTTATGAACTTATATGTAGAAGTTATCTTATCTTCATAATAACTTTTTTGAATGGGTAAAAAAGGATTTTCATTCCACGTATGTCTAGCTACAAAGTGTATGAGAACAATGTCCACTTGCAGACCACACTATATATGGATGCCTCTCTGAGGATGATAAATTAGAGGCTGACTTATCACAGTAAATTTCATGATTCATAAATGTTTACAACAGGTTGACCTCAACCCTATTCCTATATGATCAACTGTACATCATCTATACACCCCTTTTACCAAAAAAAATTCTATTACTATCCAAAATATATATAAACATAAGTCAATTATATCATAAAGTTGAGGGGTTTAGTTTTCATTTATGGCGTCCAATTAGCTAGACATGCTCTCTTGAGAGGGAAACCTCCTCCGAAGAAGGTTGCATCCAATTAGGTTGACTTGCTTATTCAAAATATTATCTCCTCAATCAACACTTGCTTTTTTATTTAAAAACAAAATTCATCTCATTTTATAATGAAGAACAATTGTTTGATAATTAAATGTAAATTCTATTTAGTACTTGATTAAGGTCTCTATATTGAACATATTCTTTTCGGAGGATTATGATTGTTAATTTTGCGTGAGCCTAACCCAAGATTGTGTCATCCATTGCCACCGTGAAGATTTCATTTCTTAACTATTATGAATTTGCTTAAACCTTTATATGCATTTTGGTATGGTCTATGTTATTATGTTCAGCTTTTGGGTGGAATGATTATTAGGGGGACAAAAAATGACCAACCGGATCTGGGTTGCACAATTTGTTCGTGTTGTTTCCTCCGACAGGTTCCTGGTGATCCTCCTCCTCTAGCAAGTGTCGTGCAAACAGGGTGGGGGCCACCTTGAGAAGACCCTCCGACGCTCAAGTCAGTCAACTACCTGACTTTGTAGAAAAAGATTTTTCACATACCTGAACAGGGAGAACTGGTTCCCTATTTATTAATACAACTTCCATAAGATCAATGGTGGATCTCTCTCTCATTGAACGGATGGGAAGAGATCTCTGATTTAGGGAATCAAACATATATTTAAGTGATTTGTAGAATCAGTTATTGATTATTCATCGTAAAATATTATATATATATATATATATATATATTATTGGGATTTGTGGGAGTCATTCAATGATATTTCTAAATATGTAGGGATTTGAGAATGAATCTTTGTTAGATCCAAATCATGTTGTTAGGATTCAAAAAATCAATCATTCATATATTGTCCCTAAATCCAACTTTTAATCTTGATCCCGTTTGGTTTGTGTCATTTTGGGATGAATTTTGATTCCATGTGAGATTATTAGGAAAGTGTGTAAAATCTAGTGTTTGGTAAGTGGTAATCTTGATAGTAATTGTAAATTCCATTGAAATTAAAATCAAGACATGTGAAAAAATATGGTAGAATATAATCAAATTCCTACCATTTTTTGTGGTAATATCAAATTCCACTGGGAATCTTAAATTATATTAGTATTCTACCATTTACAAATTAATAAATTATTATCTACATTTTTTCTAAAATAAATAGCCTCATCTCTTTTCTTCACCCACCGTTTATATATTTGTTTTGATTTTAAACTAAGAAACTCTGTTATAATTGGTAAATGTCATGTGAAAATTTTAACTGTTTATTAGATATTGATTTATGTTTTTTAATTCAGTTCTTATTTTTATAGATGGGTTTAGATATTATTGTAATTGGTATAATTGTTTTTATTTATTTACATTCATTAAAAAATTTATAAAAACATTTTTAAAAAATTACTATTTTTTTTATAATTATTATACGGGTAAAGTAATAAATTTTGCAAGTATATGTATAATAGTAATGGCATTTTAGACATTTAAACCAAATATTTTATCATATTCCATGTGTGAACCAAACACTAGAAAATGATTCTTTAGAGAAATCCACTACATAACCAAACAATTTAATGGAATCTGGATTCCTAGTAAAATGTTTCCACAAAAAAATGACACAAACCAAACGAGGCTTAAATACTGACTTGAAATATGCTGGTGGTTGGATATGATGGGCTTGGACCTGATCCAAATACGTCGGGCTATCAACGTCGTGGGTCTTTGCTATTCGAGTCTTGGGCCGCGAGCACATAGAGCATAGTTAAGGAAAATTTTCATAAATAACCCCTTGAAATAATTTAATTTCACTTTTAACCCCGCCCTGTTTTTAATAGAAAAAAACTAACCCTAGACCCGATCAGTGCTATCATGTCAGCGCTGATTGGGTTTTTTAATTTTCTTTTTTTTTACAAACGCCTCCCGTATTAAAACAGCACCTCATGGGGTGCTGTTTTTTAAATAGTATATCAAAGGAGACGTGTTACCGCCTTTAAAAAAAAATTTCAAAGGGTGGCGTGTTATATATAACACGCCTCCTTTGATATACACAGAGGCGTGATATAACACGCCTCGAGTGTTAATCAACAACCACTTTGCTGTGGTTTGATTCTTTTCCCTTCTTCTTTTTTTGATCTTTTGAAGTTTATATAATCAACATGCAAGAATTGAAAGATCAATTAACATACACCCATATTATATACCAATGAACACATACAGCCATATTACAGATCAATAAACACATTCCCATATTACATTCCAATAAACGCAAACCTCTGTATTTTTCCAAGGAGACGTGTTATATATAACACGCCTCCTTTGATATACTAAAAAAAAAAAAACAGCACCCCGTGAGGTGTTGTTTTAATACGGGAGACGTGTTATATATAACACGCCTCCGTAAAAAAAAAAAGAAAATTAAAAAACCCAGCCAACGCTGACGTGGCAGTACTGACCGGATCCGGGGTAAGTTTTTCCAATTAAAAATGGAGTGGGGTTAAAAGTAAAATTAAATTATTTCAGAGGGTTAATTATGAAAAAAATTTCATAGTTAATGGGCTCATAAAATGGCCCCTACAGTTATATATAAGCACTGTGGAATCAATTTTGATAAATTTTATGTCAATGCGAAATATGAACTTTACTATGAAACTTTCTACTGAGAACAAATTAAAAGAGTGTACAAGTCATGAGTTGCATTTTGATTTTCGATTTTAACCGTAAAAAAATACCAATGGATTTTACCAGAATTTTGGCTCTTCGATTTGAAGTGAAAAAAAAAACACCAAATAGATATCTCCTAAAAAAGGTTTTTAGTGTACCATTTAGATTTTAGATTTAAAGAGTTAAAAAACAACTATATACATTGGAGGGGCAAAAATTAACTAACTGGGTTCGAATTGTTAAGATCCGCCCGTTCCACTTCTTCTGATGGTCTCTCTCTGATCGTCGAACGTTGTCGGACACAGGGTTGGGGGTGATCTGCAGAAAACCCTCTAATGCTCAAATCAGTGGAATGCACAAATAGGTTGTTGCAGAAAGAACTTCACACACTTCACCAGAGAGAACTTTCTCTCTATTTATAGCATTTTCAATAAGACCCTAGAATCTTTCGGGGATTTTCCTCCCATCGGACGGATGGGATGGAATCCTAGATTCTAGGGGATAAATTTTGTTTATTATTGATGACTCTAAATTTAATATATTTGTATGGATCTAGAGAATAAGCAATTGATAATCCTTGATTAAGTTTTGGATTTAATGACTTGAGATAAAGCTCGATCGATGGGAGTTAATGGGCCGGTGGGCCGGATCCACCGATGGTGTATGATCCGGGTTGTGGGCCCTTTGATCGAGTCGTGGGCCACTGAAATGTGGAGCATAGTTGGTGGGTCTCATTTCTGTGCCCTATATATATTATTCCAAAATGTTCAAAAAACGAGCAAGATGATTAAAACAAAAATCATTAAAAACATCTTTGTCCCTACAAACTTGGATAATTCCATATAAATCTCTGTTAAAAGACATGAGTATATAAAAACTCAATAAAACCCAATTATCTTTGTATATCTAGAGTTTGGGAGTGAAGACCAGGCCCGGCCCTGGGTGTAGGCCCAGTAGGCGGGCTGCCTAGGGCCCCACCAAGAGAAGGGCTCCCAAGCCCAAATGTCATATATACTGTGTCTGTTTATGAACTTCAATCTGTCATGGCTCACTACAAATCTAGCTATTTTAACACATCCAAAGCTCTAAATGGAAAGAAAAAATTACAATCAATCTCACCCATCCAATAGCTATAAATATTTATACATAATTAATATTAAAAATTTCTTTTTGGAAGGTGAATAATCACCCTCTTTAATTGGCGTTTATTTTTTTCTCCCCAATTGATATCTCTCTCTCATAATCTATGGGTCACACTCTCTCTCTCTCTCTCTCTCTCTTCCATTATAAGATGCGTAACTCCTTTTTGAATCTTAGTTTTGTTTATTTATTTTTTGTTTTTGGATATATTTTTTTATAATTATATTCACATATTACTGCTAATTAGTGATGATATTAAAAAGTTGGGCATGAAATCTCATTTTTTAAGATGACTGAAAATCCTTAATTAGAAAAAATCAAATCACCCACTCATGTTCTTTTATAAAAGAGGGGACGAACAAAATAAACATGATCTATAAGGTGTAACCTATTTTTTAAAGACTTTTAATAGAAATATAAAGTATTCATTGTCTATTTACTAATCAAAATGCTAGTTGAGTTTTTGAAATGAAGCTGATGAGATTATGTACTTATCTTTTATACTCTTTTAATTGATCAATGAAAAATGACAATTTATTGAGTTATATTTAAACAAGATGATTTTTTTTTTTTTTTTTTTGATAGGGCCCCATTTTAAAAGGTTGCTTAAGGCCCCACCAAAATTTTTAAATCTCAGGCCGGCCCTGGTGAAGACTCTCGTACCATTTTAAGTTAATAGAAAAAAATTATTATCTAATATTGTGAGAGAGTTATAAAGCATTTATAGAAAGATTAAACTGCAAAAGGGATAAATGCATATAACCCCCTACAATATTATGAAAATGCAGATCACTTCTTGTGTTTTTTCAAAATTTAAATAATCCACTAGAATCCCATACTAAAATTCAAACCAACCTCTTGAGTTAGATTATCCATTAGAATATTCCTAGAACATTTTGTTATCTAAAAGAAGGCAATATGAAATAGCACAAATAAGTCTTTGTATACTCGAAAAAACACAAATATCCCCCTCTGAATTACGTTTTTACCCCTCCAATTAATAAACCCATCTTATTCCTTCCCACCCGTGCGGGACGACGGTTGCTCCTTGGAACCTTCCTCCGACCTCCCTCGTCCGTCTTATCGCTCTCTCCATGGACTCTGATGGTGGCCTTCTCGCCTCCTGTGCCTACCTTGACAATTGACATCCTCCAAAATCCTCTCCTCCTCCTCCCTGGTCCACACTCTCTTCGACCCGCCTCTCTTTCCTCTCGCTCCTCTGCTTCATCCGCCTGTCCCTCTAAAACCCTCCACCACTGCAGCCGTCAGATCAGCCGCCCCTCTCCGCCAAATCCGTTCCTAAACAAAAGCTCGGGAGTTCCTCGGAATTCATATCATTCAGATTAATCCAAAAGAAAAATTAATAAAAATGTCCCTGCTATATCACAAACACTCCCCTCTCTCAAGATGTAGGTCGACTTGGATCGTCATTCTCTCCTTATTTATTAATTAAATCTGTCCCCTGATTCTTTTTTTTTTTTTTTACCTTTTTATACGTTTTCTAAATTTTTTGGAGGGGCAGAAAATGATGGTTTGGGTTGGGGTCATCAGGATCTGTGTGTTCTGCTTCTACCGACGGCTTCTGTAACCCTAAGTCTCCTCCTCGAGACAGGGTTGGGTGTGACCTACGAAAGACTCGCCGAATTTTAAGTCATTCAAATATACAGTTAGAGTTGTTGCAAAAAAAAAAATTTCACCTACCTCAATAAAGAAAACTGATTACTATCATCGAAGCCCAAAAATTAATGGTGGATTCTCCTTCAATCCACCTCAATAAAGAAAACTGGTTCTCTATTTGTTATGGATGCCCAAAATTAATGGTGGATTCTCCTTCCATCGAATGGAATGAGATCCCCTTTTTAGGGAATCGGTTATGTGTTATATAGGGATTTGTAAAATCTGATGCCATGGAAGCATATCCCCTTTTTAGGGAATTGGTTATGTGTTATACAGGATTTGCAAAATTTGCTGCCATTATCCATCAGTAAATACACATAATTTTTAGAGATCTGGTAAATCAATTGATGATTTATTCTAAATCTAGGATATATTGTTATGATTTTAGAGAATCAGTCCAATATAGCTTTAGATTCAATATATCTATGAAAATTAATAGAATCAACAGTTGATGATCATTAATTCAAAATTAAATTATGAAAATGCTGACTTGAGTTGATGCTCAGTCGTCGGGTATGGAGGGTCTGATGTGCTGGATCCACATGTGGTGGGCCATCCAAGGTGTGAATCCTTGCTAATCAGGTTATGGGCCGCTAATATGTGGAGCATAGCTCATAGTTTTGATTTTAACCCCTACAATTTTCATATAGCAATACAAAATTGATTACCAATGAAAATAAGCCCTTAGTTTCTCTGTCCTTCCACTTCTCTTGGATTACCTGATGTGCATTTTGTAAAGCTCCAAAGATAAAATGAAATACTATTTACCAAAAAAAAAAAAAGTGCAACTCTCGTGTACTTTGATTTTTTTAAAGTTATATAATTCATGGTAGGAAATATATATACTTTCTTAAGATATAAAATTATCTCTTCTTTGACCAAATTTAGAAGATGATATTCATAAGTAAAATATCCAATATTTAAAATTCAAAATATTACACGTGTGATCTCTTTATGTGGCCAATATATGTATCCTAACAAACCTTTCTAAAATAAATTCTATCATGTTTTGTCTTGCGAGTGGTCTTAAAGTAGGGGTTTCTAAATGACCTCCACATAAATCTAGGCCTCAACTCCAATGTCAAATCCCTGATGATGTTGCTATATTTTGAGAAATTCTCATGATCCCCCAATAGAAAATTCATAGATGCTATTTCAAAACAATAACTTCTGCTAACATGGACTCCTATAGAAACAGCTGCCACCAATTCATCACCCAAAGTCATCCTGCTTGACCTTTCATAGATCTCTCTCCCTCATGAATTAGACTTATAAAACATACAAGATTCAACAAAATCCTCCCACAGTCTTTGAAATTTAGGGCAGATCCATATTTGGCGTTATATTAGGCGTTGAATTAATTGAAAGGGATTTGCAGGCGTATTGCTTATTCCATTATCGCATGCATGTTTGATGTTTCCATGCTTGCGTGCAAATCGGAACTACTACTAATCAAATATATATTCAAACAATCGACCTCGACCAGAGACTGAACCCGTCTGAAACGAAGCTATGGGCTCCATTTGAGAAGTACACAGGTTTTGTTGAATGCGTGTTGAAGGGAAGGTCTTTCATGATAGATGCATGTTGGATAAAATGAGTGGAAAACCTGAACACCGTTTGATGTTTGGCATCCAAAAATATTGTAGTCAACTTCAGTAAAAATGGCAACCCCTTTTTGTGTTTTGAACATTAACCCTCGGTACGAGGTGTGACATTAGGTTATTCGCTTCCGATAGCTATACTGGGATAGATAACAATCCAGGCTGAATAAGCAAATTTTTGTTTGGTTGTCTTTTTTGTTATTCTTATTGGGAAACGTAAAAATGACTTTTTTATTGTTTGGTTCACCTTGGATAAAGTGATGATAAATGGTTGATAAGGGATGAATAAGAGTTTATGATTTTTTAAATGACAATTATACCCCCTAGGAATAATGTGAGAGATATATGATTGATTTGATAGATGTGACAGTTTTTGGAATCTGTGTGAGTCTGTTAGGTGAGATAAATTTTTTAAAATGAGAGAGGGTATTTTTATCCATTGGCATAGATAAGCCTTGATAAGCAATTCCACCATTTCCTTAGAATAATTATCAGGCATTATTCTAGCTTATCCAGACATAACTATCGGGGTTTATTCTATCAAAACAAACAACTTTTTTTAGCTATTCTCATCTATTCTTCATTATTCTTACCCTATGTTCCATGCCATACGAGGGGTAAAAACATAGATATGGATGGATTATATGGTTTAGCTAATAAAATTCAAGTCAAGCACCTATTTTGTTTTTAATTTCTTCCCTTAGCTTCCACTGCAAGTGGGTCACTCATTTTGGTAAGGTTGACAAAATTGTTTGAAAGGTCATCAATGGTGTATCCACAGATGGTGTTGGATTTGTTATCGATCAGAGGCTTGCGTGGACTGTCGGACTCGTTCAGGGGCAGATCCAGGACAATATTTTAGGGTGAGCTACATAGCCTATATTAAATATTTATATACAAGTTTTTTTTATTCTTATATTTGATAGCATATATTAAATATTTATATAGAAGTTTTTTATTCTTATATTGGATGTAATTATTTATATACCAAAATAATGTGATATTCAAAAGACATATGCATGTGAAGAAAAGAAAAGAAAAAAAGAAATGTAATTAAAGTTGAGTACTTTGATTTTGTAAAAATTGCTAGAAAAATAGGAAGAGTTGCTAGAAAAATAAGAAGAGTTGTTTTATGGATATAAATCTTTCTTTATTGTTCAATTGACATTAATTCTTAAGATAATATTTGAATTTTAAAATTAAGAATCGTTAAAATTTATAATAAGATTGGCTGCGTTTGGTTGCACGATTATAAAACTGATTTTAGACAAAAGCTGAGTTTAAATCTGATTTTGCAAAAATGTGTCTATCCACAGTTTCTGGAAAACTCAAATTTTGGGTACTTTTTTCACAAAAATATGTATGCAGCTTTTGGCCCCATTTTTTTTGTTTGGAAATAGGTTTGGGAAAAACAGCTTCCTATAAACTCAAAAATTGCCTAAACCCATTTCCAAACGGGCCGGAGTTTGATTTGGTTTGTTAGGTTGAGATCCAATTTGTTATGATACTATTTGATTTGTTATTAATTTGTTTGGTTGATATCTAATTTGTTAGGAATATATTTTATGTATAAAGTACAATTTATATAATATAAAATATAAATATAACATGTATCATCAAATAAATTAAAAAAAAAAAGAAGCAAAATATGGGCCTGGCCCAGCCAACTCGTATGTCTGCCGCTGTACTCGTTCTTCCCTTCTATTGATTTTTTAGTTAAAAGTTTGTATTCTGCTAACCTAGCGGATCTATGGACTCCAATGAATCTGTTGATTCTTTGTGAAGAATGCCAGAACAAGATGCTTCAATGTATCTGCTATTCCACCACAAATAACGAAAAACAATATGGAATATACAAAAACGAAATTCAAATTATCAAAGTCGGAATTATTTTTCTAATTACATAATTTATTTATAGATTAGACTATGAGAGAATACCAACAAACTAGGATCTCTTCAAATCTGTAAATCTCTCAGATAACCTAAAATCCTAATAATAGTAATGAAATCCTAGCAGACATCAATATTCGCATACCAAAAGAGGCTACTATTATGCTAAATCAAAACAAACAAAAATATACTAAAATAGAAAAAATAACTTTCAATTGTCAATTTGACCTCCTCCGAGACAATCTCTGATTGATTCAAAATTTTCTGAAATGTACTTATAGTGGTTACTAGTGTAGGGCTCATCAATACAAACACTTGGATACATAGAAATAGCGATTCTAATATACTATTTAAAAGTTATGGACTAAAGTTATGGTCTCCCCAAAACCATTCGATCATGTTTTCTTCCTTTCTTCCAGTTCATTTCATCTCGTGCGTTAATGTAACTTGTGGTTAATATATTTGCACCAATATGCCTCCCTTGAACAAGAAAAGCAAGAATTGAGACAAAAAGGCAGAGGAGTTGCATAAATAATTTGATGTTAAAATAAGGTGAATGGAGTTGTTTTAGAGGTACACACACACACACTTATTTTTTAAAATGAAGGTCTTTCTATTTGTTGTCTAACATAAATTAACTCATCAGCTTCTAGCCATCATGTTAACTATTCTGGAGGGATAAAAAATTAAATCATCGCTCCGCTATCCTTTGATGGGTACCACTTGGTTACCATCAATCCTAGACTCTAAGCATAGTGCAAACGAGGCAAAGGTGACCTTCAGAAGACCCTCCGACGCTCAAATCAGCCAATGAAAATTAGGGTTGTGTGGAAGAAAAATATTTCTCAAATACCCCAATAAGGAGAGCTAGTTCCCTAATTATAGAGTTGCCGTGGATGCCCTAAGATGGACGACGGATCTCTCCTCGATTGGATGGATGGGGAGAGATCCTCGATTTAGGAGGATTTGACATATATTTTTGGGATTTGGAGAATCAATAATTGATAGCCCCAAATCAAATATAACAATCTAGATTTGGTTCCAGATTCTGACTTGAAATATGCTGGTTGTCGGATGTGAATGGGTCAATGGGCTGAATCCATGGGTCAAGGGTTATTCGGGTTGTGGGCCATCACTAATCGGGTCATGGGCCATGGGTATGTAAAGCATTGTCATTGGGCTTAGAAAATGGCTCCTACTGATGCCCATTTTTTCCATTTGATTGGAGATCTTCCTGTCGAATGGGAAAAACATCATTGGAGCGACAAGGGTCGGGCGATGCAGGTCTCATCATGGTTAATGCTCGTCAATTACTGTGCATCGTCGGATTAGTGTTTAGCGACACGTAGGGTTCTTAGGAGATTTAATTTCGGCCAATTGTGACGAGAAGGCATTCCAGCAGCTGAGGCGAGCCATGGGTATTTAATGCTCGTTTGACATTGGTGGGCATGACGAATGAGAGGGTGGCACTCTAGCGAAGAGACGGAGAGTTTCGAGGAGTATTCACGTCAGTCGGACGTTAATGGTTGCAAAGAGCGACGTGGCGGCTCCCAGAGACCAAAGCGACAGAATGGGGCCATAAATTGGCAAGGAGGAGCAGTGACGTCCTCACCATTTTCTCTGCCTCTCACGAGTCCTCTCTTTGTCCTCTCCTCTCTTAGGAGGAGAAGATGGCTTTGCTGCCAAGGGACGTGACAGCGAGGAGGGTCGACGTAGATTAGGGCATCAAAGATGGGGAAGGCCTCCATCTCGGGGAGGCGTACTTCTCTGTTCATCATTTGGCGGTGGTCCAATTTTCGTTGCACGCACATATCCCCACCTTTTTGACATTCTTCAGGCTCACGCCGTTGCAGGTGTACCCGAATGTTTTCCACGTCCTCCATGCCGCACTCTACCTCAATGCAATGAGAGGATATGGCCTTGGGCTAGCCGAGGTCATGTTTTTCTACAATCTTTCTATTTGCACCAATGAGAAAGAGCGGTTCTAGCCTCGGGACGATTTAGGAATACCTCACATCGAGTAGCCCAAGGTCTAGCCTCGGAACGGTGTTCAGGTACAATGCGGCGCCCAAGAACTGAAAGATATTCGGGTGGATCTGCATCAGGGTCAACCCAAAGAAGCAAAGGAAAAGGCGAACGAGGGGCTGAAGGGGGAAGGTCAGTGCTGGCAGGTGTTGGTGCGAGAAAATAGTCCGTCACAACAACAACCCTGCATCAATCCTCGGGACAACCCTTGCTGCACGATTGGATGACCTCCAGTCACGCCCGATAGCCATTGTTGGAGTTTCAAAGGGTGTGGAAGAAAAGATAAACTGAATGAAGGTGAAGGTGAAGGTGAATGGACGGAAAGAGCGGTAGCCAACAACTCCCGTGTCGCCTAATTTATCCATTGATATACTGGATGATTTAAATTTTGAGCATCCCATCGGTTCCATCGCACATCAATTCTCTTTAGAAAATGCAAATAGTTAAGACTTGAACTAGCAGGCGGTGCACGGGGAGTGAGACATCATGGGTAACATTGGGACCTAAGCTGATTGCATGTGGTGGCTACATTAGTTTTTCCGATCCGGTTATACATCTTCAATCTCCCAGGAAAAAGGTGCATCTGTGGTGGCCAAATTCCTCGGATCCAATCCTGACCGACACATCTTCTGGACATCCCAGATAAGACCAACCAATAGATGAAATGTGTCTGTTGGGCACTAATGATGTCATGACACCTATCACCTTTGTTCCACATTATCTTTTACTGATCGGGTGGGACCAAATCCCACCATATCTATCAAACCGCAATGTATACATTGGATCCCACTATTATCATTCACCGTATATGTCGGATCCCATCATATCCTCCTGAATCCTTCCATATCCTCTCTGGTCTTATTATGTTGTCAAACCATTTATGCGGATGGAAGATCAGGAGAGGATCTAAATGGGTGGTTACGGACAATACTATAAAAAGGGGATGCAATCCCAAAGAGAATGCATGTGAAATTCATTTTTACAAAATCCTAGACCCAATGTATTACTGAGTTGGTCCTCGGCTTGCAAGTCACCTCCCCTCCCCCTCTTCGTTCGCTCATCATAGGGACGACTCTTTTATTAGACAAGTTAGGCAATTGCCTAAGACCCCCAGATACATAAAAGTCTTTAAATTATTATTTTTTATAAGTAGGTCCACATATTGACCAATAATAGCTTAACAAATTGCAAAAAAAATATTATTTTTTAAAAAAATTAATAGTAATTTTGATATGGTTAAAAAGTAATTAATAAAAAATTGACAACATTTTATGACACCTAAAAAATAGCAAAAAAATATTTACATGACCAATAGGATTTAAAGGCTTTTCTGACTCCCAAGAAAATGGAAATGTGAAACAGCAAAGCCTAAAAATGTGCCTCTTCACACTCTCTTCTTTATTTTTTTCACTCTCTTCTTTATTTAAAAAAACACCCCTTCTTCTCACTCTATTTATTTGTTATATAAAAAAAACCCCTCTTGCTATGAACGAAAAAAACTATGTGGTGTGGACAACACCAATGAACAAGCCTTCTTTTATTTTAATCAAATAAAAACTCGAATATAAAAACTTAACTAGTAATTTTCATCCAAAAAACTAGAAGAATGATTTTTAAGTAAAAAATTAAAAATTAAAATAAATATTATTTAATTAATAATTACATATAAAAAATTACATTTAAAATTATTTGCCTTAGGCCTCATAACATATTGAGCCGGCCCTGGCTAATCATAGAACATTCACCAGCTCTAGGACCCAATCAATTGGAGGAGCATTGGAGTATACATATACGAATGAGTAATGTTTTCTAGGCCCCACCATCACAGGCCCCACGAGGTGACATATGTCCAATACCTGTTATACCCCTGTCTGATTATTTTATTTTTTTATTAACTGATCCCTACAAAACGAGGAGACAATTACGTTTTACCTTTTTTCCATAATCCACCTCTTGCAAACCTTCACTGATCATCCTTTTCACTTCTCCCAGACAATTCATAGTTTTAGTCACCCTTCTTTGTAGGATTCCCACACCTTGCCTAATCACAAAGACAGCCATATTAAGTTGATGAGCATTTTGATGTACTGCCGCAAAAGAAGTTAATTTTGACACAAAGTGCATCCCCTCTGTAAAGTCAATTTTGAAACGTTGACACTGAGCTACGCCTATCTCTATAGGCGGTGATCAAATCAACATAGAAAGGAGGAGATGATGACAATGGTGGAGGATGCTGCAAAGCATTTCAAAATCTTCTATTTTTTTGTTCTACTGTTTCTAAGGTTAGTTACATTTAATTTATATATGGTTTGTATGATGTTAATGTTACATTTCTGACATCGAAATACTCATATTCTAATTTTTGTTACATTCATAAATGTAACAGTCTGAAATGTAACATTCATTCGTGTATTGCATTTCTTTCAATGCAAATAGTAATTTATTAATGTAACAGTCAAGTACATATATTTGTTAAATGTAACACACAACCAAAAAGGTGTTTGACATTTTCCATAAAATGTAACTGACTATTGAAAATAGAATTTTTTTCTAAATTGTTTACATGGACTGTAAAATATTTAAGTAAGTTACATTTAGGTAAATGTAACAGTTTTTATATAAATGTAACAAATCGTTGTGAGAGATGTAAATATTTAAGAAATGTATTTGATATAACTGCTTCATATAGTAACTATATGCGTTTTTTTTTATTTAAATTTGAATACAATAAATACCTGACTTTTTTAATGTTCAGTTAATAACATTCTTAAAAAAAAAATTAATATGTATAATAAGAATATAAGTTTGAAAAAAAAAATAGGCTATTTGAAGAATTTTGACGAAAATAATTTAGGTAACTTTTGGTGTAATCTATGTTCAATTGTAATTTAGGTAAGGATTTCAAAATTCAAAATTTGAAATGGATAAATGGATTTCATGATTCATAGAAAGAGTCATAACCGAATAGAGAAAATGAAAGGATTTTCGTTAATGGGATAAATTTTTAATGAAGAGCAGATTTGTAATTTGTCATTTTACCTTTTTTGAAAAGTCAACAAACCAAGTAATGACACTTCATGGGGCTTGTGAGTGGGGCTTATTTTTTCGGGCCTGGGTATCACCACTGCATACGAATACCCTGTCCACCTCAAACCGGGTGATCAAATTTTGTCCATCCTCTCATAATTATCTATCTCATAATATTAATATCTACTTGACAAAACTTACCCATAAATCAAATCCCGAGCAAATGAGGTTTATCTAGCTCAAATAGACATAAAAAATTGGAACAATTGCAATTCTATCTCTTATATATTCGACCTTCTAGTTTGAAATAAACAGCTGTTTAATTAGAGAGTGATGCATCGATCCGAGCAAGGTCGATATACTTTTTATAAACAGAGAAGCAAATAAATAAAAAATACAGCAGCCCACATTAGGCTAATAGACTAATGCAAATAGCTCCCATTTACAAGGTAATTTAGATGACAATAAACTTAAAAAATGGCTTGCATGGCATCATGACACGTCAAGGGAGGAGACCAAGTATTAATTGCCTTTCAAGATCTCGAAAGGCACTTAGGGTCAACCTAGAGAGCTGATGCTGATGCATGTCCCCATAAAATTCCACCCTTTCGATAGTAAGACTATTGTTTTATATCTTAATTTATTTTTATCCCTTCCAATATGACTCTACGTGTGAAGATTTCCGCCGCGGTTACCTAACCACATGTTTATTTTGTTATATGTCAAAACATTTGAAACCAAACCAATAATTTATATTTTTTTTTTTCTTGTTATACTTGGGTGTAGATTGTGTCAGGTGCATTACACTATTCTCATGGACCCGATGCACCTCAATTAATTAACCCAATCGAATTTCGCTTTTAGACATCGACGTATTAAGGTTTTAGAGATCGGTTCAATTCAAACCAGGATCTGAGCAAATCAGAATCAAATTTAGTTTGGGAGTTTATATGATTGGGTTTATCCATTGATGCCTCCAAGCTCTAGGTTGAATTTGATTCTGTCTCATGTTTCCTTTTTGTATGGGGGTGTACTGGAAATAGGGGTGACTCAAGATTATTCTTGTTTGGTCTCCTTTTTTTATAGCCATTATCTTTCCTTTTTTTTTATTATTGATGTAGGATAGATTTAGAAATAAATAATTGTAGAATATTTTATTTCAAATTAGTCTACAAAATAAATTTTTATGAGATTTTGTCATTTATGGACAAATCTCATTATTTAAAGTCATATTAATAACTTTTAGGGTTAAAGACATCTAAGTCCCTACAAACATGGGAAAACCCATATAAGTCCCTACTAAAATTAGGACAGACGTACGAGTCCCTGAAAACTCAGAAAAACCCAATTATCATCCCTGAGTTAAATTTCCATCCAAATGTAACGGAATATTCCTAGAATATTCCATCACATATAATTGTGTAGACATTGAAGTCCTTATAAACAGTCATAAAGACAAATTAGTCCCTGCAAAAGATAAAATTGCTCCTAAAAGACTTTTACATTAAATTGTGTATATATTGTAGTCCCTATAAATAATCATAAAGACAAATTAGTCCCCGTAAAAGATAAAATTGCCCTTGAAAGACTTTTACATATAATTGAATAGACATTACAGTCCTTATAAACAATCGTAAAGACAAATTGGTCCCTCTAAAAGACAAAAATACCCTTGTGCATACATTGCAATTTAAAAATTAAATACCCTCTAAAATACTGCAATTTCTACACAATTAAATGTAAAAATTCTTCAGAGGCATTTTTGTCTTTTACATGTACCAATTTGTCTTTACGATTATTTATAAGGACTGTAATGTCTATCTAATTAAATGTAAAAATCTTTCAGGGGCAATTTTATCTTTTGCAAGGACTAATTTGTCTTTATGATTGTTTACAGAGACTGCAATGTGTACACAATTTAATGTAAAAGTCTTTCAGGGGTAATTTTATCTTTTGCAGAGACTAATTTGTCTTTATGACTGTTTATAAGAACTTCAATGTCAACACAATTATATGTGACAGAATATTCTGGGAATATTCCGTTAAGTTTGGATGGAAATTTAACTCAGGGATGATAATTGGGTTTTTCTGAGTTTTCAGGGACTCGTATGTCTGTTCTAATTTTAGTAGGGACTTATATGGGTTTTCTCACGTTTGTAGGGACTTAGATGTCTTTAACTTTTTATTGGTGAATTAGGAATTTATGATTTTTAGAATCTTATATTTTATTTGTTCAAATTTTAATAATTGTCATTGCAATTGTGTCTTTACTATTTTTAGTAGAGCCATAATTCATATTATAAATATATATTTAATGTTTGTGGCCTACATAATGAGTGCCATCGTATTTGTAAGGGATAACTTTTGATCAATTAATAAAATTATCTCCCTTTTAGATTTTTCCTTCCTTATAGATTCAATGAGTTATGGGATCTTAACGTAAATCTGATCTTTTTATCAGTTTTACGTTGCGTTAATTATAACCTGTTTATTTGTATAAATATCCCTTCTCTATATTTGTATAAATATCCCTTCTCTATAGTAATGCTGTAATACAAATCTTTGATTACAAATTAATCACAATTTTTTTTTTTTGGGTTAGACTGCCGTTTTTCTCCTACAAATTAAAAGAAAAACCATGGCTGCAATCGAGAAGATATATAGTGTTTTCTATGGAGTGGTCCATCTATAAAAAAAAATTTAAAAAGCACCACGTTGATTGGGAAGAGTTTGTCTGCCCAAGAATATAATGAAAATTGGCTTGGTCTCCTATACTGCTTTACAAATGGGCAGAAGTTTCTTTGAGTTCCAACTTTCTGTGACTTTTCACAAAAGAATGCGACCCTGGATCAATTATTCAAACGTAGGGATTGTCACCATATCTATTTAATCAGTACCTGAAACAAGATTATCCCATCTTCTTCTCTCGTGTTCTTATTTGGCTTACATTTGTTTGAATGTGTCGTGGAAAATGAGGTGAAAAGGAGGCCTGTCCCCCAATATGACAGATTTCATCAAATGGGAGAATCTTAAATTTCCTACAAAAGAACACAACTCGGTTCATTTCGCCATTTTGATGTAACAAAACTAATTGACTATTTCAGCTACAGTCCCATTCCAACTAGGTTTTTGGTGAATCAGGATCAAATAAAAATTTAAATATGCCTATCTTATAAGGGGATAAGTAAAGATAAGGACATAAGTTAAGGGACAAGTAGTTAAAAAATTGTCGTTTTTGAATAAGTTGTGAATTGTTATCCTTGTTTTGAATTGAACATAAAATTCTATAGTTCTGCTTAGATGATAAAAGATCATTTACCTTTCTAGTTTTTTTTTTTAAATGTTCTCTCTTTTCCAACCCAACATAATGTATATATTAATGAGAGGAGGTGCAAGCTGTGGCGGTGCATGACAGTTCCCTCTCCTCTATTAAAGCCCTCGAATTCAAGGTCATCCTGGAAGGTCTCCGCCTTTGTCAAAGTAGACACATCAATCACATTCACATTGGGAGTGACTCGTTTACTGCAGTTGCATGGGTCAAGGGCTGAGGCTGCTTGCCATGGCAGTTAGGGCATGCATGAAATGAAGTTCGATCAGTTTATCCTTGCTTCCCTCAATCAATGGTGGATCTCGCATGTCTTTCGAGAAGGGAATCAAGCCGCTGATTACTTAGGCTCCGTTTGGGAGCGTGGTTTGAGCGCGTTCGCATTAGCCGACTCGGTGCATCGCCACCGCCCAAACAAACATAATAACCGGTGTTCGCGTTTGAAATGAAAATGTGCGTTCAACGCCTATTTTTTCTCACGGTTCAGACACATTGAAACAATGATTTTTCAACGCACATACGTTTCTACCGACGCTTCCACCAACACCGAGTCTTCCACCCGCTCCCAAACAAAGCCTTAGCAGCGTTGTGAACGTCAGCGTTGGGTCCGTCCTTATGGGTCAATTTGATAAAATTCTCCAACTTATTCTAACCAAGGGTGCTGCAGGAGAGAGATAAACCAAATCAATCAAGTGATAAGGGGCACCAGACTGTATTCAGAATAATATATTGAAGGGATGCAGTCTTACTTGGTTGGGATTTTTCTCCTTCGACTTTTTCCATTCAGATTCTAGCATAGCAAAGGATATCTCTTTTCTTTATTTTTTTTTAATTCCACTTATAGCTAGCAATACACTTTTTTTTTTATTTTTTTTTTGCCCAACAAAAAAACATAGCCCCCTTTTAGCTTGTGTCAATCTAGGATGAATTTTAATTCCATCTGAGGTTACCAAGAAATTATGTAAAATTCATTGTTTGGTTAGTGATAATCTTGATAGTAATTGTGGGTCCTACTAGAATTAAAATCCATACATATAGAAAAATAAGGTGGAATCAAATTCACACCCTTTTGTGGTGGTAATCACAAATTCCACTAGAAATCCTAAATCAAATTACTAGTCTACCATTTACAAATTAATTAAATTATTATTTACATCCCTTCTAAAATGAATAGCCTCCTCTCTTTTTTTTACCCACCTTCAACTCCCTTTTTTCTCTATTTATTCTCTCTTTATTTGCATTCCTTAAATATATATTAAAATATTTATAAAAAAATTACTCTTATTTTATAATTATGATATGGATAAATAAATAAATTTTGCAAGTAGATGTAAAAGAGTAAGGGTATTTTTGATATTTGAATCAAATTCATTTCAAAAATCCATGTGTGAACCAAACACTAGAAAAAAATTCTTTGCAGAAATCCACAAGTGAATTAAACAGTCTGATAGAATCTAGATTCCTCGTAAAATGATTTCTCACAAAGTAAATCCATACAAAAAAATGATATGAACTTATAATAATATGTATGTATATATATATTTTACACTCGAGTCCATTCGATTCCAATGCACCAAAGAAAAAAAAAGCACATGGTGAGGAGGCTTTGTCATCCATGAAAGGTCATCATCTAAAAGTTTGAAAACCTATGTTCGATTGGTTGACTGGAATCTTTATATCAAACCAGAAATTACTTTTCATTTGGGGAGCCAATCGAGATCTTCAACGCATAGGGATCCAAAAAATAATTCAAATTAAAAGACCCCCAAATAGCATAGGGCAATAATAAACTTAGAAAGTCATTTATGTTGCTGTCAAATTAAAGTCTTCCCATGATCCAACGGTGCAGTATAATCGCCGCCGGAGGACTTCTTGGACCACCAACGGTGGGGATGTCATGTGATGATCATCAATGAGCGCTGCTTTGATGATGGATGATGTTTTGTGAGGTGGGAGGGGTGAAGAAAAAGCCTTGCATCTGTCACCCACTGTTTTTTTTTTCTTTTGTATTTTAGAAGCTTAGGTCTTCTCTGTTCAAGTAATATATCTTATTTTAAACATCCGGTTTTGTCGTAGCCAAAATTGAGTGAGCATGAAAATGTTTATTTTTTAAGTTTTTTTTTCAAATAGGTAGTTCAATGTCCTAAAAAGGTCTTCTTTGTTAGGCTAATTGATAGGTCACATGAGCAATTTAATTTAGGGGGATTTGTTATGCCAAACAGCCAAAGTAGTTAGGGATGTAGCACCTAGGACCTGCTAATATTTAAATAATTGGAGTGTATAATAATAATAAGAGTGTTGTTTACCATCAATCATATATGCAACCCCGCTTGCGCTCTAATTTTAGTACACGCTTTAAATTTTTTTTTTATTGGTAATAAAAAACTTGTATTTCTTTGATTTACAAATACACAGGTGGACAAAAAAAAAAAAGAAGACAGGAAATGAAGGAGAACTAGGAACAAGTGAAGCCAACAAGGCCATCCCCTGTTTCAGATTTTTTTTTACAACTTCTTAAATTCACTTTAGGAAAGTAATATACCCAGTCTTTACATACTAGACTAGGATGGCTAATGGGACATGCAGAAAGATGAGGAACAAAACTAACTTTTTCATTTGTCGTCTCTCATCTGGCTGTCCAGGGCAATTGCTACTTGTAATTCTTTTCAAATACGAGAGTTTTGAACAATTATTTCCCACCTTGGCAATTGATGAGCAGCAGTAGATCTGCAAGGGAATTACCTTCCCTATGAATATGAGAGACTTTCTAACAAACTAATACACGCTTTAATTTGTTTGGATGAGAATCTTGTTTTTCATTATTTCCAATGTGAAGAATGATTTAATAACAAAAATTTTAATCACTATTGATATTTGGCAAGAGTTGCACATGGCTCTAGCACATGATGAATATGGAACATTATGATAATTTCTTAAATTGAAGGATGCAAATCGACCTGGCTTGCTCTAATTATGAATAAATCCAGACATTTACATTATAATTATAAATAAATAAAATGAAATTGCAATGTCACCCGGGTTTTGCCAAAAGGAAAATACTAATTAAAAAAAATCTTCTAAAGTTTTAAAATATCTAAATTAGTTATTTTTAAAAATTCTACCTAATAAAAGTCTAATCTAACATTCTTCTAATATAAAATGACTCAATTAATGACCCTTATATCATTTTATATTTAAACTTTCACTAGTCCAATTTAAATTATTTACAAATCACATTCAACTAATAAAAATTAACAATGTCGAAAATGATTTTTTATTGGAGAATGTGTTTAGGTTTTTTTTACATTTTTGTGTGTATACTATAAAAAATCATCATCAAGATTTACGAATATTAGTATCACTATACTTTAGGCTTTTTAGGATAATTTTATGTATAAAATATTTATTGGATTTTTTTTTGTTATTCTTGTTCACATAGAACATTTTTTTTTTTTTGTATAATCCTTGAATGATACGTTCCTAAAAAAATCTTTTATAATTTAAATATTTCTAAAAATCCTATTGAGATTTAGAAATACTATATTTTTTTTATCAATGTTTGCTATTGATTATCATTAGAGTATCCAAAAATAAAAATATTAATGATTTTAAAAAAATTATTTTTCAAAGAAAAAACTTATATTTTTATTTTTTATTACCATAGAAACGGGACTATGAAAAGTTTTTAAAAAGTTAGAAAACATTTCTAAGTTATAAGAATGGTAAATAATATTTTTTTGGGTTAAAGACATCTAAGTCCCTACAAACATGGAAAAACCCATATAAGTCTTTACCAAAATTGGGACAGACATACGAGTCCCTAAAAACTAAGAAAAACCCAATTATCATCCATGAGTTAAATTTTCATTAAAACTTAATAGAATATTCCCAGAATATTCTGTCACATATAATTGTGTAGACATTAAAGTCCTTATAAACAGTTATAAAGACAAAGTAGCCCTGCAAAAGACAAAATTGTCCCTGAAAGACTTTTACATTAAATTGTGTACACGTTGCAGTCCTTATAAACAATCATAAAGACAAATTAGTCATTACAAAAGATAAAATTGCCCCTGAAAGATTTTTACATTTAATTGAATAGACATTACAGTCCTTATAAATAATAATGACAAATTGGTCCATGTAAAAGACAAAATGCCCCTGAAGGATTTTTAAATTCAATTGTGTAGAAATTGCAATCCTTATTTCCTTATAAACAATCATAAAGACAAATAATATATATTTTTTATTTATTCTTTCATCTTTTATCCTATTGCTCACACTTCACCTAAACAAATAATGAATAATGCTCTTTTCTTTAAGGTGTTTGCTTGCTTTGAAATACCTATACATGATTTTTCACAAAAATAAATAAATAAATTATATTATTTCTCTTTATGATTGTTTATAAGAACTGCAATGTCTGCACAATTAAATGTAAAAATCCTTCAAGGGTATTTTTATCTTTTAGAGGGACCAATTTGTCTTTACGATTGTTTATAAGGACTGTAATGTCTATTCAATTAAATGTAAAAGTCTTTTAAGGGCAATTTTATCTTTTGCGGGGACTAATTTGTCTTTATGATTATTTATAGAGACTACAATGTGTACACAATTTAATGTAAAAGTTTTTTAGGGACAATTTTATCTTTTGCAGGGACTAATTTGTATTTTTGACTGTTTATAAGGATTTCAATATCTACACAATTATATGTGATTGAATATTCTAGGAATATTCTGTTAAGTTTGGAGGGAAATTTAACTCAGGGATGATAATTGGGTTTTTCTGAGTTTTCAGGGACTCATACGTCTGTCCCAATTTTAATAAGGAATTATACGATTTTTCTATGTTTGTAGTAACTTAGATATCTTTAACCTTATTTTTTTTTTTTTTTTGTAGGATTGCCTTACAAGATTTATTGGGATATTTTTACTTACGTCAAAGAGCTGATCAGAAAGTCCCCTGCTCATCCGCATTCTTCATGGTCGGTCCCCCATGAAAGTCGCCTGACCAGAACCATCAGATCACGCACCGACAGCGATGATGAAAAGTCAAACCAACTCGTCTGACAAACAAATTGATGATCTTTTGAACACAATCCAAATATAAATTCACGTGGGGTCGTCACAAATCTGGAGAGGTTTTTTTAAAATTTCCTGAGAAGCCGAAATGGCAACATTATATACGTGCATGCACACACACGTCGTCTCACACGCTGAATTTTAATTCTTCACCTTCTTTAAAGGTTCTCTCATTTTTTATTTTTTTTTTCTTCTCTTCTTTTGCTTGTTAGAGTGTACTTTGGGAGGGCTGTTGACATTTGTTTAAAAAATAATAATTAATCATATTTTATGAGGGTTTTCAAGGTTTTTTTATTTTTTCTTATGGAAAGTCAATAAAGGGTGGCTTTGCTTTATATATAGGCTTGCTAACAGTGGTGGGAAGGATAAACAAAATCTCCCTCTCTTCTCTCTCTCTTCTCTCTCTCTCTAGTTTTGATTTTCAAGTTGATGGAGGTGATGAAGAGTCCTGTGGTGGTCGGTGGTGGGGGAGGCTTTAAGGAGGAGATGAAATTTGAGAGCAATATCGGTGTGGACAAGGTTAGAGAGCCTGGCAAGGTGGGTGTTTACAATTTTTTTTTTTTTTTTTGCTGTTACGTGAAAAATTCTGTTTTATTTTCTTTCAAGATTTTTTTTTCAGTTTTTATTTTTAAGTCTTTAAAACTATATGGTTTAGTGATCTATCATCTATTTTCTTCGTTTTAGTTTGTAGATTTAAAGGATACGTTTCTTTTTAGTCCCTCACATGGACTAATAAGAAAATCAAACAATTTAATTATAGGTTCCTCTTAGATAGGGCTGATAAAAGAATCAAGCCGCTCGGGCTCGGTTCGGTTTGAGCTTGTTCATGATCGGTTAGGTAAGTGAGCGAGCTTGAACAATTTTTAAGCGAGCTTGAACAATTTTTAAAGCTCGATTAGGCTCGAGACCTGGATCGAATTTCATTTTGTGTTCAAACTTGGCTCGTTTGTGTTATAAAAAACTTAGTTAAAGCTTAGCTCAACTCCTTTGTAAAATCAAAACATTAAATCAATATAAAATTATGTTCGTTTAGGCTCATGAATTTGCCTCATTTAGGCTAAATTTTTTTTTTCAACCCCTAAAAACCCTAAAATAAAGAGAACACCAGGCTCGTGAGCTCGACTCGGCTCAGCTCATTTATAAACGAGCCGAGCTTGAACATGTCAAAGCTCGGCTCGTTCAACTCGTTTACTACCCCTACTCCTAGGGACTAATAAGTAACATACCCTTTAAATCTAGAGACTTAAACTATAATACGAAGAAGTGGGATCAATCATTAAATCACATACTTTATGAGGACTAAAAATTAAAAATCCCCTTTTCTTATGGTCCTAGAACAATTTTGTTCCTTACCTTCTGTATGAGGAGGAATTTTAGTTTAATTCTCAATTTTTTTTATTGAACTTCAATTATCAATTTTTTTTATTATTATGGATGTGAATGGGATCATATTTTAAAGCTGCAATTTCATGTCAATTTGTCTTAAAAGTATATTAGATGAACAGCATATCATCAATCTTTGGGTCCTTGTGAAAAAAAATGAAAAATAAACTTGGCATAGTTCTTGAAATTTCTATGAATTTTTGGGTATCAAATTAATTAAGATATATATATATATATATATATATAGAAATATTGAATTACTCTATTTGGAGTATCCAAGCGTTTTAATCCTCATCGATCTCTTCATGATATGCAGATTGGAGGCGAAACGACTGCCCGTGACGGAGATTGTTCAATGTCTTCTTCACCGAACAGAAAGGATTCAAACAACAGCGAACAGGTATGGCTTAATTAACAGTTGATTCTTGCATTTTTTTTTTATTTTTTTTTTATCTTCTAAATGTTCTGATAAAGATTGTCTAGACACCTAGAAGAACACTAATTAATGCTACCCACTAGGAATTTTTTTACTTATCACTTTTGGGAGGTCCAAATTTTTGCACAACTTTTTTAAATGAACTAGTTAATGATTCAGTACTATATGTATTTAAGGATGCTAAGATGAAGGAACTGTCAAGAAAAATATTTGTTAATGATCACGTGGAACACTCTGAGCTGCAACATTCATATTTGTTACTTGTTGGTTAATTCATTTTCACCTGATATTTCGATCATTTTCTTCCAGTTACCTATCAAAAAAAAGAAGACACGTGAGTAAGTTAGCTGATCTTACAATTCTTTTTTGACCTTGAATAATTGAAGTGTACATAATTCGAGGCCTGTTGGCTTTTTTGACCTTTCAAAATATGAATAAGTTAGCTTATCTTACAATTCCTTTTCGACCTTGGGTAAAGGAAAGGTCTCTAATGTAATAATTCAAAGCCTGTTGGCTTGTTGGCTTTATTGACCTTCCATATTTCTATCACCTGCAACAAATGCTTGTTGGCTTCCCTCCCTTGTAGGTTAGTGGAGAACTGTAGGGTTGCTCAATTGTTGTACATGCTATTTGTTTTTAACAAATAGAATACATTAATGTTTATTTACCAAAAAGAATACGATATTTATGTCGTTTTGGCCTAAAAGAAATTAGAGGAGCATTAATCATGATTGAAATGCTACAGGAGAACCTAGTTGAATCAACTAGAGCGAAAATTGGCGTGGTTCGAGAAGAAAACGAGCGATTGAGCATGATCCTTGCTCAAATGGTGAAGGATTACCAGTCACTCAAGATGCAATTCTTCGACATCGCCCAACAAGAGCAATCCAAGGATTCGAACGAAACCATCGACAATGACAACACGATAGACAAGCCCGAGCTGCAGGTCTCCCTAAGCCTGGGAACAACCTCCAATGGGCCCAAAAAGGAGGAGAAGATGAATATCTCTAACAAAATAAGTGATGAAGGACAGTTGAGAGAAGGCCTTACTCTAGGCCTAGATTGCAAGTTCGAGGGACTGAAAGAAGGTTCAACATACACAAGCTCAAAGAATAGCTTCGAAGAGTCAAAAGAAGAGGAGATCGGTCTGCCGTGGCCACCTGATAGGGTACTGAAGAATTTGAGGAGCGGAGAGGATGATATTTTGCCACTGGCGCATGTCAAGAAGGCGAGAGTTTCTGTTAGAGCGAGATGCGACGCCCCCACGGTCTGTCACCATCCCTCAATGTTATTGTGTGTGTACATTTTTTGTGTTCAGTGCCTGAGATTAATTTGGAATGGATTCGCAGATGAATGATGGATGTCAATGGAGGAAGTATGGCCAGAAAATCGCCAAGGGGAATCCGTGTCCGCGAGCATACTATCGATGCACCGTTGCGCCCGCATGTCCTGTTCGAAAGCAGGTATAATTGTTTGATGAGTTCATCATTAATTTCATGTTAAGTTTGCTCTACATATGGTTTCTTTTGGATTGTTGATAAATAAAAAAAATTGGCCACCAGAATCAAGTTGGAAGATTTAATAACTTGTAGTTGATTATCAAGACATTATATCAATTCTTGACTGATCTATATATGGTAGTGATTGACCATATATGAAATGGTAATTTATCAGACTTGCCTTATATTGGATTTTAGATGGAACAAATTAAACATAAATTAATTCAAACCAGCAAATTATCTCTTTTTAAATTTCCTAAACAATTTGATAATTTGGTTGAATTCAATAAATTAAAAACACTTATCCCTGCTGGTTATTCGATTTATTAAAAAAAAGAAAAAAGTGCATTAATCTCTGCAAACTATATTTTTCATCATTTTTTTTCCTTGCCTGTGTAAATGTCTTCAAAATTTGAACACTATATATGTTCCATTTCAGGTGCAAAGATGTGCAGAAGACATGTCCATCCTTATCACCACATATGAAGGCACCCACAACCACTCCCTCCCCTTCTCAGCCACTGCCATGGCCTCCACCACCTCCGCCGCCGCCTCCATGCTTATGTCCGGCTCCTCCGGCTCCTCTCATCCCACCATCCTAGCCCCATATTCCGCATCCTCACTCACCACCACCACCATGAACTTCAACCCCACCGACCCATCTCGAACATCTAGACCTCTCTACCTCCCCAGCCAATCAATCTCATCAACCCCACCACACCCAACAATCACACTAGACCTCACCTCAACCCCTTCATCACTTGCCCCAATGTCTTCGCCATTCAATCGCTTCCCTTCAAACTACTCTTCGGTCACCTCGAGATTCCCTTCATCAAGCTTCAGCTTCTCCTCCTCAGAATCCAACGCGCCCCCGCCACCTTCATGGGGTGCAACCAGCAATGGCTACTTGAACTACCAATCTTATGGTAAGAGCCCACTTGGCTCCTTCAACCAAGCATACATGCAAAAGAAGGCCAATGCATCCACACTGGTTACTACTCCCACAACTCAGCATTCATTGACCGACACCATCGCCACCGCCACCAAGGCGATCACAGCGGACCCCAGCTTCCAATCTGCATTGGCGGCCGCGATCACCTCCATTGTTGGTGGTGGTGGGCATGGAAGCCAAGGCGAGGGAGAGGGGATGGGCCGGCACGGATTGAAGTGGGGGGAGGCCTTGATGGCTCCTTCTTCAGTGGTTTCTCCATGTGTGACGAGTTTTCTGAACCGGACGTCGGCGGCTGTGGCACCGGAGTTGAATCCGAAACAAGATTCCCTTTTGTGATAGTTTTGGCAGCCAAAACTCATCTTACTTTCATAAATGTTCACTGAGCATATCAACAGTGTTAAATTAAAGGATTTTTTTTTTTTTTTGCATATATATTAATGTTAAATTTTAATTTTGTTAAAATACCCATGCTATAACTCATAGTGTAAAAATATCCTTAAAAAATTTTAAGTTAGCGCAATTGTGCCCCCGTAGTCAAATTACGTCTGGTATAGTTAATATTTTTCGTTTCATTACGTTATAGGCGTTGAAATGACTCTTGTACCTTTATACTACCCAAAGTGAGTTTTGTTTTGTTTTTTTCTTTTTTTTGTATATATACCACTTTTAAAATCCGTATTTGCATAATTACCCTTTTTATTTTCAGCATTACGTAAATATCCTTGAAATTTTAATGCATCGTGCAAATTTTCCTTGAGATTAGTGTTCATGAGGATTTCTTAAAATATTACCATTAGCTACCGTTAGTCACGTGTAAATGGTCTAAAATACCCTCCCCACGCTCTGTTTGGATGGTCGAACCCTAGTTCCTCATTCTTCACTCAACCATATCTCTTTCTTTTTCACACGGGGTTGAGTAAGGTGTGTGATTTAAATGAGGGATAAACTGATCATTTTATAGTGTAGGGTTAAAAATCTAACCATGGTTTAATCTATGTTCCTAACAATGACTAACAAAAGGCAAATTTATATAATTTATTAAAATTTCAAGGGTATTTTTGTAATGGTGAAAATAACATGAGTAATTCTAAAAATACAGGTTTTAACATAGATATTTATGAAAAAAACTTTTTCTGCAGAATTAGTAAGGGCATTTAGGTCAATGTACATATGAAGTTAAACTTTTTAATCATAATTAATACAAAGTTATTCGCGGCATTTGGTATAGGGTAGGGATACGATTGCATTCACTTAATGTTTTGATGCGGTATTTTTGCACTGTCGGTTTTTGCAGAGATATTTTGATAAAATTAAAATTTAATTTAAGTGACTCAAAAGCAGTATAGACATGGACCAATGATAAGAGGGCAACCACCTTGGACTTGAAGATTATCTACATCCAGAGGGAAGGTATTTGTCTCGCAGACTAGATGCTATTGGATGCACATTTGCAATTGTTAGGGTCGGCCTTGACATTAGTAAATTTAAATGGGCTCTTAAGCCAACTTATAAAGTGGGGCCCTGGTGCATTTACATTAAAAAAAATTAAATGTAAAAAAAAATGCTTTCTACAAGGTTAAAACAAAATTGTCTAATAAAAAATGAAGAATAACAAACTTAAAAAATTTATATTTCAAAAAAATAAAAAATAAATAAAAAAATAAAAACAAAACAACAAAAAATAAAAGCAAAAATTGGAAATCTAAACCATATTCAGAAAACTCTTTCTTTTATTATAAAAAAAAGAATAAAAAATCCTTAAATCAAGGGATTTATTGTTAAAAAAATAATTTTTTCATAAACAGATAAATAAATCCTATAAAATAGGAATAAAAAACATGGATAAGATTTTAAAAAATTTTAAAAAAATTAAGTAGATGAATGGATATGTTTAAATTTTTTTAAAAAATTTATGTCAAATACTTAATAAACAAAAAAAAAAAAACATATCCCAAATTTTGGAGCTCTTTTTGGGGAGGGGCCCTAGGCAGTTTGCCTTGGTGGCCTCTATCCAGGGCCGGCCTTGGCAATTGCCTCCTTTATATCTTCTTAGAACAAAATAGATGGTCTTCCCTACCCAAAAAAAAAAAAAAGCATGTTTGTGTTGTACATGTTGGCAATGCCCCAGGAAAACAAGTCTTGTATTAAAAGTTCATTAAAATGTAATGGTCTAGTAGTCCTTAGGATTCATTGAGATGAAGGTGAAAAGCTATATGAGGGGTTAAAGCTTCTCAACAATGATTGGCCTACCTCTCACTCACTTTCTACTAAATCACAAACCTGATACTAGTTGGCTAGTCAAATTTAACAAATGTTTGATGACTGTGCACTGCAGGGGTTGTCAATTTTCATGGTCTAACAATTAAGAGGATCGCATCCCCTTGCATGCTGGACAGAGTGCTTGTTAATACAATTTGGCTCCTCCAAAATCCAGAGTCTTAGGTTCATTATGACAGCCCAGACCTTTCTGGTCACCCCCCGGCCCACTCAAGGTGGTTGTTCTTCCTTCTTCTTCAATAGGCCAAAACCTTTTAAATATTTAAAAATGTGGGAATTGCACCCAAACTTTTGGGAGCTTGTGACTAATGCTTGGCAGATAGAAAGCTCTTCTGATTGCACCCAAAATAGGGAATTGCACCCTATAGGCTATAGAAAGCTCTTCCAAGTTTGCTGATCTGAAGAGGGTACTAAAATTGTGGAATAAAATTGTCTTTTGGTCAGCCATCAAAGAACTGGCAATAAGTAGGGCTAATTTTGAGGAGGCCCAACAGGAAGTGCTTTTCTGCTCCTCGAAACCCAGATCTGCTTAATTGATAGGAGAAAAAAGTGATTTACTTAGGGTCCATTTGGAAACACAAATTGAAAAATAGTTTTTGGAATAAAGTTGCTTTTTAAGATGATTTTGACCTTAATTTTTTATTGGGATGTTTTTTTTTAATTCATGAATCAATATTTGAAAACAATTTATGTTTGACAGAGAAAGCTGTTTTTCAATTCAAAAAATTGATTCCAACAAAAAAACGTTGTTTTTGAGCTTTTCAAAACACAGATTTCGAGGAAAAAATTAAAAGGAATCCAGCTTCTGATTTTTTAAAAAACTGTTTCGTTTGGCTACACGATTTTAACTTTTCAACTTTTCATCACACTCAAACATGCAACCAAATGGAGGACTTAGACCGGTTGCGTAAGGAAGAATTCTTTGGAAGGCAAAAGTCTAGGCAAATTTGGCTTCAAGATGGGGACCGAAAATCCATAACGCAAACTTCTTTCACTCAATGGACAAAGCTAGAATTGTAAAGAATGGTGTAAGAATGGTTCAAACCTCAGTAGGTACCTTTTCTTCCAATCCGCAGGACACAGATCTATTCATCCATTCCCAATCGAGAGGGCACTGATGAGGACCAGACTTCCCTGCTTCATCTGGTCTTTCTTTGGAGGATCATCATCATGTCTTATGTACCCCAACTCCCCTTTTGAAATTAAGAAAACGTTTTTCTCCCTCGGAGCCCTCAGTAGTCCTGGACAGGATGGTTTTCCAGCTGATTTCTTTCAACATTTCGAGCCTGCGTTGGGTGCAGATTTGATGCAGCGTAAGACTACGCTCTTCTGCTGACCTGATCTATAAGCTCCAACGACGCTGTGGATTCACGAAGAATACTAAAACGATGGGCTTCAAAGAGTCTGTTCATTTTTAAGAATATCAGAAATGATGAAAAACTATGTATTTGATAATCCTCTTAGGATAACAAAAATACAGTAGAGAAAATAAAATTATTTTTTTTTAAAATGAGAAAAAAAAAATATTAACCAAAATCTGAATTAATTATGTGATTATAAGCCTACTTATTGAGCAAAGAATGCTTAACAAATTATGATCTTAACATATCTCTATAAATCTCTAAAATCACAAATAAATCATGATTAAATTCTAATTAATATTCAAATTCGAATTCAAATAAAAAATTTAAATTCAAATCTAAATATAAATCATTTTTATAGAAAGAAATCATAACAAACTCAAAAACCGTCAAAATAGTAAAAATAACTTTCAACCGTTGATTTGACATCCAAGACATTCTCAGATCCCTCTGAAATTTGGTGTAGGGTATAATGACTATTTTTGTAGGGTTCATAGATATGAACGCGAGAATATATTATAATACTAATTCTGATCTATAGAGTTTGAAAGTTATGATCATTTTCTAAATGATCAAGATGTCTTCTTCTTTTCTAATCCATTTAATCTCGTCCGTCCATGTAATTTATGGCTAGAAATCTTTATCAAGATTTCATATTTACACTACAAGAAATAGTCGCATTTGCGGCCAGATTATTTGTGGCGGAATGAAAAATTGTCGCAAACAGTAGTACTTGAGACAGACTTGCGACGTACAGGCTTAGGAGTCGTAAATACTTGGTTATATTTTGTGACTGATAAAATGACCGTTGTAAATACATTATTTATGCTGGTAATTAATCCCAACATTGCAAATAATGAATTTTTTTGCGGCGGTATTCATTGATCTGTCGCAAATAATATAATATTTACGTCCTACACGTGCCAGTTAACCCCATTCACTTTCAAAAAACCCAATTAAACCCAAACCCTAGGTTTTTTTCAGCCCCATCAAAACCAAAATGGTCACTGCCTTCTCCACTCACACCTAATCACGGCGAGGGTTACGAGCTTCTCCTCCTCGACTTCGCCATCGTCATTCACCTCCGACTGGGGAGTCTTCCCTGCTCCCGGCGAAGGCTGCTCTCCTCCCTCCACCGTCCGCCTCATCTTCCACCTCCTCCGACTGGGGAGCCAGGGCTCATCTCTCAAAATCGCCCTCCGCTAGTGAATCGATCGATCCATCCATCGGAGAGAGAGACCACCAAAAACGCGAATTCTTTTTCAACGACGACCGTGTTGTTCTCTCTCTCTCTCTCTATGTGGATATCTCGATCGACTCTCCCACGTGACGCCTCGAATTCGATGACAACGTTAAAGATGGTTGAGATCTGCCGCCCCGTCACGGTCGCCTGGGCTCATCGATCTGATCGAGCGATCAGCGATGCTCCCTTCACTTCTCCTGCCTCTCTGATCCAGGTCAATTTCAATTTAGACCATTTAATATCTCTTTCTATCATTCTCTTCATGCTTTCATTAATTTGGATTTGTTTTGTAGATAGGAGAACTTCAGTGATCCCGAAGGCGTCTCTGGTGCTCATCCACATATTCATCATCTCCTCCACAACCACTTTAAGGGCAGTTGGTCTCCCAATGTCACTTGGTGCGCAAGACAAACAAGGAGGCATGGTATTAGTTTGATTCATCATTTTTTAATACTTTGATTCGTGATTGTGAGCTGGAGTGAAAATTAGGCTTGGAAAATGTGTTTTCAGACATAAATGGTATTAGTATGATTCATCATTTTTTTAATACTTTGATTCGTGATTGTGAGTTGGAGTGAAAATTAGGCTTGGAAAATGTGTTTTCAGACATAAATGGTGTCACTTTGGACTGGAGTTATGCATTTTAGATTACTTAGTTTGGCTCCATGATGGGTAGCAAATTTTTTTTTTCCGATCTGTTAGACATCTGATCTGATGTAAATAAGGAGCAGTTATGAGCTTTTGTGTTCTAGATGTTTGTTTATTTATTTATTAATTTATTTTCACAATTTTAGGTTCTTGGATGAAATTCAATGCCATGGCATGCGGGTGTATTTGGATTTGGGGATGTAAATTGTTCCTGTTGGAGTGTTATTTTGGTATGCAGTTTGTGCAATTTTTGGTCTGTAGTTGGTGAGGCGGAACAGGGGAGGCTTGTGTGCTCTGCGACTCGCTTCTCCAATTGATCCAGTCTCATGAATCAGGGGAGGCAGGTGTTTCTGTACTGTCTGTCAAAGGTTTTTTTGTGAACTAGGCATAAATGATCTGAGAGGATAGTTGACAACTGCTGTCCTTATTCCCATTTTGAAGCTCTTTCCTGTCTTGCTCTGTGATTTTTTGTAAAAGGGCTGTTATTTTTTTTCTATTTTTTAAACTCTGTTTCATATCAATTGCTGCATCAATAGATCATATGCACATGAATGATAACCTTTGCATGTATTATTACCTTATGTAACCCTCTTTTACATTTTTAATTTTCGGATACACTGCAATTTATTTGGTTCTGTTTGTTGCAACTGTAGTCCAGCATTTTTATACATCTGGCTCAACCCCAGGGTAGTTCTCACTAATATGTGGGATGAATTTTATCTTTTAAGCATCCAAAATCTGATAAATTATGAAAAATGCATTGAATGTGCGCATCTTTTCCTATGTCAGGTATGTTGTTGATGCGATGAGGGTCTGTGATGATACATGTCATGCATTTCTGAATTCATCAAGAAATTCAAAGTAAGTATCAACTTTTCTAGTTTATCAAGAAGTTCAAAAGTGCATGCCATGAGAGCCTTTTCATGTGGCATGGGTTTTTTTTTAAGAGAAGATGGGATATTTTTCATGACCCAGATTTCTTTGAATTTATAAGCAGTGCAGGATTGAACTGGGAGAACTTTTTAATGTTGCCACAGCAAGATCTGACAGAGAACCCTTTTTTTTTTTACCATCTCTAATGTGAGATTAGAATCAAACTTTGATTTTGTATATCTATATTTTTCATCTATATTATAACTCTCTTTAATCATGTTCCCAACTTTGCCTTTGTAGAAGAACTGTTAATATCATTGACAAGCCTGCTGCCTCTTCAGGTAATTTTTCTTGCTGATTCTTCTTTCTTTGCTTTATCAGAAGACGACCACCCCACACACACACACATGCGCATGCATGTGTGTAATAAAAAAAATTGCATATTCCATTTTTCATTAATTTTATTACCTTTATTAGATTCTTTCATGTCTTGTCTCTTGTTATAAATCATGTGTTTCAGTTGGGGTAGATTTCATGAGTTTCACTTTGAAATTAGTAACAAAAGGACCACAAACTTCTTGCATTACAATGATAGCGTACTATAAGTTTGTGGACAATGAATTTGTAGGTATCTAACGTTCTTTGTCTTGGGTGAAATTTAGCGGTGCTTCTTTCTTCAATGATTGATGGCAATATTTTATTCAAATCCTCAATTTTTTTATTGTTGGATTATTATGTCAAATACTTTCGGTTGTCTTTTTTTTTCTTCTGCTTCTTCCTGTTTACTTTTGGTATAGAACTTTGTAAATATATTTTATTATATTTTCATTCCCAAAAGTATATGTAACAAATTTTATTTTATTGTTTTTATAGGTTAAAGAGTGTGCTTATTGCCTAAATCATAGAGTTCGCTTGGGGAAGATTTCAATTCTCATTTTGCGATTGCTTGGGGAGGATAGTTTGACGTTTTCTTATTATATAAAAACTAATGTTGTATTCATGTTTTTTATTATTTTACAAAAAATTTAAAGAAATTGAATTTTTTTTTATTGGATGATTACAAAATGTCGTAGAGTAATGAATTGAATATTGATTAAATTGTGTGAATTGCTTTCAATATTAATATTTTTGATAGGGTTATTTGAATGAAACAACAATATTGGTTATTTAGAATTTTTACCAAAAATAAAAAGCATTTGCGACAGTTCAATTCAGCTGCTACAAATAACCTACACGCTGCTGCAAAAATATTTGTAACATCTTTTGCGACGGAGTGAAGGACTTTTTGCGGCGGAATAGGATATTGTCGCAAAACAATTTAATGCGACATCAATATTAGTTATTTACGATGGCAACAAATAATGTTGTTGCAGGTATTAACCGTTGCACATTATTTGAGACGCGACCTATTGAGGCGCTATCAAAACCGTCGCAAATACTATTTGCGGCTGTTTTGAAGACTTTTTGCGACAGTTTATACCTGCCGCAAAAAACCCCCTTTTTTTTGTAGTGTTAGGATCTCCTATTTCTTTAGCTCAGGCTCACTTCTTCATTGCTTTAATTCCAAAGTCCACAAATGTGGTCAACTTTGAATTTTTCAGGCCTATTTCACTTTGCAATGTGATTTATAAGACAATCAACAAAGTCCTGGCATCCTAGATTCAACTGGTTCTCTTCAAATTGATTGCCCCCAAATCAATCTGCCTTTATAAATGGTCTGAAGATGTCCCATAGCATTCTTATGGGTCACGTGTTGTCCCGATATCTAATCCTGCCTTCCTCATTGGGGAAATCTTGTATCAAAGTCAATGGTCGCAAGGTTTTTGATAGCATTCGCTGCGATTTCATGGAGAAAGCATTGAAGGGGATGAATTTTCCTTCCCTTTGGAATCGGTGACCGAGTCATGCATTGTGTGTGAACAAACTCGTATTTTGTCCTTGTTAATGGAAGTCCTCAAGATTTCTTCACTTCCAACAGGATCTCTCTTCCATGATTGAAGTTGAAGTGGAGATTTTTTAATAATTTCTATTTGGATTTCAATTGAGATTTTATGTTTGTTATTTTTTTCTCCTATAAAAAAGAGGGATATGGAGCACAAAAAGAAACAACAAAAAGACTTCTAAAACTCTCAAGAGAGAAAATAGAGGTCTTGTGAGAATGAGATTGAGAGACTATTGCATCTTGTAATCCCTTGTTTCTCCGTTCTTGGGTTTAGTGAATTTGTGCTTGTGTTGGGAGTCCGTGGATGTACAAGTTGAGGGAACCACTTTAAATCCCGTCTCTTGAAGTTGTATGCTTTTCTCATCCATCAACTCTTCCATCGTTTTCAAACCGTATTGGATTTATTGCAATATAGAGCTTGTCAAATTTTAACGTTTCCGCAACAAGTAGTATAAGAGCGTGGGGTGTTTTGTTTCTAAATCCTAGGGCTTGAACTTGTGTTGAAGACGATGGCCATGAACAGTGGCGGAGCCATGATTTTTATAAAGGGGTGGCCTATTGTAACTTATGTAAATATTTTTTAAAGTTATATCATTATGGGTTTTTCTTAATTTCAATAGCATAGATTAAAAAAAAAATGTATAAAATGACATAAAGATATTCATATAAAACATATCATTGAGTAATTCTAAAAGATAATTTTAAAATGATATGTCAAATTTTAAATCAATGATTCACAAAAAACAGATGTCAAAAGATAAATATAATGTTTTATTTTTATGTTTCTTTGTGGTGGACTATTTCCTTTTTAGAAATTTCATATGTAGGTGGGGCCCATAATCTACGGGTCCTAATTAAAAGAGTGTTGTTACACAATTTTTTTTTCAGCCCCAATTCCAGTCCCATATGCTTCGATAAAAAATTAATGACGCATATACTCACATTAATGAGATATATACTCTGATAAAAAAAAAATTTACATTTTCTATAGTTGTGTGGAAGACCAATCTACACACAGCTGAATTGGGAATAAAGTTATACGTGAAAACCAGGTCAAACAAGAATAGGATATGAGATGGGCCTATTCGCAGAGTCTCATTGACTCATGGGGCTACCCGATTAACAGGCCCACGAGAGAATAGTGGCTATTCGGCCCAATAAGTCCAAAGAAGGGATGGGGCCACCTGTTATAAGGGGCCCATGAAATGCTGGTCGGACATCGGGTCATGATCGGTGAGACAATTGTCTGACCAGGCCCAGAAAGACTTAACTTTCGTCTGACCTGAATAGGGCGACCAAACGCCGTAATTTTGATCATCTCGGCAAAGCCCGATCACGGAGCTTGACCTGACAAAGGAAATAAACGTACACGTCCACTTTATGAAGATAATGGAAAACACAGATAATATCCTCCGACACGGTAATGGCATGCAATTGCCGAGAGTCGGTTACGCCTGAGATCACACGTGGCGGCCGATCCCAACATCACCTGGACGATTCAATCCATACTCACAATAACCTCTCGGCACGCTCTCTACGAGTGTAAAAAGGGATACGTCATCTTACCCAAAAGGTATGCAAGAGCACACACTTACACTCTTCCTGCACGAACTCTCTAAGACTCAAGTAAGCATTCACTAAAACTGTGATCACTAACTTGAGCGTCGGAGGGGCATTAGCCGGCGTCACACTGGTGTGAGTTGCAGGTGACCAGAGCAGGAAACGAAGCTCGTAGACTCGCCAATGGAACCTCGACAACCGCTAAGGGAGGCTGCACGCGCTTCTTCTCGGATCCTCAATCGAAGCTCGGATCATTTCAAGGATCCGGCCCAGTGGAGGAAGACCAGAATCCATCCCCCACAAGTTGCACCTATGCAATTCATTGGAATATATGTTTCATTCTTTTATAAAAGTATTTACCTCATTGGATGAAATGAATTATTTTTATAAAATTCAAAACACATATAAACTGGAATTAGGCCTAAAAATAGAGTTGTACGTAATATTATCCTAATTAAAATTAATCTATCACAAAATAAAGGATTAAAAAAAAATCCAGGGGAGTTATGGGACCACCCTAGGCCCAAGGTGGCTCCGCCACTGGCCATGGAAGATGAGAAGCTGAAGATCACAAAGTTCAATGGCACAAACTTTGAATACTGGAAGATGCAAATCGAGGACTATCTTTACTAGAGGGATGTACATCTACCTCTCTTGGGGAAAGGGAAGAAGCCAGTGACAATGACAAATGACGTTTGGAATGTCCTCAACAGGAAGGTGCTGCTTATGTTTGATTTTGTATGTCACAATCAATCATGTACAACGGTTAGAATGAAACCAACGTGGTATCACTTTTGAAGGCCCTCGCAGGATTGTATGAACAACCCATCGCATCGAACAAGGTTCTTTTGATGAAAAATGTGATGCCCCTGGCTTACATAACAAGAAATTATCTGCTTTACACCTTAGTAGGCTCATAGCTTTAAAATGCGCTCTGGTGTAAGAGTTGTGGTCGCATATAAGCACAGACAATCTCATCTCATTAAACCATGTGGGACTAAACACTTCACCCTCACCCAATCCATGGGCTTCTTGGAACTGTTGGATCTCTTGGCTACTATGGCCCACCACCCCCTCAATGGGCCATGTGTAACAATCACCCCCTAATGGGCCACACATCCTCATGTGGGGTCATACCCACCATCGCATAATGGGCAAGCTATAATACCAATTGTAATGCCTCAAGTTTATACGGCAAGAAATTATCTGCTTTGCCCCTCAATGGGTTCATGGCTTAAAAACATGTCTTGGTGTGTAAGAGTTGTGTTCACATGTAAGCAATTTCCTCCCATTAGAGGATGTGAGACTAAAGACATCACCCTCACCCAATCCATGAAACTCTTGGGACTATTGAGTCTCTTCCTACTATTACCCACCATCCCCACAATGGGCCGGTGTTTGTGCCAACTAAGGGGACTCTGATCCTTTAGTCAGTCAGGGAAATCTCAAGGAATTAAATTCACTTTTTAGCTTCTCACACTTTTAAGACCATCCATCCATCGGATGTTTTTTCCCCCTTTTTATAGGGTCAATTAGCTTTTTAGCTGTTGCAGGTATTGTTTGCTTTAATGACTACAGTGAGCGAGTTTTGTTAAAACCATCCTACTTTATGGTTGTTTAAATGTGCCCTTAATCATCTACATTAATCAAATAATGTGTCTTAATTTAAAACATGATGGTTATTGACTCAGTGAACATTGGACTGTTTCAGATATCTTGCTCATAGCGGATCTAGTCGGGTCGCAAGGTCCTGTTTGGGTTGTGACTTGGCATTCGTCCTCGAGGTCTAAAACCATCTTGACAAGATCTCAATCATCAAGCTGAGAGACTAATCTAGTCGGGCTCTACCTACTTGGAATGCCTACTCGCTACTCACTTATTTTCCTCTTCTCGAGTCATTGGGTGTGGAGAATTATATTCGTTTACCCCTCGACACATGTCACTTCTTTGAGAGGATGCAAGTTTTTCCTTCTACAAGTATTGTGCACCAAATGGAATCAGGAGACAGATGATGATTCCTCGAACATAGCAGTAGGATGATGTTGCTTAGTGCTTGAACTGAACTATCATGGAGCGTGTTAGGAGCATGAGAGTTCGTGCTCAATTACCTAAGCATTTTAAAAATTTACGTTGAGATTGTTTAAGCATTTATGTAGAGATTTCAGTTGATATTTTCTGTTTGTTATTTTTATTCTTCTGTAAAAACGAGTGATGTGGAGCACAAAAGTAACAACAAAAGACTTCTAAAAATTTCTTAAAAGAAAGAAAAGTGAAGTCTTGTAAGAGAGAGATTGAGAGTATTGCATCTTGTAATACCTTGTTTGCCATGTTCTTGGGTTTGGTGGATTTGTGCTTGTGCGGGAGTCCGAGGATGTACCTCAAGTTGGGGTACCACGTCAAATCCCTTGTCTCATGTAGTTGTGTGCTTTTCTCATCCATCAACTCTTTCATTGTTTTCAAGCCCTCTGTTGGATCTAATGCGATATAGATCCTATCAAATTTTTTCATTATCGCAACCTAGCAGAAGATCAAGTCTGATTTAAATGTTATGCATTTATGCTTCATTGAAGATCTCATGATATTATCGGATGCCACTACTTTATTCGGCTGTTGCACTCAAAGACCTTATTGACAAATTTTTCAATATTTCTAGGCTACAACTCAATCTGTCAAAAGGTAAGCTATTTGTCGAAGCAAATTGGAATTCGGGTTCACTCTCTTCTGGTTTGTTACCTTGATCTGCCTGTCTTTGGTGGAGCCCTCTCCCATAGCATGTGTGCTCTTCTTCTTGATCAATAAGTTAAATATGAAGCTCCAATCCTTGTCAGCTATAACTCTCTCTAAAGAAGATAAATTTGAACTTCTCAAATCAATCTTGTCTAGTTTTAGCCTCTACTTGACTTCCGCTTTCATACTTTTGGATGAGTTCTCTTGGGAGACATGCTGGTGAGCTAGGCTTAGCGCACACATTAAATTCTACAAACAACGCCAGGCTGGAGGGAAAAATTTGACTAACTGGATATGGGTTACTGGATCCATCAGCTCCGCTAGTCAACTAACTGGATAATGCGGATCGCCGACATGTCGAGACCTCAAGCGTCATTGGTCAAGGTGGGGATGACCGGTAGAAGGTTCTCTAACGCCCAAGTTAGTTGTTGTTAGATCTAGGGGTTCTGTAAAATAACATTTCACGTACCTTAAATGGGAGACTTTGTTCCCTATTTATAGTATTGACCGTCTATCCTCATGGATCAACTTCTAGGTTTCCCTCTTATCTCGTCAAATGTGAAGAAATCCAGTGATCCATGAGATTTTGAGGATCTGTGTTGATCTCCCCCCAAATCTTATTTATGTGGGATCTAGTCCCAATCTGACTTGAGTTGGACTTGGTCATCGGAGGTACATGGGTTGGAGGGGCGTATGTGCGGATCATAGATTGATCAAACAGTGTGTGGGAGGGTCAGATACGTGGCATGCGGTCATTAGGGCTAGAAAATGGCCCCTACAACAATAAATAACCAAAAAAATAAAAATAAAATTAACATAAATTTTCACTCATAGTGACATTTTTTTGTTCAATTTGTGGTTAATTGTTTGCGGATCTTTCGATATAGTAATATAGAATTCACTTACCAAATAAAAAAAATACTCTTGAAACCTACTTGCCTTTAGAAACTTATAACAAATTAAGTTAGTTTTGTTATATAATCTATTTTTGTCTTTGCATTTTTTTTTTGCAAATGTCATAACGCAGTATATATACATTCACTATGTGATGTAATCCAATCATGGGCCGTTCGATTGACATTGAGAACTACCAAATGGATGATGATGATTGATTTACAATTTTAATAATTTTTAAGTTTGTTAGTATTTCTTTACTATTTTTAGAATCTGAATTTGAATTTAGATTTAGGTAGGATTTTGTTATATTTATTTGTGATTTGAAAGATCGAGAGATTTACTGAGATCCTAGTTTGTTAGGACTCTCTGTTCTATGAATAGCTTTGTAATCACAAAATTAAGAAGATTTTGATTAATAGAATTTTATTTTCTCTATTGTATTTTGTTATACTTGGTGGATTATTACCCTAAAAACAGAAGGAATAATGGTTTGAAAGAAAATGTTGTTTTTAACCCTTTCCCTTATATTTTCTTTCAGTTTTCTCATAATTTGTATATCTAGTAGACTGAGCCCTTGGACCCTGACTATGGTTACCTCATTCATTTTTGTTTCATACAATCGAAAATGCATATACAAGTCCAAAATCAATTTTAAAAATCCAGCTCCAAAAATCCATAACAACATTCAAAATGCATATACACGAGGGTGAGCAAGCTAAATGCTTTTGTTGTGTAAATACCTCCTAGAGATCCAAAAGGTCCATAACAAATTACGGTTTAAGGCTAGCTCCTAGTACCTAACCCTAGCCGCCCCTGTGTTCCAATCCCGAATCGATTTGATTCCAAGCCCACCTTCGTAAAATGGTTTGCAAATGATAGCCCAGGCAATATGATGAATTCTTCTCTCTGAAGAGTGACCTTGCCAAAGAATAGTGCGGAGGGTCAATACAATATCCTTCTAAATTCTTCTGGGGAGACAGAAAGAGGAGGTCCAGAATAACTGAAATGAGGAGAGCACGGATCTGATGAGTTGAAAACGGCATGCCCTGGAAAGAGAATGCACTTCCCAAGAAAGAATGCGTCACCTGATTTTGTCAACAAGAGACACACAATGAGCATATTTTAAAGTACTGTTCATAAGAGGAAGACCAAGATACCGAACCGGTAGTGAGGATTGGCTTATGTGTAACAGTCTACAACATTCAGGAATGGATCAAGGATTGTAAGTTGCAAAAACTTAGCCTTTTACATTGTTGAGATGACGATGCGAAGAAATGGCAAAGGAGTCAAATAGCTTTGTAAGAGCACGGGCAGAACTCTACTTTGAGTCAATAAAGTCCAGCAAATTGTCGGCAAAACGGAGATGAATAACATTGAGGTCCCCTTTTATATAAGAGCCAATCATTTCATCTTTAACTAACTGATTTAGTCTAGCCAAAAAGGAATCCATGACCAGTGAAAAGAGCAATGGCGATTGGGGGTCACCTTGACGAATCCCACAAGATGAAGAAAAGAAACCCGCCGGAGACCCATTTATAAGACCAAAGCTCTTGCAAGAGGAAACACAATCCATACACATCGATACCCAATGATTACTGAAATCGCATCTTCTCAATATTTTCTTGAAATAGGGCCAACTTACACAACCAAATGCCTTCTTGAGGTCAACCTAGATGCAAGCACGAGCCTTACCTTGATTGAGATACTTAATGAGTTTATGAGCAAGCAAAATATTATGATGGATGCTTCTTCCTCTGATGAAAGCGGACTGATGATTACTGACAAGCTTGGGAAGCACAGGTTGTAGATGCAAAGCCATAATTTTGGTTAATTATAATCCTATAGAGAGTGTTACACAAAGAGATTTGTCTGTATTGATTAAGAGAGTCAGCGTTTAGAGATTTAGGAATGAGTGCAATAAACGAGTGACTCACTTGATGGAGTAGCTTTTCTAGATTTAAGAAAATGGTTGACAGGTAGAAGAAGATCATCTTTGATAAAAGTCCAGAATAGTTGGAAAAAATGCGCCGGGAAGCCATCGGGCCTAGGAAAGCTCAATGCTTTTATGTGAAATATGACAGTGCGAAGTTCAGCTTCATTAACAAGGACGCAGAGAGCAACATTCTCCTCATCAGAGACAGAACCATAAGCAGGGGGAATATACATTTGTGAAGAACAAAATTTATTGAGTAACTTTGAGTAAAAGTACACAATATGAGCTTTTAATTCATCCAGATCAGAACATAAAGAGCCATCTAATTTACTTAGACTGCAAATAGAATTTTGAACCAACCGTGGCTTAGTGGAATTATAGAAAAAATTTGTATTTGAGTCTCCAGCATCTAACCAAAGTTGTCTAGACTTTTGTCTTGCAAACTGTTCCTCTTGAGGCAATTGTTCTTGGTATTCCATCCTTGCCTCATTATCCCTTCAAATTAGAAGAGGATCTTGTTGATTCTATTGAAGCAAGGACTGAATTCCCTCCAAAACACACTTGGAGGAAGAAAGATTCGAATGGATGGAGCCAAAAACCTCAACTGAATAAATACTTGTATATTCTAATTATCTCTTTATACCATAAGATGACTGTGAACCGAAGTGTGTTTGCTGATCTATTTATGTCATAATAATCACTAAAAAGTGGATGTGACCAAAGTTGGTTTAGTGCACTCTTTGTTTCAAAATGGCAAACTCAGTTATGGCATCATCTTTATTCCATTTATTAAATTTGTAGAGCTATTCTGTATAAATATATCCTATAAATATTATCAATATAGTTTGTGTAAGATTTGAATGGTACTATAAATACATGATTTTGATTAAATTATATACTTTCTGCTGTCAATTACTTGCAATTTCTTTAGTATTTGATCAAGCCAACATAACCAGACATGTTATTGTAATGCCTTGCAATCTTGGAGAAGATTAGCATAATCACAAGTAAATTAAAAGAATTTAAATTTCTGTGATTGCCAAATAGAACATATCATGTAACTGAAATGTATTTTTGAATTATGGGAAAATTCTAATGATTGTAAATTACTGAATATTCTCATTTCTTAAGTAGACAATTAGATTACTAGTTTTTCCTTATGTAAGTAGACCTCTTGTCTCCTTCCTTTTAAGGGTTTTTTTTTTTAATAAGACTCTGCTATGATATTTTTTTTATTATAAAATACTAGCTTTCATTAACTCGAATCCAGATGTTCTTTCTGTTGATTAGTGATCTTAGTAATGGAGACGGGTGTCTTCTCAATTGTCTTGCAGATCCATTATCAGCTTCATAAGGTACTCACTATCTCTCTCTCACACACAAATTGGTATTTGTTTCATATTAAGGATTTGGCTATCAGTTTTTTGGGTTTGTAACAGGAAACTCTGTCAAGCTCCTTATAATAAGACAATAGACTATGCAAAATGGCATATATTCTGGGTTGACAATTGAGTGGTGACCAAGAAACACGCTAACAACAACTATATATTGATGAAGGAAGTGCTTCTCTCTAAGGTATATGCGAAGACTATTATATTAACATTTTCTTTGAATAAACACATACATGATTATGATGTTGGAAGAAGGAAAAAAAAATATAAGATATATGTTGAGGAGAATAGACTTTCCCATGTTATCAGGCTAGGATCCATTTTAAACCAAGTGTCTAACTAAGTTGGATTTTGCAACATCAATTATCTAGATGGTAAGTTCCAAATGGGTATTTTTGAATTTCAGCTTTTAATTTCAAATTTTGGTTTTCAAGTGTTAAAAGTCAATAATATAGTTTTCATGAATAAACTGGTTGATAGTAGTAGCTTTTATGAAGCAGTTGATTGAGCTTTCATGGAAAAGCTTTTTATTTTTTATATTTCTCCAAATTGGATCTAAATGCTTTTCAATTTAAAGTTGTGTTTGTTTTCATTTTGTCAAAATGCTTTCATTGATAAATACTAGCCAGATGTTTTTTACATAAATGCCTGACTATTTTTAAATTATGTACATTGTTCAAGACATAAATTTCTTGTTATTTGAATATATATGAGAAGCCAACTTCCTCTTTTTAATAGTTTTTTGGCACTCAGTTTTTTTGGTGTGTTTTTTAAAGTTAATAAGGTTTCACTCAAGATGGGCTCACATCAGGTCCCATATTTTGGCTTTTAATCTGTTTTTTTTTTTCTATTTTGGTGAACGTGGAAATTAAAAATATATAGAGAAATTTGTTTTGGAAATATATTCTGAAATTTAAAATCCCCTATGTTTTTGTTTTCAATTCTGTCCATTAAATAGTTAGAACTTCAATCCCAAAATTACTCTGTTTTTGGTTGTAAATCATTTAATATATATAATTTTGTTCCAAAAAAAAAAAAAAAAAAATTTTGTTTAAAATTCACAACCTACTATTCTGAACTTTCTCATACGCATGTCTCATAATCTTATATGCTTCAATTTTCTTTTCTTATGAATCCAATCAGGTCTTCATCACTTTATAAGGATTGTCGAATATTCTGTTTTTTTTTTTTTTTAAATATAAAAAAATATCTGATGGATCAGATTGAATGGCTCCTTCATTGGGGGAATCTATCACATTATCGAGCTGAAATTGTCCGAGAATTGGATTGTGAGAGTTCCATGCACTTATCAGCTCCTTTGCGTTTTCTAATGTTATAAGATTGTAATTGTGTCATGATATTTATTTCATATTGAGTGTTTTTCTCTTTATTACCCTCTTGTCTTTTTTCACTAAAATGTGATGTCAAAGTCAAACTCATTATTTTACAACTCGCTTGTTTTTGAGAACATAAATAAAATAATTGCTTATGCATCTCAATCCATCTTCTCTACATTCTTAAGTTGTCGGTATTTAAATTATATGCTAGAGTAGTATAAGCAACTGCCCGACCATGTATTCTCTCACGTAGTGGATATAATTAATCATGTTTCAAAAAGCATATATGATTCCAGTGGTTCTACAGAACTTAATGTTTTTCCTTGATCTATTTAAATTAACTATCTTAACAGTGTTGACACACATGTGACAGTGAGTCACACCAATCAAAAGTTAAAAACTCTTTAAAAGCCATCGTAGATAAACAAAAAGCACAAAAGAGGAATCCGGCGGGAGAGTCTGAGAGGTCCTTTATCAAATTCGTGTCAGCTCTATTTATCGGTTATGACACGTGAAAGGTATAAAACAGATATAGATCAAAGAGAAATCTAAGCCGGAGAGAGAGAGAGAGAGAGAGAACAAGAAGAGATAGACTAACCTGGATTCGAATAGCTGGAGCTTGGATTGCATATGACGAGTGCCGCTGAGGAGAAGAATTGCCTTTTTTTTTTCTTCTGACTTTCGAGATGTTAATTGGGTTTTTTTTTTTTTAATAATAATTGTTATTGGGGTTAGGTGCTTGTTTAAGCAGGCTGGGTGCGTTTAAGCGGGCTAGGCACGGGTTAAACGAGCTAATGGGCCTAAGCACCCACTTAATGATGCTTTGTGTTAGGCGTTCATATGCCTAGGGCTTCCTAGCCCGCCTACCCGCCTGGGCAACTAGGTTTTGCCTAAACAATTATGGTTGAGTGCCCACATGAATTTCTAACATGAATTCATGGTTACTTCCATTTTTCTATAAAAAATATTCCAACAAAATTAATGATTTTTTAGACAACCGGATGATAAAGATGCACAACTTATGTACTGGTGGGGTAAATCCTCACACCAATTGCAATTTTAATATGCTTTGGCAGACAAGTTATTTTTCTTTATTTTAGTAAAAAAAAAAAAAAGAAGAGAATTTTCTTTATGATGGATTCTCTGTACTTGATCAAGAACTTTGTAGTCCGGAAGAGGGTCTTTAACATGTTTAACATTTTCTAGGTGATGTGTATTTTGCTCTAAATTAAGGGACACATGTCTGATAGAATGAGGATTCATTGTTTTAGTGAATGTTGACACTCGATATTGGGTTATTAGCTTTCACTTAGATTGTGGGTCTTCTTATATAAAAACTACAATTATAATTTTATGAGTGCTGCTATACTCAGTTTGTTTTCCGGTTCAAAACACAGACCTATATACCTCATTATCAATGAAGCATATACCTCATTAGATGATGTATATATCTTACTAGATGATGTATATACCTTACTAAATGTTTTCTTACACTTTTCGTTCAACTCGAAATCGAGTGAGATGCACTTTTCATCAAAGCATATACCTTATTAGATGATGTTTACTATTTTTTTTAAAAAGAAAACACTTGAGGTTTGAGTTTTGGTTGATGAATGTGATTGAGTGTATCATTTTCCTAATTTTATATCATCCATACTTTTCTAATTCAATGCCAAGAATTCTTGTCCGTCAACATTGGAATCATTTTTTAAAAATTGTTTTATGGACTTAATTTTTTGACAAGGAAACTGTGTATTTTACCCAGTTGAGGTACAATGATATATTTTTAATCTTGGACATCTTGTCAATTTGTTGCATATTTCTGAATATAATAAGATGTGGATCTCCACTGAATTATAAAAAATATTTCAAGAAAGAATTAAAAGACCAAACAATCATAAGATTGAAAATAAATTCGGATACATATGCAACAAAGATCTTGTATAATTTTACCTGTATATTTTTTTGGATAGCACTCCACTATTTCCTCTGGTTCCATCCATCACCTAATAACAAGAAATTTTATAGTCAAGGTGTATTATGATACGCTAATTGTATTAAACATAAAAAAAAAAGGTGAGAGGAAAATAAAAACATATTAATCGGTCTAATAATACCAAAATCTGATGTATATACATTTTACCATGGGCGCGGTGGCTATTACCACCCTTTGTATTTTCTAACCCACCCCGTTTACATCCCCACCCCAACAGATATTTAAGGTTTTCTAACACCCCCCCCCCCAATAAATATATATATGAGATGATATGCTTTGCAACCTCACCCCTAGCATTATTTTTACAACTCTCTCTCTCATCGTTTGCTCTCACTCCCTCTGGTTCTTCTCCATCTCCACTTTTGGTCCCCCTTTGGCTCCACCCGCAATCGATGCTCCCCCTCCGGCTCCACTTGCCGCCGATTCGCCCGCTCACAGCTGCTCCCCTCCGGCCGCTCTCCATTTTCTTGCAAAACACAATTATCCATCAAGATAGTGTGTTCATTTCAATGTTATTTATTTGTAATAAACATGCAAATGTTATCCCCTTAGATTTCAAGGTAGGTTTTACGGTAGATTTCAATGTTATCCCTTTGCTTTTTAATGTATTTCTTGAACATTATTTGTAGCAAACCTAACCCTAGTTCTAGGATAGATTTTTTTTATATTCCATATGGTTCATGAATTGGTAATGGGTAATGTTTACTTATTTCACCTTAGATTTTCATGTTATCCCTTATTTCACCTTAGATTTGAATGGAATAATCAATATTGCTTTCACTTTAGATTTCAATGTTATTATCCCTTTGTTTTCTAATGTTTCTTTTTAAACCATTTTTTTTATAGCAAACCTAACCCTAGTTCTAAGATAGACATTTTTTTATATTCCAATTGATTCATAATTTGGTCATGGATAATCTTTACTTATTGAAAATGTTAATGAAATGAAAAACATTGGTTGATTAAGAGAGATCTATAGTGATTAATAATTGAATATTATTGGTACATTAGTTATCTAATACACCAATATGTAGTGAATTACACATTCATTGAGAATTTGGTTGAGTTGGATCAATTGATATGAATAAGCTAATGTGAACTTTTGCTGGACAAGATATTTTTGATAATACCCAAGAAGTTGAAAAAAATGCATGGATGTTTGACATTGAAGACAGTAGGGAAATTGAATGAATGAAAACTTTAATGCAATATGAAGTGAAAGTGATAATAAAATATTTCCATTCATTTTATATTATGAATGTAAGTAACTAGTTTTTAAAATGAGTGCAGGTGGAGTGTGATCCATATCGTGTTGTCCAAGATCGTAGGCCACTCCTAGATTATGCCTTCTTCAAAGGGTGTTTGTGTATTGATCTTATCTTCGAGGCATACATGCAAGACAGGGTACTCCAACAGCTTAGGCACGATCAAACCATCCCAAAAAATTCAATCCGACCACGGGATACAAGATCGTAGGCCACTCCTAGATTATGCCTTCTTCAAAGGGTGTTTGTGTATTAATCTTATCTTCGAGCCATACATGCTAGACAGGGTACTCCAACAGCTTAGGCACGATCAAACCATCCCAAAAAATTCAATCCGACCACATGATACAGTGAGACAACTATGATAGTGTTTTAGGTTTAGTATGGGTCCTGGAGATGTTTTGAAACAAATGTGTTTTATAGGGGTCTTGGAGTTGTTTCGATCAAATGAGTTAAATGTTGGTTTAGTATGTGTTTTGTATTTAAACATTTTATGTTTTTTGAACAATGTGTTCACATGTTGTGGTGTTCAATGAAATGATATATTTAAACAATGATGCAATATTCAATATAATGTAGGATAGATCACATGAAGTAATGTTTGGACACGATATTGCTGCTAGCCCAAATTTCATGCAGTTCGACACTGTGAAGTGAACCTAGAATTTAACTGATGACTTCACAAAGTCGAATGGGTCACAGAAAGATACTTAAGTCTCTATGACCTGTTTGACTCGATGATGTTGAACTAGGCCCTAATGGAAGACTACACAAAATAGAACATACCACAGAGAAGGTCCTAAGTCTCTGTGGCCCGTTCAACTCTGTGATGTCGAACTAGGCCCTAATAGACGACTATATAAAGTCGAACTAGTCATAGAGATGACCTTAAGACTCTTTCGACCCCGTGATATCGACGTGGGGTATAGGTGACGACTTCACAAAATTGAACCGGTCACAAAGAGAGTCTTAAATCTCTGTGATCCGTTCAACCCTGTGATATTGAACTGGTCTTCACGGGGATGACAATACAAAGTCGAACTGGCCACAGAGGGGTGAGTAGGTTTTAAATGAGGGATTTGATGGGTGAATAATACAAGGGGTGGGTTAGGTTGGGGTGGATTCACCCCTTAAAAAAATACATTTCTATTTTCTAAGCGAGGTGGGGTGAATAACTACGTGGGTGGAAATATCGGTGCCCTTTTACCATAATGTTGTCGCTCACAGAAGTTCAAATAGTGTATGTAGCTTGATTACAAAAATGTTTCAAATTTATAAGATATTGTCCATGAACACTTATCCTTTTAACGAGTCAAAGATTCAATGTAATCTAAAGATATACACGAGTTTCTTTCATTAAAAGGCAATACCAAATAATAAATTTGTACACCATGTGTAGGGCCCAAACATGAGGCGCACTGACTATGCTCCACGTACCGGCGGTCCATGACCCGATTAGCGAGGGCACACGACTTGGATCGCCCGCCATGGGTGGATCCGGCCCGTCGAACTCTCCATATCCAACTACCAGAAAATATCAAGTCAGAATTAGGGTCAAATCCCAACAGAAAATATGATTTTGATATTATCAATGTAGAAATCTTTGTATCTCATCAAATCTTATATTATATGTTGGATTTGGAACCATCCTTAACTGATTTTCCAAATCCCAGTAATATATATTCATTTGAGACCATCAATGATTGATCTCCCAAATCCCATCAATATATATTTAATTATGGACCATCAATAGTTAAAATTCCAAATTCTAACAAACATATATTTTAGATTTGAAGCTATCAGTAATTGATTCTCAAATCCCAATAATATATGTTAAATTTGAAAACATTATTAATTGAGTACATAAAATTCCAACCAAAATATGTATATTTAATCAATGATAATCAATGACTGATTATGTAAATCCCTAAATATACATATATTTGATCACCTAAATAAAGGATCTCTCCCCATCCATCTAATGGAAGAGAGATTCATTATTGATTCTAGGGCATCCACCAAAGTACTATAATAGGGAACCAGACCCCTTGTACAATATTGGCCGACTCGATCGTCAGAAGGACTGGCAACATCACCACTTCCGTTGCAAGATCCCACCACCAAAAAGAGGAACTATGTGTGACTTGATTCCTTAGCGAGGGTACGTAGGCAGCCTGAGAGGTTACATCAGGTTCAATCCAAACCACACCAAAAATCACGACGATCGGTCCCCATCGGTGTCTCTTTGCGGATGCACCCTCGAGTCCAGTCCATTCAAGAAAAAGGATCGCTAGCAACCAAACGGCGCCCGTCGAAGGAAGCGGAGCGACCAGATCTTGATGAATCAAACCCGGTTAGTTATTTTTTATTCCTTAGTTAATAGAGATTCTGGTGTGGTACTTACCAATACAATAATATGAAATGTGAACAATAACCATGTGAACTTCAATGCAATTAATATGAAATGTGATTATTAGTCTGGTCTAACAAGTATGTGTCAATGTAAATTTTAGAGTTGCTGAATTTTAATATCTTGTGGAAAATAACCATGGATCTCTATTTTTTTTTGTTGAAAAACTATCAATAAAAGCTCCATTTTGAAGACTATCTCAATATAGAGAGCTTGCTGGACTTTATAATAAAGGGTTGCAAATTTGATCAAGAGAAAAAACCTTTTGAGATAACGATGATATTCAATTATCGAAAGAGGTTACACTAAAGACAAGAATCATGATATGAAAAGAGGGCACCGGTGGGCCTACAAAGGAGAAGGTTTTCAAAGTTTCCTATAAGAAAACAACCTTTAATATCCTAAATACTTATCTTTTATGGATGGGTATGCTAATGGTTTCCTGCGGTGTTAGGAACCTCAATGGACTTCCATATTGTTTGTTGGTCATTTTTCTTCTTAAAAAGTCATGCTTTGCTACTTTAGTTACTTAAAATTGTTCGAATTTTTCAATTGTTTGGTAATTGAATTTCATGTTTATGCAATTCTTTTTCGTCATTTTCTTTGAATTTTTTAAAATTTGGTACTTAATTAGGGTTTAACATGGACGTCACATTGTTGTTTGCAATGGAAGTGGTTTATTTTTTGAAACTTCGGTTTGATGTATCATTTGAGAGGTGATTTTTTTGTTTTATTCAAATGTGAATTCATGTAAAAAATATCCTTTGTTGCCGTATACCTATTATGCTACATCTTCATCGGAGCATTATTCATCGCTTTTATAGAACAATTAGCTTAATTAAATTTATCTTATTGGTCCTTTTAATTCATGTATCCGACATGTATCAATACAATCTTCCTCAGGTGGCTCAAGTGTGGTGTAGTTGTATGATTTAACAAAGATAGTCAAATATTTATTTTAAATTGTGAATATTTATGTTAAGTGTGAAGAATGTTGAAAAAATGTGTTTCATGATTTTTTATGAAGGATCAAAATGTTCATTTTTATAAAATATGTTCTCACTTTAGAGTAAATTAATTATCCTAATTATTATTCATCCATTACATTTCAATGGTATAATTCATGTGCAACGCACATGTGTACCTACTCGTGTTTTCAAAGAGCCAAGAGCATTTGTTCTTGAAAACAACAAAAGAGGGTTCATGATTTGCATTCACAGAAGAAATATTTTATCTTTTTTTATTAATGGTAAACCATTATTCAGGTACGTCCTCTTACAAAACTGAGTTATATTCATTTATTTTTATTTAGGGATTTTTTCATATATACCTTATTACATTTCAATTTTTAGCAAAATACCCTTGTTAAAAATACGTTTGCAACAATAGTATTGAAAATATTTAAGTTAGTGCATTTGTACTACTGGAACACACGCTGTTAAGAACCCTAAATGAACCATGGTTACTAATCAGAATCACACGTGGAAAAGACCAAACTACCTTCACTTGAAATAGATTTTCCCTTTCGTCCTTCCTTCTATGATCCTCAACATCCAACCCTAACCTCTTTCTTTCTTCCCATGTCTCTCTTGTTTCAAAACATTCATCTGTATCTCTTTGTTTCTTCGAACACATTATATTAGATAGGTTGAAGGAGGAGAGACTCACCGAAGGGAAAAAGAAGTGGATATAGATTTTTATGAGTAAATCGATAAATATAGGACATATATCAAATTTTTAGTGAGAAATTGACTTTCTTGTCAATTTCTCACAAGGAATTGTCTTTTTCTTTTTTTGAGTAGTGGGGTCCAAAAACATGCCATTTGATGCCAATGTTTTAATAAATGAGTCACATTCACAAACCAAAAATAATGAAATTTCAATTAAGTTTATGAAAATGAGAGGTTTGTAATGCTTTGTAATAATAATGAAATCCTATTAAAGCGTACAATAATAATAATAATAATAATAATAATAATAATAATAATAATAATAATAATGAAACAACCTATTGTATAATATCATAAAAATGTATAGGTTTCTTGGTTGTTTGCAATGTGTTTAAACAAAATTTGATTAAAGTATATGTTGAAGTTTGAAATGTACTCTATAACTTTAAAATTGCAATTAAAATATTTTGTAGTATGCTATGTATCGAATCATTGTTTTAAAATGATTATAATTACTACATTACAAATGAGATTTTATTATACATTATGCTTCCAATTTTTTTATAATTTAGGTGTTTGATTTTTCTAAACCTATAAATACCCCACAATATCATTTCCACCTCAACAACTCAATAAAAATTACTCTTCTATAAATATGTATATTATATTTCTCTGTTTTTCTGCTTTAATATTTTTTCTTATTTTTAATCATTTTTTTTCTATTTCCCAGCAAAGAAAACCAAAATCGATATATCGATTGATATTTTGATATATTGATTGATATATTAATTTGGACCCTTTTGGACACAATAAAATTGATATTTTGAACATTGAATCCATGTTTATACCTGTGGTTGTTGGCATCTTGATTCAAAAGGAAAGGGCATGCCTCTTACCTCCGTGCATCATGAAGGATTGCTGCTGTTAGTTGTGAGCAATGGTCAACCTGCCTAGCAGTCCTGCGTGTGACAAAGGCTGGTCCACAAAATCTATGCTGAACTTCAGTTTGTTTTTAATAAATGATGGCCAATTGGCCTTTGATTTTTATATCTTATGTGATTAATGTCAATTGCTTTTGCATGCTAAGTAGAAGGAAGAAGGAAAATGACCTTTTCTTGTGAAATATTTCATTGGAAAGGTATGTAATTTTATATTAAATTTATATATTTTTAGCTATGAAATTAATTTTACAGTAAAATATCATCTTTTGCTACGAAATTATATTTTTGTAGTAAAAGGCAGCCTTTTGTGACATATTATTTTCGTAGCAAAATGTTACTTTTTGCTACGACATCATATTTGTAGTCAAATGTGACCTTTTGCTACAAAAATAAAATTTCGCAGCAAAAGGGAACCCCGTATGAGGCTTATGCAATGATAATAGCAATGAAAATATTTCGTCGAGAAAGTGTTTTTGCTACGAAATTGAAGGTTATTGCTACAAAAGTCTACAAGCAGCCAGCCAGCCAACCCCACATGGTGGACTATATATACTTGCAAAAGCAGTGCACAGTTGAATTTAAATTGCCTGCATAACCTAGGATGTCAAAACAATGTATACATAATGTATTACAGACATGTGTGAGAGTCATTATATTGATGGTTTATAACTAGAGAAGATAACATTGAAGTAGAGATGTATCATGTATGAACAAGTAGAAAGATACCCTAGGAGGAAAATGTGTGGTTTTAATGAATTGTGGGCATGCATGTGAATTTGAACAATGTAGAAAGGACATAAATTTAAACCAACATTTAAATAGCTTTTTATGCCATGGCAGTCTACAACTGTAGAATAAGGGTTGTGTGCCCGTCTACATAACACACCATCATGCATGCAATAATAAAATCTCCCTGTTGCATGTCATAGACAATCTGATCCCTGAAGAATCAACTACCTATAAGTCTTGTTGTAAATACATGCATGAATTTGTAGATGACCACATCTTTATGCCCACCTCTTGACATACCATAGATACATCATACATGCATACACTTATGAACTATCACCCATTAAGTGTGTAATATTAATTTTGTAAATTCATGCATTTGTATATGCATGGATGTAATGTGTCTTTTTGGTTTTTCCATTGTTATGATTGTGACACTAATAAGGGCCCGTTTGGGTAATATGACTTGTGCAACATGAAAGAGGAATGTGAATATGGGCCCATATGGGTAAAGGAATAGGGGAAGGATATGAGAGAATAAGCTAAAAAAAAATTATTTGTTTTGAAGGAAAGATGGGTAAAGATGGATATAGAGCTATGTCAGAATGAATGACTGAGAATAAACTGATATTTGTATTCCAAGTCTCCCATAAAATTTTGCTATTCCACTCAATCTATTCAACTGACATAAGGGGGCTCGCGTGTCAAATCAACTATCACCATCTCTTAATAAATCATGGAGCATGCAGGTCAAATTATTTTTTCACAGTTTATAAATCTTTATTCACGTCTTATATATTCACATTTTATCTATAACTTATTAAACAACAAAAAGTTTATTATTACGTTTCCCAACAAGAATAACTAAAATCACAACCAGATTAAAAATCACTTATTCCATTTATGTAGTAATCTATTCCTGGAATAGTCATAAACACCAGAATAGATTATGCATCTATCCAAACAGCACCAAAAGAATAAGAAAAAGAAAAATACATTAAGATTAGGCGAGGAAACCTATCAATTCACCACTTTTCAGATCCCTTCATACACCCACCAAGAGAGGAAGAGGAAGAGGAAGAGAGAGACTTCTAGGATTTTTAGGGTTTTCAAAACAGACGGCTCTCTCCCAGGCCATCTAAAACTTGCATGCTCGACACCCTAACAAGATTGGCCCAAAACTTGACAGATACACATCTGATTCATGAAAGATTCGAACCATACTAAGATATTAGAATTAAGAAAACTAAACACTTACGGAATTCAACATAAATATGACCTAGATTTCACAGTCGTTACAAATCATTAATTATACTTTTGTGAACCACACATTAATTATATTTCATACATATCAAAACCAAATTAAAACTTGCGCAAAATCAACGTTCGACACATTTAAAAACATAGAAAAATTGTACTCAAACCAGGCAATTACGAATAATAAATACCATCATATGGATTCTGGAATCCGGAAGTGATAGAAAATTATTATGTGAGAGGGTTAGTAAATTAAAATGGTTAAATTAAAACAATATTTTCTTTATTGATTTACGCTCATATGGAAACCGGATTATATGAGTGACAACAAATTATTTTGTGTGAGCTAAGAAACATCATTAAATCATTAATAATATTTAATCCAAATTTTCTTTTAGTGATAGTTAATAACCACTTTTAATGGAAACATCATTAGTGATATTTTTGTAAAAAAAACATTAAATATATTTTTGTGCAACCACACTAATTAGGATTTCATACATTTAAAAACCAAATAAAAACTTGCGCAAAATCAACTCCTCACACCTTTACAAGTATAGCAAAAAATGTATTTCATTAAATCCAAATTCAAACCAAGCCAAATACCCTACTATGGATTATGAATTAAATGAGTAATAGAAAATTATTATGTGAGAAGGTCACTAAATTATATTGGTTAAATTAAAATGCATTCCTTATTAATTGATCCTCATATGGATTCTGGATTCAATGAGTGATAGAAATTTATTGTGTGAGTCAACTAAGAAACATCATTAATGATATTTAAGTGATTTTTTATATTAATGATATTTAAGTGATTTTTTATATTAATGATATTTAAGTGATTTTTTAATATTTAAGTCAATTTTTTTATTAGTGATAGTTAATGACTACTTTTAATGGAAACATGATTAGTGATATTTATGCGAAAAAATCATTAATTATTTTTTTGTAAAACCACCCTTCTAAGTATTTCATGCATTTCATAACCAAATTAAAACATGCGCAAAATCAACTCCCGACACCTTTTTAAACATAGCAAAAATGTATTTCTTTAAATCCAAATTCAAACCAAGCCATTATAAATAGTAAATATCATGAGTGATAGAAAATTATTATGTGAGAGGGTCACTTAGTTAAATTAGTTAAATTAAAATACATTTTCTATCAAATAATAATTTTCTATCACTCAACCGAATCTCTTCTGGGTAGGATGGAAGAGCTACCCCCTCTTTAGTTAGGAGACTTCGGTTCGAGTCTTGCTGCTTGCTAATGGGGAAAGATTTGAGCAAGAAAAAATAAAATATTTGCCCAAAAAAAAAAAAAAATTCTATCACTCATGAAATCCTGAATCAGTGTGAGGCTATTAAACATTTTTAATATTTAATAGATTCTGGATTTTAACAAAAATCCATGATCTATCACAGAATCCAGTATCACTCATGAAATCCAAGGAAACATCATAAGTGATATTTATGAGAAAAATCATTAATTATATTTTTAAAATTCAGAATCTGTCACAGAATCCAGAATCACTCATGAAATCCAAGGAAACATCATCAGTGATATTTATGAGAAAAAATCATTAATTATGCAGAAAAAAAAGTATTCATTCAATCCAAATTCAAACCAAGCCATTATAAATAGCTACCACAACAAGGATTGCATAAAAAAAAGTAAAACATTTCCACTTATCCAAAAGCTACAATGGTCTCCATGAAACCTTACACCATCATTTTCTTGATCATCTTCATTGCCGTCGGATTGATATCGGACGGCATGGACGCGTCGAGGGTGTTGGTTGACTCCGCCGCCGCTGGCAGCAGCGGTGGGGGAAATCCATATGAGAAGGCGGGGCGGTCGCTGGCGGAGGTTGAGCACATGAGGCAGCTTTATTCGGGGCCGAACCAGGGCGGCGAAGGCCACGGGGGGAATCCGCCTGAGGAGTCGAGGCGGTCGCAGGCGGTGGTTGAGCACATGAGGCAGCTTTATTCGGGGCCGAACCAGGGCGGCGAAGGCCACGGGGGGAATCCGCCTGAGGAGGCGAGGCGGTCGCAGGCGGTGGTTGAGCACATGAGGCAGCTTTATTCGGGGCCGAACCAGGGCGGCGAAGGCCACGGGGGGAATCCGCCTGAGGAGGCGAGGCGGTCGCAGGCGGTGGTTGAGCACATGAGGCAGCTTTATTCGGGGCCGAACCAGGGCGGCGAAGGCCACGGGGGGAATCCGCCTGAGGAGGCGAGGCGGTCGCAGGCGGTGGTTGAGCACATGAGGCAGCTTTATTCGGGGCCGAACCAGGGCGGTGAAGGCCACGGGGGGAATCCGCCTGAGGAGGCGAGGCGGTCGCAGGCGGTGGTTGAGCACATGAGGCAGCTTTATCCGGGGCCGAACCACGGCGGCGAAGGCCATGGGGGGAATCCGCCTGAGGAGGCGAGGCGGTCGCAGGCGGTGGTTGAGCACATGAGGCAGCTTTATTCGGGGCCGAACCAGGGCGGCGAAGGCCACGGGGGGAATCCGCCTGAGGAGTCGAGGCGGTCGCAGGCGGTGGTTGAGCACATGAGGCAGCTTTATTCGGGGCCGAACCAGGGCGGCGAAGGCCACGGGGGGAATCCGCCTGAGGAGGCGAGGCGGTCGCAGGCGGTGGTTGAGCACATGAGGCAGCTTTATTCGGGGCCGAACCAGGGCGGCGAAGGCCACGGGGGGAATCCGCCTGAGGAGGCGAGGCGGTCGCAGGCGGTGGTTGAGCACATGAGGCAGCTTTATTCGGGGCCGAACCAGGGCGGCGAAGGCCACGGGGGGAATCCGCCTGAGGAGGAGGCGGTCGCAGGCGGTGGTTGAGCACATGAGGCAGCTTTATTCGGGGCCGAACCAGGGCGGCGAAGGCCACGGGGGGAATCCGCCTGAGGAGGCGAGGCGGTCGCAGGCGGTGGTTGAGCACATGAGGCAGCTTTATTCGGGGCCGAACCAGGGCGGCGAAGGCCACGGGGGGAATCCGCCTGAGGAGGAGAGGCGGTCGCAGGCGGTGGTTGAGCACATGAGGCAGCTTTATTCGGGGCCGAACCAGGGCGGCGAAGGCCACGGGGGGAATCCGCCTGAGGAGGCGAGGCGGTCGCAGGCGGTGGTTGAGCACATGAGGCAGCTTTATTCGGGGCCGAACCAGGGCGGCGAAGGCCACGGGGGGAATCCACCTGAAGACGCGAGGCGGTCGCAGGCGGTGGTTGAGCACATGAGGCAGCTTTATTCGGGGCCGAACCAGGGCGGCGAAGGCCACGGGGGGAATCCGCCTGAGGAGGCGAGGCGGTCGCAGGCGGTGGTTGAGCACATGAGGCAGCTTTATTCGGGGCCGAACCAGGGCGGCGAAGGCCACGGGGGGAATCCGCCTGAGGAGGCGAGGCGGTCGCAGGCGGTGGTTGAGCACATGAGGCAGCCTTATTCGGGGCCGGACGAGGGCGGGAAAGGACACTGAAATATCCCCAGCCAGTTCAGTTTTGTAATCGTGTTTAGTGGAGGTGGCAAGAGTCAAAAGGAATTGCAGGTCATGCATGTATTACGTGCATGGTAGCATTTGTAGGTTGTGTAAACCTACAAATGAATATTCTTTTTAATAAAATGAATCTTCTCTTTAATATATAGTGTTTGTTTTCTAGTTTTTTTTTTTTTAAATCTTTTCTGTGTGTAAGTAAAGCTTAGGGTAATCAGGAATTCAGGATGGGCTCACATTTGGGTGTGATATATAAAATTTTAGAAAATGTTAAACTCTGTAAACTTTACAGTCTAAAACAAACAGCACATTTTTTTTAAAATCATATAATTCAACTAATGAAATATATATTTTTATAAAAATAAAGTATATACTTCAATTAAATGAATGATATCGTTATAGAAAATGTGAAAAATTTCTAATGAGATATATACCGCGTTACGTTGAGCAGGTGAGGATCATGTCAATCGGGAATAAAAAAATATTATTTTCAATTCGACATAAATGATGTCTTATGTGCTTAAGATGGTTTGATATGGATCATGTCAATTGAGAACCTAGTGAACCAAAGACAAATGAAATCTTGATTGATTATTGACATCACATCACATATCTTGTATGGAATGATAATTATGCATGACATAAAATTTTTCTTTTGCTCTAGTTTAATACATTATGTATATGATAACCTATATTAAATTCGGTATTTGGTGATCGTTCTTTGCGGTGTCTCTAATTGACAAAAACATTGAAGAGCTGAAATGGTAATTATGTATGATGTAATTTCGTTGATCGCATATTAGAAATTGAAGCACAACCTTTTGGTCATAGTTTTACATGATCCATGTTGAACTAATTTAAACACAGAAGACATTGTCTATGTCGAACAGAAATGGATTAAGGTTTCTAATTCTCGATCGATATGATCCATGTCAAACCACCTTAAACGTAGAGGACATCATCTATGTCAAACTAGAACCATAATGTGATTAAGGTTTTTGCTTCTTGATCGACATGATCTGTGTCGAACCATTTTAAACACAGAAGACATCATCTATATCGAAATCATGAGGCGGGTTAGATATGAAAAATAAATAGGGTGGGTTGAATACCTCGTAGGGTGGCTATAACCGTCCCCAAAAATTGGCAATGTTACATTTCAGCCAAGTGAGACATTAAATGCTAAGCAATAATAGAGAATCTGGTATGCTAAGTCAATGAAAATTAGCTTAACTGGATACTACAATATCGATAACGTAGATTGATATAAAGTCATAAACTAGCATAAATAACCCATGGAGAGATTGAGGTTACTCATATAGTCGTATCTATACCAATAATTATTCATACCCACAATTTAACTATTTAAGGAACAAAATCTAATTTAAACAAAAAACTAAAATCTAATTTAAAATCGCATATAGAAAGATGACAGCAGAAAACTAAAATCTAATTTAAACAGAGTTGAAATAATCGGTAGATGGTTTCACAAAGCCTCTCATTTTTAAAATTTGATCAAATTCTCTACTGAATTTATTCAGATTTGAGCATGGGAGTGCCTTTTTAGCAGGTTCCCTTCTTACCATAAAAAAAGAGTAAAAGAGAAAGCAACAAACATGAAGGTAAAGACATGGCAGTCTTGTTCTCCATGTTTGTAACTATGAGCTGCAAACCTGTACAACTCCGTTAATTTTAGCACCTCACAATGCCTTTCTATTTCCCTAGTTTGCTCCACTCTACAGGCTTCATTCAAATATATACAAGCAAAGCAAGGTTTACATGACACAACATCGCACATGCATGGGCTTCCCCCCCTCCCTGATTACTCAAAAGGGTTTCTGTCACTACAACAAATATGACTTTTTCCGGGGAAATATTTCCTTGCAAAACGTTAGCATTTCATTGGTAAAAGGTTTTACTGACGAAATATTTCCTTGGTAATTTCGTCACAACAAGAGCTTCGTTGAATGTTTTTACCAACAAAAACTCCAATTTCCTTGGTAAACAATTCCCAACGAATGTATTTCCTTACTAAAGAGACCTTTACACATTTTTCATTGCTAACCAAAAACCTTTCGTGGCTAAATACTGAATTTCGTTGGTAAAACTTAAGAATTACCGATGAATTTTTCTTCTTGAAAGAAAGTACATATGTGCCAAGGAAAAATTACCTTGGGAAAAGTTGTTTTTGAATTATAATAAAACAATGAATTCTCTAAAATTTTATTACTTTCAGAAAATTTCCAACATAGACTCTTTTTAAACAATATATACACACAACATCCATTAATTAGATTTTGAACAAAATTATACACACTTCCAAGAGAAAATGAAAATACATATATACATTGGATTCTGGATAAAAAAAAAATACAAAGAGAAAACTAGAAACTATGATACAACAACAAAAATAATCAAATGTGACTATGCCAACTTATAGGGCAGCATCCTCTGTGACAATCAAACAAAGGCACTCACTAACTGCAGCCCAACTGCCATTTTCTACAAAGTACACATAAAGAAGCGAGTAATGAAAAGACAATAAGTAGTGATAGAATAAAAATGAACTTAATGAAGGCTATCAAATACATCAAATGATTAAACCTCATCAACTTGACTACCAAAAAGAATGATTGATAATGGTTACAACTAGCACAACATTACCTTTATATATATATGGCCCCCCACCCATCCTTGCCAATGAGAGGATGACTGAGAAAATGATCTACATAACCATTGTAAGTTGTAACAAATTATACTAAAATCCATTAAGATCTATGTTGGCATATCATTTGCAATTTCAATCTAACCACTCTCATTATTCTTGAACTAAAAGATAGATCAGAGTCTTAAAACTTACATCCACAGCTAGATTAAGATCAGTCTCTGTAACCAACTTTTTTGAGGAGCTCCCTCATGTTTGAATGGACTTGATATTTCTGTTAACCAAAGCGAGGCAACCAATTCTGAACCACACTGGAAGGAAAAAAAAGAAGCCAAGTGAAATGAAGTCTAATTGAAACTTTTTGGAACCATTTGGAACCAATTTTCGACACCCCCCCCCCCCCCCCAATTTGGAACCAATTTTCAAAAATAATTTCTTCATAAAAACCGCTCTCAACAACTTTTTTTTCATAACACCAGATTTTGAAAGCAATAAAGGGATTCTCACATAAATATTAAACTCAAATTTCAACATTGCATTCAGATTAAGAAAAAAACTCACCCGAATGTCCCCATCAAATTCCAGCATTCCAACCTGTTATGATTTCACAACCAATATATCAATTATCACGATAGATGATTGTCAAACTATATATTCAGAGCCCATGATGAGCATGAAATGTGACCTGAGATTAATATAATGTTTGAGTACTTGATGTCAGTGTGGATGATTCGAGGATGACCTGAAATACATACACAATTTGTGGGTATAGTAATGAGAGCAGCATTGAAAAACACACCAAAGAAGTTTGATAAGAAAGATAGAAAATTACAGTCTCTTCGTGCAAAAGTTCAGGTTCAACGTATTATTATTGACCAAGATTGAGGATTATTTGGATGATCACTTGAAATTTTCAATGCTAATCAAATGTAGAACATATATCCTATAGCTTTGATGCATGTATCAGAAAGGAAGTGGTACTGTGGTAGGAACCCAAATAATAAACAAAGATCAGGCTACTTCAAGGGAGCCAATCTCCTATTTAGGTTAATTCTCTTCACCACCCTATTTAAAAATTTTGAAGTCTTTAAATAGACTCCTCTCTCCAACTAAATAGCTACAAACAGAACAATAAATAACAACTTGATAACAACATAACTAAAGAAAAAAATAATAAATATCCTAACAAAAATAGAAACTATGAAGCAAATAAAAATAGATCTACAAACGTTTTCAATGTACATTTTAAAGGATCATTTCTGTTCTGGCACCTAAGATAATGTTAACCCCTCTTGCTCTCATCTCATTAACCAGTTTTGCAGAAAGTTCCAGCACCTAGTATAATGTGACCTTGAATAGTTTTCATTGACTCTGTTTTTCTTTGCCCAACAAAAATGTTATAAAAACATTAAAAAAGTCTTCACCTATTGATGAACTACAGTTCAAAATGACAAAGTATATATAATAGAAACATCAGTTAAAATTACATGCTGATGAACTACGATGCAAAATGATGAAGTACATACAATTCGATGAGCGGGCTGAGATGCGTATTGCCAATTTAATCTGATTAATATACCAGATCCCATTTGAATTCCAATTGATTATAACCCCGATAACCTTCGAATCTACGACAAGAAAAAAGGAGAGTGAACTCTCTGAGTTCTATAGAGTGAGCCATCGCTCATATTTACAATTTCTTGGTGAAGGGAACTTATGTTGCCCTGTGCATGAAGGTATGAAGCAAGAAAGAGCAAATAATATGATGAACTTGAGAGTTTTTTTAGTGATCCCATCTATAAAAGACATATCGCACAATAACTAGAATCTTTGCATGTGCGAGAAGTTGTGAAGCAGATCAAGGTAATGTAACCACACCATACACTTTCAAGCTCCTTTTCACATTCAGCATCATATAATATAGGCTTCTCCTTTGGTGGTAGACAGAGGACTGGAGGTTTTTTCCACAAATCGGAAGAAGTTGAGAGAGAGAGAGAGAGAGAGAGAGAGAGAGAGACTTGAACAAAAAAAATTAGAGATCAAATCGAAATTTCATTTGGATTAACATGGGAATGGATCGAATGTGTGAAAAAAATCAGATTGTGAAAGCAATAAAGGGATTCTCGCATATAAAGATTAAACTCAAATTTCAACATCTACACATTCTGCATAAAATGTATATATATGGACTTCACCATGAAGAGGAGCGGGGAGTGTCGGGCGGAGGGGCATCGGATCTGGAGGCAGTCGGGGGGGGGAGGAGGTCACAGGTGGAGGCGAAGCAGGGATCCGGTGATCGATGGTCTTCATTGCTCTCTTTCTCTCTCTCTGATTTGGGGGTTTTTGAAAAAGAGTAACCCTAGCTGTTATTCACTAATTTTTTGGACTCAAATGAATCGAAAAATAGGGGCAGACATCACGTGGAGAGGGAGATCAGACGATTTATGCTTTTAACAACGAAAATTTGGCCGGTAATAAAAAATAAAAATAAAAACTATTTTTTTACCTAGAAAATGTAAATTTCATTGGTAAAGGTATATAATTACCAACGAAAATATGTTCCTTGGTAAAACAATTGTGGCTAAAAACCTTGTTTGCCATGTTCTTGGGTTTGGTGGATTTGTGCTTGTGCGGGAGTCCGAGGATGTACCTCAAGTTGGGGTACCACGTCAAATCCCTTGTCTCATGTAGTTGTGTGCTTTTCTCATCCATCAACTCTTTCATTGTTTTCAAGCCCTCTGTTGGATCTAATGCGATATAGATCCTATCAAATTTTTTCATTATCGCAACCTAGCAGAAGATCAAGTCTGATTTAAATGTTATGCATTTATGCTTCATTGAAGATCTCATGATATTATCGGATGCCACTACTTTATTCGGCTGTTGCACTCAAAGACCTTATTGACAAATTTTTCAATATTTCTAGGCTACAACTCAATCTGTCAAAAGGTAAGCTATTTGTCGAAGCAAATTGGAATTCGGGTTCACTCTCTTCTGGTTTGTTACCTTGATCTGCCTGTCTTTGGTGGAGCCCTCTCCCATAGCATGTGTGCTCTTCTTCTTGATCAATAAGTTAAATATGAAGCTCCAATCCTTGTCAGCTATAACTCTCTCTAAAGAAGATAAATTTGAACTTCTCAAATCAATCTTGTCTAGTTTTAGCCTCTACTTGACTTCCGCTTTCATACTTTTGGATGAGTTCTCTTGGGAGACATGCTGGTGAGCTAGGCTTAGCGCACACATTAAATTCTACAAACAACGCCAGGCTGGAGGGAAAAATTTGACTAACTGGATATGGGTTACTGGATCCATCAGCTCCGCTAGTCAACTAACTGGATAATGCGGATCGCCGACATGTCGAGACCTCAAGCGTCATTGGTCAAGGTGGGGATGACCGGTAGAAGGTTCTCTGACGCCCAAGTTAGTTGTTGTTAGATCTAGGGGTTCTATAAAATAACATTTCACGTACCTTAAATGGGAGACTTTGTTCCCTATTTATAGTATTGACCGTCTATCCTCATGGATCAACTTCTAGGTTTCCCTCTTATCTCGTCAAATGTGAAGAAATCCAGTGATCCATGAGATTTTGAGGATCTGTGTTGATCTCCCCCCAAATCTTATTTATGTGGGATCTAGTCCCAATCTGACTTGAGTTGGACTTGGTCATCGGAGGTACATGGGTTGGAGGGGCGTATGTGCGGATCATAGATCGATCAAACAGTGTGTGGGAGGGTCATATACATGGCATGCGGTCATTAGGGCTAGAAAATGGCCCCTACAACAATAAATAACCAAAAAAATAAAAATAAAATTAACATACATTTTCACTCATAGTGACTTTTTTTTGTTCAATTTGTGGTTAATTGTTTGCGGATCTTTCGATATAGTAATATAGAATTCACTTACCAAATAAAAAAAATACTCTTGAAACCTACTTGCCTTTAGAAACTTATAACAAATTAAGTTAGTTTTGTTATATAATCTATTTTTGTCTTTGCATTTTTTTTTTGCAAATGTCATAACGCAGTATATATACATTCACTATGTGATGTAACCCAATCATGGGCCGTTCGATTGACATTGAGAACTACCAAATGGATGATGATGATTGATTTATAATTTTAATAATTTTTAAGTTTGTTAGGATTTCTTTACTATTTTTAGAATCTGAATTTGAATTTGGATTTAGGTAGGATTTTGTTATATTTATTTGTGATTTGAAAGATCGAGAGATTTACTGAGATCCTAGTTTGTTAGGACTCTCTGTTCTATGAATAGCTTTGTAATCACAAAATTAAGAAGATTTTGATTAATAGAATTTTATTTTCTCTATTGTATTTTGTTATACTTGGTGGATTATTACCCTAAAAACAGAAGGAATAATGGTTTGAAAGAAAATGTTGTTTTTAACCCTTTCCCTTATATTTTCTTTCAGTTTTCTCATAATTTGTATATCTAGTAGACTGAGCCCTTGGACCCTGACTATGGTTACCTCATTCATTTTTGTTTCATACAATCGAAAATGCATATACAAGTCCAAAATCAATTTTAAAAATCCAGCTCCAAAAATCCATAACAACATTCAAAATGCATATACACGAGGGTGAGCAAGCTAAATGCTTTTGTTGTGTAAATACCTCCTAGAGATCCAAAAGGTCCATAACAAATTACGGTTTAAGGCTAGCTCCTAGTACCTAACCCTAGCCGCCCCTTTGTTCCAATCCAGAATCGATTTGATTCCAAGCCCACCTTCGTAAAATGGTTTGCAAATGATAGCCCAGGCAATATGATGAATTCTTCTCTCTGAAGAGTGACCTTGCCAAAGAATAGTGCGGAGGGTCAATACAATATCCTTCTAAATTCTTCTGGGGAGACAGAAAGAGGAGGTCCAGAATAACTGAAATGAGGAGAGCACGGATCTGATGAGTTGAAAACGGCATGCCCTGGAAAGAGAATGCACTTCCCAAGAAAGAATGTGCCTTCTGATTTTGTCCACAAGAGACACACAATGAACATATTTTAAAGTACTGTTCATAAGAGAAAGACCAAGATATCGAACCGGTAGTGAGGATTGGCTTATGTGTAACAGTCTACAACATTCAGGAATGGATCAAGGATTGTAAGTTGCAAAAACTTAGCCTTTTACATTGTTGAGATGACGATGCGAAGAAATGGCAAAGGAGTCAAATAGCTTTGTAAGAGCACGGGCAGAACTCTACTTTGAGTCAATAAAGTCCAGCAAATTGTCGGCAAAACGGAGATGAATAACATTGAGGTCCCCTTTTATATAAGAGCCAATCATTTCATCTTTAACTAACTGATTTAGTCTAGCCAAAAAGGAATCCATGACCAGTGAAAAGAGCAATGGCGATTGGGGGTCACCTTGACGAATCCCACAAGATGAAGAAAAGAAACCCGCCGGAGACCCATTTATAAGACCAAAGCTCTTGCAAGAGGAAACACAATCCATACACATCGATACCCAATGATTACTGAAATCGCATCTTCTCAATATTTTCTTGAAATAGGGCCAACTTACACAACCAAATGCCTTCTTGAGGTCAACCTAGATGCAAGCACGAGCCTTACCTTGATTGAGATACTTAATGAGTTTATGAGCAAGCAAAATATTATGATGGATGCTTCTTCCTCTGATGAAAGCGGACTGATGATTACTGACAAGCTTGGGAAGCACAGGTTGTAGATGCAAAGCCATAATTTTGGTTAATTATAATCCTATAGAGAGTGTTACACAAAGAGATTTGTCTGTATTGATTAAGAGAGTCAGCGTTTAGAGATTTAGGAATGAGTGCAATAAACGAGTGACTCACTTGATGGAGTAGCTTTTCTAGATTTAAGAAAATGGTTGACAGGTAGAAGAAGATCATCTTTGATAAAAGTCCAGAATAGTTGGAAAAAATGCGCCGGGAAGCCATCGGGCCTAGGAAAGCTCAATGCTTTTATGTGAAATATGACAGTGCGAAGTTCAGCTTCATTAACAAGGGCGCAGAGAGCAACATTCTCCTCATCAGAGACAGAACCATAAGCAGGGGGAATATACATTTGTGAAGAACAAAATTTATTGAGTAACTTTGAGTAAAAGTACACAATATGAGCTTTTAATTCATCCAGATCAGAACATAAAGAGCCATCTAATTTACTTAGACTGCAAATAGAATTTTGAACCAACCGTGGCTTAGTGGAATTATAGAAAAAATTTGTATTTGAGTCTCCAGCATCTAACCAAAGTTGTCTAGACTTTTGTCTTGCAAACTGTTCCTCTTGAGGCAATTGTTCTTGGTATTCCATCCTTGCCTCATTATCCCTTCAAATTAGAAGAGGATCTTGTTGATTCTATTGAAGCAAGGACTGAATTCCCTCCAAAACACACTTGGAGGAAGAAAGATTCGAATGGATGGAGCCAAAAACCTCAACTGAATAAATACTTGTATATTCTAATTATCTCTTTATACCATAAGATGACTGTGAACCGAAGTGTGTTTGCTGATCTATTTATGTCATAATAATCACTAAAAAGTGGATGTGACCAAAGTTGGTTTAGTGCACTCTTTGTTTCAAAATGGCAAACTCAGTTATGGCATCATCTTTATTCCATTTATTAAATTTGTAGAGCTATTCTGTATAAATATATCCTATAAATATTATCAATATAGTTTGTGTAAGATTTGAATGGTACTATAAATACATGATTTTGATTAAATTATATACTTTCTGCTGTCAATTACTTGCAATTTCTTTAGTATTTGATCAAGCCAACATAACCAGACATGTTATTGTAATGCCTTGCAATCTTGGAGAAGATTAGCATAATCACAAGTAAATTAAAAGAATTTAAATTTCTGTGATTGCCAAATAGAACATATCATGTAACTGAAATGTATTTTTGAATTATGGGAAAATTCTAATGATTGTAAATTACTGAATATTCTCATTTCTTAAGTAGACAATTAGATTACTAGTTTTTCCTTATGTAAGTAGACCTCTCGTCTCCTTCCTTTTAAGGGTTTTTTTTTTTAATAAGACTCTGCTATCATATTTTTTTTATTATAAAATACTAGCTTCATTAACTCGAATCCAGATGTTCTTTCTGTTGATTAGTGATCTTAGTAATGGAGACGGGTGTCTTCTCAATTGTCTTGCAGATCTATTATCAGCTTCATAAGGTACTCACTATCTCTCTCTCTCACACAAATTGGTATTTGTTTCTTATACTCATTAAGGATTGGGCTGTCAGTTTTTTGGGTTTGTAACAAGAAACTCTGTCAAGCTCCTTATAATAAGACAATAGACTATGCAAAATGACATATATTCTAGATTGACAATCAAGTGGTGACCAAGAAACACGCTAACAACAACTATATATTGGTGAAGGAAGTGCTTCTCTCTAAGGTATATGCGAAGACTATCATATTAACATTTTCTTTGAATAAACACATACATGATTATGATGTCGGAAGAAGGAAAAAAATATATAAGATATATGTTGAGGAGAATAGATTTTCCCATGTTATCAGGCTAGGATCCATTTTAAACCAAGTGTCTAACTAAGTTGGATTTTGCAAAATCAATTATCCAGATAGTAAGTTCCAAATGGGTATTTTTGAATTTCAGCTTTTAATTTCAAATTTTGGTTTTCAAGTGTTAAAAGTCAATAATATAGTTTTCATGAATAAACTGGTTGATAGTAGTAGCTTTTATGAAGCAGTTGATTGAGCTTTCATGGAAAAGCTTTTTATTTTTTATATTTCTCCAAATTGGATCTAAATGCTTTTCAATTTAAAGTTGTGTTTGTTTTCATTTTGTCAAAATGCTTTCATTGATAAATACTAGCCAGATGTTTTTTACATAAATGCCTGACTATTTTTAAATTATGTACATTGTTCAAGACATAAATTTTTGGCACTTCCTCTTTTTAATAGTTTTTTGGCACTCAGTTTTTTTGGTGTGTTTTTTAAAGTTAATAAGGTTTCACTCAAGATGGGCTCACATCAGGTCCCATATTTTGGCTTTTAATCTGTTTTTTTTTTTCTATTTTGGTGAACGTGGAAATTAAAAATATATAGAGAAATTTGTTTTGGAAATATATTCTGAAATTTAAAATCCTCTATGTTTTTATTTTAAATTCTGTCCATTAAATAGTTAGAACTTCAATCCCAAAATTACTCTGTTTTGGTTGTAAATCATTTAATATATATAGTTTTGTTCCAAAAAAAAAAAAAAAAAAATTTTGTTTAAAGTTCACAAGCTATTATTCTAAACTTTCTCATGCGCATGTCCCATAATCTTATACACCTCAATTTTCTTTTCTTATGAATCCAATCAGGACTTCATCACTTTATAAAGATTGTTGAAGATTTTGTTGTTTTTTTTAATATAAAAAGATATCTGATGGATCAGATTGAATGGCTTCCATTGGGGAAATATATCACATTATCGAGCTGAAATTGTCCGAGAATTGGATTGTGAGAGTTCCATGCACTTATCAGCTCCTTTGCGTTTTCTAATGTTATAAGATTGTAATTGTGTCATGATATTTATTTCATATTGAGTGTTTTTCTCTTTATTACCCTCTTGTCTTTTTTCACTAAAATGTGATGTCAAAGTCAAACTCATTATTTTACAACTCGCTTGTTTTTGAGAACATAAATAAAATAATTGCTTATGCATCTCAATCCATCTTCTCTACATTCTTAAGTTGTCGGTATTTAAATTATATGCTAGAGTAGTATAAGCAACTGCCCGACCATGTATTCTCTCACGTAGTGGATATAATTAATCATGTTTCAAAAAGCATATATGATTCCAGTGGTTCTACAGAACTTAATGTTTTTCCTTGATCTATTTAAATTAACTATCTTAACAGTGTTGACACACATGTGACAGTGAGTCACACCAATCAAAAGTTAAAAACTCTTTAAAAGCCATCGTAGATAAACAAAAAGCACAAAAGAGGAATCCGGCGGGAGAGTCTGAGAGGTCCTTTATCAAATTCGTGTCAGCTCTATTTATCGGTTATGACACGTGAAAGGTATAAAACAGATATAGATCAAAGAGAAATCTAAGCCGGAGAGAGAGAGAGAGAACAAGAAGAGATAGACTAACCTGGATTCGAATAGCTGGAGCTTGGATTGCATATGACGAGTGCCGCTGAGGAGAAGAATTGCCTTTTTTTTTTCTTCTGACTTTCGAGATGTTAATTGGGTTTTTTTTTTTTTTAATAATAATTGTTATTGGGGTTAGGTGCTTGTTTAAGCAGGCTGGGTGCGTTTAAGCGGGCTAGGCACGGGTTAAACGAGCTAATGGGCCTAAGCACCCACTTAATGATGCTTTGTGTTAGGCGTTCATATGCCTAGGGCTTCCTAGCCCGCCTACCCGCCTGGGCAACTAGGTTTTGCCTAAACAATTATGGTTGAGTGCCCACATGAATTTCTAACATGAATTCATGGTTACTTCCATTTTTCTATAAAAAATATTCCAACAAAATTAATGATTTTTTAGACAACCGGATGATAAAGATGCACAACTTATGTACTGGTGGGGTAAATCCTCACACCAATTGCAATTTTAATATGCTTTGGCAGACAAGTTATTTTTCTTTATTTTAGTAAAAAAAAAAAAAAGAAGAGAATTTTCTTTATGATGGATTCTCTGTACTTGATCAAGAACTTTGTAGTCCGGAAGAGGGTCTTTAACATGTTTAACATTTTCTAGGTGATGTGTATTTTGCTCTAAATTAAGGGACACATGTCTGATAGAATGAGGATTCATTGTTTTAGTGAATGTTGACACTCGATATTGGGTTATTAGCTTTCACTTAGATTGTGGGTCTTCTTATATAAAAACTACAATTATAATTTTATGAGTGCTGCTATACTCAGTTTGTTTTCCGGTTCAAAACACAGACCTATATACCTCATTATCAATGAAGCATATACCTCATTAGATGATGTATATATCTTACTAGATGATGTATATACCTTACTAAATGTTTTCTTACACTTTTCGTTCAACTCGAAATCGAGTGAGATGCACTTTTCATCAAAGCATATACCTTATTAGATGATGTTTACTATTTTTTTTAAAAAGAAAACACTTGAGGTTTGAGTTTTGGTTGATGAATGTGATTGAGTGTATCATTTTCCTAATTTTATATCATCCATACTTTTCTAATTCAATGCCAAGAATTCTTGTCCGTCAACATTGGAATCATTTTTTAAAAATTGTTTTATGGACTTAATTTTTTGACAAGGAAACTGTGTATTTTACCCAGTTGAGGTACAATGATATATTTTTAATCTTGGACATCTTGTCAATTTGTTGCATATTTCTGAATATAATAAGATGTGGATCTCCACTGAATTATAAAAAATATTTCAAGAAAGAATTAAAAGACCAAACAATCATAAGATTGAAAATAAATTCGGATACATATGCAACAAAGATCTTGTATAATTTTACCTGTATATTTTTTTGGATAGCACTCCACTATTTCCTCTGGTTCCATCCATCACCTAATAACAAGAAATTTTATAGTCAAGGTGTATTATGATACGCTAATTGTATTAAACATAAAAAAAAAAGGTGAGAGGAAAATAAAAACATATTAATCGGTCTAATAATACCAAAATCTGATGTATATACATTTTACCATGGGCGCGGTGGCTATTACCACCCTTTGTATTTTCTAACCCACCCCGTTTACATCCCCACCCCAACAGATATTTAAGGTTTTCTAACACCCCCCCCCCCCCAATAAATATATATATGAGATGATATGCTTTGCAACCTCACCCCTAGCATTATTTTTACAACTCTCTCTCTCATCGTTTGCTCTCACTCCCTCTGGTTCTTCTCCATCTCCACTTTTGGTCCCCCTTTGGCTCTACCCGCAGTCGATGCTCCCCCTCCGGCTCCACCTGCCGCCGATTCGCCCGCTCACAGCTGCTCCCCTCCGGCCGCTCTCCATTTTCTTGCAAAACACAATTATCCATCAAGATAGTGTGTTCATTTCAATGTTATCTATTTGTAATAAATGCAAATGTTATCCCCTTAGATTTCAAGGTAGGTTTCACGGTAGATTTCAATGTTATCCCTTTGCTTTTTAATGTATTTCTTGAACATTATTTGTAGCAAACCTAACCCTAGTTCTAGGATAGATTTTTTTTATATTCCATATGGTTCATGAATTGGTAATGGGTAATGTTTACTTATTTCACCTTAGATTTGAATGTTATCCCTTATTTCACCTTAGATTTGAATGGAATAATCAATGTGGCTTTCACTTTAGAATTCAATGTTATCCCTTTGTTTTCTAATGTTTCTTTTTAAACCATTTTTTTTATAGCAAACCTAACCCTAGTTCTAAGATAGACATTTTTTTATATTCCAATTGATTCATAATTTGGTCATGGATAATCTTTACTTATTGAAAATGTTAATGAAATGAAAAACATTGGTTGATTAAGAGAGATCTATAGTGATTAATAATTGAATATTATTGGTACATTAGTTATCTAATACACCAATATGTAGTGAATTACACATTCATTAGAATTTGGTTGAGTTGGATCAATTGATATGAATAAGCTAATGTGAACTTTTGCTGGACAAGATATTTTTGATAATACCCAAGAAGTTGAAAAAAATGCATGGATGTTTGACATTGAAGACAGTAGGGAAATTGAATGAATGAAAACTTTAATGCAATATGAAGTGAAAGTGATAATAAAATATTTCCATTCATTTTATATTATGAATGTAAGTAACTAGTTTTTAAAATGAGTGCAGGTGGAGTGTGATCCATATCGTGTTGTCCAAGATAGTAGGCCACTCCTAGATTATGCCTTCTTCAAAGGGTGTTTGTGTATTAATCTTATCTTCGAGCCATACATGCAAGACAGGGTACTCCAACAGCTTAGGCACGATCAAACCATCCCAAAAAATTCAATCCGACCACGGGATACAAGATCGTAGGCCACTCCTAGATTATGCCTTCTTCAAAGGGTGTTTGTGTATTAATCTTATCTTCGAGCCATACATGCTAGACAGGGTACTCCAACAGCTTAGGCACGATCAAACCATCCCAAAAAATTCAATCCGACCACATGATACAGTGAGACAACTATGATAGTGTTTTAGGTTTAGTATGGGTCCTGGAGATGTTTTGAAACAAATGTGTTTTATAGGGGTCTTGGAGTTGTTTCGATCAAATGAGTTAAATGTTGGTTTAGTATGTGTTTTGTATTTAAACATTTTATGTTTTTTGAACAATGTGTTCACGTGTTGTGGTGTTCAATGAAATGATATATTTAAACAATGATGCAATATTCAATATAATGTAGGATAGATCACATGAAGTAATGTTTGGACACGATATTGCTGCTAGCCAAATTTCGTGCAGTTCGACACTGTGAAGTGAACCTAGAATTTAACTGATGACTTCACAAAGTCGAATGGGTCACAGAAAGATACTTAAGTCTCTATGACCTGTTTGATCGATGATGTTGAACTAGGCCCTAATGGAAGACTACACAAAATAGAACATACCACAGAGAAGGTCCTAAGTCTCTGTGACCCGTTCAACTCTGTGATGTCGAACTAGGCCCTAAGAGACGACTATATAAAGTCGAACTAGTCATAGAGATGACCTTAAGACTCTTTCGACCCCGTGATATCGACGTGGGGTATAGGTGACGACTTCACAAAATTGAACCGGTCACAAAGAGAGTCTTAAATCTCTGTGATCCGTTCAACCCTGTGATATTGAACTGGTCTTCACGGGGATGACAATACAAAGTCGAACTGGCCACAGAGGGGTGAGTAGGTTTTAAATGAGGGATTTGATGGGTGAATAATACAAGGGGTGGGTTAGGTTGGGGTGGATTCACCCCTTAAAAAAATACATTTCTATTTTCTAAGCGAGGTGGGGTGAATAACTACGTGGGTGGAAATATCGGTGCCCTTTTACCATAATGTTGTCGCTCACAGAAGTTCAAATAGTGTATGTAGCTTGATTACAAAAATGTTTCAAATTTATAAGATATTGTCCATGAACACTTATCCTCTTAACGAGTCAAAGATTCAATGTAATCTAAAGATATACACGACTTTCTTTCATTAAAAGGCAATACCAAATAATAAATTTGTACACCATGTGTAGGGCCCAAACATGAGGCGCACTGACTATGCTCCACGTACCGGCGGTCCATGACCCGATTAGCGAGGGCACACGACCTGGATCGCCCGCCATGGGTGGATCCGGCCCGTCGAACTCTCCATATCCAACTACCAGAAAATATCAAGTCAGAATTAGGGTCAAATCCCAACAGAAAATATGATTTTGATATTATCAATGCAAAATCTTTGTATCTCATCAAATCTTATATTATATGTTGGATTTGGAACCATCCTTAACTGATTTTCCAAATCCCAGTAATATATATTCATTTGGGACCATCAATGATTGATCTCCCAAATCCCAACAATATATATTTAATTATGGACCATTAATGGTTAAAATTCCAAATTCTAACAAGCATATATTTTAGATTTGAAGCTATCGGTAATTGATTCTCAAATCCTAACAATATATGTTAAATTTGAAAACATTATTAATTGAGTACATAAAATTCCAACCAAAATATGTATATTTAATCAATGATAATCAATGACTGATTATGTAAATCCCTAAATATACATATATTTGATCACCTAAATAAAGGATCTCTCCCCATCCATCTAATGGAAGAGAGATCCATCATTGATTCTAGGGCATCCACCAAAGTACTAGAAATAGGGAACCAGACCCCTTGTACAATATTGGCCGACTCGATCGTCAGAAGGACGGCAACATCACCACTTCCGTTGCAAGATCCCACCACCAAAAAGAGGAACTATGTGTGACTTGATTCCTTAGCGAGGGTACGTAGGCAGCCTGAGAGGTTACATCAGGTTCAATCCAAACCACACCAAAAATCACGACGATCGGTCCCCATCGGTGTCTCTTTGCGGATGCACCCTCGAGTCCAGTCCATTCAAGAAAAAGGATTGCTAGCAACCAAACGGCGCCCGTCGAAGGAAGCGGAGCGACCAGATCTTGATGAATCAAACCCGGTTAGTTATTTTTTATTCCTTAGTTAATAGAGATTCTGGTGTGGTACTTACCAATACAATAATATGAAATGTGAACAATAACCATGTGAACTTCAATGCAATTAATATGAAATGTGATTATTAGTCTGGTCTAACAAGTATGTGTCAATGTAAATTTTAGAGTTGTGAATTTTAGTATCTTGTGGAAAATAACCATGGATCTCTATTTTTTTTTGTTGAAAACTATCAATAAAAGCTCTATTTTGAAGACTATCTCAATATAGAGAGCTTGCTGGACTTTATAATAAAGGGTTGCAAATTTGATCAAGAGAAAAAACCTTTTGAGATAACGATGATATTCAATTATCGAAAGAGGTTACACTAAAGACAAGAATCATGATATGAAAAGAGGGCACCGGTGGGCCTACAAAGGAGAAGGTTTTCAAAGTTTCCTATAAGAAAACAACCTTTAATATCCTAAATACTTATCTTTTATGGATGGGTATGCTAATGGTTTCCTGCGGTGTTAGGAACCTCAATGGACTTCCATATTGTTTGTTGGTCATTTTTCTTCTTAAAAAGTCATGCTTTGCTACTTTAGTTACTTAAAATTTGTTCAAATTTTTCAATTGTTTGGTAATTAAATTTCATGTTTCTGCAATTCTTTTTCGTCATTTTCTTTGAATTTTTTAAAATTTGGTACTTAATTAGGGTTTAACATGGACGTCACATTGTTGTTTGCAATGGAAGTGGTTTATTTTTTGAAACTTCGGTTTGATGTATCATTTGAGAGGTGATTTTTTTGTTTTATTCAAATGTGAATTCATGTAAAAAATATCCTTTGTTGCCGTATACCTATTATGCTACATCTTCATCGGAGCATTATTCATCGCTTTTATAGAACAATTAGCTTAATTAAATTTATCTTATTGGTCCTTTTAATTCATGTATCCGACATGTATCAATACAATCTTCCTCAGGTGGCTCAAGTGTGGTGTAGTTGTATGATTTAACAAAGATAGTCAAATATTTATTTTAAATTGTGAATATTTATGTTAAGTGTGAAGAATGTTGAAAAAATGTGTTTCATGATTTTTTATGAAGGATCAAAATGTTCATTTTTATAAAATATGTTCTCACTTTAGAGTAAATTAATTATCCTAATTATTATTCATCCATTACATTTCAATGGTATAATTCATGTGCAACGCACATGTGTACCTACTCGTGTTTTCAAAGAGCCAAGAGCATTTGTTCTTGAAAACAACAAAAGAGGGTTCATGATTTGCATTCACAGAAGAAATATTTTATCTTTTTTTATTAATGGTAAACCATTATTCAGGTACGTCCTCTTACAAAACTGAGTTATATTCATTTATTTTTATTTAGGGATTTTTTCATATATACCTTATTACATTTCAATTTTTAGCAAAATACCCTTGTTAAAAATACGTTTGCAACAATAGTATTGAAAATATTTAAGTTAGTGCATTTGTACTACTGGAACACACGCTGTTAAGAACCCTAAATGAACCATGGTTACTAATCAGAATCACACGTGGAAAAGACCAAACTACCTTCACTTGAAATAGATTTTCCCTTTCGTCCTTCCTTCTATGATCCTCAACATCCAACCCTAACCTCTTTCTTTCTTCCCATGTCTCTCTTGTTTCAAAACATTCATCTGTATCTCTTTGTTTCTTCGAACACATTATATTAGATAGGTTGAAGGAGGAGAGACTCACCGAAGGGAAAAAGAAGTGGATATAGATTTTTATGAGTAAATCGATAAATATAGGACATATATCAAATTTTTAGTGAGAAATTGACTTTCTTGTCAATTTCTCACAAGGAATTGTCTTTTTCTTTTTTTGAGTAGTGGGGTCCAAAAACATGCCATTTGATGCCAATGTTTTAATAAATGAGTCACATTCACAAACCAAAAATAATGAAATTTCAATTAAATTTATGAAAATGAGAGGTTTGTAATGCTTTGTAATAATAATGAAATCCTATTAAAGCGTACAATAATAATAATAATAATAATAATAATAATAATGAAACAACCTATTGTATAATATCATAAAAATGTATAGGTTTCTTGGTTGTTTGCAATGTGTTTAAACAAAATTTGATTAAAGTATATGTTGAAGTTTGAAATGTACTCTATAACTTTAAAATTGCAATTAAAATATTTTGTAGTATGCTATGTATCGAATCATTGTTTTAAAATGATTATAATTACTACATTACAAATGAGATTTTATTATACATTATGCTTCCAATTTTTTTATAATTTAGGTGTTTGATTTTTCTAAACCTATAAATACCCCACAATATCATTTCCACCTCAACAACTCAATAAAAATTACTCTTCTATAAATATGTATATTATATTTCTCTGTTTTTCTGCTTTAATATTTTTTCTTATTTTTAATCATTTTTTTTCTATTTCCCAGCAAAGAAAACCAAAATCGATATATCGATTGATATTTTGATATATTGATTGATATATTAATTTGGACCCTTTTGGACACAATAAAATTGATATTTTGAACATTGAATCCATGTTTATACCTGTGGTTGTTGGCATCTTGATTCAAAAGGAAAGGGCATGCCTCTTACCTCCGTGCATCATGAAGGATTGCTGCTGTTAGTTGTGAGCAATGGTCAACCTGCCTAGCAGTCCTGCGTGTGACAAAGGCTGGTCCACAAAATCTATGCTGAACTTCAGTTTGTTTTTAATAAATGATGGCCAATTGGCCTTTGATTTTTATATCTTATGTGATTAATGTCAATTGCTTTTGCATGCTAAGTAGAAGGAAGAAGGAAAATGACCTTTTCTTGTGAAATATTTCATTGGAAAGGTATGTAATTTTATATTAAATTTATATATTTTTAGCTATGAAATTAATTTTACAGTAAAATATCATCTTTTGCTACGAAATTATATTTTTGTAGTAAAAGGCAGCCTTTTGTGACATATTATTTTCGTAGCAAAATGTTACTTTTTGCTACGACATCATATTTGTAGTCAAATGTGACCTTTTGCTACAAAAATAAAATTTCGCAGCAAAAGGGAACCCCGTATGAGGCTTATGCAATGATAATAGCAATGAAAATATTTCGTCGAGAAAGTGTTTTTGCTACGAAATTGAAGGTTATTGCTACAAAAGTCTACAAGCAGCCAGCCAGCCAACCCCACATGGTGGACTATATATACTTGCAAAAGCAGTGCACAGTTGAATTTAAATTGCCTAGGATGTCAAAACAATGTATACATAATGTATTACAGACATGTGTGAGAGTCATTATATTGATGGTTTATAACTAGAGAAGATAACATTGAAGTAGAGATGTATCATGTATGAACAAGTAGAAAGATACCCTAGGAGGAAAATGTGTGGTTTTAATGAATTGTGGGCATGCATGTGAATTTGAACAATGTAGAAAGGACATAAATTTAAACCAACATTTAAATAGCTTTTTATGCCATGGCAGTCTACAACTGTAGAATAAGGGTTGTGTGCCCGTCTACATAACACACCATCATGCATGCAATAATAAAATCTCCCTGTTGCATGTCATAGACAATCTGATCCCTGAAGAATCAACTACCTATAAGTCTTGTTGTAAATACATGCATGAATTTGTAGATGACCACATCTTTATGCCCACCTCTTGACATACCATAGATACATCATACATGCATACACTTATGAACTATCACCCATTAAGTGTGTAATATTAATTTTGTAAATTCATGCATTTGTATATGCATGGATGTAATGTGTCTTTTTGGTTTTTCCATTGTTATGATTGTGACACTAATAAGGGCCCGTTTGGGTAATATGACTTGTGCAACATGAAAGAGGAATGTGAATATGGGCCCATATGGGTAAAGGAATAGGGGAAGGATATGAGAGAATAAGCTAAAAAAAAATTATTTGTTTTGAAGGAAAGATGGGTAAAGATGGATATAGAGCTACGTCAGAATGAACAATAATGATTCTCAAGCCCCAACTTCACAGGCCCCATCAAAGGCCCCATGAGGTGGCATGTGTCTAATACCTGTTATACCCTTAGTTAATTTTTTTTTTTTTTGATAACTGATCCCACAATATAAGGAGACAATTATGATTGATTAAATAAAAAATAAAAAAGATCTTTAAATAAAAAAAAATAAAATAAAGGGACGGAGACAATTTTCTTTCTTTCGAGTAAACTCTTTTTAATCAAACCTATTAAAAGAACGGCCTATCCCACTCACGAAGGAAGTCATAAGGTCAAGAGCTTGACGGCATAGAACTTTGTGAATTAGCTCATTGGGTTTGGCGGTGAGCGGTACGTTATTTGGTAATGTCAACTTCTTTATTTCTTTATACGGATGTCGAGTTATCTTTTTTTGGTTCCTAGGATGATTGTTTTTCCAATGTTTTTTTCCACTTTCTCTACTTTTCACTACTTTTTTTTTCGAATCTATTGAGATGGTCTCTTCTCTTCCAACCTAAACTTTTCAAAGATCTCTTAGAAAAAAACCTAACTATGAAGAGTATTATAACATGCAAAAGAATCAAGATCCCATGTTTCTTTGTTCTATTGTTTCTAAGGTTAGTTACATTTAATTTATATATGATTTGTATGATGTTAATGTTACATTTCTGACATCGAATAAATGTAACAGTCTGAAATGTAACATTTATTTGTGTATTGCATTTGTTTAAATGCATGTAGTAATTTATATTTGTTACATTTATTAATGTAACAGTCAAATACATATATTTATTAAATGTATCACACAACAAAAAAGGTGTTTGACATTTTCTATAAAATGTAACTGACTATTGAAAATAGAATCTGTTTATAAATTGTTTAAATGTAAATGTAACAGTTTTTATGTAAATGTAACAGTTTTTATGTAAATGTAACAAATCGTTGTGAGAGATATAAATATTTAAGAAATGTACTTGATATAACTGCTTCATATAGTAACTATATATGTTTTTTTATTTAAATTTGAATACAATAAATATCTGAATTTTTTAATGTTCAGTTAATAACATTCTTAAAAAAAAAAAATTAATGTGTATAATAAGAATATAAGTTTGAAGAAGAATTTTGATTAAAACAATTTAGATAATTTTTTGTGTAATTTAATTTTAATTGTAATTTAGGTAAGGATTTCAAAATTCAAAATTTGAAATGGATAAATGGATTTCAAGATTCACTCATAACCGAATAGAGAAAATGTGGGGATTTGGATTAATGGGGTAGATTTTTAATGAAGGGCATATTTGTATTTTGACATTTTACCCTTTTTGAAAAGTCAACAAACCAATTAATAAGAACCAATAAAATAATGACACCTCATGGGGCCTATGAGTGGGGCTTATTTTTTGGGGCCTGGATATCACCACTGCAGAATGAATGACTGAGAATAAACTGATATTTGTATTCCAAGTCTCCCATAAAATTTTGCTATTCCACTCAATCTATTCACCTGACATAAGGGGGCTCGCGTGTCAAATCAACTATCACCATCTCTTAATAAATCATGGAGCATGCAGGTCAAATTATTTTTTCACAGTTTATAAATCTTTATTCACGTCTTATATATTCACATTTTATCTATAACTTATTAAACAACAAAAAGTTTATTATTACGTTTCCCAACAAGAATAACTAAAATCACAACCAGATTAAAAATCACTTATTCCATTTATGTAGTAATCTATTCCTGGAATAGTCATAAACACCAGAATAGATTATGCATCTATCCAAACAGCACCAAAAGAATAAGAAAAAGAAAAATACATTAAGGGGCCGTTTGGTTCAAATTGTTTTCAGTGCTTATTCAGCTGAAAGCTGAAAATAAGTATTTTTTGAGGTTAAGTGTGTTTGGTTGGGGATAAAAAAAATACTGAATATAAGCTCTTAATCAGGTTTTACGTCTGATTTTATTAAGTCCCTCGTCCGACACTTTTCCATCCGTCTTCAGCGATTCTGTCAAGCCAAAAGACATAAATGCCCCCACTAAATACCACATATTACCACACATATATAAACCAAACTTTCACTCTCTCTCTCCTCAAACCTAACATTTTCAACCAAACATAACCTAAAATCCACGATTTCTTCCATCCACGTCCGAGAATGTGCTCCGCCGCGTCACCTCCGACGGGGAATCTGCTCCGCCCCGGCACCTTCGTCCGAAGATCTGCTCCGCCCCGTCGCCTCGGTCCGTGAAATATTTCCGCCCCATCAGCTCCGTCCGAGGATCTGCTCCGCCCCGTCACGGAGGTCCGAGAATCTGCTCCGCCCCGTCCTTTCGTGCTCATCTGCTCCTTCGACCATCATCGACCTCTCATCTTCGGCAGATCGAGCAGCACAGCAAATCGATCAGCTCTCCTCTTCCATTCTCCACGACAGATCAAGTTCTACAACCCGGGATCCGCCGCGTCAGGCCATCATCGTCCCTTCAGGAACCACCCCTCGCCGCATCAGGCCATACCCATCGAATCAGAGACCGATCCGAGGTATACTTTTTTGTACTCTGAACCCTATATTCGAAAAAAAACCTTCTGAACTGATTTTTAGGGGTTCTAGTCCTCATTCCAGTGAATTACAGGTTTTACTTATTAGTGGTGTCCATGCTTTGTAGGATTGTGTTTAATCTGTGCAGTTTTGGCCTAAACCCATCGTTCCAATGTTGTGAAAAAATGTTGTTCATGTTTGTCAAATTTTGCACACTGATGACCCCTTTTAGATAAGGATTGTGATTAATTTTTACAGGTTTTGCTTATTAGTTGTGTCCATGCTGTGTAGGATTGATGAAGTTTGTGCAGTTTTTAGTTAATTTGTTTAAGACCTTAATATGTTTGTGCTGTATAGGCTCTTCCTCAAAACCACATATCTTTCCATCCATTCAACATTGAAACTGTGTTTAAAAAAATTGGTTTAATATAAATAAACATGAAGAAGTTCTCCACATATATGTTATACAGCTAATGAAGCAATATTGTTTGTAGGATCTATGTATTCTATAGGCTGTTCCATCAAAACTAAAGATCCTTCCAATGTTTTTGTGGTGTTCCAACATTGAAGCTACTTTAATGCTTTTTTTTAAAAAAAATGTTCTGCATTATTGGGCAGAAGTTGTTATTAAAGCTTTACATGAACAATAACTTGCACGAAGAGAAGATCTTAACGTCACATGATTATAATATATGTTTATATATACGTGTATATATAAACATATATGAAATTCAGTGGAGTACACATGTAGATTGATTTCTTTTACACCCAAGTAAGAGCTTTGTCGAATTCATGTAAACATGAAACCCTAAGTGGGGAGTTATTAGCAAAAATTGGGGGAGGGAGGGGGGGTTGTTAAGATTAGATTAATCACAATTTGGTAATGATTAGGGTCTTGAGATGGTTGTCACCTGTATGCAGCATCACCATCATCTGTTTTTTTCTAAGGAAAAATATACACACATATACACACACTCCTCTGTTTTGGCCTAAAAACATTCTTCTTTGGTGCTCTCTCATGTTACTAAGAATGCCTAACTGGTTGAATTGAATGAACTTTGGGGAACTAATATATCAAAAACTTGTCTCATTAGGTGCATGGATGTTTTATTATTATTGTCGAGTGTTATACTCACACTAAATATTTGTACATGTGCATCCAACGAGATGCAATGAACAGATAAAAAAAAAAAACCAATTAGCTTAATAGCACCATCAAGAACTGATTCGTCAAATCCATCTGATATTCACACCACTCCACAATCCAAAACCCATCTGGTCTTATTTAAATCAAAATTGTATGACAAGTTTCTTCCCTCATTGTTGTTGGTAGATAATGGAAGGCAGTCGTGGGAGGGCTACCTGGAGTCCAGAGATGAAAAAAATTTTCATTGATCTATGCTTAGAACAAGTAAGATTAGGGGGTCGGCCAGGATCAAACCTGAAAACATCAGCATGGAAGAAGGTCAGAGAAGAATTTAATCAAAGGAATTTGGTGAATTATGAACAGAAACAATTCAAAAACTATTGGGACATGTTGAGGAAACAATGGAATACATGGAAGAGATTGATTTCCCTGACTGGCATAGGAGAGGTTGCTCCTGGCCAAACTGTCCAGATGGATCAGGAGAGATGGGATGAGCATATTACGGTAATCTATTTCATTGTTTATAATTTCTAAAGCCTCAGATATATTTGATTAACCCCTCAATTATTTTAAATACAGGCTTATCCTGATGCTAAACAGTTTCGATACAAACCCCTTCTTCATGCCGATGAGATGGAACAATTGTTTGGGGGGGTCACGGCCACGGGGGAGCACAGATTTAATTCTACTGATGATGACCACCTTCTTGATGATTTACACACCTGGCCATCCACGTCCCAGAACCCAACACCGAATCCCGAAGACCAAACTCCACCATCGGGTCCTGAAGGGCCGGAAGATCCCAACCTTCATCATGTCCAGACTGAGGCAAACTACGATGATCGTATGTCTAACATACGACGCAAACGGCCATGTCCCAGTAGACGTAGGAGGAACAGTTCTGATACCTTTGTGGAGAAGCTTGATGGGGTGCTAGATAAGATTGTCACGTCCGCTACTAGTCAAGCACCTTTTGGATGTTCAGTACCCACCGTTGCCACCTGTTACGAATCCCTCCGACAGACCCCGGGGTTTGTGCCCGGTACCTCGCTCTACATAAACGCACTGAGGTACATCAACATTCCTGAGAATCGAGAGCTTTGGATGCTTGAGACGGATCCAGAGTCCAGGGCTATGTTGGTGCGGGCTTCTGTCAAAGATTAGAGTCTCCAGATTGAACAATCCCATGAATGTTGTTTTTTTCTGAACAATGTCCGTAATATTTATGTTTGTTTTGTTTTATGAACACAGTCTATGTATGTTTAATTATTTAGTATGTAGGGTAGCTTTATGAAGTCTTATGTTTAAGAACAATGTTCTGTGGATGCTTTCATGTTTGTTAGAAGGGTTTATGTATTATGAATGTGTGGAAACATGTGTTTGTTAGGTTGTATGTTGCTATATTAATGTTGATGTTTGTGTTTGTTTGGGTTTATGTATGCAATTTGTTCGGAGATCGGTATACACTAGTATTTTGTATAAAAATTGATGGATTGGTAGTTTATTTTGCCTATTGGTAGTGTCATTTTACATTTATGGATTCTAGTAACAATGATGTTATTAGACTTTATAAACAACAAAGTGATCTCCTTGTGTACAATAGGAACAACGTGCATATATAGTCATATGGATTGATCAATGTGGCAGGGGATGTTTGATGCTTTCTGTCATATCTCAATTTGTTTTATTCCAAACCTATGTCTCTTTTGTGTGGAATGGCAGAAGTTTAATGTCAGACTAGCATGGATAGGGTAACCAAAATATACTAAGAATGTCAGTATCATGAAATTATGGACAGAATTTTTTGAAGAGCTATAATGTGAAAAATAGCTGAATAAAAGGCTACTACTGCACTCAAGTTTTTGCTTACTTGTTTTGTATAAGATTTCAAGTATTTTCATTCTCTTTCATGAAGGTTTGCATGTAGTTTCTGAACATATTTTAACTAACTAATTCTAGTAACAATTCTTCGCATGACAACAAAATATCATTAATATAAACATAATTCAAAGAGAACTTAGCAACCTACTCTCAAATAAGGTATATTCCTTTCTCTCTAGTGAAGAAAAAAAATACAGAGAGGATTGTCAGAGAAACAACGTAACTGACACCTGTCTTAATAATACTGGCCTCTGTCAGTCCAGGTGCACCTCCAATTATATCAAAAACTCCCTGAAGATAAAATTCATCCTTTTAAGCAAGTGAAGAAAAAAAAAGTTTTTTCTTAAGTCGGAAAATGATCAATAAGCAATAATCATTCAGGAACGAAGGAGAAAATTGATGAATTATTTCCCACTATAAGCTTCCACCTGTCTCATTTAGCCACCCCTCATAAACTGGACAAAAATGGGGCACTTCCTAAACCCTCTAGATTTCAGAATTCCCACATAATTAAGGACAAGCGTCAAAATATTACAGTGCATCACTAACCTCCTACCCCAGTACAATGTCCATGATATGTATCAGCAAAAATCTCAGATATTAAATATCTTTCCATGTTGAAGGTTAGGTATTGTTAATAATTCATACTTATGATATTGCATGTATGCTATAGAAGAAGAAGCTATGCTTATATTGTTTGCGGATGCATTCTTTAAGGTATTAGGAATGTGGACTCCACAGAATATCATCATCTTCCTCCTCATTGTGTATTACATACATCACAAGTTTGGTCAACGTAGGGTGCCAAGAGCAGTGCGTGATGGGGTTCTGAGTGGCCATGATTATGTTGATGGAATCCTAAGGGGCCATCCACGCCCATGTCAAGAATTATTTCGCATGGATCAACATGTGTTCCGACGATTGGCAGATTTATTCCGGAGGGAAGGTTGGTTGGAGGACACAAGGAACATGTGGATCGAAGAACAATTAGCTATATTCCTCACTATCGTTGGACATAATTCGACAAACAGATATTGTCAGGACCGATTTCAACACTCTGGGGAGACCATATCTCGTCAGTTTAGGGAGGTGCTATCGGCAATGTTGAAATTAAGCAGGTTGGTTATTCATCCACCCGATTTGTCAAAGACACCCATCCAAATCTTAAACAATCAACGATTTTACCCAGCGTTCAAGGTAATAAACATTATTTCATGATGTACTTGAACAATTGATACAGTATTATTCTAGTTTGGAAGTTTAATCATATGGGTAATTAAACATTGATATGTAGGATTGTGTTGGGGCTATAGATGGAACTCTTGTCCACGCGATCATAGAGACAGAGAGTCAAGTGCCATTCCGGGGGCGCAAGGGGGATTGCATGCAGAATGTTCTTGCTATCTGCTCCTTCGACATGCAGTTCACCTATGCTGAGGCCGGTTGGGAAGGAACGGCGCACGATTCACGTATCCTTTCCGAATGCATCCGAGACCCTTCAAGGAATTTTCCAATGCCACCTCCAGGAAAATATTATGTAGCTGACGCAGGGTATAGCAACAATAGGGGATTCCTCACACCATTTCGGAACGTGAGGTATTGGTTGGGTGATTATAGGGGCAGATCAGGACCAAAGAATAAGGAGGAGCTATTCAATTTTTATCACTCTTCATTGCGCAATGTCATAGAACGCACTTTTGGAGTGTGGAAAGCGCGATTCCCCATACTGAAGAAGATGGCATCTTATTCTTTTGACATGCAGGTACGGATCGTCATTGCAACAATGGGTATCCATAATTATATTCGAAGGGAAAATCAGGCTGATACCCTCTTTCGCGAATTCGAAAACACGAATACAGATGAGGACCGTAGCGCTGAAACACTATATGCCCCATTCCAACCGGAGAGAGATCAGATAGAAATGAATAGAACCCGGGATCAGATAGCCGATCTACTAATGGCTAGGCGCTAGGGGATTTTTATTTTCTTGTATCCAACAATGTTTTTTTTATCTGTTGTAATATTAGTTCTTGTAACAATCCTGTATAATATTGTAATATTTTTGATAGCATGAAGAACGAAAATTCAGAGATTGAGTGCGCCTGTGGACGAGGACCGATGGTCCTCTTGATGGCTAGGACTTCCAAGAACTATGGCCGATGGTTTTTCAGGTGCCCAGCACGATTGGTAAGTTTTTTAACAATGTAAACCCGGACTGAATTGCTAATTATGTCCTTTTAAACATATGTGTCATTTAACGTGTGATTTATTTTGTTGTCATTCATGTAATCAGGAACACCCAAATTGTTTTGTGTGGGTTGATGAAGTGCGTCGGGCGCACGGACCCGAGACTTACCAGGTGCCAGCTCAGGAGAAGGTTGAGAAGGCCGTCGCAGTTCAACGCCCCATAGGGATACTCATCTTTGGATGTTGTTCATGCATATGTATCATATTGATGGTGTTTGTGATATTTTTTTTGCTTGTACTCTTGGCCATCAAATGACTGTAGAAGTTGGATTATGAAACCAGAGATGTAATGTAAATATTTACTGATCTTGGACTTTGTCTTTTATTTGAGAATGTTGTAACATACTCATGTGGCTATCTGTTGTAGTATGAAAAACATATGTAGCATGAGTATTACCTTTTCTTGGTTTCGAGGAATTTGAAGATCTGCAGGTTTTTATTTTTGAATCATAAAGTGTTAATATTATTCTCTTGTATTTATAATGTGTAGCATGACAGGATATGTCACTTTGTATCAGGTTCTAGGTGAGAGTTGTATAAAAAATTTTACAGGTATGTGATTGTTATGATATAACAAAATTGGTAAATATAGATTGCATATTTACCACATCATGAAAAGTCATTATGTCTTGAGTTATTTTTTTGTAAATCTATATAAGCTTGTATCAGGTTCTAATAAGTAATGAAACTGTAGTATCTAATAATTTATTAAATAGACATTTAATAAAAATTTTTTTTTTAATAAATAGAAAAAATAAGCAAATAATCAAGTTTTCAACCAAACATCAAATTACATTCAGCACTTATTAAATGGACCAAAACACCCTTGTCATAAGCTCTACTCTTCAGTACTGAACCAAACACACTTATTGCAATAAGTGCTTATAATTTCCGCTGAACCAAACAGTTTTTCTTCTGAACTGATTAAAACTTATCAGAACTTATACAATCTGCACTTATAAATCAGGACTTAAAATCAGCTTTCCGCTGAACCAAACGGGCCCCTAAGATTAGGTGAGGAAACCTATCAATTCACCACTTTTCAGATCCCTTCATACACCCACCAAGAGAGGAAGAGGAAGAGGAAGAGAGAGACTTCTAGGATTTTTAGGGTTTTCAAAACAGACGGCTCTCTCTGAGGCCATCTAAAACTTGCATGCTCGACACCCTAACAAGATTGGCCCAAAACTTGACAGATACACATCTGATTCATGAAAGATTCGAACCATACTAAGATATTAGAATTAAGAAAACTAAACACTTACGGAATTCAACATAAATATGACCTAGATTTCACAGTCGTTACAAATCATTAATTATACTTTTGTGAACCACACATTAATTATATTTCATACATATCAAAACCAAATTAAAACTTGCGCAAAATCAACGTTCGACACATTTAAAAACATAGAAAAATTGTACTCAAACCAGGCAATTACGAATGATAAATACCATCATATGGATTCTGGAATTCGGAAGTGATAGAAAATTATTATGTGAGAGGGTTAGTAAATTAAAATGGTTAAATTAAAACAATATTTTCTTTATTGATTTACCCTCATATGGAAACCGGATTATATGAGTGACAACAAATTATTTTGTGTGAGCTAAGAAACATCATTAAATCATTAATAATATTTAATTCAAATTTTCTTTTAGTGATAGTTAATAACCACTTTTAATGGAAACATCATTAGTGATATTTTTGTAAAAAAAACATTAAATATATTTTTGTGCAACCACACTAATTAGGATTTCATACATTTAAAAACCAAATTAAAACTTGCGCAAAATCAACTCCTCACACCTTTACAAGTATAGCAAAAAATGTATTTCATTAAATCCAAATTCAAACCAAGCCAAATACCCTACTATGGATTATGAATTAAATGAGTAATAGAAAATTATTATGTGAGAAGGTCACTAAATTATATTGGTTAAATTAAAATGCATTCCTTATTAATTGATCCTCATATGGATTCTGGATTCAATGAGTGATAGAAATTTATTGTGTGAGTCAACTAAGAAACATCATTAATGATATTTAAGTGATTTTTTATATTAATGATATTTAAGTGATTTTTTATATTAATGATATTTAAGTGATTTTTTAATATTTAAGTCAATTTTTTTATTAGTGATAGTTAATGACTACTTTTAATGGAAACATGATTAGTGATATTTATGCGAAAAAATCATTAATTATTTTTTTGTAAAACCACCCTTCTAAGTATTTCATGCATTTCATAACCAAATTAAAACATGCGCAAAATCAACTCCCGACACCTTTTTAAACATAGCAAAAATGTATTTCTTTAAATCCAAATTCAAACCAAGCCATTATAAATAGTAAATATCATGAGTGATAGAAAATTATTATGTGAGAGGGTCACTTAGTTAAATTAGTTAAATTAAAACACATTTTCTATCAAATAATAATTTTCTATCACTCAACCGAATCTCTTCTGGGTAGGATGGAAGAGCTACCCCATTTTTAGTTAGGAGACTTCGGTTCGAGTCTTGCTGCTTGCTAATAGGGAAAGATTTGAGCAAGAAAAAATAAAATATTTGCCCAAAAAAAAAAAAAATTTCTATCACTCATGAAATCCAGAATCAGTGTGAGGCTATTAAACATTTTTAATATTTAATAGATTCTGGATTTTAACAAAAATCCATGATCTATCACAGAATCCAGTATCACTCATGAAATCCAAGGAAACATCATAAGTGATATTTATGAGAAAAATCATTAATTATATTTTTAAAATTCAGAATATGTCACAGAGTCCAGAATCACTCATGAAATCCAAGGAAACATCATCAGTGATATTTATGAGAAAAAATCATTAATTATGCAGAAAAAAAAGTATTCATTCAATCCAAATTCAAACCAAGCCATTATAAATAGCTACCACAACAAGGATTGCATAAAAAAAAGTAAAACATTTCCACTTATCCAAAAGCTACAATGGTCTCCATGAAACCTTACACCATCATTTTCTTGATCATCTTCATTGCCGTCGGATTGATATCGGACGGCATGGACGCGTCGAGGGTGTTGGTTGACTCCGCCGCCGCTGGCAGCAGCGGTGGGGGAAATCCATATGAGAAGGCGGGGCGGTCGCTGGCGGAGGTTGAGCACATGAGGCAGCTTTATTCGGGGCCGAACCAGGGCGGCGAAGGCCACGGGGGGAATCCGCCTGAGGAGTCGAGGCGGTCGCAGGCGGTGGTTGAGCACATGAGGCAGCTTTATTCGGGGCCGAACCAGGGCGGCGAAGGCCACGGGGGGAATCCGCCTGAGGAGGCGAGGCGGTCGCAGGCGGTGGTTGAGCACATGAGGCAGCTTTATTCGGGGCCGAACCAGGGTGGCGAAGGCCACGGGGGGAATCCGCCTGAGTAGGCGAGGCGGTCGCAGGCGGTGGTTGAGCACATGAGGCAGCCTTATTCGGGGCCGGACGAGGGCGGGAAAGGACACTGAAATATCCCCAGCCAGTTCAGTTTTGTAATCGTGTTTAGTGGAGGTGGCAAGAGTCAAAAGAAATTGCAGGTCATGCATGTATTACGTGCATGGTAGCATTTGTAGGTTGTGTAAACCTACAAATGAATATTCTTTTTAATAAAATGAATCTTCTCTTTAATATATAGTGTTTGTTTTTTTTAATCTTTTCTGTGTGTAAGTAAAGCTTAGGGTAATCAGGAATTCAGGATGGGCTCACATTTGGGTGTGATATATAAAATTTTAGAAAATGTTAAACTCTGTAAACTTTACAGTCTAAAACAAACAGCACATTTTTTTTCAAAATCATATAATTCAACTAATGAAATATATACTTTTATAAAAATAAAGTATATACTTTAATTAAATGAATGATATCGTTATAGAAAATGTGAAATTTTTTTAATGAGATATATACCGCGTTACGTTGAGCAGGTGAGGATCATGTTAATCGGGAATAAAAAAATATTATTTTCAATTAGACATAAATGATGTCTTATGTGCTTAAGATGGTTTGATATAGATCATGTCAATTGAGAACCTAGTGAACCAAAGACAAATGAAATCTTGATTGATTATTGACATCACATCACATATCGTGTATGGAATGATAATTATGCATGACATAAAATTTTTCTTTTGCTCTAGTTTAATACATTATGTATATGATAACCTATATTAAATTCGGTATTTGGTGATCGTTCTTTGCGGTGTCTCTAATTGACAAAAACATTGAAGAGCTGAAATGGTAATTATGTATGATGTAATTTCGTTGATCGCATATTAGAAATTGAAGCACAACCTTTTGGTCATAGTTTTACATGATCCATATTGAACTAATTTAAACACAGAAGATATTGTCTATGTCGAACAGAAATGGATTAAGGTTTCTAATTCTCGATCGATATGATCCATGTCAAACCACCTTAAACGTAGAGGACATCATCTATGTCAAACTAGAACCATAATGTGATTAAGGTTTTTGCTTCTTGATCGACATGATCTGTGTCGAACCATTTTAAACACAGAAGACATCATCTATATCGAAATCATGAGGCGGGTTAGATATGAAAAATAAATAGGGTGGGTTGAATACCTCGTAGGGTGGCTATAACCGTCCCCAAAAATTGGCAATGTTACATTTCAGCCAAGTGAGACATTAAATGCTAAGCAATAATAGAGAATCTGGTATGCTAAGTCAATGAAAATTAGCTTAACTGGATACTACAATATCGATAACATAGATTGATATAAAGTCATAAACTAGCATAAATAACCCATGGAGAGATTGAGGTTACTCATATAGTCGTATCTATACCAATAATTATTCATACCCACAATGTAACTATTTAAGGAACAAAATCTAATTTAAACAAAAAACTAAAATCTAATTTAAAATCGCATATAGAAAGATGACAGCAGAAAACTAAAATCTAATTTAAAGAGAGTTGAAATAATCGGTAGATGGTTTCACAAAGCCTCTCATTTTTAAAATTTGATCAAATTCTCTACTGAATTTATTCAGATTTGAGCATGGGAGTGCCTTTTTAGCAGGTTCCCTTCTTACCATAAAAAAAGAGTAAAAGAGAAAGCAACAAACATGAAGGTAAAGACATGGCAGTCTTGTTCTCCATGTTTGTAACTATGAGCTGCAAACCTGTACAACTCCGTTAATTTTAGCACCTCACAATGCCTTTCTATTTCCCTAGTTTGCTCCACTCTACAGGCTTCATTCAAATATATACAAGCAAAGCAAGGTTTACATGACACAACATCGCACATGCATGGGCTTCCCCCCCTCCCTGATTACTCAAAAGGGTTTCTGTCACTACAACAAATATGACTTTTTCCGGGGAAATATTTCCTTGCAAAACGTTAGCATTTCATTGGTAAAGGTTTTACTGATGAAATGTTTCATTTGCAATTTCGTCGCAGCAAGAGCGTCGTTGAATGTTTTTACCAACAAAAACATCAATTTCCTTGGTAAACAACTCCCAACGAATGTATTTCCTTACTAAAGAGACCTTTACCGACGACATTTTTCATTGCTAAGCCAAAAACTTTCGTGGCTAAATACTGAATTTCGTTGGTAAAACTTAAGAATTACCAATGAATTTTTATTCTCGGTTGAAAGTACATATGTGCGAAGGAAAAATTTCCTTGGGAAAAGTTGTTTTTGAATTATAATAAAACAATGACTTCTCTAAATTTTTATTACTTTTAGAAAATTTCTAACATAAACTCTTTTAAAACAATATATACACAACATCCATTAATTAGATTTTGAAAAAAATTATGCACACTTCCAAGAGAAAATGAAAATACATATACATTGGATTCTGGATAAAAAAAAAATACAAAGAGAAAACTAGAAACTATGATACAACAACAAAAGTAATCAAAATGTGACCATGCCAACTTATAGGGCAACATTCAAACAATCTTTTAGAACCAAAAGGCACTCACTAACTGCAGCCCAACTGCCATTATCTAAAAAGTACACATAAAGAAGCGAGTAATGAAAAGACAAATAAGTAGTGATGGAATAAAAATGAACTTAATGAAGGCTATCAAATATATCAAAGGATTAAACCTCATCAACTTGACTACCAAAAAGAATGATTGATAATGGTTACAACTAGCACAACATTACCTTTATATATATATGGCCCCCCACCCATCCTTGCCAATGAGAGGATGACTGAGAAAATGATCTACATAACCATTGTAAGTTGTAACAAATTATACTAAAATCCATTAAGATCTATGTTGGCATATCATTTGCAATTTCAATCTAACCACTCTCATTATTCTTGAACTAAAAGATAGATCAGAGTCTTAAAACTTACATCCACAGCTAGATTAAGATCAGTCTCTGTAACCAACTTTTTTGAGGAGCTCCCTCATGTTTGAATGGACTTGATATTTCTGTTAACCAAAGCGAGGCAACCAATTCTGAACCACACTGGAAGGAAAAAAAAGAAGCCAAGTGAAATGAAGTCTAATTGAAACTTTTTGGAACCATTTGGAACCAATTTTCGACACCCCCCCCCCCCCCCACATTTGGAACCAATTTTCAAAAACATTTTCTTATAAAAACCGCTCTCAACAACTTTTTTCATAAATACCAGATTGTGAAAGCAATAAAGGGATTCTTGCATAAATATTAAACTCAAATTTCAACATTGCATTCAGATTAAGATAAAAACTCTCCCGAATGTCCCCATCAAATTCCAGCATTCCAACCTGTTATGATTTCACAACCAATATATCAATTATCACGATAGATGATTGTCAAACTATATATTCAGAGCCTATGATGAGCATGAAGTGTGACCTGAGATTAATATAATGTTTGAGTTCTTGATGTCAGTGTGGATGATTCGAGGATGACCTGAAATACATATACAATTTGTGGGTATAGTAATGAGAGCAGCATTGAAAAACACACCAAAGAAGTTTGATAAGAAAGATAGAAAATTACAGTCTCTTCGTGCAAAAGTTCAGGTTCAACGTATTATTATTGACCAAGATTGAGGATTATTTGGATGATCACTTGAAATTTTCAATGCTAATCAAATGTAGAACATATATCCTATAGCTTTGATGCATGTATCAGAAAGGAAGTGGTACTGTGGTTGGAACCCAAATAATAAACAAAGATCAGGCTACTTCAAGGGAGCCAATCTCCTATTTAGGTTAATTCTCTTCACCACCCTATTTAAAATTTTTGAAGTCTTTACATAGACTCCTCTCTCCAACTGAATAGCTAAAAACTAAATAATATATAACAACTTGATAACAACATAACTAAAGAAAAAAATAATAAATATCCTAACAAAAATAGAAACTATGAAGCAAATAAAAATAGATCTACAAACGTTTTCAATGTACATTTTATAGGATCATTTCTGTTCTGGCACCTAAGATAATGTTAACCCCTCTTGCTCTCATCTCATTAACCAGTTTTGCAGAAAGTTCCAGCACCTAGTATAATGTGACCTTGAATAGTTTTCATTGACTCTGTTTTTTCTTTGCCCAACAAAAATGTTATAAAAACATTAAAAAAGTCTTCACCTATTGATGAAATACAGTTCAAAATGACAAAGTATATGTAATAGAATCATCAGTTAAAAATTACATGCTGATGAACTACGATGCAAAATGATAAAGTACATACAATTCAATGAGCGGGCTGAGATGCGTATAGCCAATTTAATCTGACTAATATATCAAATCCCATTTGAATTCCAATTGATTATAACCCCAATATCCTTCGAATCTACGACAAGAAAAAAAGAGAGTGAACTCTCTGAGTTCTATAGAGTGATCCCTCGCTCATATTTACAATTTCTTGGTGAAGGGAACTTTTGTTGCTCTGTGCATGAAGGCATGAAGCAAGAAAGAGCAAATAATATGATGAACTTGAGAGTTTTTTTAGTGATCCCATCTATAAAAGACATATCGCACAATAACTAGAATCACTGCATGTGCGAGAAGTTGTGAAGCAGATCAAGGTAATGCAACCACACCATACACTTTCAAGTTGCTTTTCACATTCAGCAACATATAATATCGGCTTCTCCTTCGGTGGTAGACAGAGGACTGGAGGTTTTTTCCACAAATCGGAAGAAGTTGAGAGAGAGAGAGAGAGAGAGAGAGAGAGACTTGAACAAAAAAAATTAGAGATCAAATCGAAATTTCATTTGGATTAACATGGGAATGGATCGAATTTGCGAAAAAAATCAGATTGTGAAAGCAATAAAGGGATTCTCGCATATAAAGATTAAACTCAAATTTCAACATCTACACATTCTGCATAAAATGTATATATATGGATGGTTATTTTTTAATAGATAATGTTCACCAGATTTTCTAATCATGACTTCATTGGAGGAGAGCTGCAGAACTGGAGGTTTTTTTTTGTCAAATCGGACGAAATTGAGAGAGAGAGAGAAAGAGATTTGAACAAAAAACTGGAGATCTGAATTGAATCGTTTTTCGTTTGGATTTTAATGGGAATGAATCGAAAAAGTTACCTCAATTTAGAATGTCGGTCTCCTCCTCCGCTGAGAGCCTCGGCTTCAGGCGACACCGCCCGCGGCAGTGGCTTGAACGGGGAGACCACCACCGCCGCCGGAGAAGACCTTCTTCGTCGCCGCCACCGATGCCGCCATCGGTCTCCGGTTAGGTCTCTGCCTCAGCGACCGCCGGACTTCACCATGAAGAGGAGCGGGGAGTGTCGGGCGGAGGGGCATCGGATCTGGAGGCAGTCGGGGGGGGGAGGAGGTCACAGGTGGAGGCGAAGCCGGGATCGGTGATCGATGGTCTTCATTGCTCTCTCTCTCTCTGATTTGGGGTTTTTTTGAAAAAGAGTAACTCTAGCTGTTATTCACTAATTTGAAAAAAAACGGGGCAGACATCACGTGGGGTGGGAGATCAAACGATTTATGCTTTTAACAACGAAAATTTGGCCTGCAATAAAAAATAAAAATAAAAACTTAATGAAATAATAAAAACTATTATTTTTACCTAGAAAATGTAAATTTCATTGGTAAAGGTATATAATTACCAACGAAAATATGTTCCTTGGTAAAACAATTGTGGCTAAAAATCAATTTTCTTGTAGTGTGTGGGTGTTCTTATGCATCAACTTATGAAGGTTTTTTCTCACCCCTAATGTCAATCAAGACGGACCCTAGTGGTTTTGGCGTCCTCTAACGTATGCACCACCGTTAGCATTGATGGCCTCAACCTAGGTAGCCTAGCAGTATAAAGGACCCCAATCCGCAACGCCTTAATTGCATCCTCCCTTAGGTGTTGAGGGATTTTCGGATCCACCACGCTAAGGAGGTTCTCCCTGTTTGTCATCTGGCTGAAGATCCAAGTGACTATGTCGTTGTTATCCCTGAATTCTAGCTCGATCGGCTTCTTTCCAGTCACCAACTCCATTATCACTACACCGAAGCTGTAGACATCGCTTTTCTTGTTCACTTTGTATGTGTAGGCATACTCTGGAGAGATTAACATAGCAAATAATAACAGTATAAGTTTTTATTGCACTAACATGTGTATATATACTTTCTAATTGGACTAGCTAGGGAGAGGAATTTTAATAATGAATCAATTCATGTAAGATGAAAAATTCACCTGGAGCGATGTAGCCATGTGTGCCGGCGATCACATGAGTGGAATCCTTGCCAGCTATACAGTGTTGGTTGCCAGCCTGGGTGATCTTTGCAAGCCTGAAATCAGCGATGCGTGGTTTGAACATCTCATCCAACAAAATATTGCTGGACTTGACATCCCGGTGCAGGATCGGCCTCTCGCATCCATGGTGGAGGTACTCAAGCCCGTTGGCAACACCCAGAGCGATCTCGTACCCCGTCTCCCAGTCCAGCTCAAGCATCTCACATGTGTGGAGCCTGTCCCAGAGGCTCCCGTTGGGGAGGAACTCGTAGACCAACATGTTTGAATCCTCACTGCTTATGTTGCAGTATAGCTTCATTACGTTCACATGACGTATTGAGCTAAGCGCCGCCACCTCTGCCTCGAATTCCTTCATTGCCGCCCTCTCCGGTCTCTTTTTGAGAATCGAGGAGGTGTTGTGGTGGCTCGGTTCGCTCGATTCAGGCGAGTTCCATATGTGCTTGACTGCCAATGATACCCCGTTATCAAGGTTGACTCGGTAAACATTCCCCGACCCACCTTGACCGATCATGTTCTCAACCTTGATCCCGTCAATGATGTCGTCCTTAGTGAAGGTCAGGACCTGGAATGACTTGAGATCCCATGAACCTTCTTTGAGAGGGCTTTCTCGCTTGCCAACTTTACTGTGCCTTTCATCAACGGAGGATCTCTTCCTCTTAAAGACGATGTAGCATGCAACCGAGGCCAATAGAAGGACAATGCCAACCATGAAGTAAGAAACGAGCTTTCGGATCTCATTGGACTTGCTGGACTTGGTGGAGCACGGATGGAGGGACTCGATGTCTTGACTGTTGGGATTATGTCTCGATCCGGTGTATCACATCGGATGGCCATTATGAAACCATATTAGGTTGGACACCTAATGAGTTGAATATTATTTAAGATTTGATCTTAATTAATATTTAAAGTGAATCTCCTAAAATAGGAAACAATATTTGTTTGTTAATTAGGAAAGTGAATATCTCCTAATTAATGGGAACAATATTTGTTTGTTAATTGAGAGATTACTTGGGAAGGAAGTTATTTATCTCTATAAATATATTCTATGGTTTCATGGCAAGGCAAGGCAATGCATACAATGTAAAGATCCTAAGGGAAGGTTGAGAGGGTTCTAAGAGAGGGTAAGTCCATATGAGAGTTTGTGAGTCTCTTAATGTATCTCAACTATCAAAGTGGATTCTCTATTTTTTGCCCCGTGGATGTAGGCCTAGGCCGAACCACGTATATCTTGTGTTCTTCGTGTGTTTGATGTTTCGTTCTTATGCTCAATCTCGTGTTTGTTGGTGGCTTCCGCGATGACCTTCCCAACAGTGGTATCAGAGCTCCAGGTTCTGACCTAGGAGGACGAGATTTGAAAAACGAAGATTAATGGCGACACGGGTCGATGAATTCATACCATCGACGAATGTATTGTTGGAAACTCCAACAACGGTGTGTCGTACATGGTTTCATGCAAAGAAGAAGAAAGAAAAAAAAATCATGCAAAGTTGCATGGAGCTTTCGGTGATGGAAGAGGCATATCTATTCAGGTGTGCAATGATGATACCAATTTGTTGCGGGTTCAAGATCCACCGAGAAGCAGACGTGCAAAGACGCTCGGGGTGCAAAGTTCGCAGTGACACGCGGAGGCACGTGGGCGAATCACGTGAAGCGTGGGTGCGGAGTTTGTACAGAAGAAGATGGAACAGTGCAACACGGTCTAAAGCGTTCTGAACCGGGTATGGGAGGAGCAGCCCCATGTGGTTCAGTTAAAAGAGCGAGTCCAGTCATCTCACGAGCGCGTGTGTGGCATGTTCAAGGTGGAGGTAAGATCCAGATCTTCTTCGGAGATCCACGAGGAGCGTGGAATAGATGCATGTGAAATCAAGTCATGGCATTGACTTGAGGATGCGCGATTACTGAGTCCGACTCAGGGGTTGATCCATGATAAGGCGAGCGCAGGCTTATGGATCCAACAAAATTGGGCGGTGCAGACGTCCGGAGAAAGAAGTTCCTAAAATCCATTCAAGGTGGAGTTCTGAGGAGCGGGTCTAGCGCACAAAAAGACTCGTGATAGCGACTTGAAGGCTGGTGAGGCTTAAGGAAGTCGAAGACCACTTGATTGCAAGTGGAGGTGCATAGTTGCTCGCGCGGTCGTGCTTCAAAGATGACATGGAGCAAGGTGGAGACATCAACGGAAAATCTTCTAAGGGGTTCGAGAAGTTTGAGCTTATCGGATACGAGCCAAGGTGGAGATTTGTTGGGATTATGTCTCGATCCGGTGTATCACATCGGATGGCCATTATGAAACCATATTAGGTTGGACACCTAATGAGTTGAATATTATTTAAGATTTGATCTTAATTAATATTTAAAGTGAATCTCCTAAAATAGGAAACAATATTTGTTTGTTAATTAGGAGAGTGAATATCTCCTAATTAATGGGAACAATATTTGTTTGTTAATTGAGAGATTACTTGGGAAGGAAGTTTGTTTATCTCTATAAATATCTTCTATGGTTTCATGGTAAGGTAAGGCAATGTATACAATGTAGAGATCCTAAGGAAATGTTGATAGGGTTCTAAGAGAGGATAACTCCGTGAGAGAGTTTGTGAGTCTCTTAATGTATCTCAACTATCAAAGTGGATTATCTGTTTTTTGCCCCGTGGATGTAGGCCACATTTTGTTTCTTAAACTACCCCCTCCACCTTTATTTTCCCCCCAAAATCTTTGTAACTTCTCCCCCCCCCCCCCAAAAAAAAAAAAAAAACCCTCTCCCAGTGTTTTTGCTTCCATCATCTATGTAATGTCTGGACTACCATATTTGTATTGTTAACTCCCTCTGTAATTTAGTACACCAGATTACTGGTAGTAATTCCCATCTCTACTTTTTTGCAAAGAATTCACTATTTTGCTTGCGTGGAAGGCCTTCCTTGAAACTGAATTTCATTACATATATATGAGGATCAATGGATTCTTTCAAAATCACCCTCAACAAACAGAATTGGATGAATTTGTAAATGAATCCATTGTCAAAGCATATGACAATATCTTTATTCAACTTGTGAGAATAGAATAAATGGTTAGTAAAATATGGTAACAATTTGAAATATAATATAACTTAGAATTATATGCAACTGCAATATTGTTTTTCTTGTTTTCCAGCTTTTCTGTTGTCCTCTAATCGTGTCTGTTTTATAAATTTAAATTAGAACACAGTAGATAGTGATGGAACAGAACACTGGCCACTGATGAAATTTATGACATGATTTAAGAGTATCATCAGTTTTAAATTTGGAAGATACATATATTGGTCACTGTCTGAATTTTCTACTCTGAACATTTAATTAGATCCAAGTTAATAAATCCACACTTTAAAGTTCACTCTGATTTATAAGAGGTGGTGACAAGTGATTTGACATGTTGGCCATAGAATAGACTGAGTGGAATAACACAATTCTAGGAGGGTTTGGAATTCCAAGACTCTTAAGTGCCTTAATAATAAGAGATCACAAAACCTCTAACATTCAGTGGGTAGACCACTACTAATACTACAATGGCTTGAACCAACACAGGTCATGAATTGATTCTGGAGCAGAAGCCCATGAGAATAAGTTCAGAGGGTTGTACACACTTTTTTCAATCTTCCTTTCCCCAGGATTTGAACCAGGCTCCCCAAGGGAAGTGTCCCTCTCTTTATCCACCAGGCCATCAACCTAAGGGACCATTTTTTAAAAAAAATAAAGTTCAAAGGACGCCCCTTAGAAATACAATTTGTCGAATTCTGCTTAAACATTTGAAAAACTAATAAACTATGCATGACTCGCATGCAACAAATATTTATCAATACCATATATGACTCAAACTTCCAGTAAATAAGATGCATTTTTTATCTTGCATAATGTGAGCAACAATACGTATACATTACTACCTCACATTAATTATAAATCAAGTGCACATGAGGGCGGAAAATAGGAAGAAAGGATCTTAGAATAAGAGACGCCATAGATAAAGTAGTCTCATGTAATAGAAACAGAGAAGGCATATAATGTTCAATTTTAATGGTAAATACAAACACCAGAAACACCTAGAACCTGAGAATGCTGGTTGAAACAGAGACATGTAATATAAATACAGAGTACTTCAAGAATTATTAAGTCAGCATAAGAACAGAGAAAAGTCTTTTGTGGCTCTGCATATAGAGCTTCCAGACACACTAACATGCCCCTAATAAAAGTTGACAGATTAATTGGCAGTTGAGAAAGTAGATTGATTAAAAGATACGCTCGAACATCAAAATGCACTCGAAAGATATTAATGATTTTGTAATATCCCAGGTTTACACATTAAAGTTGTTCGCTAATACCCATAATGACCTCACAATATTAAAAAGTATCTTGGTGTGCAAAAACAATGTTCACAAATAAGCACAGATCATTCTCCCTTGTAACATGACATCATAACAAACTATGATGCAAACTGTCCACATGAGCATATTAGGATCTTGTTGTCACCCGATGTGAGTGGGCCGAACGGAATTTTATAAAATGTGATCTTTTTACTTTTTCAGTGATATAACAAATAATTCTAAACACAATTTTTAATCACGCTTTGAATATCACCACGATCGTAGGTTATACAAACCGTGATAAAATGACATTATTCAATCAAGGTCAATCAAAACCGTGATAATAGAGTAGATTTAATCACACTTTATTTTGCAACCGTGATCTAATGGTTAATGTCAAAAAATTATTGTGGGTTTTAAGCAAGCAACGATCACGGTTTAACACGAACCATGATTGTTAGTAGCTATTATCAAGGTCTAACGTGAACCGTAATCTTTAGTACCGTGGGCTATTATAATTTTTGTAGTAGTGAAAAGTGAAACTAAGGTTTACATGATACAACATCACACATGCATGGGCTTTCCCCCCATGATTACTCACAAGGGTTTCTGTGGGTGTTCTAATTTATCAACTTGTGAAGTTTTTTTCTCACCCTTATGTCAATCAAGACGGACCCTAGTAGTCCGGCGTCCTCTAACATATGCACCACCGTTCGCATTGATGGCCTCAACGCAGGTAGCCTCACCGTGCAGAGGACTCCAATCCGCAATACCTTAATTGCATCCTCCCTTAGAAGTTCAGGGATTTTCGGGTCCACCACGCTGATGAGGTTCTCCGTGTTTGTCATCCGGCTAAAGATCCAGTAGACTGTCTTTGTTATCCCCGAATTCTGACTCGATCGGCTTCTTTCTAGTCACCAACACCATTATCACTACACCGAAGCTGTAGACATCGCTTTTCTCGTTCACTTTGTATGTGTAGGCATACTCTGGAGAGGTTAACATAGCAAATAAAAACAGTGTAAGTTTTTATTGCATAAATACATGTGTATATATACTCGCTAATTGGACCAGGGAGATGAATTTTAATAATGAATCAGTTCGTGTAAGATGAAAAATTCACCTGGAGCGATGTAGCCGTGTGTGCCGGCAATCACATGAGTGGAGTCCTTGCCAACTATACGGTGTTGGTTACCAGACTGGGTGATCTTGGCAAGCCCGAAATCAGCAATGTGTGGTTTGAACATCTCATCCAACAAGATATTGCTGGACTTGACATCGCGGTGCAGTATCAGCCTCTCGCATCCATGGTGAAGGTACTCAAGCCCTTTGGCAGCACCCAGAGCGATCTCGTACCGCGTCTCCCAGTTCAGCTCAAGCTTCTTACATGTGTGGAGCCTGTCCCAAAGGCTCCCGTTGGGGAGGAATTCGTAGACCAGCATGTTTGAATCCTCACTGCTTATGCTGCAATACAGCTAAGCGCCGCCACCTCTGCCTCGAATTCCTTCATTGATGGGTCAGGAGGTGGAGCTTGGGGCTTGGGTTGGTTCGACGAAAGGAGGGAGGAGTCACTGTTTTTATATACACTGTAGATCAGTGAGGTCAGGAGGTGGAGCTTGGGGCTTGGGTTGGTTCGACGAAAGGAGGGAGGGGCACTGTTTTATACACTGTAGATCAGAGGACATTGTTAGGGGGCATTGTTATTTTTTTCTTCCTGATGGATCAGGAGGTGGAGCTTGGGGCTTGGGTTGGTTCGACGAAATGAGGGAGGAGTCATCGTATATATGATACCAAAGTGGGACCCCCGAAGGCGGGTCCAGAACTCCACTGTTTTTTTTTTTTTTTTTTTATACATTTTAGATTGGGGAGGTGGGTCCTTGCCCTTTTTTATATGTATATATACACTTAAGATTAGGGAGGTGGTCCAGAACCCCCGAAGCATAGACTTACTGAACACCAGCTTGATCATTTACTAGTAAGCCATATATTTCTATTTTAAGAAAATACTCTCTTTTAGAATAGATGATATCATTAAACATCTATAATATTGACAGCATTTGATATAAACATGTAAAACATAATCAAGGAGTCCGGATGTTGACCAATCTACATAACAAGCTTAGGCTGATGATCATTGCATTTTTATAATATTTTTATAGTATCATATTCATTGCATTTTTAACAATTTCATATTTTAATTACTGACAATATTTAGCCACGGGCGGGGCAGATCCAAGTGCGATGCTGCTGACTTGCTGTGGGGCTTGGCTGTCTGCTCTATTTCACCTCCAAATGTAACATTTTGTGTTATCTGGAACTACTCTCACACGTGGTCTTTCTTTCTCCACTGAATGTCTGGTCAACTCCTTGTTATCAGCACCTTTTGCTTCTTTTGCTTTCACTCTCCTCTGTACCACATACATTTTGAAATCCGAATGATATACTCAACTTACCAAGCAAAAAATAAATAAATAAATAAATTAAATACAAGATTTATTTTGTATATTTTTAACTTGTATTTACTACGTTATCACGGTTTTTAAATCATAATCTAACACTTTTTATCACGATTTTTAACCGTGATCTTTTATTTTTTTTTAAAGTAGTGAGATTTCACAAAATGGGATGAATATAATTGCACCCTTATTAAAAATGGGGCTATATTTCTTTTCTAACTCATACATGTCAAATGTTAACTACGTAACAACTATAGCATCTTCAACCCACGTGAAAAAAGACGATGTTTTTTTCTTAAATTAAGTGTTTGAATGCATTATTGGCTCTCATGTGTCAACAACATGGGAAAACATTGCAGGGGTAAAAAAAAAAAAAAATTTAAGGACAAAATAACAATTGGGCTGTTTGTCTAAGGAGGCATTGAAACAATTCACCCACCAAATAAAGATGCACTCTCGTAGGAAATTAACATTGAAATAGACACCGACCCCACAGTGACATCTGAATAGGTACTATATAGAGTACCTATATATAACAACAGTGACATCTGAAAGATTAGTTACGTGGACTCAAAATATGAATTTTTTTTTTTTTTTTATAACAAAGTGACGTGCATTCACGTGGTCTCGAATCACCTGCTTCCACCAGGAACAGGAAACCCCAAATATAACCAATAAATGGTTTACACGTCGACAACAAAATAAATAAAGGTTAAAAACATAAGCATCCCTACAATCATGTGTAATATTATATAAGTCCATGTGAAAATTTAAACAGAGACATGAGTCCTTGAAAACTCATAAAAATTTAATTATCATCTTTGGACTAAAATTTCATTTAAATTTAACAGAAAATTTTATTATCATATAATTATGTAGACATTATCTCCCTATAATCATAAAAACAAATTAGTCTATGCAAAAATCAAATTATTCTTGTAAAACTTTTTATGTTTCCTCATTTTCATTTATGTATTATATGAAATGGTTAAAAATTTGATAATAATTAAATTATTTAATGGTTATATGTGTTTTTTTTTATGATTATTGGTAATCAAGATTTTGTATTACTATAAGAATATGATCTTTACAAAGTTAAAAGCATTAATTTTTGTAAGTTACGTAGGATAATTTGGGTTAGGATTAATTTTTGTTAAAACTAGGGATGTATATAGGATTTTGTAAGTTTTTAAGCAGTTGTATGTCTTTCCCAACTTTGATAAGGACTTATATACAATTACCCATGTTTGTGGGGACTTAGATGCCTTTAACCCATTAAATAAAAGAAAATGCCTACTAATTAGATAATGAAAAAGAAAAAGACACTTCTTTTTATGTGATTTTCATAAATAAAAAAAAAGGAGGGTATCTGAATACAAGGGAACTTAATGGGGGTTATATATATATATATTTTTCATTCAATTATCGATGTACATATATGGGACGGCATACTTGTAAAAATGATTGTGGTTGATAGCCTTCTTTAAATGTAAGAGTTCAGGATGGGGAAAGCTCAAACCGGCGTACAATGAAGGGAGACAATAAAACGGGGAATCAAGTCCCAAAAAAAAAAAAATTGCCTCACTTAACCTCTGAAAAAACCTTCTGCAAACCCTCTAGTCCCTGATCAATACATGGCAAAGTTGACTGCAAGTTCACTTTCCACCTGTGCTTTGCATGTGAGCATCAGAAAGCTCAACCGAGAGAGTAATAATAAAAAAAAGATTAAATGCATATGACCCCCTGCAAGTTAGCGTATATAAAAAATACCCCTCATTTCTTCGAATATCCATATAACCCCCTCAAAATTGATATGGTTAAGCATTTAGCCTCATGATTAACTTTCTGTTAAAAAAAGAATATTCCAAGAATATTCTGTCGACTGTTAATTTACATATTCATATAACCCCCTAATTTGTTTAATAAATTCAAAAGGACCCAAATCTAAGACGAAAATACCCTTGTTGTTGGAAGCTTATGTAAAATATTCATATAACCCCCTAATTTGTACCATAAATCCAAAAGATCACATTCTTCTTCTTCTTCCCAACGGTCAGATTTGTGACCGTTGCCATTATTGGTTATATAAACCCCTATTGATCTTCCTCTTCTTTCCTTGATTTATATAAACCAATCTTCTTCTTCTTCCCCTGCATATACTTTTGAAGCTTCTAAGTGATTATGTCAAAAAGTTTAAGTGTTTATAGTTGTGCCATTCAACTGTTTGATCAAATATTTGAGTGATTATTTTTCTAAAATTGTATTCTAGGTGAATAGCTTCTGTAGCTTGAATGCTAAATCACTTCCTTCGCACCTTCGTCCACGTGAATATAGATGCAAGAAGGGGGAGTGTCTAATTTATACATCTCGACAGGAACATAGCAAAGGACAGAGATTTTATTGTTATCCTTTTAATCAGGTGAGTGATTTAGTCATGGCTATAGTTGTTTAGTGATTGATTTTGATAATGTCTTGACTAATTTATATTATTTTACATTGTAGACTCCTCAACATTGTTGATTTTTTGAGTGGATCGATGATGTGGATGCTCCTAATGTCAATTTGAACTTCCAACTACTGAACATTGATGAGGTCAAGAAAAAGCATATGGAGACCATTGAGAATATGTTGAAAATGATAATGTGGTGTTTTGTGGCTCTTTTGTGGATTCAATGTATGAAATTTATGTTTAAATGAACAATGGAGTATTGTATCACATGTGTTAATGTTATTTGATATTTTGTTGGGTTATCCTTGTCTGATATGTTGGACTAGACTGATATGCAAGTACAATGGTGTGACTCAACTGAAATTAAAATTGTTGGACCACCCACCAAAAAAAAAAAATTATTGGACTAGACTGATATGCAAGCAAACTGACTGGACTGTTCTAACACAACCAACTGAATAAACTGAACAATCATAACTCTCTACATGACATGTTTAACATAATATAGCATGATAAAGTACATTATTCAACCCACATAATTGTATAATGCAAACCTGCTACTCAATTATATTCATCCAAAGACACTGGAAAAAAAGGCATACATAGACATCTATTACTCAACAGATAGGAGTGTTTACAAACACACACACAACCATACATAAAACAACACATTGTTTATAGAGATGACACATATAGATAAAAACATAAATTGTTTATCTGTTTTTATAGAGATCACAAGCATTCCTGTAAACCATCAAAATCTAACTAGTTGCTCTTTTTTTCAGCTCCAGTGATCTGCAGTGCACCACCACCCCTCTTTGATTGAATTTTTGAACCCCCTCTGGCTGAAGTTGTATGCTTGAATATCCCTCTTCCTACTCCCAACTGTTTTCACCTTCTAATAGTTTCATGGCTGAATCAAATATTAAACAAATTAATATATTCAAATGTTGATTCATCAATTCAGTATGAGCTAAAAAAGTGAATAAGATATACCTTGAGGTTCCCATGTCATGGACACTCATTGATACCCTTCCACCAATCTCTCCAGCACTCATACTAGAAACCAGAATGGATATTTACATGTTAGATATTCATATATGGAATATGTAAAAAAAAATGAACAAGATAGCATAGTATACCTCACACCACCCATTGTAGTTTGGGTTGTCAGTGCATGCATGGTACTATTTCCAGTAGATGAATCTATCCTTGTCTGTGTACTTCGCATAGTAGACTGACTGGTCAAACGGCCTACGATTGCCTGACTTCTCAATTCCCCCTTACTAGACTGAATGTTGAATGTATTCCAGGATGTTTGTGGACCTTGGACATTCACTCCACCCATGCTAAATCCATCACCAACATCACCACCCATGCTGCTGCCAATTGCACTTCGACATCTTGCATAGAGCAGTGACACAAGACTTTTCGTTCTTATCATACACCACTGCGAATTCATTTATGACACAGTGTTGTTTCAAGGCATATTGGAAGTGTTTTACACTACGAAATCTTGAACCCACATTCATATCAGGTCTCTCGTCATCGACTTCCACAAAATCACTTTCAAACTTATCCGAACTAACTTTACCTGAGTCTGAGCCACTATCAATGCCATCCACATTCTCAGATCCCTCTTCATCCTCCTTGCTCTTATATGACATAACCTGATCATCATCCCCACGCAAAAAAACATCTTCAACATCCAAATCATCAATATCAAAATTGAACTCCTCTTCATGTTGAGGGTCCAAGTGGTCAGGAACTGAAGAATCATGTTGAGTTGGAGATTGGACAACTGGATCATGCTGATTAGGAGACTGGACAAGTGGATCATGCTGAGCATAGCAACATAACAATAGTTAATAATCGAATCAAACTTTGAGTTTGGAGCATGACATGTATTCTTATAGGCTAGTGTTTATTTTCTGTTTGTAGCAATAGATAAAATCTAGTAAATACAATACCTTGTCTATCAGTTTCGGTTTTTAGCAATAGATAAAATCTTGTAATTTTTTTTTTTTTTTAGTGGAATTGCTGTAGAGGACCGGCATTTTGTAATATATCAATTCTTGAAGTAATTTTTCTTTTCTTTTTTTATATCTAATTCCATGCATTGTGGGGATGGGGCTCAAGCAAGGAATTTTTTGAGGAAGAAAAATCACTACCGTGAGAAAGTCTGGCTTCTATTATGTGCTTTCTGAAATATTGGGTCATCCATATTATTAAAATCGAGAGGTTTGTGTTTTGAGGAATTTCAGATTTTGTATCGAATGAGGTCCCCTAGCTTTACAAAAGCCATGAGAACAATCAACAAAAGGCAATCAACAAAAAAAAAAAAAACACACATAGCAACATAATTGATGCATCAAATCAAACCTTTGGTGGTTGATCTAATGTCTCGTTGATGGACCAGAGGTGGTTGTGACCAGAGGTGGTCGATCAATTGCGTCGCCGCGTGAGAGGGGCGGAGGGGGATGAACGGGAGGGGAGGAGGTCGGGGAGCTAGGTAGATCCGACGACGAGCGCTTTCGAGGATGTGGCGCAGGGAGGAGGAGATGCGGGTTTGTGGAGGAAGGGGTGGGACATGCGGAGGCTTGGTTTTCGATTTGGTCGAAGGGGTGGAAGAGAAGTTAGGTTAAAAGTGGGGGAGGGGTGTATTGGTAATTTTATTACATTGGGTTAACTTAACCACCGCAGTTACTTAGCAAGATAACGGTAGGGGTTCTTTTGTATTAAACGATAACATTGAGGGGGTTATATGGATATTCAAAGAAATGAGGAATTTTTTTTAATATACGCTAACTTTCAGGGAATTATATGCATTTAACCCTTCAAAAAATTGCCTCATATAACCTCTGAAAAAGCCTACTACAAATCGTCCAGTCCCTCAGTGCATGTAGTTGACTAGACATTCACTTCCCACACATTTTCCAACGCTGTTGGTGTGTGATATCATTTCAGTGTTGAAGTGTTGTGCTGTTCCCTTTGAAGATGGCATTGTGAGTGAGCACTGAAGAGAGTTTTAACAAGAAGAAAACAACAGATGGGAAGAAAAGAAAAACAAAAACCAAGAAGCGTGAGGACTGATCACTTTTTCAGTTTCTCTCCTCTTTTAGAAAACCGAAAGAAAAATTGCGATACTTGTTAGTGAAAACTGAAAATATGATTTTTTTTTTTCTTTAGAAAGTGACATGCATGCTTTAATTAAAAAAGCAATAGTGACATGTATTCACGTGGACTCGAATCACCTGCTTGCACTAGGAACAGGAAACAGCAAATATAGCTAATAAATGGTTTACACGTCGATAATAAATTAAATAAGAGTTAAAAGTCATATCCATCTTTAAAACATGAATAATCTCATATAAGTCCCTGTGAAAATTTGAGCAGACACATGAGTTCTTAAAAACTCACAAAAATCTAATTATCATCATCGGATTAAAATTTCATTCAAATTTAAAAGAAAATTTTATCACCATGTAAATGTGTAGACATTATAGTCTACACAATTATAGAAACAAATTAGTCTATGCAAATATTAAATTATCCTTGTAACATTTTTTATGTTTCTTCATAGGTATTAATTGAAATGTTTAAAAATTTAAGAATAATTAAATTATTTCATGGTTATATGATAAGTAGGGTAGATTGGGTTAGGATTATTTTTTGTTAAAACCAGGGATGTATATTGATTTTTGTTAGTTTTCAAAGACTTATATGTCATTTCCAACTTTGATAAGGACTTATATGGGATTACCCATGTTTTGTGATGACTTGGATGTCATTTTTTGATTTTTGCCTTTTATTTCTATTCCTCTTATTCAACCCTCAGACATTGTTTACTTTATTACTTAATAAAATACATATGTTAATAATTTAATTATCTAAAAAATTATCTTTTAAAACCAATAATAATAGTGACATGCGTTTTTTTTTATTAAGTGATATGCATGTACTAATTAAAAAGCTATACTGACATGCATGTGTGTTCAACTTAATTGTGCAATGTGTATACCTTATCACTTCATAAAGTAGGATACTATCCATGTCATGTCTAATAGGGATCTGAAAGAAAAATTACTATACTTGTTAGTGAAAACTGAAAATATGGTTTATTTATTTTTTTTAGAAAGTGACATGCATGCTTTAATTAGAAAAGCAACAGTGACATGCATTCACGTGGACTCGGATCACCTGCTTCTACGTCGACATAAATGGTTTACACGCCGACAACAAATTAAATAAGAGTTAAAAAGACATAAACACTCCTTCAAAAATAGGTAATTTCATATAAGTCTCTGTAAATGTTGGTGCAGACACATAAGTTCTTAAAAACTCATAAAAACCTAATTATCATCCTCGAGTTAAAATTTTATTCAAATTAAATAGAAAATTTTATCACCATGTAATTTTGTACATATTGTAGTTCTCATAATCATAAAAATAAATTAGTCTATGCGAAGATCAAATTATCCTTATAAAACTTTTTATGTTTCTTCATTTTCATCGATGTATTAATTGACATGGTTAAAAATTTGAGGATAATTAAATTATTTCATGGTTATATGTTACGTAGGGTAGATTGGGTTATGATTAATTTTTGTTAAAACTAGGGATGTATATGGGATTTTGTGAGTTTTCAAGGAGGTGTATGTCTTTTCCAACTTTGATAAGGACTTATATAGAATTAACTATGTTTACGAGGACTTAGATGTTCTTAATCCATTAAATAAAAGGAAAGACCTACTAATTAGATAATGAAAAGGAAAAAGACATTTCTTTTTTACGCGATTTTCAGAAAGAAAAAAAAGGAGCGTATCTGAATACAAGGGAACTTACCGGGGGTTATATATATTTTTCCCATTCAATTATCGATGTGCATAGAACGGCATACTTATAAAAATGATTGTGTGATAGCCTTCTTTGAATGTAAGAGTTCAAAATGGGAAAAGCTCAACCGGCTTACAATGAAGGGAGACAATAAAATGGGGAATCAAATGGTCCCCAAAAAAAACAAAAAAATTGGCTCACTTAACCTTTGAAAAAGCCTTCTACAAATCCTCCAGTCCCTCAATACATGGCAAGTTAACTGCACGTTTACTTTCCACGTGTGCTGAGGGGTGCAACTCGGGCGGGTTGGGTCGGGTTCGGCTTTAACCCACATTGCACAGAGCCCAACCCGAACCCGAGCCCGAACCCGGCCTCAACCCGAAGGGTTTAACCCGAACCCGAACCCGACCTCAACCCGCGGGTTCGGGTCGGGTTCGGGTTGAATTCGGGCTCGGGTCGGGCTCGGGTTGGGCTCGGGTCGGGCTCAGGTTTAATACTTAAAAGATCATAAAAATTATTTAATAAACAACACAATAAACTCTAATTAATTAAATGTATATTCACCACAAAAAAAAAACTTACAAAATCCAAATAGTTTATGAATACATATTTTAAATTTTAATTAAGCTAAACACAACTTCATCGCTTTTCAACAAAATATAAAAAAAACATTTACCGATTTGGGTTCGGGTTGAGCCCGCATAACCCGACCTCCCAACCCAAACCCGACCCGAATTGGGTTTGGGTTAGTTCGGGTTCGGGTCGGGTTTGAATCCAGCAAATAAAAACCTCAACTCAAACCCGTCCATGAACCGGGTTGGGTCGGGTTCAACCCGCCCAAGTTACACCCCTACGTGTGCTTTGCATGTGGACATCGGAAAGCTCAACCGGGAGAGTAATAAATAAAAAAATTGTCTCATATAATCTCTAATACGCCTCTTGTGGGCCTTTCCTACACACAAAAAAAAAAAAAAAAACAATTGATTAAATCACAATAAAATGTAGAACATCCACTAGTTAAGACCTATTCATCCCCACCCTTAGGTCTGAGCATCTTCTTTATAGAAATTGTTTCCAACAAAATGCATTTGGAAAAAATTGGGGATAATCATTCTTACAGTTATTTTGTAGTAAAACTACATACAAATCTCTAAATAACAAAGTACTTACTATTGAATGTATACTATACAAATCTAATATATACTAGATTAATGAAAGCTGAGAACTATGAAGTGATTACTTAAATAATAGAGTGCATTAGTGCCCATACATTTTTGTCACATTGGGCTTCTTAAGCATATAAAGCCAACAAAACCACCAGTCCACCACAAAAAGGAGAAAAATGATACATCGAGCTAGACATCGACAACGGGCCAGACCAGCCCCGCCCATTGAACAAGGGCCCAGGCCCGCGTGCATGTCTGCCAGTGGGCCCAAACCGGGCCGGCCTGGAGCCAAATAATCAAGCTCAGGCCTTGCCCACAGGCCTGGGTCTGCTGGGCCAGGCTCAGACTTCTGGCCCATGGGTAAGCATGTAGACCCAGATTTTAAACAAGTTGATTTTTTTTTAATTTGAAGTGGTGCATTTGTATTGTGAGCCATTATAATTACTAGAATTAGATGATGAATACTAAAAAAATTAGAGATAGAAAATGTGCACTAATTTTTAAAAAGAGAACTTGAGAGAGAGCTTTGTTGATTGCTTGAGAGATAACTTCAAATATTTTTGAAAGTGGAAAAGTTGGTGGGGAGAGGATAATTTTTTTTATTGAGGATGTATTGGTTGAGATGAGAATGAGAAGAACGATTGGGATAAGATCCTATTTATAGGTAAAACCAAACAAGTTTTATAAAAAATTAAAAGAACACTCAGACGAGCATAGTCCAGGTGCAAACGGTCGGATTTCCAAGTGTTGGTGGTGAGAGGGCCAAGTGGGCCCCCTATTTTTGGCATGCAGAGACAAAAAGTCTCTACCATTGCAGAGACTTGGGAGGGGGGCACCCCATCAGAATGGCCTCCCCACGGGCTTAAAGGCTGGGCCCGTTCGCGAGCCGCCAGGCCAGACCGAACAGGCCTACTTCTGGGGACCTGGCCCGACCACGGGCCAACCCGAAGTAGGCACAAGCCCGGCCCACCCTCATTACGGTCCGGGACGGGCCGGCGCATGTATAGGCCCAGCCGGAATTTGGTCCTACGGGCTAAGGTTGAGCGGGCCGGATTTTCATGCCTCGAGCCAAATGATATGATAAACCATACGTCTAGCCCACTGTATAGTCTCATCCGGGGTCTGCACTGATTTTTCTTTTTCTTTTGAATTATGCATAGTCACTTATTAAATTACATATTATTATATGACATAAAGTATATATTGAGATACAATATTTTATTTTTTTATTTTGAAAAAGTAAGTTTTTTTTATATCATGTATTGTAATAGAACTCCATACATTATGAAAGTACAATTTCTGCGCTGACGAAGCTGTAAAACTGAATGAGCGTATTAGCGCTCATAACAGAACCTCATACACTATAATAGTACAATTTCTGCACTGACAGGACTGCAAAACCGAGTTAGCGTATTAGCACTCAATACAGAATTCTATTCGATTCCTATGTATTCTGGGTCTGCTCTTCCACACTAAAATTGTCATAAAATTGTGGTGACACTTTAAAAATAGTTGTTGAAATAGACTTTTGATCATCCATTAAAATTTAAACAATGGATGGCATTGTCTGTGCAAATGGAGTCATCGCTGAAGATCTCAATAATCCAATGCCTACATCACGTGGTTTATTTAATTAATTAACAGCCCAGATCATACTATATAAATAATGTTTTGATTCATCATGTAAGTCTTCTCTTTGATTTGATTGTGTTTCAGTAGTAATCCAAACCATAATTTGACTTAATTTGGAAGACGAAAATGAAACCGATATATGATTTGTTATAGAAAGTGTGGTGGTTATTCATCTTTGAATTAGCTAAAACCACTTGTGTGTGTATATATGTATATAGTCTTAGGTAATGATCTTGTGATAGATGTATCTGTGTTATATGACTTATTGTGACATTGTCATCTTACGTACACATGATAATTGTATAATGTTTGACTTTTAATTGTAAAATGGAAAATATATGGTAGATCGTACTCGTAGTATGTACATATGGATTAATAGTCAAACAATCAACACGTACATTTTCTAAAAAAATTATATTGATCAATTGGACACCAACTAGTCATGAAGCATATAATAACATTTGATCATAAGGGTTGAACTGTAAGTCTATTATAATAACATTTTTTTTCTTGAATATGCCCACATAACACGGAGCTTCATGTTATATGTCAATTTGAACTTCAAATCGTCTTTAGATCATCATACTTTATTTTATTTTTTTTTCCTTTCAAGGGGGTATAATTAATTAATTTGTTCATATTTTAAATGTAAAATGTTCAGTTATTCTTATCATGAGTATGAACTAGTATGTTTAGGTTGTTATTTAGAGAAATTTATATTTAATGCATCTTTTAGGTTAGCCTGCCCACCGAATGTAGTTTTTAAGGTGTATTTGGTACTTTTTGTTGGTTTTATTTTTCTCAAGTCTTTAAAACATTTGACTAGGTACATGAATTCATATCGCGTGGTCTCTGAAGTCATGAATAAGAATTATATTCAAGTTGAAAAGTGAAACATGTATTGTTTAATTAATATTCATGAATAATTGACATTGGAAAATTATTACTACTTATGTATATTTAAACCAATATAGTCGGGAAATTAATTAGAGGTCCTTGGAAACACTTTTGTAATAATAATAGGTCTTTTGACTTTTTCTTGTTTTTTAAAAATCCCTAAATTAGTGGTGGTATTTTGTTTAGGTCCTTCCATCCAATTTCCATCCAACTTCTATCCATTCTATTTTTTCTCTCCCTCTTTTACCCATAAGTAAACATCATTTGTTTCTCTATCTCCTTCAACCTCTCCCTTTCTCCCTCAAACAACTCAATAAGTTGTGAAACCACCTCCACCAACCCCTTCATTGCGCCGATCTCAACCCCAACGCCGATCGCGCCTTCCGATCATCTCCCGCGTCCCATCCGCGAGCCCAACCCCCTTCTCGTGACTTCATCCGTGAGCCTTACCCTCTCGCGAGCCCTAAGCCCTTTCGCGAGTTCATCCATGAGCCTAACATGTTACAAGTATAACAGTGTACAAAATGAGTGTAACAGTGTACGTAGTGTAACACACAGAACCTGTAACAGGTATAACAGTGTACACATTGGACATAACAATGTACATAGTGTAATACAAAATCTGATATATGTAAGAGGTATAACAGTGTACACAATGTGCGTAACAGCATACGCAGCGCAGCACACACAACCTGTAACATGTATAATAGTGTATATATTAGGAATAACAGTGTACACAGTATAACATAGAACCAAGAGACGATTCGTGGGACACGATCGGAAGAGGTCGAGGGGAGAGATCGGCATTGGGGTCGAGATTGGCACAATGGAGGGCTGGTGGAGATGGTCTCACATCTTATTGAGTTGTTCGGGGGAGAAAGAGAGAGATTGGGGGAGATAGAGAGGCAATTTATGTTCACTTGAGGGTAAAAGAGGGAGAAAAAAATTAGAATAGATGGAAGTTGAATGGAAGGACATAAACAAAATACAAAAAATAGAATGGATGGAAGATGAATAGAAAGACCTAAACAAAATACCACCGCTAATTTAGGGACCTAAAAAAAATAATAAAAAGTCAAGGGATCTATTATTATTACTGAGGTGTCCTCAGGGACCTCTAATTAATTTCCCCTAATATAGTTAACAATTCTCTCCATACAAAGTATTATTTATTTATTTATTGTTGAAAAGGCCCTACACGGGCTTATATACTTATATTTGTAGCAGTGTTCACATTGTATACATTGTCAAAATTCAAAGCTTGATGGACCTCAGCTATACAAGACTGTATGGAATGTAGGTAGGGTGTCACTGGGCATGTCAACGGGTCGGCTCAGTGAACCTGGACCCAACCTGTTTGATTGTTGGGTCCTTCATATCAGGTCTCGGGCCGAGTCGAATTGACTCATTAACAGGCTTAGGTCAGAAAAAGAGAGGTCAAAAAACTTCTTAAAGACCTACAATGGCTTCATTTGTTTTCTTTTTTAATAGAGTCAAGTGTATTATAAATAGTTCTTCACTATTTTGATTTATTAATGTTTTATGAGGAAACATTTAGAATATAATTTGGATTATTATGCTTTTACGTGAAGTCAAAATATTATAAAAATATTTCAAATGCTTAAAATTTTAAATTATTATTCAGTATTTAATTATAAATATCGGGTTGGATCATGGGTGCTAGGGTTGGATCATAAATAATAAAAAAATCACATAGTATATTTGGGTTTGGTCAATCGGGTCCAAACGATCGGATCAGGATAGACCCAGACCCGACCCGTTTTGAGTGTCGGGTCCTTAGGATCGGACTCTGAATCAAAGCTACGTATCTTTGATATGATGTCCTGTAGTTGAGGAGGTCCCGGACTCTTCTCCTGATGTATTATTGATATGCACTGAGTTTACATAAGGTAGCGATTGGTAACGTAATTGCGAAACTAATTTTCTGCAATCCCTAAGCTTAAAACTGATTCTGCAGGAAGCTGCTTCCCCCCAGTTTTCTCAAATTGCAGCTTTTAGGTATTATTTTTACTGAAATCTGTTTGTAAGAAGCTGCGATTGTAATATTGTTGCGTGATTGCAGAACCAACTTTTTACAATCACAAAAGTTGTACAATCGCGCAACCAAAATGCTGCCATGGTGTCATTGCAACATAGGTAGCATCAATGTTGCCATAATTAATGCATATTATGCTTAACAGTAAAAAAAAATCAAACTAAAAAAGCTTGCATCATGTGTTTATTAAGCGGTCATATATATAACTTCACGGTGGACTATGATCTTATGGACTAGACTAGCTCTCCATTCAGATAGAGCCTCCAAATCCAAAATAACTATATATATATATATTTAAACTTATGTTTAGATAATTTATACCCAATTTTTTATGTTAATTTTTTGGATGACCGTCCAATGCCTCATAAGATCAAGACCGACCTGTGTAAACAATGTTATAGGAATAACATTTTTTTCCTAATAAGCATGTAGTATTATTTAACTATAACTCCTTTTGATTCTACATATATTTATATCATAATATGCAGGAAAGGAAAATCTTCATTAGCAGTGTTTGGGTGTTTGTACTAATAAAGGTACTACATCGTCATTAAGTTCTTCAAAATAGACAGTTAAACAAGCATTGTTTTCTTATGGTTCAGAAGAAGTATCAGTGGACTTATTGGTCAGTAAATAAATTCTTAGTTGATGATTTGGCATCAAAGTGATGAGCAAAAAAAAGTAATGCTACAGCACACAATATAAGAAATTAATTAAGAATGGAAAGTCAACCCCTTGAGTGAATCGAACTCTCCATCTTCTATTTCATTAGTTCTTTTCTTCTTGAGACGATATATATATATATATATATATATATAATAAAGCAATATCTCACTTGGAAGAGGCTTCAGATGCTTTCAATATATGATTGACAAAAGCATTGCCCTGGTTGAGGACAATGCATGCAATTGGCTGTTGATTCTGCCAAATAGTACATGTACATCTCGATATTTATCTAACGAGGTGTACATCTTCTTAAGCAAGGTTATACTCGTTAGCAACTTTTTATATATGTTTTTATTCAATATAATATCATACATCGTGAAGGTATTTACATTTTTATAAAAATATATATGTATTATTATATTATAATTACTATTTCTAAAAAATTGAAAAGTGAGCAGACCACACGCGAAGCTATAATGAGGTTGTACATGACATTTTGCAAAGTTTTTCAAAGTCACCACATATATATATTTACATGGCTTAGTGCATGTGGACCTCTCTAAACAAGATTTGAGTTGTATTAGATCTTATTGTAAATTAAAGCATATGCATTAGGATAAAAAAAAATATAGAGCATCAACATCATTGTGGGCGCCATTTTCCTAGTCCACCGGAGTGGATGGGATCCCAGTGGCCCATCACCCGATTACATAGATCCAGGGCCAAATCAACCCAAGCCTAATGCGGACCGGCCCATCAGCCCACTCGGATCCAACAATAGCATCCCAAGTTAGTATATTTCTAATAAATGTTCTAGAATGATTCCTTGATCTTCTCAAATATACTCACTTGATTTGAAATTATCACCTTTGAATTTTTAAATCACAATGATATATTACAGGATCAGAATCATCCTTGGCTAATCCCTGACAAAATATCTATCTTTGATCAGGATGTAATTAGCAAATCCCTTAGATATATATGTTGTTCTATGAAAATCATTGATTTCTCCTCATCCGTCCAATGATGAGAAGATCAACCACTAATCCTAGGGCAACCCAGGGTAATTCTATAAATAGGTAGTTAATCCTCTCTATTGAGGTATGTGAAAACTCTTTTCCAAAAACCCTAATTTGACCACGATTACTGACTTGAGCATCGGAGGGTCTTCTGCAGGTCTCCACCTCACTGTGTCTTAGATGTTCGAGGAGGAGCGCTCGCCGGCGGATACCAATGAGTGGAGCGCAAGAGAGTGGGAGCGGACGGATCCAACTACCCGAACCGATATGTCAATTTTTCACCTGTCCAACTTGGCGCCATCTACGGGAAACTAGATGAAAAGCCTAGCTCTTCACCATGCCTCCCAGGAGAACTCTTCTGCCCGCATCCATATCGGCCAGCGCATCAGGAGCCAACCAGTCCTCTCTATCAGGTGTGACCAAGGTAGACAACACCAACCCACCCCAAAGTCATTATTTTGCAGCAGATCTACGATGAAGCCTTGGCCTGAGTGGCGTGGGCTGAAAGGAGGGTCAAGGAGCTTGTCCGCACCATCGAGGTGGTGCGGGAGGAGAGCAAACTCCTCCGAGCCGAATAGGTTAAGGCCAATGCTCTGGACCCACAGTGCTATGTTCCTCATGCAGCCAACGACCCTCCGTGCAGCAACGGACGAATCACCCTTCCAAATAACGATCCTCCGGCCCCTGAATAACCAGTGGTCTCTTCGAACGTGGTTGCAACCTCAAAGCGCCCACGCGAGGTGGACCAACTTTGGTAAAACAACATGATGAAGGAGGTCAACCAGCACATCCTCCACAATCTGAAGCCTCAGACCCCCGCAGATATAGCCATGCAAACTGCAAACCTCATCAACAATTCACCCTTCATCGATGAAATCATTCGAGCGTCAAAGCCAAATAAGTTCACTCCTCGCAAGTTCAAGTTATTTGAGGGAAAATCAAACCCCACCGAACATATTTTTTATTATCAATGGTGGATGTTGCTCAATGTCAGGGATGATGCACTCCTTTGTAAGGTGTTTACACAAAGTCTAGGCGGTTAGGCCCTAACTTGGTTCCGGAAGCTACCAGACGCTTCTATCCCCAATTTCCACAGTCATCAGCCACTACATATGTCATTGCAAGCCAAAGAAAGACATGGCAAGCCTGTTTAAGATGAAGCAAGCTGAGGGCAAGCGACTCAGAGATTATCTCACACGCTTCAGCGTTTAGATGACCCAGATCGAATCGTGCGGCCCCTAAACCACGGCCATGGTGTTCCGTAGAGGATTGATTTCCTCAAGACACCTCTACGAGTCGCTCGTCCACAAGCCCCCAATCAACATGGCTGATGTCCTTTCTCAAGCCAAAGGATCTATCCACCTCGAGGAAGACATGTCCTTCACCGCGGGCAAATCGACCACTCTAGTCATCGTCAGAGAGGCACCGAAAGGGGGAACCATCTCTATGAAGCAGCCGTCGGCCACATCCCGAAAGAGCGAAGATAAGCCAGATGGGTCTTATCCCCAAAAGGGAAGGGATCTCAATTCGACCCCTCTCACCTTCACGATGCGCCAGCTCTAGCGCAAGAACAAGAACAAGGGTTACTTCAAAACTCTGATCTGATTCGCACTCCTGTTGAGAACCGAGACCAGATGCGCAGGTGTGATAACGAGGTTGGTCATACTATTGAAGAGTGAAGGAGTTTTTGCGGCCAAGTCGACAACCTCATTTGGGATGGGTGCTCAGCACATTACGTGGATAGACAGCCAGTTCTAACTGCGCCCGACAACAACGAGAGGACCACCATTCCGAAGTCAGGTGATCCTTCCACCCATGTTGATGCAATCAGTCACGGCTGGCTTATCCCCAGTGACTATGTGCCTCAACAAAAAGGTCCCACGGGGCCTCAAAAGTGCACTCCCGTCGAACCTCTTCCTAATTGCACAGCCATTATCAATTCAATCCAGTTCGGCACGAACAATTTGGAGCAAGTATCCTTGCCACACATTGACCCGTTGGTTATCACTATATGTATTTGCAATTGTCAGGTGCAGAGGGTCATGGTCGATGGGGGAAGTAGTGCGGACATCCTGTTTCTCGACACCTTCCATCGGATGGGGTTAGACATTGAGAGCATTTGGCACTCCAAACCCCCCCCCCCCCCCTTGGTGGGGTTCAATGGAACAAAGGCAAGCCCAGTTGGGGTCATAACATTACCAGTGATGGCCGGTGATTGAACCCTCAACGTCTAGTTCATCATTGTTGACTCCCCTTCGGCCTACAACGCCATCATGGGCGAGAATGGATCAACCATATGGAGGGCATACCATCTACTTTGCACCAAATCATGTGTTGCCTCACCAAAGATGGACGGTCGACTATCGACATCTGCGGAGATCAAGTCATGGCCCAAAAATGCTACACCCTCGCATCTCAAGTTTCGGCTCGCCCCTCGAAGGGGAGATCATCCCCGCCTGCATAGCAATGGCCGTGAAAAGCCGATGTCGAGAGCATCATCTGAAGCACCTCGTTGAAGCCTTCAACGCACTTCAAACATACCAAATGAAAGCTTAATCCCGTCAAGTGCTCCTTCGATGTGTCATATAAACACTTCTTAGGGCACATCGTCCACCGGCTAAGCATCAAAGCTAATCCAACCAAGATTCAAGAGCTGCGTAACTCGTCCATTCCCGCGTCCATCCGTGACGTCCAGGTGATCACTAGCCAAGTCACCGCTCTCTCTCATTTTATTGCTCATTTGTCGGATTGCTATCGCCTTTAGGCAATTAAAGCATGGAAGGGAAGGGTTTGGTCCGAGGAGCAACAGGAGGCATTCCAAAGCCTCAAGGACCACCTTAGCCAACCACCGATCCTTTTGGCCCCAGTTGCTGGGAAGATGCTTTATCTCTAATTGACCGTTTCGGTAGTGGCTCTCAGCATAGCATTGCTTAGGGAAGATCAAGAGCAACTCCACCCCGTCTTCTGTGTGAGCAAAGCCTTGCTCGACACCATGACCTGTTATTCCCCAATTGAAAAGTTGATCTTGGCGCTAATAGTGGCAAAGGAAAAGTTGCGATACTAGTTTGAGGCGCACCCCATTGTCGTGCTCACTTCTTACACAATCCGTGTTTCCTTGCATAAGCCGGATCTCTATGGGAGGACAACCAAGTGGACCATCGAAGTGTCTCCTTTAAACATCAAGTACCGTCCTTGCACAGTCAAAAAGGGGCAGGTGCTAGCTGACTTCCTCCTCGAGTTCGATCCCGAGAAGGACATGCATAAGGCGACGGCGGAGCTCAATGACCAACTCGATCTCTCTGAGTGGTGGACCTTGTACATAGATGGCGCATCAAACTCTAGAGGCGGTGGTGCCGGGATCATCTTGCAAACCCCGGATATAGCGCAACTGGAACAATTGATCCGGTTAGGATTTCCGACGTCAAACAACGTAGTGGAATACGACACTCGTCAACGGGTTACTCCTAGCGAAGCATTTACATTCATATAAAAAATGTGCATATTCCATTAAATGGTTACACCGATATATATATAAAAAAAGGGTTAAAGACATCTAAGTCCATACAAACATGGAAAAACCCATATAAGTCCCTACTAAAATTGGAACAGACGTACGAGTCCCTGAAAACTCAGAAAAACCCAATTATCATTCCTGAGTTAAATTTTCATCCAAACTTAACGGAATATTCTTATAATATTCCATCACATATAATTGTATGGACATTAACGTCCTTATAAACAATCATAAAGACAAATTAGTCCTTGCAAAAGACAAAATCGCCCCTAAAAGAACTTTTACATTAAATTGTGTAAACATTGCAGTCCTTATAAATAATCATAAAGACAAATTAGTCTCCGTAAAAGACAAAATTGCCCCTAAAAGACTTTTACATTTAATTGAATAGACATTACAGTCCTTATAAACAATCGTAAAGACAAATTGGTCATTGTAAAAAACAAAAATACCCCTGAATGATTTTTATAGTGACTAATTTGCCTTTATGACTGTTTATAAAGACTTCATTGTCTATACCATTATATGTGATGGAATATTCTATGAATATTCCGTTAAGTTTGAATGAAAATTTAACTCAGGGATGATAATTGGATTTTTCTGAGTTTTCAGGACTCATATGTCTGTCTCAATTTTAATATGGACTTATATGGGTTTTCCTATGTTTGTAGGGACTTAGATATCTTTAACCCATAAAAAAATTACTTGTATACCAAAATAAATTAAGTGCAAGACTTACGCGCGCTGAACTACATCGATTTTCAATAAAAATTAAGGAAAATTTATAAAAATAGCTCCCTGAAGATGAATATAGCAAAATTAACACCGTGGTCCAAATAATAGTCAATCAGATAGATATATTTCCGGTTGACGAACATATTAAGATACGCATTCTATCAGTTTTTGTCCTATATATCAGTTGCCTTTATGAACTAGTGCAGGCCCCAATGTTAATTTTCTGATGTTGCTATACATACATGGAGAAAAAGAAATTCCCATGCATGATCCCACAATAGACCATTCAGTAGATGCTATTCCAAAAAACCAACTACTGCTAACATGGACACTCCAATAGAAACTGCTCTACCAACTCATCACCTCCTACTTTGCCATTCACAGATATATCTCTCTCTATCTCCATCATGGATCCAGACTCTAAAACATATGTGACTCAAAAATGTCTCCTCCCACCTGTCTTGATTTGGAAACCCAGGTTAGATGCAATGCCGCGTTACACAAGGTGTTGAATTCATTGAAAGTGATTTGTAGACGTACGTATTGGTTCCTCCATTTTCTCATAATGCATGTTTCGCATGATAATTACGTGCAAGTCAGGAACACTTAATTAATTAATCAAACAATCTTGTTTTGACTAACACATCGCAGACAACTATGATCGATGTCGACAGATAAGGGAGGGAACTGATGATAAGAACCAGTTCAGAAGATTTGAATCAATGGGCTCCATTTTGGAAATACAGGTCTTTGTTTGATTGAATCTTTTCTTCTTTTTTTTTCGTTTGAGATAACGTAGAAATTGTATTTAAAAATATCAAAATACAAAGTCCGGACCCGAAAGAAAGAAAACGGTGGATAAAGGGATAAGGGGATAAAAAATAAAAACAAGAGGAGAACACGTTAGGGGCGATGGTGGGTAGATGAATATTGACATGCCAACACTCCTAACATGCATGCATGTTGGATTATTAGTGGATCCCTAAACACTCTCCTTTCGAGGATTTTTCTATACTTGTGAGTGGATTCCTTGATCTTTTGGATTCCCATATACATATTAATGTTAATTAGTTAGAATTCAAATAAATATAAGTTCGAAAGTGATACAACAATATGTTTCTAATAATTGATGTGTCTACATATAGATCCTAGTTTAGATGGTCAAAATGAGGCTGTACATCTAAGAATTAGGTTTTACACCCATTGGACAATTTGATTATCCAACGCAATCATGAATGTCCTATCTTATCGAGTCATTATAATTGAGATATTCTGTCAAATATCAAAATTAAAATGAGGATAAATTAATTCTTTTTTTTTTTAAGATTTAATTAAATTTTGTATATCAAAATGATAAGATTGAACGGTCACAACCATATTGGACCTAACCTGATCTCCTAAGAAAGAGAAAGTCGAAGTTGTTCTAATAATAGTACAAACCGTATAAAACAAAACATATATAATTTTATAATATATATTAAATAAATCTTAATTTTTTAAAAATGGATAATTTCTGATTTTCATATACATATTCATATCAAATATAAATATTGTTGTGTCCAGAAAAGCTAAATAGTCAACTTCAAGGGATAATGATCTTCCATTTAGACATTAAACAGAGATACATGGATGGCGTACATGGCATAGATAATGCACCCAGGTCAAATACCTCGATGTGATTGTTTCTCCGCCTTTAGTTTCCACTGCAAGTGGGTCACTCATTTGGAAAGGGTTGACGAAAATGTTTGAAATTAAAGCACATGCAGTACATGTAGATTAGATTCATAGGATTATTTAAATAATTAGTAATTAGTCTTTTCTTATTTTATCTTTAGGATTTGGTGATGGACCAATAATATTGGTTAAATGATGTGTACAAACTAATCAGAATACTCTTTTAGATGATTTACATGGAACAGTAAGATTTGTTTGCTGATGTATATGGTGTTGAGATATATGTGTTGAGGAAAGATGTGTAACAAAGAAGAACAAGAGAACAAACAATTTTGCGTGGAAAATCCTTTCAAGATGAAAGGGAAAAAACCACTGCCGAACTCCGAAAAACTTTCACTATAGAAAATGGGATTACAATATCTCTCTAGAACTCATTAGAAGAAACACTATCAAGAAAACACATCATCCAGAGCTCTTTTGTGTAGTGGATTTACAAGTAGGATCTCTCTCTCTCTCTCTCCTTTCTTCTTCTCTTGGATTTGATTGATTTTTCACTCCCATCTACCTCCTTTATATAGAGAGGATATGTCACTTAGTATTCTATTAACAACTTCATGAATACATCTTCCTATGCATTGAGAATGGACAACCCTTTCATTTACCTAGACATAAGAAACCATACTAATTAACTTCATACATGGTTTCAAGAGTAAATTAACCATATATTTCCAAGGTATTGAATACATGCACTAAGAACCAAGTGTAAGTACCAAGTACCAAGGCCATCTTCGCATGAGATGGACCCCCATTCCCAACATATGGATCAATCAGATTGTTCTTAAAAATCCTTTTGTGGTACGAATAAACCTTATTTGGGGTGCAAAAAATTTATTAAGTTTTAGTATTTTATTTTGAGTATGAAAGAAGCCTTTAAACTTTTATATTTTGGCTTTTATTTAATAATTGCTAAAAATGTAGAAGGAAAAAACTAGAATTTTTGTTACTATATAAACAAAGACTTTTAAATTAAGACATCTTTCAGAATAAACATAAATATTAAATCTTGATATTTTTCTTCACCTCCAAGGGTTTAAGTTATAAAGCTCTGATAACAATATTATTTAAGTATCCACATCATAAAACCTATTTGTTCCATATATATCAAAAGAAATAATCTGATTGGTTTTGTACACAACATCAAACCAATCTGATTAATATACGGTCCATCAGCTCATCCTAACAAATGGATAAAATAATAAAAGACTAACTAATTATTTAGATATCATAAATCTAAAAAATAAATCTAATATGCATCAACAATCTACTACTTCATATGGTGTTGGATTTGTTTAAGAGAGGTCTGCGTGGACTGGCTGACTCTTTCTGCCCTTTTGTTGATCATTTAACTTTATTGTTATTTAATTGTGTGTACATTTCTCTGTCTTTTCTTCAAGTGTAGGTGGAGATTGAAGACCTTCCTTTTGTACGAACGTTTGCTTTTTAACTGTTCTTTATCATAATTATCTAAACAACCTGCTAGCTAGGATTTATTTATTTTCAATAATAAAATTTGAAAAAATTAATTTCGGGTCCTTTGATAAACACTTGAATTTTTTAGGTCCCTAAAATATCTAGACTTACTATTAGGTCTCCAGACCCCATTGTATATTATTTCTGGACCCATCTATCAGAACACCATTATGTCCACCGTTACATTTTTAATTTTTAGCCTTCCTTCATATTCTATGTACATGGTTAACAAGTTTGTGTATACAGTTAAATTTTCTGTGTATACTATTAACATATCAGAATACACTATAGAAAATGTGAAGACGGGGAAAATAAAAAGAAAATTGTAAAATATAACCCTTATTGGATAGAAGGATCCAAAAATAATATCGCAATTAATCTGGGGACCAAAAATAAGTTCAGATATTTTGTAGACTTAAAATTAATTCAGAGTTCTCCGGAAGGCCTGAAATTAATTTTCCCATAAAATTTGATTTATTTGCACGCAATACTTATTTACATATTTAGAATGTTTAAATGTTGCTCAAATTGAGGTGTTCAATTAGAATGTTTAAATGTGGACTCAAATTGAGGTGTTCATGTGATATATGTAACAGGCATATATAATAATACAGTAACTAGGAAGATAATGCAAAAATTATTTGAATTTTGAAGATTACAATTTACTAATGCAAAATAATTAAATTTAACCAGTATATAATATAAATTTATAATTTGATATCCATTTCCACTTTTAAATCATTCTTAATAATTCTAAAAATACGTAATAAGATTTGACAGATAATATATTATATTTCATGTAATTGACAAACTTCTTTTTAACTATGTACCCATGACAAGATATAATGTATATATTCACCTAATAAAATACAGACTATTATAAAAATTGAAATATATACCCAGATAAATCAATAAATATAATATTATTTTGAAAAATAAATAAAATTCTTCACCCCAAACATGTATAAGTGGTTGGAGAATCATCTTTACGTTACAAAAGGCCTACAAAACAAAGTTAGTGGATGAGCGCCTTAGGCTGCGTTTGATTGCTCGATTGCGCAGTTTTGCGATTGCAGGAAGCTGGTTCTGCAATCATGCAACCAAACAGTTTTACAATCGCAGCTTCCTACAAACATATTTCAGGCAAATAATGTTCAAAAGCTGCGATTTAAGAATGCTAGGAGGAGACAACTTCCTGCAGATTAAGTTTGAATCCCAGCAATTGTAGAAATTAGTTTTGTAATCGCGTTACCAAACACTTACTTAATAATGTTTGAAGTACACTACAACTGAACAGCTGTCAATATACATCACTCATGAATAGCTGGAAGTAAGACCAATACATGCTTTGAGTATAATATATGTAATCAATTAAATCTACTTCTTACAACTGTTAAATGACTTGGCCACCACACAAGGACAATCATAAAATGTAGGGGATAACAGTGGCAGAGCCAAAAAAAAATTTCTTACCAAAAAAAATAAAAAATTATATATATATACATAATTAATTTTACACAATGACAATCATAAAAATCTATTGTACCATGTTAGAAAAATTGTGTTTAGAATCTTTCATTCTTGTGTTTATTCATGAATATCTCAAAAAAAAATTATTCCACGTAACACTTACCTGAACTAAATTATTGGGTAAGAAGAATTCTCATTCTCAGCCAGAGTTATCAAACTAACTCTTAATAGTATACATAGAATGCATAATAAAGGTTGATATAATAAAATACAAGGAATGAATAAAAGTTTATAAGAGTGAACAATATATACAGAGTGTATAATCGTGTGTAAAATGTATTTCATAAAATAAATGATAAAAAAGAAGTTGGAAGAACTTAGAAAAAATATAATCATTACTTAAAGGTGTTTTCATGTACTAAAAAGTTTGAAAGACTTAAATAAAACAAAAGTTAAAAAAATACTTGAATTTATTTTTTCAAGAATTTTTGTTATAATTTAATAAATATATCCGTATTAAACTTAGATTCTCAATTGTTTTTTTTTGTTTAGCATAAAAGAAAAAAAAATCTATGGGGGGGGGGGCTTGAGACCTCCCTTGCATGTCCTTAATTACATGGCTCTGCCCCTGATAGTTAACGGCGTCGTATGTCATATAACACTATATTTAAAGTGACGGAATAACATATATAATTGACATAACAATGGATAACGAAGAGATAACAATATACAAATTAATAATGTATACTAGGTGTGTCAATGGGTCAGGTCCAGACCATGACCCGATTACATGTCCGGTGGAACCTAAACATAAAATCAGACCAGGTCTAAGTCCACCCTGACCTGATCCTATGAACTCGAGACCTGATTGTTTTGTATATAAGCTCATACTTGTAAGAAATTGATTGTTTAATATGTAGTAAACTTAGTAATGCAATGTGTTTATGTAAATTTGGTTAACTTATTTCAATGTTTGGACAATTAACTTTTGAATTTGTATAATTTGGTTGGTTTGTTGCATGATTTATTTTGGGTGTTTTTGTAACTTTAAGACTTTAAAAAGTGGATTTGGTTTTTATATGTTTGTGTTAATTTGTTTTAAATTGTCTGAACTAGGCCTATCAAAGAGTCTAGGCATATACATGTTATTTCCATTTACATCCCTCGGCCTCTCTGGGTCCAACCTAAGCCTATCAACGAGTCAACCTGGACTCGACAAAACGCATAAAATACCCGACCTAAAGGACACTACAATCAAAATGGATCGGGTACGGGTCCACCCAAACCTAACACAGACCTGACCCATTGACAGACTTAATGTATACCGAATGAATTAACAATGTATACAAATATTTAATAGCTCGGGGTAAACAACATAAAAGGAGACGAAAGGACATTGAAAAAAATGTAACCGAGACCATTAACTTACTCATTTTGCAGGATGACACAGTGTTACTCACCCCTGAAATAGCTATGTCGGGATAGATAATAATCCACGTAAAATAAACAAATTTTTGTGTTGTTGCATTTTCTATTATTCTCATTGCAAAATATAAAAGTAAAATTTTTGTTATTTGATTCACTTAGGATAAAGTGAAAAGAAGTGGTGATAAAATTATTCTAGAGAAAATTAATTAGGGGTCCCTGTAGTCACCCATCTATTATTTTTAGGTCTTTAAAAAATTTTAAGTTTTTTTTAGGTCACTCAGGCAATAAAAAAATTATCTTTAGAACTCTCCAGTCGGATGTTATTAAAATATATCAAAACTGCCCTCACCCAATTAGACAAAGGTAACAATGTATTGAGGAGTACAAACCGTGTACTAGAGATACTTAACAATGTATTGAGTTGTGTTTACAGTGTACTGAAATAATTGAATGGAAGCATTTTATGAGAAGGTTAAGAATGTACCGATGAGTGTTAACAATGTGCTGGAGAGTGTTAATAATGTACAGAAGATATTTAACAATGTAATGGAGTGCGTTAATAGTGTACTAAAATAATTGGATGGGGAGGCATTTTTAATATTTTTAAACAACATCTGGTTGATGGAACATAAAAATAATGTGTCACCGCTTTATGGACCTAAAAAAACTTGAAAAACTCTAGGGACCTAAAAAAAATATACGAGTGACAACAAGGACCTCTAATTAATTTCTCCATTATTCTATTTCATCTCCTTATTTAAAATTTTCATTTTCCCTCACTTTCTCTGAAATTCTATTTAAAAGGTGTGCGTGTACTTATTTAAAATTAATTTTTATACTTATTTAAAAGGTGTGTTTGTATCAAATGAAAAGTGAAGAAAAGTGAAAATTTTCTCTTTCATTATAAAAAAATCTAGTATTTGTGTCAAACAATGAAAAGAAAAAAGTTTCCATTACTTTTCCTCTCATATTTTATCTTATTAGAGAAAAATGAAAAAAAAAATTCCCTACTCCATATGTGAAAATTTAAGAAAAAATGATGGAAAAATTTTCTACAACATGGAGAAACACCATGTAACAGACAACGTACACAGAAAATTAACTTAATTGCCCTATTAAATAAATTTCCTCAATTCAACCAAACTATATATCTAATTCCACTTTTGATTTTGAGATGAATACCATTTTTTTTTTTTTTTGGCATGCCGATGCACTCGAGCGAGACAGACAATATTTTTTATAAACAAAAAAAAAACGTAGAAAATATAACACACCACATTAGGCTACTAGATTAATGCAAATAGCTCCCATTTACAAGGCAAGGTGACAATAGAAGAACCTAAATAAATAAATAAATAAATATAAAATAACATCCATGGCATTATCACACGTCAAGAGAGGGGACCAAGTATTAATTGTCTCCAATAACCCCAAAGGACACTTTAGGGTCAACCAAGAGAGCTCATGCTGATTCAGCTCCCAAAAAAAAATTTCAACCCAATGTTTATTTATGTCTTCTTAATTGTAATAGTTCAGAAACTTAGTTACGGTCCATAATCACTCATAATAGGTCATTAAAAAATTTTAAAATATTTTAAATCTTTAAAGCGTTGAAAAATTATTTTTAGATCCCTCTAGCAGGATGTTGTTCAAAAAATCGAAAATTTCCTTGCCTAATTATGTGAATAACACATTGTACTAAGAAGTGTTAATAATGTACTTAAGATATTTAACAATGTATTGGGAAGTGTTTATAGTGTACTGAAATAATGGGACGGGGTGTATTTCATGTAAAAGTTAACAATGTATTGGAGAGTGTCAACCGTATGTAGTGGAGATACTTAATAATGTATTGGAGAGTGTTAACAGTATACTAAAATAATTAAGGGAGAAGACATTTTTTATATTTTTTAACAGTATCCGACTAGAGGAACCAAAAATAATTTTTCACTGATTTAAGAACCTAAAAAAACTTGAAAAATTATAGGGATATAAAAATAATGGATTGGTGACCACATGAACCTCTAATTAATTTTTCTTTAATCTTTCAATAAATCCATTGTTTGGAGAAAAAAGAATTAATTGATGTAAGCGGTGGATAGGAAATTGCGTTGGAAATGGGCGTGTGAAGATTTCAGCCGCGGTTACCTAACCCCAAGTTGTTTATTGTTCAATGTCAAACTGGTTGAAACCAAAACCAATGATTTGTCTTTTTTTTTTCATTGATATGCTAGGGTGTAGATTGCTTGCTTCTTGTGTCATATTATATCTTTCTTTTGTTGTTACATGCAATTTTTTTTTTCAACCGCTTACAATCTGATTTTATAAATATATTTATTAAAATATATGTTAAATTAATTATTTATTATAAAAATATAATTGAGTTAATTACATGAAGTCAAAATCCAGGCTGACCTGTTCCATCCTAGATCGCTCTTCCCTCTTTAGAGGTGTCTTACAGAACTTTCACTCATAGTTGACTTTTCGCTCAATTTTATAAATTTTTGGTTAATCCATTGTACATCCAATTGCTCCGTCCATTATAAATTTGACTTTTGTATTTTTCTTTTTTCTTTTGTCTCCCTCTTCTTCTCACCCCCACTTCTAATTTATAGCTCATTATTAATATAAGTGACAGTAGTAAGGTCTATTTTTTTATTAAAAAAATTATTTAATATTCTAATACAAAATTAACTTAATTATCAAATAAAAATATACTAACCCTCAAGTCTACTTTCATCCTTAAAACTTAGCAAATTAAATTAAATTACTTTTGCTATATAAACTATTTATGTCATTGTATGATACTGTATAATTTAATATATCTTTTTTTTCTTTTGGCATAGTTACACTCTGTACAATTCTATATTCTTTTCTGTAGATGTCATGTCACCTCACGCTATATATATTTTATTGTAAATTTTATTATACAAGTTAAAAAATATATATATATGCATTCAATTCTGATAATTATAATATATTATTTTTTTATTAAGATTGAGGGGAAGAAAAAAATGATATAACCCTAATTCATCTCTCAACTCAACCAATTAAAGAACTCTTTAAATATTAAAAATTATATATTAAAAAACACTCAAATGAAACATTGTTAAACAAAGTGGGATTTGAAACATCATGTCAATTCACACCATGCGCCAATACACGTATGTCAAAGTCATAAATAACATAAATATAAATAACATAAGCTACTGTGTTTATACTAATATCCTATACACTCGAGTCCATTCATCTCGTACAAAACACAAAATAAACAAAGCACATGGAGAGGACGCATTTGTCATTCACCCAATAATAAAAAAAAAATACTTCATTATCTTCAACGTTGAAAAACTCATGTTCTATTGGTTGACTGGAATCTTATATTAAACCCAAATTAAATCTCACTTGAGGAGCCGTTCGAGATCTTCAACGCATAGGGATCCAAAAAATAATAATTCATTCATTATAAAAAGACCCCCTCAACTAGCAGAGGACAATAATAAAACTAAATCAGAGGAAGTCATTCACAAATTTCTTCCAAACCGTACGTCTATTTCGTCATTGGAGGATCCAACGGCCCAGAATAATCTCTTCCATTAGACTTTTAATATATTTTAGTCATCTAGGTCTTCTGTTCATGTGACATTTTTATTTTGAAAACACCATGTTTTGTTGCAGCAAATATTAAATAGGAATGAAAATGTTTTTTTTATTATAAATATAAGTAGTTCAATATTGCTTTAAAAGGTCTTCTTTGTTGCGTTGAGTGGTGGGTCATATATGTGCGGATATGGATAAAGGGTTGGCTAGATTGGGTAGGGCTATAGCAATTTTTTTTTTTTTGAAAAAAGTAGAGTTTTGTTATCCGATTTCATTATTGAATTCGAATTACAAATTCTGAATTAGAGGAGAATAGATGATATAAATCAAAGGAAAGAAAAGTGCGCCCAGCGCCGAAAATGGTTAGAAGAGATATCGAACAGCAGCGCCTGATCAGCACGTGCCTCTGCGCTCACCCCACGATCTGTAGCGCCCCCTCCCGGAAGTGAACCTCGTTTGCCTTGGCAATATACCGGCCCCATTCCCACATGCACCCGCTAAACATCTCCCACATGTTCTCTTGGTACACTCGCACCCCGTTGAAAACGGTGTCGTTCCGCATCCTCCAAATCGTCCACGCTCCAACTGGGACAATGGATTGCGATATCACCGCAACCAAGCTGTTATCATCAGCTCTCTTCATCGCCTTCCCTACCGCCCACAACTCATCCAATGTTTGGAATGAGGTTTGCAAGCCAGTCGTCCTGCCCACCTGAGCCCAAAACTCCCGCACAACCTGGCAAGTGCAAAATAGATGGGTGACGGTCTCCGGGGCTGCCATGCAAAGCGTGCAGTCGGTAGCATCTAAGGGAGCCCAGCGGGATCTGTACACCTTCGTTATCAACCGCTCTAGATATAGGAACCACAGAAACACCTTGATCTTCACAGGAATCTTTGGCCCCCACGTTTGTAGAAACTTGTCATACGTGCGCATGCCCCCTGTTCGCTCTGACCTCCACCATGTATATGTGTTCTTGACGGAGTAGACGCCTGATGCCCTCGGCCTCCAACAAAAAGTGTCCGCTTCTTCAACCCGTAGACTGAACGCGTCAAGGCGCGACAACAAGGTTGTGAGTTGGAGAGTCTCGTTCGCGCTCAGCCTTATGCGGGCGAGCTCGATAACCCATGACCTGTCATCCTGTTTGTAAAAGTCCGCCACCCACCCTTCCTTTCTGGTCGCCAGTCGGAATATGTCAGGCACAAGCTTGCACAACCGCTTTGCACCGCTCCATCGATCCCACCAGAAGTGTACCGCTTCGTCGTTGCCAATATTCCAAGCGATCGACACCTCCATCACCTCCTGCTCTGCGAACAAACCCTTACAAGTCTGCGACGCGCACGCGTTCATCACCAGCCAGCGTTGGGCACCTATGCCGCCACCCCCGTGTCGGTCTTTGATCAGCTTGCTCCATAGCTCCTTGCATTGGTTGAACCACCGCCACATCCATTTCAACAAAAAAGCTCGATTCATCACTCCCAGATCCAGCACCCCCATCCTGCCCTCCTTTCCACCATGTGTGGCTGTAGCACCTAGGGGTTGCCCATAGTTAATTTACATAATAATAAAAAATGTTGTTAGGCATAGTTTTATTTACAACCTTGAACGTAATCTATTTCATTTAACTACGTATATGCAAGAATGCGTTTTTATTGTTTTTGTTCAAGTGGTGTGTTGGTTTTTGTTTTACAAGCTTCCTCAAGTATACATTATTTAGAAAGAGAATAATACATATGGAGACGGTACGTAAGACTGAGTATCAAATATAGGAGAACATCTATTTTAAAAATAATAATAAGAATGTACACAATATTTTTGTAAAGAAAAATATTATAGTAAATTCTATTTTCAACTCCAAATGTAGCCTACACTTCTTTTTTTTTTAAATAGTATAGCTTATTTTATGACATGTATTTTTATTAAAAAAATTAAAATAAATATTCTAATAAATTATATAAATTTATTTTTAAAATTTGTTAAACAATTTCTAATGAAACATATATCTCATTATAATGAGTTCAGATATGACTGAAATATATGAAACTGTAGATGGATGGGTTGTAAAATAAGTCACAACTATTCATATACTTAAAAATAATTTAGGGTTCCTGAAAAACTCTGAATTAATTTTCAAAAGAGAAAAAGTCTAAACTTTTTCTTCAAAAACAAAAGGAATAATGATTCAAGAGAAAATGCCGTTTTAATTTTCACCCTTGACTACTGGAATGTTGGACCCTGACTATGGTAACCTTTCAAATAACCCAAAAAATAAAAGTCCAAAATAATTTGTCAAAATCAGCTCCAAAATCAGGTTGAACGTGAATAACAAAAAAAAAAATCCAGAATATGAAATTTAATGTCACCTACCTAAACCTAGGTTTAATTTTCCCCCCAAAAAAAAAAAACCCGTCCGATCATTCATGGCCATGGTCCCCCACTTAGATGGACCCAACCGAAGAAATCTCGGCCCACCATAACCGTCCGATCATACACCGACGGGTGATGATGAGAAGTCAAACAAAGCCGTCAACATAAAACACCAACAAGTGGATGAAGGTTTGACCAGATTCCGAAGAAAAAAACTCACGTGGGTCACAAAAATCTCATGAGAGGTTTTTGCCGACGAGTGCGGCTTGAAGAACTCGTTTTTCTTCTTGTTTTTTTTTTTTTCTTCTTCTGATAAAAGCCGAAATGACAGAACATTATGTGCATACACACACACGTCTCACACGTTGAATTTGAATTCTTCACAACTCTTTCAAAAGGCTTTCTCTCGTTTTTTTTTCTTCTCTCATTTTGCTTGTTAGAGTGAACTTCGGAAGGGCTTTGACATTTTATTTTTCTTTGTTTTTCAATAATCTTAAGAGGGGTTTGAATTTTTTTTTTTTTTTTTTTGTCTTAATTTAAACATGCAAAGTCAGAAAAGGAAGGCTTAGCTTTATATATAGGATGGTTGGAGACATGGAATAGTTCATAAAAGGCTTGCTAACGGGGTTGGACAGGGAAAAAAATTATCTCTTCTCTTCTCGATCTCTCTATAGTTTTTGTTTTTTGTTTTTTGTTTTGATGGAGGTGATGAAGAGGTCTGTAATGGATGGTGGTGGTGTTAAGGAGGAGATGATGTTTGGGAGCAATATTGGTAAAGATGAAGTTGGAAAGCTTGTCAAGGTGGGTGTTATCTCTTTTTCATTTTGGTTTGATATTTTTGTAGTTTTGTGAAGTTTTTGGGGATTGTTTGAATTGTTTTTTTGTTGTTGGCCTTGAACAATTATATATGTTCTTTTCTTCTCCATGAAGGGGTGATTCAGCTAATTATTCTTTAATGATTGACCTTCGACAATTGCTTGAAAATCGATGATTAATGTGATTATGATCATAGTTTGCATGTGTGCATGTTCATGTTTTTTTTTTTATTTAAAAATATAGATTAGATCGATGAACAACAGTCATTAATATTTGGATCCTTCTTTGCTTATTCTTCATGTAAAACATGGCAAAATATAGCCTAGGCTTGAAATTTCAATGAATCTATAGGTATCAGATTAATTAGATGATGTGTTCTTCTATATCAAGATATTATATTCATCTTGTTAATTATAAGTAGAAATGTTGAATTCCATTTCTAGCTAGTTTCGAGCATCTGTTAATCATTATATATCATTCTGTCGATATTTTACAGATTGGAAGTGAACCAACTACCCGAGATGGAGATCGTTTGAAGTCTTCTTCTCCCAACAGAAAGGATTCAAGCAACATCAAACAGGTACAAATTATTAACTGTGAAATTTGACCAAAATTAACTCATATGACTAATCCCATACAATTTGAGTTTTAGATGGATTTAGCATGTTATTGTTCTGATAACAACTTTTTAGAAATCAACACAGACTATTTAATCCTGCCCACTTGGAATTCAATAACTTATCATCTTTGGGAGGTCCAAATTAAATTGTTGTGTAAGCTATTTTATTGGACAATTTGCACCAACATCCCATCACAAATATTTAGTGAAACCGAAAGGACTCATTAAGAAAGTGATTGTTAATGATCAGTTGCAATTAATAGATTTGACTGTTAATTTATTCTCACTTGATAGTCTCCCATGATTGGAACAGGTTTTCAGTCTAAGGTGGTTGATCTAATCTACGTGACATGGCAAGGAAAATATTTTGTTTATACTGATGTCAACCCCTTGCAATCCCTAACTAACTAGAGTTATAGAAGTGTTTTCAACCATAATTTACATGATTAAGATAGCTGAATTTGATTCCCCCTAAGATCATTTTGTACATTCCATAAACATTTTTTTTTTAGAAGTTAGGCCGTTTTCATAACAAAGAAAAGTGTTACAAATCGGTTCGAAAGCGGAAAGGGCAAAGACATGGATAAAATAGTACATTTTCACGGTCGAGGACCCAAAGTAGGAAAGCTTGGGCCGTGAAAAATCGCTCCGCACACCGGGGGTACACTAGAAGTGCCCCCCACCCCCTCCAGAGAGGGAGCCAAAATAGCACGCGAGTAGGGGCCGTATTGACCGAGGACCCCACCCTACGAAGACATGCACATGCTTACACCTCGCATCGAATCTCACCACCCAAATAATGCACCCCGCGGAGGTCCACCAAGTGTCTCCCCCAGTAAGAGATGCAAAGTTGTGTCCCATGTATTTTTAAAATATACCCGTTGGCATTTGAATAGGACACCGTTCCGAGCTCGCCAAATACTCCACAGACATAAACATTTTGAGGAATACAATTTTAGACTTACAGACAAAAAAATAAAGAGCATAATTTACATATTAAAGTGTGTATATTTTTTGTACTTATATAAATGAAAATTTTCTAATGTATAATTCAACTTGGATCAGGCATCTATTGTGAATACAATCAGCGAAAGATCATCGACTGATACCTTTGTAAGATTGCCTTCAAATTCTAAAGATTCACTGACAATTAACCAGGTAATTAATGATCAGAATGTCCACTCGAATTCGAATCATATTGAATGATTTTTATACAAATTGAAACCATAAGAATTTCTCCTTCTATATATGCATGTTTAAACCAATAAAACAATCCAATTCTTCAATGAACATTAATAATGATTGAAAAGCTATAGGAGGACCAGCTTGAATCGACAAGAGCTGAAATGGACGAGGTTCGAGAAGAGAATGAGCGACTAAAGACAGTCTTAGCTCAAGTAGTGAAGGACTACCAGTCACTCAAGATGCAATTCTTCGACATCGCCCAACAAGAACAATCGAAGAAATCCACCGAATCTGCTTCGAATGAGGACTTGACAGACGAGCACGATTTACAAGTCTCTCTCAGCCTTGGAACAACCTCCACCGGACACAAGAGGGAGGAGAAATCAAACGTCTCTAATAAAATAAACAGCGAAATACAGTCAAGAGAAGGCCTAACTCTTGGCCTAGATTGCAAATTTGAGGGGTCTAAAGAAGGTTCAACAAACATGAGCCCGGAGAACAGCTTCGAAGAGCAAAAAGAGAAGGAGATTGGTGAACCGTGGCCCCCGAGTAGGGTACTAAAGACGATGAGGAGCGGAGAAGATGATGTTTCTCCTCAGGCACATGTCAAGAAGACCAGGGTTTCTGTTAGAGCGAGATGCGACGCCCCCACGGTTTGTCACCATCTCTGATTTTTATTGTGTGTTTACATTTTCTTGTGTTCGATGCCTGAAAGTAAATTGGAATGGATTTGCAGATGAATGATGGGTGTCAATGGAGGAAGTATGGCCAGAAAATCGCCAAGGGGAATCCATGTCCGCGAGCATACTATCGCTGCACCGTTGCGCCTGCATGTCCTGTTCGAAAGCAGGTAAGATTGTTTGATGAGTTCATTATTTCATGTTAAATTTGCTCTATATGTGGTTTGTTTTGGATTGTTGATTAAAGAAATCGCAACATCCAAATGAAGAAAATATAAACATTATTGAATCAACTTGCATTTTATTATCAATGCATTATATTAATTATGGACTGATCAATGGCTGTGTCAATATATCAAAAGGTTCTTGAGACTAATATTAAATCTTTGCACACTTTTTTCTTTCCCATCTTAGATGGAAGGTGCAAACTTTCTACATCACCTATTTGAACATGTAATCCGCAATTATTCATTTTGATTGAGTTTTAGGTGAGTGTTTTTTTTTTAATTATTATTTATCCTCAATAAATCTTCTCTGAAACCTACTTGATGAAAGAGGATACTTCTACTAACTTGTCATGAGATAGGTTTGAAGTCAATGTAAACATAATACACTTTGGCGTTTCACTTTATTCAAAGTTTCAAACAAAAGAAAATGGCCCTAAAAATTATTCTGTGTCATGCATCCATCCATTGCTTCAATGCTCAAACCATCTTTTGTTGTTGATATAAAACATGTACAACGATCTTTTTTTTTTTGAAAAAGGAACGTGTACAACAACCTTAGTTCAGATAATTCAAACCATCTAATCTACATATGTTCCATTTCAGGTGCAAAGATGTGCAGAAGATATGTCCATCCTGATCACCACCTATGAAGGCACCCACAACCACCCCCTCCCCATCTCCGCTACTGCCATGGCTTCCACCACCTCCGCAGCCGCCTCCATGCTCATGTCCGGCTCCTCCACCTCCTCCCATCCCACCATCCTAGCCCCATACTCCACAACCTCAACCGCCTCCACCGCCCTAAACTTCAACCTCACTGACCCTTCTCGAACATCTAGACCTCTCTACCTCCCCAACCAATCAATCTCATCAAACCCACCACACCCAACAATCACACTAGACCTCACCTCAACCACACCTTCATCAATGCCGCCAATGTCTTTGCCATACAATCGCTTCTCTTTGGACAACTCCTCTGCCGCCTCGAGATTCCCTTCATCAAGTTTCAGCTTCTCCCCCTCAGATTCTAATGCACTCCAGTCTTCATGGGGTGCACCCAACAATGGCTACTTAAACTACCAATCTTATGGTAAGAGCCAACTTGGTTCCTTCAACCAAGCCTACCTTCAAAAGCCCATTGCGGCCACCTCAGTTGCTACTCCCACCACCCAACATCCATTGACAGACACGATCGCCGCAGCCACAAAGGCAATCACAGCTGACCCGAGCTTCCAGTCTGCATTGGCGGCGGCGATCACCTCCATTGTTGGTGGTGGTGGTGGTGGTGGTGGTGGAGGTGGTGGTGGGCATAATGGATTGAAGTGGGGGGAGACCTTGACGACTCCTTCATCGGTGGTTTCTCCATGCGCGACGAGCTTTCTAAACCGGACAACTGTGGCATCGGCAGCACCGCCTTTGAATCAACAACAACAAGGGAGCCTTCTCTTTATGCAGCCTCCGACGGCATTGCCGTTCTCGTCAAAGACGAAGAGTGACTCGGCCTCTCCAGTACAAAATAGAGAGCACATCAATTGAATTTGTTTAATTTGTTGTTATATTTGTTATTCTTGTTTAAAAACTTTTGAATTTATACAAGGCAAATGTATTGACGTAGAACATATACAGTGAGGGATAGGGTTTTGAAGGGGAAGAGTTGTAACTTTGTAGAGCATGGGTTTTGTTTGGGGGAGAATAATGTAAATCAAACTTTATGGGCATGAGATCATTCGTTAATTTGGAGATGTCCATTTTGACTGACTAATTTTAGTTTTCATTTTATTGGATCAATTGTATGGGATTTAATTTTTTTATTTATTTTTGATAGACAAAGACACTTCATCAACACTGGTGCAAATACTGTTGTATTTTCATAGAAAATTCAATCTTGTGTGAAAGAAGCGATTTACAAAATAAGTAATATAATATACTCAAATCCATTTGATAGTCTGGTCTGTAATTTAAAAGTGATTCTTTGACCGTCTATATATTGTCATCGTGTAGTATTTACTGCACTATCGCATTATATATTGTACTATCACATTATATGAATTTTTTTTTAAAAAAAAAAAATACATTAATGCATCTTAATATATATTTTATTTTTTATAACAATATATATATCTTGATTATCAAATGTATATTTTGAAAAAATTTAATCAATGAGGACGGCAAGATAGAAAACATAAAAGGTTAGATGTATCATTTTCCTTAAAAAGTATGAAACAATCCTGGTTGTTAAAGCTAAAGAGGTTGTGGGAGGGAAGCAAGTAGCAAGCTGGACTGCATCCCCAGAGTCTAATAGTCCCACTTTCCAAGAGTATACAAGTTGTGATGAATAACTTGAAGGGTCCTGATTGCCTTCCATTGCGCACGATCATTTCCTTTAATATGTCCTCAAATACAAGATGTAGTGGAGGACAAACATGGTCAAATCGTTTATTTTTTTTTATTTAAAGTTCCAATAGAGGTGGTCCTAGCTCCTGAGACACTGGCCATATATGCTCGTGGAAAGGTGTAGTCCAGGTGGTGTTTGCAGCTACATGACCCACAGATTTGAAGTTTAGCAGGCCATATATAAAAATCATTGCATAGATTTTGTATACAATATAGGGAAGAGGGATGCCTCTGGCTCTGATCATGTAAACTGATTTAAACTGATTTTTATTATGATATATAATACCTTACCCAAAAATAAATAAAGGGGGGGGGGGGGGGGGGGCTCAATCAATATCTTAAGAGTGCTGCTACACTCAATTTTTTTCTCAGTTTAAAACATAGACATATATGTCTCGTTACAGATTCAGTAAAACATATACCTCACTAAATTTTTTCTTACACATACTAAAAATAGGTTCATTCAATTCAAAATGGAGCGATATGCACTTTTTATCAACACATATACTTCAATAAATGATGTTTACTATTTTAAAAAAAAATAGAAAAATGTGATGTCTGAGTTTTGATTGGTGACTGAGTATATATTTTTCCATATCTTAAATAGGTCAATGTGCCATACTATACAATTTTATAAGATTGAAAAGCATTATTTAGTCCACGATGTTGATACTTGTGCCTATTTTTATTCAGACATAGAACAATTTACAAAATTTCCCTCTTCAACTGTTACATTAATTAATGAACTAGATTTCTTCTTGTATTGTTTATGAATATATTTTATAATAAGATCTAAGACCACCCATCAAATCATGTTTAGAGTGGTCTACATGCTCTGAACCATATATTTCAGTATATGGTGATAGCCATGACATTGAAACTATTGATGGATATATTCGGGGCAAAGAACGGCCAAATTGCATGTATTCTGTGTTGGAGATATGAATGAGTTAATTAAAGATAAGGATTGTATCTCACTATTATAAAAAGTAGTTATTGTGATTAAAGTTACTTTGACTATTTGTTACTGGGACACATTTTCTATTCATCCTAATCTCTTATTTAAAGTGGCCCACACATTACAAGTATTGGATGTGATTGTGATTCTAAGTCTGTTACAAGTAACTACTTACATCCCGGGATTAAGTGGGAGGAATCCGTAATGGGTGTGATTCCATAAAGATCTCATTAGTGAGATTTGACCCCCCTCTTAGCATAAGTCCAGAAAAGCTAAAGAGAGAAAGTCAAATATTTTCTTTAACCCTTTTATTTTCTCTAAAAGACAGAAGAAGAATAATAGAGACAGATCGTGATCGACCTCCGATCACTCAGATTAAATATGTGGAAGCGTAAGTCTTCATGTGTATTTAGTCTAACAAATTGGTATCAGAGCATGGTTATAAAATTATTTAATAATATATTTTAATGGTGATATCTAATTTTATTCATAATTTATATGTTAAATAATTCATTTTGTTTTGAATTGTACATGACATGTATATGTTATACGGGTTGATTTGCTGATACGTTAGGTTGATATGTTAGCGTATGTTTTTATTGAATAACATGGCATGTGCATGAAAAGTGTTCATATATATGCATGTACCCGTCAAATCATTGCCATTAATTTGTGGTTTGATATATGTGTTAGCATATAAGACAAGCATGCATATTTAATGAAATCAATTTGTTCTCTGTAAATGATTTCATCGTACAGGCCGAATGTGTATGAATCATTTAGTTTATTTAATCGGCATATGTATATGATGATTTGATATTTATTTAATCGGCATATGTATATTCCTTCAAAAGACATTTGCATTTACCGGTTTTGGTGAATGTTTGGAGGCCGATTAAATATATATTAATTAATAGATCTTGTCTATTAAAAGGAAAAATCAAATCGGGTATGCCTTATATGTTTTGAATGGAATAAATGTTATCTCCATTTGATTGATGTAGTTATTATTCATATCTTATGTTATATTATAAAGTTATCTTTCATCTAATCAAGTATATCTGAGATCTATTAAGAAATGGTTATGAATTTAAATTTTAAAAGTTTGTTATTTTATAAACCAATAAAGATGATCTCAAGATTTACAAATATCAGGATAATGACAGTTTTTGCAAAAAAAACTCTCATATTTTGTGATTTCAGGATAAAGACACTTTTGTAAAAAGAACCATGAAATTCTGTAAATTATATAGAATTCTGGATAATGACACTTTTGTAAACAGAACCCTGATATTCGGTAAAATTAAATTTTAGTCTCTGCTTTCTGTGAAAATTATTATTCACATTTTGTTAAGGGAATTAAAATAATTAGTTTGTTAATATACCATTGATGTTCAGATTTTGGGATGAATTTTAAACTCACCGAAAAAAATATGAGTAAACAACAAAGATTCCTTAAATCTTAAGATTCATTTTCACTTATTGATTTGTTAAAATGAATCATTATAATTATAATATTTAAAAAATCCTATAAAATAGGAACAGAATAATAAATTTAAGTTGAAGATGTGGGATGCATATTAACGAAATAAAGAATTTTTTAAAGAAAATTAATGAAACAAAGATATGATCAATAAATAAATTTAAATGTTAAGTTAAAAATTAGTTTGTTTTTTTTTTTTAGATTTTTTTCCCCTCATTTGGGCCCTATTTGAGATTGGGGCCCTAGGCGATGGTCACCCAGGGCCCGGGCCTGTGAGGGATTGTTCCAAGGGAATACTCAAATGTCACTTGAAGATATAAAAAGAATGATGAATAACACGCTTGATATTGCAAATTCAATGTGAAGAGATTCTTGATGGCTTGCTTGATGGCTTGTTTAGCATATTTGTAATTTATCTTTCAAAACTTTATTTATTCAAAAATATTAGACAAATAATTTTAGATTACTTTTATATTACAGCTATATTAGCAGACAAACAACTTTTTTGTTTTTTGTGAATTTGATCACTATTTGTAATGACACAAACAAAACATTTTATTTTATGTTATTTTTCCATCATAGACACACTCAATAATTTTTATTTTCCATTACTGGCACAAATAATATACAAATTGGTTAAAGGGAAAAAGTGATTTTTTTTATTTAAGTTTCACTTTGACTCAAAATCCTTCATTTTCCTAAAAATTTTTTGTATGATCCATTCCACCACGTCATGGCATTTTGCCTTGCTCATGAATTAAACCACGTTGTTCATATGTCACTACAAATGAGTTTGGATGTCACACAAAGAATCTCTATCATTATATGTTAAGGATCATACATAAAGCGCGGCGAGGGGCGGAGGCGCAGAGCTAGGACATTATTTTAGGATGGACTGAAATGAAATTTTATAATAAAGTCGTTACTTTATGTTTCATAAAAAAATATTAATTTTTTAATATTTCTATTTAAATAATGAAAACTAAGAAATAGATCAATCTAAAAAAATCAATTTTTTAATATCTATAGTTAAATATCAACATTAATTCATTATAATGCAGAACAAAACAACCGATCATCATATTGAAAGCTAGCAAACCAAACAACTGAACAAAAGTAAAATTAAAAAAAAAATTTGATTAGATTAAAAAACATCACAATGTCCACAATAGAACATAAAAAATTTGTACTTGTTTGAAGAAGATGGAAAGCTCGGTTTCACAAAGGGAAAGAAAGCAAATAAAAAAAATCCCATTTTATTGGATTCAAGAACATCAAAAAAATTGAATAAAGAAAAATTGTACATTTTTAAAGGGATAAAAAAAAAATAGGGCTACATGGGAGCTACAGGAAGGGGAGAGAGTTGTGGGTTTCTAAAATTGTGACTTTTAGGCAATCCTTGCCTAAGGCTCCATTTGCCTCCTCGTTCGGGTTGTGTTTGTGCCGGTGAACGTGGGGCTATGTAAACTCTCAAGCAAACTCAAATTTGACGTTTGCGTAACCATTCATTTTTAGTGTTTCATGCGTATTATTTCCTCTCTTTCCTGACGCCTCGAAAAACCGCTTTGGCGTTATACCCCGTTTCAGTGGACGCGATGGCCCAAGAAGTGCTCCCAAACAGAGCCTAAATGAGATTATAGAGAGAGAAATTTAAGAGATATGGTATGGTAGTTATCACATTTGGAGGAGAGAGACGGCCATCTAAATATGACTGATAAGGGAGCTGTGAAATTTGGTTGTGCTATAGCCCGGCTCAACCAATACATAGCTCCACCCTTGCACTACTAGCCTGCCACCTACTTCTTCCCCAATCCAGACACCAAGGCATAGCGGAAGATGCATATGAATCTCTACTATCAGGCACGCATAACGGCATCGACCAATTTCCTCCACTGTAGTTTCTACTCGAATAAGTGTTCCCGTGAAATCCGCATCTCTGTAAGACTTCAATCATCCTAGAAATCTAGTGGAAGATTGAGAATCTTACTCAGACTGATGTAATCTCAAAAGTAGCAATAGAGAGATTAAAGTTATCCTTCTATCAATAAAGGTTGAATAAGTGGTCTTATATAACCCAGGGGCCTCCGGTCATGACTGCCATAAGATCTTCCTCGTTAAAAATTTTTAAACACATAGAATCCGTTTGTCAAGTTTCCAAGGAAGATTAAGACATTATCTGTTTTCAAGGTTTTTAAAATGAAAATGCTCAAGATTACACCGGCATTTAGAGGAAATGAATCATCTCGATGTTGGGTGTGTTGGAGAAGGGTTGTCAGGCAAGTGAAAGGAGAAAAAGGGTTTTGAGAGTGCCATTTATAATTGCGCTTTTTGATTTTTGAAGAGAGTGAAAAGGAGTCCGGATCCAATCAGGATTGGTTTCGGTCTATTCAGTCATAATCGAATTGAACAGCTTATAAATTGAACTACATAGTCTACAAATCGAATTGCATAGTTAATTGTTAAGTACATGTGTCACTTTCCTATTAAATCTAGTCAAATATGGGTTTGGTCAGTACCACAGTTTTTAATATGAGAGTGATACTTATACCAAACAATTGATTGTGTATAGTTTGATTGATATATTGTGTAGTTTGATACAGGTCGAACTGACTAAAATCAGTCCCGACTGGATCCGAACTCAATGAAAAGGCAAAAGCAAAACAAGTGAATTTTAAGTATTATAAAAAATTCAAAGAAATTTATTGCAAAAGTAATTTTTGATACCTATTCAAAGAAAATCCCAGATAAATACAAGTACATATTTTATTCCAGTTGTCCTGCTCAAACAAGATAACTCATCAATTTAATAACCTTCAAAATGTGTTTATCTTCTAATGAAAGATATATACCGAATGTGATAAGTTTTGCTGTAATAACTAATAAGTGCTTATTCAGCCCAGTTTGTTCCCTTACCCCTCATTTAGGGTAGAGTATAAATTAAGAATAGAGAAGAATACAATAGAATAGCCCAAAAAGCTGTTTGTTTTGTAAGAATAAACCTTGATAGCTATGTCTGGATAAATTAGGATAAAGCCTGATAACTATTATTAGAAAAAGCTAGAATTACTTATTAAAGCTTATTTATGCTAATGAATAAAAATACATTTATCTATCATTTTAAAAAATTTATCTCACATAACACTCTCTGCACACATTTAAAAACTATCACATTTATATATCACATACACATCTCTCACATTTATTCTTCAACACAAATAATTTATATAGGGGTATAGTTATCATTTGAAAAGTCATAAACTCTTATCTATCTTTTATCTACTACTTATTATTACTTTATCCATGGTGAACCAAACAATAAAAAGATCATTTTTAAAAAGAATAACAAAAAAATACAACAATTTTTTTTTTATTATCAATCTGGACTGTTATATATCTTAATATAACTAAAATAAACGTACGTCATACTCAAACTGGGGAAGGGGAGTTGTCATCGAGAAGGAAACAAACGGAAGAAGACAATAATAGAAAGCATACAAATCAAGGCGTAACAGAACTTCCAAATCCTCATATACACGCAGGCAATAAAAAAAAAATAAAGAACACTATTCCGGTATCTCTAGATCCCCATCTCCGTCTCTCTCTACAGTTTTTTCAGAGTCCACAAGAACACCACCATGTTCAGATTCGGTTCGAGCAGTGGCGAATTGAGGGCGAGAGCCCAAAAGACCGTTCTCGCTTGTCTGAGTTCATCATTAGCTCATTTGAGGTCTGGGTTTTATCTCTGTTTCTTTCTATTTCTGTGGACATTGTGTTTGATTTATCCAATACGAAAACACGATCGTGTTGTTCTTCGCAAATGATTGAGAATTTGTTAGCTGGGTATGTTCGGATTTTGTTCATTGTTGAATAATGGTGTTTTTTTCCTAATTTTGTGTGATTTTTGTTCGGGTGATATTTTGTTTGGGTTTTGATTTGTGATGGGAGTTTATGAATGCTAGTTTTGTTGAATGTTTTGTGTGTGTTGGTTTGGGATTTAGAATTGTGTGTACTGTTGTTGGATGACATCGCTGCTTTTAAAATTGTTTATTTTTTTTATTTTTTTATTTTTATTGGTGGGTGGGGGAGGGGGAGGAAGTTGGGACCCCATCGATAAAAAAAAAAAAATTGTGCTTTTTTAAAAATAGATAGTTGGGAGATTGAGCTGGTAAGGTTCCTGTCAATGGCGGGCAATGTTGGTTAGATGTGATAACATGTAATCCTATGAAGCACGGACACGGGACATGAGGACACGGTGAAATGATAATTTTTCAAAAAATAGGACACGATACGTCTAGGACATGACAACAAATAAATTAATATAATAAATATATATTGTATTTATGAAGTCAAATGTTTTTCATACACTACCATTCTTTCAAAATGTTGCAAAATACAAAATATTCATACTTCATACATAAAAAGTTTTAACATTAAGAAAGCAAGCATCAATTTGAGCCAACTTCAAGTAGCTTGTCTTGATCTCCGTCAACCTCATTGATAAAGAACACGACCTCCAAATTCGGCTGATCGAGAGAGGGGTTTGCAACCTCAAGAAGTCCGGTCCCCCCCATTGAATCAAAAGCATCTCTTCCAACGTCCCACATCATACTCTCACCTTGCATGTATTGAAGAGTCTTTCTTGATAGGAGACGAAGATTTGAATGTACAAATACTAAATCTTCGGCATGTTGTGGCTTTATGTTGCTCCGCTTCATTGAGTTTATAAGGGAGTAGTTACTTCAATCTCTCACAACAACATGAGGAAGAAGGTTGTCCAATCAATTTGAGAGCAATGCCTTGAAGTTTGGATATGGAGGATCCATGAAGAACCCACCAAATGTTTGGTTCCAACTCTCCTCTATCCTCCAAAGACTCATTATCACTGAATTCTTCTAAAGTGACGGAGAATTTAGCATATTCTACATTCACACTTCTTTCTTCTGGGTTTGGAAAAACCCTACTAATGCATTTCTTTCTTTCTGCCGATTTTTTTCAAATTCTTATGTGGAGCAACACGATTTGGAGCCCCTCTAAGCCATTCCTAAGTATAGTACCTAAAATGCAAAACAATACATTTTTAAATTTCAATAATTGTCGTTGGGACATAAGTTAAATGACTCAAACATTTAAGACGATTCACCTTGGATTTAATTTATCAAACTTACATTGTAATCTAAGTTGGGTTGAGGATGATGGTCAGGATAGAACAAAGTTTGATGTCTTAGTTGGGGTATTCAAGTGCAGAGTTGATGATTTTTTCGATTAGGCATCTGGGATTTGCTTCACTTGGGGATATTTACTAAGCAGGAATGAATGCCGCTAATTAGCTGATTTGGAAGGAGGATGGAAGGATAGGAACACTGATTTTTGAGCCATGGAGAAAAACTCACTCTTCTGCAGGCGGTTCTCTTGCCTCCCAATCTTCTTTCTCTGTCTATTCAAGCTTCAGGAGGGCATTCCCATGAGATTGGATGGTATTTGGAAGAGATTCCTGCGAACGAGGTGATAGAGGACGTGAATGGAGTTCATATAGTTAAATGGGTTGTGGTGTATAGGAATAAGAGAGACGGTGGGGCAGGGATTCTGAATCTCTAGGATACGAATGATGCTCTTTTCTACAATTGGTTATGGAGGTAGTTGGTGAACAAGAATCAGATCTGGTTTCATGCAGTGTGTGGTAGATATCAATGCAAGTTACATATGGACATATTCCCGATGCTCTCACCTAGATTGTCCATTATATGGAAAGGCATATAATCAATGTAATTGACAAATTCAGAGGCAATTGGTTGGAGTGGTTGGGAGAGACTGTTTTCTTTTGCAGGACTCATTGTGCAGGGATCAGGCCCTCAGTTAGTTCCTGAGATTGGTTGAGTTAGCAGTATGTAAAGAAGGGGTGGTTAGGTAGTTCTAGATCAGGGATGACCATGGTGGGCACTGAGAGATTCAAGTGAGGAGGAATCTCTATTATGATGAGGTCTCCAATTTTGTTTCTTTGTTGTCTGAGTTACAGATGGTGGTGCTCGTGGTGGTTAGGCAGTTCTGGATCAGGGATGACCTGGTGAGCACTGAGAGATTCGGATTCGATTGAGGAGGAATCTCTATGATGATGAGGTCTCCAATTTTGTGTCTTTGTTGTCTGTTACAGGAGGTGGTGCTCGAGGAGGAGGTGCAGGGCAAGGTGGTGTGGAATCCTCAGCAAAGGAAGGGTTATCTGTCCAAAGGTGCTACACTTGGTGGAGGTGTGGGGCTTCAAGGTTCCTCTTAAAAGTCAAAGGTGGTTGATGTACCAAAGAAGTTGCTAATCAAGACATATAGAGCTAAGTGGGCGCCTAATGAAGCTGTGACCTGCATGTAGTGCAATGAGGTAGATGAAACAACAGAGGACCTCTTTGTTCTTTGTCCAGTGGTTTGCCAAGTTTAGGCATTGTTGGCCTCAACCACGAGGATCGCGGTGGAAAGTAAAGATCTCATAATCATTCCTACGGTGGTGTGCTCTATATGGCTAACGTGTAACGATGTTATTTTTAAGGTTCCCCGCTATATGTGGAGAACATTTGTAAGTCGGTGATTAGTTTTATCAAGGGATTGGTGGAGACTGTGTGTTTGGGCAAGTAGGGTGTTGTATACGAGGGGAAGAATTATCATGAGGAACAATGTTGGTTTTTGTTTTATTGGAGTTGTGGTTTCGGTAGATTACTCTTTCATTGAGGCATGGCTCTGTCCTCTTTTTACATTTCTGGTAGTTTTGTTGTTATTGGGTATTCGCTTAATTTTAATAAAATTGAGGGAGGATGCCTACCATTTCTTAGAATAAAATAAAGAAAACAAAGCTACCTACGTTGTGTTTGTGGACCCCCAGCCGATTTTGCTGCCGAAACGTGTCAGCATTTCCCTCTTAGGATTTGGTCTGCATCAACGTCCCACCAAAAGAAAAGAGAAAAGATCAAGAGAAAAGTGGATAACCTTAGACATCCCTCGGTCCTAGTTTATACAAATAAACTACTCAATGGAAAAACTACCCTCTTTGTGAATTTTAAAGCTAGATGCCTGCAAGTGTCCCTGGCTTATTTCCTTTTGATGCCGTCCAGAGAAAATTTCTCAAGTGTTTCCCCTAACAAGTTTTTTCCTTCAACATTTTTCTGGTCTTAGTTTCGCATCAATCAAGCATTCCAGCATGCTGCATGCAGAATAATCTGAATGAATCTGCCACCAGTGATTCTATATCATTTCTAGATGCACTTGTGACAGGATGCCTATATTTTTTGCACCATGTAAAGAAGACACCTATTTACCCAAGAGGCCCTGAATTCTACCTCACACATTTTTACTGGATACATCTCACATTTACATAAAACTATATATTTTGGAAGATGAGATGGGTGTGCTACCTGAAAATTCATTAATTCACAGAAGGAAGCTCTAATATAATAGCAAAGGAGATGGGGCAAATCCTAGATGAAAAAGGCTAAAAAAAAAAAGCAAAGAAAACAAAAGGTTGAACAAATGAAAATTTTAATTCACATCTGTCAATTTGTTACATTTTCATATGACAAATTAACACATGATGGTGTAATAAATTCTTCTGCAGTCTACAATACATTTGCTAATATGGTCAAATATGTGGACTCACACAAGCATGAACAATATGTGTCATGCTTCAGTGCCCCCCCCACCTAATCCTTAGTTGACCGAACTGTTTGGTTGTTTTCTGACCACTGGTTGTCTTAAAGGACACTGAGAGAATATCTTTATTTATAACTGAATAACTGGTATTTGTGCAAAGTGATGAGGTAGTGGTTTGAAATATGGTTTTGGTATTTTGTTAAAAAAAATAAAATCACAGATGCAAAGTGGGAAAACATTGTTTTTCTTCGAGGTTGCAGATCTATGAGGAGAGATGGGGCTTGAGGATTTCATTAGTTTCATTTTATCTCATTCGAATAATCCTACTTTGGCAAGTCTGAATAAGTTTACATAAAACTTCACATATTGGCTAACATCTTCCTAAGTAGTTATCATGCCTCTTGGATATCCTATGATCTGGATTATGTATAGAGTAGTGCTAAAATTGACTTGTGGGATAAATCAATTTTATAACCAATCTTGGAGTCATATGCACGCAGTTGTATGAATATTATATGAAATGAATGTTGTTCCCTATCTGTTGAAAGAAATGGGCTTCAGCATAAGATTATCATAAATTTGAATGTGATATGCTAATTGTGATGATTTTATCTGGATAGGGTTGCATTTTCATGCATTTGGTTTAGTCTTAGTTTTGGTTGTGCAATGATCAGTAACAATTCTGTCTTGATGTTTTGTTTGTGACTGCTGACTTTCCATTGCTTATTAGATCTTTACATTCACCATCCTTTGCCACTGTTGCTGTTGAAGATATTTCAAGCTCTCAACCTGCAGAAGTACTTAACTTGGGTAAGCGAAATATGCAAGCATCATGTTTAACATCCCGTTTAATAAATTTTAGATGCTGAAACTATTGGATATGGACATGTGTAAGCATGCACAAACACACATATATATATTTAAAATATGACTTGTTATTTTCTAGACATGTAATTATTCTCTTCTATGTAAAGATGAAACACAGTGATGTTGGTTATGATTGCAGAATCAATAAGTTAAATCTATTAATTAGAAAACAATGTCTATGATATATTCATGATGCTGTTCACTCCAATTTCATGATTTCTTGGAGAACATAAAAAAAAAATGGCAATATTATATTAAATTTCATGATTTTCCTATGAGACTCGGACATCCAAGAAGATGTATATAAGACTTTCGACTTCACAGTTGACTTTTACCGTTTCCAATATATACATTGATTAATTGCATCAGTCGATTGAAAGTCTTTTCCACATGATACTCTCATTGGTGACAGATCTAAATAAACTTGTTAGACGGTCAAGCCTTGATTATTGATCTTATCTGCCTTGCTGGTTCTGAAGCATCTGTGCCATCAAACAGTTATTCTTATGTGAAGAAGTCATTGAATTTTCATTTGCATCACTTTTATTTACAATTAGATAAATCTATGACATAATGGCTTAAGTTCCTCTAAATCTTCCCGATTGTCATTGTCTCATGTAGTACAGATATGATTCTTATCAACAATCAGTATTATATCTATATATACGCTATATCTCTGTTTATTTCCAATTTTTGGATATTGGTTGTAATCTGTTAAGATCAAGTGTGTATTTATGTTAATAAGTATATGCATAACATATCTACTGAAGATGAATGGATGAATATATATTGCTGTGGAGACATTGAATTCTTTAAAAATTAAAATCGTGTCAAAGCACTATGTTAGAATATGTTTCTAAGCTCTTAGTACCTACTAGTCACCTTTAGAATTTATATTTGTTGCACTTTTGATATCTATATTATTATTAATTAACTGTGGAAATTGTTCAAATCGATAATAACCATCAATGCCTTTAGGTTTATACCTAGAGTTAATTTAAAGATTCAGTGCAGGGTAAATGGAAGGATTCTTCTAGCTGGAACTGGATCGTGGATCCCTTGAATGGTGAACCTTTTATTAAAGTTGCTGATGTTCAGGAAGCCGGTCTGAAGGTATATGAAACTCATCATGTTATTCTTCTGGTTCTCAAATATGCCTCGTGTTTGCTGGATTGTGCACAACTAATTTTTACTTAGCATTGTGGCATTTTGTATACCATTTTCATTTACATCTACTCTTTCTTATCTTTCTGGGTGCTGCTCAGGTCACTGAATGAATCATTAACATATCCATTTGTATCAATTTATGCAGCCATTCGTAGAAAGCTTGTCTAAATGCCCTAAATATGGTCTGCACAATCCGTTCAGAGCTCAGGAAAGGTTTGTTTCTTGAACTTTCTTTCTGTTTGAACAAACTCACAATACAATTTTTGTACCTTGCATGTAACTGTAGCCAAATGATATAGAAAAAAAAATGCATGGCATATATTTTTTTTACTTGGAAAAACATGCATGCCCATGTGAATGAATCATGAACTGCATGCGGGTGATTGAAGGGGAAGCATAGAAACAAGAGGGAATGAGAGAAAGAGAAATATGAGATGCTGTCAAGCTTCTTAAACTGTATCCATATAAACCTTTCAAGGAGCCAATACTCTCACTCTCTGAAAGGGGGAGGAGACACAACTAGAGGAAGAAGAAACCACGGCTCATCATTTTGTCAAAGATGTCCAAAGCTCCCAAATATCTCGAGGATAGACTATATAATTCGAGACTGCTTCATAAATCCTAACCATTGATACATCAGTAGATGATTGGGTGGACTCATGCAAGCACACAAAAATGAAATCCAATAGATACTGTACATCTTTAGGGTGTGAGGCTCATACCATACTAAAGGAAAGCCCTGTCGTTTGGCTCTAATGGTTGGTTCCATGGGCTACATCAAAAAGTAGTACATATTATATTTTTACATAAAATTTGAGATACATGTACTGCCAAAGACAATTTATCTTCTTATCATGTGATTTTTAGCATATATTTAATATATTCAGTGGGCATTCCACCTTTTTTCAAAATAAATAAATAAATAAACTTTGAGAATTCAGATACATTAATTGATGAACAAACACATCTAAATTGATAAGCCAAAAAAAGGCTTCATTCATGATTAATATGTAAGTAAATATCCATGGAAGACAATTTTTTTTTTTTTTTTTTTTGAAAAAGGTAGAACCATGCCACCATTGCTTTCATTAAAGAAAGTATGGTTACAGGTCTGAATTGAGGGTGAGAGAGAATAAAGAAATAAAAGCAGCAAAAAATAAGGAAAAAAAAGGGGACACAACCCGCCCGCTTGGGCGAAAAAGAAAAATGCAGTAGATGGGAAATCTACCTCCCTCTTATGTGGCCCCCACTTCCCGATCCTATGTAATGGCAGCTATGCTCTCACGCATCTGAACTCCCTGAAAAAGAAAAAAGCAGTAGATGGGAAATCTATCTCCCTCTTATGCGGCCTCACTCCATGACCCTACATAATGGCCGCTATGCTCCCACGCATATGGAAGACAACATGTTACACAACCCCGTTTATAGTCTTGCCTACAGTCTACACACGTTTTGATTTTTCTAAATATAGTATACCTCATCTAGTAAGGTATGTACTTTTATAGAAAATAAAGTATATATGTCAAGAAATTATATGGACCCTTTTATAGAAAATGTGAAAAAGTTCTAACGAGCTATATACCTCGTTGGATAGCTATTGGGTATATGGGATTGCAGGCGTGGCTGTAATCAGGGCTGTGTGTATAATTTCCCAAAATTTAAGGAACCATAGATGATCCAGTTCAATATAACTGAAACAAAGTTTGTTCATTAGGGGTACTGGAAGGTATCTTTGCTGCAAAACAGCTAAACTGCTTATTACCTATTCGGTCTTTCCCTGTCATAGGGAAATATTATGACCGTGGGTTGGAATTTGATTACAGATGGAATTAAATGAAAATTATCTGGGTAGAATGGGAAATGGCTCTCATTAGAAGGAGAAATAGTCCTTTGTTGTGTAAGCGGACATTATGTATAAGCCAGGGGTGTTGCATGTACCCTCCTAAAGGAGCTCACACCTTGTTAATGATAATAAAATCTACGTGTTGTGAGGGTTGCTGGAGTATCAGGAGGTAACTTTAAAATGATGGACAAAACCTACAGCCACATCCTATTGCACATTTTTACATTGTGTGCTGGCATATCTTGCACTGTCCATGTTATTCATCAGTCACTCATGTATCACTGTTATGCAGGGGTATTTGTTTCTGTTTTTAAATAAAAGGACTCCCAAGTTCATGCTCCTGTAATCAACAGAAAAAATTTTACACCGACACTTCATTAATTACTTTGTACCTGGTCCAATACTCTTGCACTTAATCATATACATTGACGCCATGCAGATACATTTTGTTTGGAGACATATCTGCAAAAGCTGCCCATTTGCTTGCTCAGCCAGAGGTGTGATACGTCTAGAAGAGAAATGGATCTCTGTCTAAATTTTTAGCATGTGATTTGTGGTGCTTGTGTTCGCATCGTCATGTTGCATTATTAAAATAAAGTTTGGTCCATCCATGCCTGAAGTTCTTACATTATATTAGGTCTCAAATTTCTTCACGAGACTAATTCAGAGAGTATCCCCAAAGAGTTACGATCAAGCTCTTGCGGAGGTGTATGTCTCCCAAAAATTTCTAGAGAACTTTTCTGGTGACCAGGTATATTTTCTTTTCTTTTATATATTTTTATTTGTTCGATTGAAACTTTTAGTGAGGATTGTCATCAAGTAGACAACCAGTTGTGAAAACCAATGTCAATCTCATGTGGAGTTATTCGTGGATTTTTGAAAGCAATCCATGGCCAACCTGTTAGATGGGACAAGTCTTATCACTTGTGTGGTTAAAAGTAATTTCAAAGTTGAAATGTTTGAGTTGTGGTTTGAGTCTGTATGTAATTCTAGAACTGTTCTATAATTCTACTAGCTCTTTTATGTGACATTTTGATTAACATTTCTTTTCTATTTATAGCAACAATATGCAACAGTAATTATAATATGGCATCCAAAGCACATGATAGAGGATCACTTTAAAGGGTTCCACTGTTTGCTTGAATTCAATTCTCTCCTTATTTTAGTGCAAAACTAAACAATAACTCTTTTTTTTTCTCGTTGACTTCTTTGCCAAAGTGCTTTATGGAGACGAACCTAGTAAATATTCTCAGTGCCCTTCATAGGTAGACTAAGATTCTAAATCTTACAAATGGTCCAAATTCTGCATGTTGCAAGTGTCTCTTTGTTTTGTACTTTAGTTATTCAGAAAATATTTGTTCTGATAGATTGAATTCAACATTTCTTCTCAAAAAGTTGTCATTTGCAATCTTCTACAAATTTTTTGTGCTCCTGAATCATAGTGTTTAAGATTTTTCTCATAACAAGGACAAAGTTATTGTAATTAGTAAAGTTATCTCATTTAGTCTTAATTCTTAGGGACCACCAAGAGAATCAAAGTTGCAAGATTTCGATCCACTTTTCCATCAAGATAGATGTTTGAGAATAATAATACAATGGTCCTAGAAGTTTGATAAATTGATTATTTAAATATATCAATGTATTTCTTTATTGCAGATATTTTATAGATGTGGGAAAATTTCATTTCAATAGTAACTACACATTCTATTTGGTTGCTGGATGAACTTATATAATCATTAACTGTTCCACTATATCTTGTATAATTTTTTTGGTCAGAGGTTATATTTATCCTAAACCATCAGTAAGCTTAGACATCAAAGTAGTGTTTTTCTAAATGTTTGGTTGCTTGGAAATGAAAAGATCGTAATATCCAACTTTGGTTTGAAGAAGCCATTTCCATAAAAATTAGTAAGTATTTCCATAATTTTGGTGAACCTGAAATGTGTCATTGGTCATTTTCAATCAGAGAATTAAGTCACATTTATTTAGGTGTATCCCATTGACATTTCCACCATTTCCCACCATATTTCCATCAACCAAATATACAATGTAGGAGATATATCCATTTCCCTTGTCCTGTAATGGGCTTTTATGGTTGACAAACTGTTATGCTGATAGATCAATGAAGATAAAGATATCTACTAAAAATGGGGACAATATGATGATAACTTTTATTGAAAGCCTATAACTTTTTTTCTTTAAACCAATGTTCTTCCAACACTATTCATAACTTTGTTATGATATTAGACATTAGTGATCAGTCTGGAGGTAGTATTAGGGTTCCAAAAGTATGTGAAGGGTTTCCTTTCTGAATTGGACAACCTCTTGATCACTCAACATGTCTAAATCTGTCCTACAACATTTTTATCTTCACTCCATATGAATGATCAAAAGTAGTGGCAGTCATTAACTGGTGGAAGAGTAAAAGGGGATGTTTTCTTTTCTTTTCTTTTCTTTCTTATCTTTTTTTTTTTTTTTTTTTTTTGGGGTGCTGGGAGTGTTATGTTTTGATCATTCATCTTATTACATTTTATGTTAATCATTTTGCATTGCAGTAATGTTTCAGTACACCTGTATCCATTTGATGTTGTATTTTCCATTGCGGGGTTTACATTCAACAATGCGTTTTAAGGATGATCTGGTCGTCATGGCAAAGATTTTATATTGGCCTTTTCAGTAATGGGGTTTGTTCACTTCCCTATCATGACAGGTCCGCTTTTTGGCAAAATCTTTTGCCATACCGGGGAATCATCTTGGGCAACAGAGTCATGGGTTTCGTTGGCCATATGGTCCTGTAAGTTTTTCATTATCATCATTTAATTTCTCAAATCTATTGCATGCACACCATAACAAGTAGGTGCAGGTTTTATAGAAATTAGTAACAATGCATTTCAGGTTGTGTTTTTCCTATATATGTAGCACATATTTTTTAAAATAATAACAAACCTATAGAATTTGTGAAGTTTGCACATTCATTAACATTTCGATTGAAAGCAATATTGTTAATGTCATATAATAAATGCTTCCACAGGTTGCGCTGGTAACCCCCTTCAATTTTCCACTGGAGATCCCTCTATTGCAATTGATGGGTGCACTATATATGGGAAACAAACCCATTCTGAAGGTAGATAGTAAGGTATGATACCAAAGTCCTTCTACTGAGAGTATCTGCTGTCTCCTTTAATTCTTCCTCCTGGCATTCTTTTAGTTGCATGAGGAATATAGTTACTTCCTGTCATTTTGCTGAATTTGTCTTCACAAATATACTAGACATTTATCTATATATTTTTTTTTTTTTTTTTTGAAGTTTGCCTATGTAAAGCCTTTGCTCTTAATTTAAATGTTTAGGTGGAATTATCATATATATAAACACACATATATATGCAATAAAGTGTGGGATAGTTTGAATGAATTAAGAATAATGGACCAAAGCAAAATATCTCACAAAGTAAAAATATGCAAGGAACTGCTTCTATCATAAGTTTGTTGTTTCGGCTCTATGATGTTCCTGTTGCACTATTTTTCTGGAGAAAACTAACCTTTCCTGAAAGAGGGAGTTGAAACTTGAATATATTGGCATTGTTACTTGTTTTATATTTGTTAAGTTATACCCTGGTATTATTATTTACCATATATGGGAAATTGAATATTTAATTTCTATGTTGATTTACAAATTCTTCATAACATGGCTTGTTACCAACAACATTTATTATTTATTTTAATTCCTGAAAGAGGGAGTTGAAACTTGAATATATTGGCATTGTTACTTGTTTTATATTTGTTAAGTTATACCCTGGTATTATTATTTACCATATATGGGAAATTGAATATTTAATTTCTATGTTGATTTACAAATTCTTCATAACATGGCTTGTTACCAACAACATTTATTATTTATTTTAATTACAAGAAAAAAATGGTGAAAGACAAATGATACCTACAATGTGATGATCCACACTTTTTGTTGGATTACTTCTTTGGTTTGAAGAGCATCTCACTCCCCCCTGGCCTTGAGGCGTTCTGCTATATAATATTTAGAGATGTTTTTGACAAAATTTGTCTGTTTAGCAAGTGTTGCAACACCTTTGAATCTTTGCATGAGCCTGTTTATTAGTTGTTACATTAATGTCATTCTTGATTAATTATTAGGTAAGTATTGTGATGGAGCAAATGCTTCGGCTGCTTCATGAATGTGGCTTGCGTGTGGAGGATGTTGACTTCATCAATTCTGATGGTATCGCAATGAACAAATTCTTGTTGGAGGTAATTTTTGTCCACTCTTTCATGAAAAGATTTTTCATATGTTTGGTAGTAATATTAATATTTAGCTGATTTTTTTTTTAAATTATCGGTAATCTTTCGAAGATATAAGTGAAAGCTTATCTTTCGGTAATCTTTCTAATAAAAAAAGAAATATTTAACTGCGAGCCGATAATTTTCCGTACTCATGAAAATGAGTCACAAAAGCTTAAAGGATCCCGAATGAGGGATATAACTGCATTGAATACTAAGGCTCCTTGCTAAGCTAGCTAAATTTTTTTAATTCCTACTATGTACATGTTTGTTAAAACATATAAGCTGCAGGTGTGACGTGTTTTTTAAAACCTATTGAAGCTTATTTAAGCTTGAAAACAATTTTAAAAGTCATAATATGGAAGCTTGGTAAGAGATGCTTTTGAAATTATAGTTTATAGAATACTTTAAATTATTTTGGACATTCATGTCCTCATATGGGATTTTTAGTTTTAAGTCCCTATATATTTATAAACATGCATATTTATGGATCGATCCTTCCCTTCATATTTCTTTTTAAGTTCCCAACTTTAATTATCTATTTCGTTTTTAGTTCATCCGCTAAACGTCTGTCCATATACCATAAGTTTGTGAAAAGTGATTATTTTTAAGTCTCTGTATATTATTTAGTGATCGGTCTCTCTCTTTTTCATATTTCATTTTCTATCCTCCCTTTTTTCTTATTAGTCCATTGACAAAATGTTTGTATGATTTTTTAAGTATTTTGATATTTGAAACATGTATAAAAAATTTATATGCCATTAAAAAATTTATATGCGGCCAATGAAAAATTTATTTTGCATGGTTCTAAACTTTTATTTATATAAGTTTTAAGTATCAAAATACTTACAAAATGATAGAGACATTTTGTCGAGGGACTAATAAGAAAAAAACATTTGAAGTCGGGGACATAAAATGACAAAAGAAGGAAAGAAAGACTGATCACTAAGTAACATAGTTTACGGGGACATAACAATGAAAATCACATTTCACAAACTAACGGTGTATGGACGGACGTTTGACTAAAAATGAAGTAGGTGGTTGAAGTTGGGGACTTAAAAAGAAATATGAAGAAAGGAGGGATCGATCCCTAAATAGGCTTATTTATAGGGACTTAAAACTAAAAATCCCTTCTTTTTTTTTTCACTAATAATATGTGTATCTAGTTTTACTATTACATCAAAAATTAGTAAACCTCCTTCATCTCCTTAATTTTTTACTATTACAAATAATACTTTATCAAAATTTTATTTTATAATTCCATTTGTCATTCAGTTTATTAAAATTTGGAATGTAATGTTTAAAAAATATTATAGTGAATTTGAACTTTTATTTATATTATGTTAATTTTCTTTTAAATATTTGTAAAATTGATTTTATAAGTAGAAACCAACTTATTTTATCAAACATAAATTTATTTTTTTACTTATATAGCTTAAAGAATTATTTTTGACAATTACACAGCAAAGAGCTGTTTTATAACTTTTTCTAACAAATATTCACTGCTACTTATTTCTTGCTTTTAAGCTGTTATAAAAAACATGTCTACTACTTATCAAAAAAGTTAAAATATATAATTTATAAGTTATAATCTATAATTTATAAATTTAAGCTGAAACAAACAGGGTCTATGTCATGCTCATGCCATGCTAATGCTACGCTCTGAGTAGTACTTTAGTTTCAGCTTCTTTGGATCTACTTCCATCGGTGAAATGCTAGGGTTTTTTCGACGGAAAGATGGGATGCCCACCAAATGACATTCATTAATTTCACATCAAGGAGGATGAAATATATCTCTTCACAAATAATACAACATAAAATAGAAGGCTAAAGTTAAGTAGAAGACTCTTTTATAATTAAATTCCCCTCCCTGTCCAAGCTTACAGTACTTGCTCCTAACTTATGCTTCCAAAACATCTGTGGGGTTCCATTTTGAGACATCTCCAACGTAGTTTTGCTTCATTTGGAAAAGCTTCTTTCCTCGTTAATGGGATATACCAATAAAAATTGGTATCATCTATTGCTAGAATTTTTAGTTTTGCTTTTTTCGGACTTACATTGAATCCGTGTAAATTTTACCATGGTGGATGTAATGCAACATCATGTCTCCCCAAATAATTGTTGAACCTGCTGCATGTTTCTTGCTGTTGCCCACTTCCACATGGTAATGATCCCACTTGTTCTGATTTTTCTTTATGAGAATTTGTTGAATCTTCTGGCCAGTTTAATCTATCGAAATCTTACTTATCCCTACTTTACTAGATTTCTCAGAAGTTCCATGATGGTCCCTGCTCTAGAAGGATATGCTGATTTCTTTCTAATTATCTACTAAGCTACTCTTACAGGTTCATGTCCATGTGATTGATGCAGTTTTTATTCATGTAGTAGTGGAGTTCAATATAAAAACTTATTTTTGCAACATTAAAAGAACGTAGAATAAGAAGGAAACCACAAATCAACCAGTATAATTCTCTTTCTAAGAGGCCATTTGGAAACCTGTTTGAACTTTTTTTTTAATTATTTTTACAGAAATTCAAAAAGTCAAACGTGTTTCCAAATGGTCCCAAAAAACATGCTGAATTAAAAGTTTGGTTCAGCTTTTAGTACAAAAAGTATGCTTTTGAAAAATCAAAGAAAGTGTGCTTCTTAGGAATCAAGTTTTATTGAGCTACTTTATACAAAATCATACTTTTCAAATGGTTTCCGAAGGGACTGTAAGAATTTCCGGAAAGGAAACTGTAGAAGAGGAGGGGAAAGGCGCAACAGTTAATTTAGATATGTTCTGGGTTAATGTCAACGTGGATACATGTGTACGATCCATGCCCAAACAATATATTAAACGACAAGCAATGCTTGTGGCTCTATGATTCCTACAAAAACCTTTTAGTTATCGTTCACATTAGCAAAAAACCTGCAGAAATAATATCTTGGGGTGCTTTGTTTCTTGTGCATCCATCTTATCATGCTCAGGGCTATATTTCCTCATCTTCAATGGCTACAGTTGTTAACAAGTCTTTCCTGGATTGCAATCTATTTCCTCCATGCCCCAAGGAGGTGTAGGATAGAAAAGTAGGCCTCTAAATGGTTTTCATCGATTAGGGTGTCTAGAGGGATTGTGTGATGAGTTTTGGAGGAAAAACATATCCCCCACAGTGATATTGAAGTAATCAAGGCATGTGTGATGAAGTGATAGCAAATCTTAGAACACATGGAGGGAGCATAAGTGTATTTCCGACCACGATAGATTTACATTAAGGATTGGTGTTGAGTATGTAACTCTTTGCATTAGTTATGGATGAACTGATTAGGTACGTCGAGGAGGAGGCTTATTGGTATATGTTGTTTGTTAATGATATTGTCTTACTCAATGAGACTAAAACACTTATCACTAAGATAGACAGGTGAAGGGAAACTTTAAAATTTAAACACTTTAAAATAAGTAGTATGAGGGCGGAATATTTGGAATTTGGCATTAGGAAGAAGATAAGAAGAAATAGTGGAATAATATGCAATAATGGATAAGAATGAGGTTTTTTTATTATTTGGGATCCACTATTCATGAGAAAGATAGAAATGAAGAGAACATCTTGTCATATATTAAAATAGGATGGTTAAAGTGGAGAATTGCAGTTGGATTTATGTGACCATCAAATATACCTGACGAGAAAACAATTAGAGCATATCTTTTATTTCATTCTCACAAACTTAAGATGTCTTTAACATACCCTACGGATGTGAACGAACAAGAACTCTACTCCCTCTCATGCTTCCTCTTCTTTGCTTCCTCTTCGAATTATATTTCCCTCGCTACAGGTTCTTCAGCCTAGGTCTGTTGACCATTTTAAATCTGTGCCCCAGCTGTGAAGAATGTTGGTTCGCAAAAGAGAATTGAAATTACAGTCGTTTCTATGAGGAAAAATACGAGAAAAGTCAATAAACAGCCGGTATCAACCGGCACTAGAAAGTTGGATGATTTTCAAGCAATGCCAATAGGACGCATGCTTTAAGGAAAATAAGGAACAACATGCCTGGAAAATGAGTGTATATGATATGAGAATGTTGAGATGGATGAGTGACAAGAAAAGAAAGAATCAATAAAATATAAGTACCTTCATGGAAAGTTATAGGTTGCTCCAATAAAGGATAAGATGTGGAAATCGTTTGTAATGGTTTGGAAATCTGCGACAGAGATTATGAAGGCCCTTTTGGAAGAATGGATAGGCCAACAAACCTAGATTACGACAATGAATGACGTGTTGACTGTAAATGCATTGGAGACCACGTCTCCTAATAAAGCTGAATGTTTTTGAAGAAATAAAGCTGAATCTTGAAGAAGGATTCATGTAGCACAATTTCCTCGGATTCATCTAATTCTCCTTTTCTTAGTCCTCCATTTTTGGGATATTTGGCTACTACCGTGGTTCTGCTTCTTTGACTTCTAGAGCTGAGCATGTCTTGTTATTTTTTATTGGGTGGATAAATATGATTTTGTATTGGAAGAGAAGAAACTAATGGAATAACGTCATATTGAATAACGGAGGCTGAAAAGTCTCTTATATAGAAACAAGATGTACAAAACCTTAGAAATAGAAAAAGACCAAAAAACCCAGGCAAAAAAATCAAGTCGGGGGCGCTACCCCTGAACCCCAAGCCTCCGGGGACTATAATAACTCCAATAGGAAGGAGAAGCAAGTTACACTGTACAGTGAATATGAACCACAAAATTTGTATATATGGGACAGCATTTCTCCAAATAGATGGGAGGGATAAGAGGCTGAAATGCATCCCCAGAGCTGCCTAGAATATCACCCATAAAATAGTATTTTGATTTAGTCTAATATCAAAAAGGAGTATATGCAGGGTACGAGGCATTACAATCTTCTACTTTTCTCTAATATATGTGGTGCCTTGTCCATATTTGAGTATGGACTCTTGCAGATCAGGCCAGATTTGATGAGGCTGGATTTTCTTGATTCCAATCCTGTTGCTGTCTTCTTGCTAAAAGTTTAGCGGACTGATTGCCCTCCCTTGGAATACGGGTTGCTTTCACTGCTGAATTGAATAAAATATGGAGTGAATGTACATGAGGATTCTCAGGGCTTGTCATGGATAATGCCCTTTCCTTTGATCCAAGACAATACAATGGTTGAATGAGCTTCTATCCATATGTGACGAAGTTCACTGCTGAGCGCATCACCAGCATGTCGAAATTGTGATTTAGAAAAACCAATGAGATATTAAACCCTAGATATAGCAGATCCTTTCCTTGCATGTCCAATGAACGCCTGGATCTACACTTAACCATTATTTTTTAACCTTTTTTATATTTATGAGATATTCTACGATCCGGAGGAAGGATATAAAGACATGAGATTTAGGTGGAATCAAGAAATAAATGGAATAATGTATATTACGTAATGGAGGCTGAAAAGTCTCTTATTTAGTTACAAGATGTACAAACCCTAAAACAGAAAAAGATTAAAATACCCATAAAGAAAATTCGAGTCGGGTCCAACATTGAGACGGGGCCCGCATAGAAGAGCCTTGACTATGAGGATCATGGGAATTGAGTTAGGATTCACTTTAGGTTATAATTTGGTTTGTAAGTAACTTTGCACTTCTTAATGGATTTTCTTTCTGGTCACGGTCCCATGATTTTTTCTTGTAAGGAATTTTCTTTTTAAATATTCTTCTGTTTTCTTGCATTTTTCTTATTTGTTTGCATATTCACATCCTTATTTGATTTGATTTAAATTAAGCATGCTGGATCAAAATAAATGAAATTCGACAATCTTATTTAAATACGGAATCAATGTTTTTTCTTTTCTTTTTTTTTTGGGGTGGGGTGTAACAAGGAACTCTCCAAAAAGGATTGGGAAAACCTTAGGTGCACAGAATAGCCCACAGTCCATATCCTCCAGGTAAGTCCAAGAGGATACGAACTCAAGAACAATGAGGAGCAAACCCATGCTTCTAACTAAAGAGCCACCAAGTGCCCTGGGTCCCTGCGTAGTATAGCAAGAGGAATTTCACCCTGGACATGCATGATAGAGTTATTTAGGACCGGCAGATATGATGGTGTACAAGTACTGTTGTGATATAACTTGAATATATCACATGAACTTTTTTTCGGGAATTTTTTTTACATGTATTCCTTTTGCATATTTTATTAATCACCTGCTGAAATTTATATTGTCTCTCTTTCCTCTTGCTCAAGTGGTTTAGTTGAATAGATTACATTTAGTTAATTCTGTTTTTCTTTTCTTTTTATAGGCAAAACCACGAATGACACTTTTCACTGGAAGCTCACGAATTGCGGAAAAGTTGGCTTTTGATTTGAAAGGACGTATCAAACTGGAAGATGCTGGCTTTGATTGGAAGATACTTGGTCCAGATGTTCAAGAGGTTAATAGTTAATACTGGACTTTCTATCATTTTATATAATAGTTGCTAAAACTTATAGAATTGGCTATTCATGCCTACTGACAATCATAAGCAAATGCATTTTCGCTTTTGTTCAAGCAGGTTGAGTATGTAGCTTGGGTTTGTGATCAAGATGCATATGCTTGTAGTGGACAGAAATGTTCAGCACAATCAATTTTATTCATGCACGAGGTTATCTCCATTATTTGACGTTTCTCTTTTTTATTGTGATATTTAAACAAGCATATTATTGTTACCGTGCATGCCATACAAAAGTTGTGAGTTGATAAAAATTTACTTATACAACTACTACACAATATGTAGATCCTTAATGAACTTGGTTAATACATAATTTTTTATCGGCAGCTTTTCTCTTCAGATTTATTGGGCAGCAGAGAGAACTAAATATAAAATCTATATGTATTATGGTTGTAGTTGTATCATATTTTTGTGCATCCTTTATGGCTTGTTCATGCCCATATGATTGGTCTCATTAAGACATTCTAGGTATTTAATATTTATTATTATGTGTAAAAGGGAGCGTTATTTACATCAGGGAATTGGCTAATGTGTAGCGTTTGAAGGGGGGTCTCGGACAGATCAAGATTTTAATATCATACCTGTTTAGAGCACATAGGGGTTCCTGGGTGTCAACAGTCATTGCTAATATGCTGAAATCATATCTTTTCTGGGATAATTTTATATACATCAAAGTGATTTTCTAAGTAAATGTTTAGTCCCTTAAAAATAAATTTAATGATCACAAATATTCAAGAAAAAAAGAGAACAATATCTGAAACCCAATTTTGCCCCAGAATCTGGGGGATACCTAGTAATTGTCGGTTTGGAACAAATAGTTGCGTGTTAGTTTCAACATGATTGTCTGTTGCCACAAGACCTGAAGGAGATCCTTTTTTTTTTTTATGGAATTTGTTTTCAGTGTTAGTTGGCTGAGATAGTTACAATTGCCAAGTGGACCTGTAATGTAGAATCACATTGTTGATTTGAAACCTACAAATTGTTGATGGTCTATCCAATGTTCGAAAGTTGTATGGTCACTTTTAATTATTTCAATTGATTTACTTAGTGAAGGTCATGAAGGTGACCCAAGGTGAAAGTTTTTAATTCTATACTAGAAAATTATTCCCTTATATTTTATGGGACGTGCATCTGATATGTATTATTCAACTTATCTTGAAAATGCATTAAATAATGATGCCATTATTTTGGGCCGCTGAATCCAATTCAGCCTGACATGTATACAGATGCATGTGTGGTTTAGGTTCTGCTATACTTTGGATCAATTGGTTTGTCAATGCCTCAAATGAGCATTTGTCAGGTTCCCAAGTAAAAATGGGCCATAGAATTCTGTGGAGAGTCTATTTTTATGAGGAAAATGTAGATTTCTTTTAGGAACAAAGACACTGAATTTTGAACATGATTGTTAACAGACTAATTTTAAGCATTACAATATATACAGTATTTGCTGCCAATGCCTCCCATTCACAACCATTATTCTGGTCTTACTGGTGGCACTTCCCCAGATGGGCCTTGTGTATTTCAACTAGGGAAGTTTGTCAGCCTACTCAAATTTAGAACACTTAAATCAGAAAAAAATAAGAACCCATCCTGCACATTATAGATTGCATTTGGGTTTACCCTGTGTTAGAAAAGCCATGCATTAGAAATTCCATGCATCGTCTAATTTTATATCATTATCTGTCCAAGCATTTATCTTTTCCACCTTGAAAAGTTGAGTTTTATTTTTGTTCAATTTTGTTGTGATTGATATGAATTTGAATTATGCTATGCAGAACTGGGCTGCAAGTGAGCTTATTTCTAAGATGCAATCACTTGCCGAGAGAAGGAAGTTGGCAGATTTAACTATAGGTCCTGTTCTTACTGTAAGTAAGATTTTATCTCATTCTACACAAATCATTAATGTAGTCATGGAATAGATTTGTACAAAATTTTGCAGAGCTCAAATCTTAGTCATCCATTTGTTTTAATATCTCATACTTATTTCAAATGCTAAGTGAAATATGAAATTTCATTGAACTCATGTTACAAGCATTGTTCACCATATGCGTATTTTACGTATTGAATGTAAACCTTTTCATTTACTCAAAATCACCACCTTATTTTTCTCGGTGAAGGATATTCCTTTGCTTTTTGAACTTCTATTTCTTCATTGCCCCTTCAGTCCAACCAATTTGTACTTGAATACTTTTTAAATAACTATATTTTTCTATACAACATTTTTGGCTCTAAAACCCTTGATCAAGTGTTTGAATTTTTACATTATGTATATTCAATTTTGCTGTCTCCTCTTGAAAGATTACAGATGACTTCATATCTTTGAGGATCCTAAATTATTATTTACTATTTCAGGTGACAACAAAGAAAATGTTAGAACATGTAAATAAATTGCTTGAGATTCCTGGATCAAAACTACTGTTTGGTGGTCAACCTTTAGAAAACCATACCATTCCAAATATATATGGTGCTATGCAACCAACTGCAGTTTTTATTCCTTTGGATGAAATTCTCAAGGACACAAATTTCGAGCTTGCGACACGAGAAATTTTTGGCCCATTCCAGGTAAGGAAATTTTATAGCAATCAAGTCTATTTTGAATGTTAATTTTTTGCGCTAAAGTTGGAGAAGAATTACTTGGTAACAAATAAAGACACCATTGCCATGTTTCCATCATTTTGGATGGGCATAATTCTAGTGACATAATTTGTATATACATTTTAGTATAAAATTTATAATGTCTTTGGGGCTTGGACCCATAGCACATTGGTTGACAAGAGAATTTGCAACCAAGAGGTAATGGGTTTAAGTCCCATCATATACCTACCAAAAATAATAATAAAAATAAAAATTCTTATTTTCTAAAAAACTATTTTAGAAGTCTTTCATTCATCATTAATTGGCCATGGTTGGAAAAAATTTATGATTAGCAAAAATATGCGACAATGTTCTAATGGCTTCCTTGCTGTTTCATGAGGAGCAAAAAAGTCATATAAATCAAATTTCATGTAGAATATATACCTATACACTTCCATTATTGGAAGAAATCTTGCATTGGTGTATTTTTTGAGCTTTTTCATGACAATCTGGATCCATTATAGGGCTTGTGAATTAGGTAAGGAATTTAACTGTTTGCTTTCGATATCCCTACGCCATGATAAACGGTGGACAATTCTCATGAATTTCTTTTCTTTTGAAATTCTCTAGACATGATTTGGTTCAGATAAACATAGCCTTGTTGTCAACACATATGATAATAATTACTGTTGAATGATGTGTATATCATCCCTCTCATGATACAAATTTGAGCAGAAACTTCTCTACTCAAGTTTTGTTGTTGGTTTGGTCATTTTTTCCTAATGTTGGCACTTCATTAGCTAACTAAAATAAATTGATTGTTGAATCTTGTGAGCTTGTCAGAGTCATTCATCTCCATAGCTGTTCTCAAGTATCCTTAACCGATGTTTTAAAAAGCATTTTGGGTTTTCTCTCTTTTTCCTTTTCTTCTTTTCTTTTCCATATTTTTATGTTTTTTGGGGGTGGGGGATTGAATTGCTCAATTAAAAATGATGATTTGCACCTTCTAGTTTAAGATGTTTGTGAGGGAAGCTGGTTAGGGATTGGCAAATTGCCCAGGTTTACGCTAGGCAGACATTTGCGAAATTTTTGAAACAACACCATCAGCAATACCCCTTTTCATCAGCTTATCTTCATGGCTTTAGGTTATCTACAGGTCAGAAAACTTATTAGTAGAAAATAAATGATTAGTGCATATTGATGTGATCTCCATTGCAGGCAAGCTTGTCTCATGCTCAACCTAGCTGGTTGGTCTGGCCCATTATAAGTGGTTTGGCAAATGGCAAACGATATGTCCAACCCTGTGTGTAGCCCCATCCATAGTTCTCAACAGTTTCTTTCTTTTTTTTAAAAAAAAATATATACTCGCCCATTGAAGTACATATTGTTATAAAAAGTGAAGTATATACTAAGATATACTAGTTATTTTTTTTAAATATACTGTACTATCCAAGTGTATAGGTGGTTGGGAGACCGCTTCTGGGTTGTAGATGGGGTTGCAATACGGATTGTGTGTCAGAGCTCTTGAAAAATATAGCCCAAGCCTGACTACTTTGGAGCAGGGATACCATCTGCTTTCCTATTCCCATCTCATCTTTTGTACTTTTGTATATAATCACTTTTCATCGATGACACCATCGTGGTCTTGTTATTTTAAGCTTCATAAAACTAAAACATTCAAAAATTTTGTTTATGATAATTGATATTTTGGAATCAGGTTGTTACCCATTACAAACACGACGAGCTACAAAAGGTATTGGATGCCTGTGAGAAGATGCATGCGCAGTTGACAGCAGCAGTGGTTTCCAATGATCCAATATTTCTTCAGGCAAGTGTGATAATATCAAAATGACTTCCATTGAGTATATGTTTTAGCTGGGAATGTATTGATATGAAATGATGTCATAATGTCCTTGGCAATATTGAATAGATGTTCAAAATCCAAAACTTTGAAAAGGCAGACATTAACGAGAGGGAAGATGTTACAGCAAGGTAGTATGATGAATTTCATGGATGAAAAAGAGATCCAAGCCATCAAATTTCTAAACCGGGACCCATCCCTGACCCCCAACACAAGCACAATCAAGAAAAAGGGAATAAACAAAGAAGACAAACAAACAGCACACAAATTGAGAGCTCCTCGTGCTGTTGAAGCATTCGTCACTCTCTTTATTTCTTCAAAATTGTGTTTGTCTAAATAACAATCTCAAAGTTCAAATTGGATAATGCTTAGAGTTTGTTGTTTCTAGTTTGATAACAATTAAAAATGAATGCCCAATGATGCTAGTAACCTAATTTTATAATCATCTGACATGATCATATAACCTTTTGTTTACTTTTTGTGGGCAGATGGCCTCAGCCGTATTTATAGTAGTATTTATTCACAAGATTTGACATGATTTTAAGCCATATTTCATCACAATGTGCAATTCCCCTGCAATAGAGAAATTTATGCATTTTACATGAATGCCCTAGATTGGTCAATTTCCATCCCATTTTGAATCCTGGTGTTCAAGTTTTGATCTACAAGGCTGTTTTATGTCACCATGCATTTAATGTGCTATGCAAATGCTCAGGTTTTTTTTTTGTTCAGGTTTTCAGTCCACAAATGAACTGTATCTTTAAAAAAGGACTTCACCTAATGATGTGCTTGAGGTTTTCTATTTAATTGTCATCAGCTGTTTGGGTGCATGACTTTCAATAATGAGATTGGAATTAAAATTCTTATTTTTTGTAAATAATTCAGTGCCATTTGGACACGGTCATAAAGAATGTAAGGATGTATAGTGAGGAGATACGATAATTTCAATTGTTGTGTTGTGCACTCCTCAAAAAACTTGGATCATGAGTCAACTCACTGAGAACCCCTACCCACAGGCCTCAACTAATTATAAAACTCACTCCATGATTTTTTTCGTAGTAAGATGAGCAAAATAGATATCAGTTTTGTAATGCTATCCTATGATAGATTGGTGTTTATTTATCTATTTAAAATCCATTTAGAGATGTTAGTTTCTCTCACAAATTGAAATTGAAAATGAAGCTGTGTTCTCTGAATGTCAGTACCATACATGCACAGTGAGCAAAAATTCATTTCACACCCCATTTTTGTTAATTTTGCCATGTTGGGTAGGGTTTGTAAGACATTTTTTTTATCTCTACACCCTCTCTAATATTAGTTAACTTCTTTTGTTCTTTAAATATTTTAACAGTCAACTATATCATATTTCAAGTTTAGTTTTCAATCGAAAAATAAAGTCTACTCTCCTGATTATGAAATGAGGTCACCCATATTATCTCTTCAAGTTTCAAATTCTGAGATATGGGTTCTCTTGTTCACACTAACCTCTATAATTTGTATGCCTTTTGAGGATTCCATGTCAATGTAGAATTTTTTTTCTCTGTAGACTATTAAAGTAAGTCTTGCCCAATGAATGTATTAGTACAAAGTGTAAATCAAAGTTTGAATAATTATAATAGTTTTATTGGACTATCTGATGATTGTTATAATGCAGCAATCAAAGCAATCAAAACATTTTGTAGATTTATGTACAAAAATAACAGTGTGTGTGTTGCAGGACGTTCTGGGAAGGTCAGTGAACGGGACTACATATGCTGGAATACGAGCACGAACAACTGGAGCCCCACAGAATCACTGGTAAACACAAAAAAAAATCGATATCAAGTTAGCATTTACGCGTGTGAGTTTATGTAGTCTAAAGTGACTTGGAATAACTATCTTGACAGGTTTGGACCGGCTGGAGATCCTAGAGGTGCCGGAATCGGAACCCCAGAAGCAATAAAACTTGTCTGGTCTTGCCATAGAGAGATCATATATGACCTTGGCCCGCTTCCACCGAACTGGGAAATTCCATCATCAACCTGAACATCATACATCAAAGGCAAGTTCCTTGTCGTTGAATATATAGGCTTAGATTTTAAATCACTGAAGAAAAAGACAGAGGGATTACAGTACTTTATTTAGAGTGGAGGGGTGTTATTAGCCAATATCTTTAGATTCTTTAAAACAATATCATTTCATATATAAGATGAAGAATGGAAACAAGAAGGAAAAGGTATGTTCAAGAAGAAGATATATTGTTTTAGTTGATATCTGTGATGAGTGCTGCTACTTATACAGTTTAGTTTGTCAACCAAAATGTTTCTATGTGCAATGATCCAAATGAGAGAGTCGTGCAAAAATCCCTGGAAACATTAAACAAAAGATTAGATTTCAGATTTCTCAATTATTTAATTAGTTATATAATGGTTAGATTGTGATTAGATTGAGACGTTTGAATCAAGAGGATAGGCTTACTGCATGGTCATAGAAATGATCCAAATTTTAGAGAGAGAGAGAGAGAGAGAGATGGACTCGATTACATGTTTGGTTTTTGAAGTTGGTGATTTTTGTGTTAATGTTTTATAGGTAAATGCTGAAATTTGAACTCATGACCTCTGGTTTGTTTCTTATGTGAATATGAGATGAGAGTGTTATATAAAGTATGAGATTGGAATATAACTCAAGACGGTTGGAGGAGAAAAAATACTACCAGATTACTATTCCTCCATGTTCCTCCTCTGTTTTAACTACTTATTGGACACTAAAAAGGGGAACCAATATCTTGATAGTGATGACTGATATATTAGAATTGGTTGATCAATATATTTGAAATTGATATTTAATTTTATTTTTATCATGACCCAATTGATTTTTGAGGAATGGGTATATAGATACTACCTTGACTTGCATTCATTAAATTGAAGTACACAGTCAATGGAGGGGAAAGAGAGCAATTCATGAGAATATATGAACAATTTTAGTGTGCCCATTCCATAAAAAAAAAAAAAAAAAAAAAAAATTCAGTGTGCCTTGAGACAAATCGATGCTCCATGTATATCAATCAAGTCACATGGTTATCATAACTCAAATATATCCTACTTTGTTAAGTAACAATCAAATATGTTAATATAATTGTGAAAATAACAATTAGGTTACCAATTTATATTTTTATTAAATCTCAGCTATTCTAAGCAGGTCGAAAGGAAGGTAAACTGCAGTTTTGCAAAGTGGGAGCGAGGAATGGTCAGACCAGCGGAGGCATACTTGTTTTTAAGAAGATGATGTAATCAGGACTTTTTTAAGGCCTGTTTTGTCTGTACTTAAAAAGTAAAATGTATATTGGGGATTGGAAAGGTGGGAGACCACCTGTGTTTGGAAACGCGTTAGAAAAATATTATTTTGAATAAGGTTATTTAAATAAACTTTGTGCTTTTTCATTAAAAGCTTATGAGGGAGGGAAGATAGTTATTGAGGAGTAAGCTTTGTAAGTTCTTGTTTTGTGGTAGAGCCCTCCTATAACTTTTTTTGTTTTAAGCGTGGTCCCTCTAATTTATAAAACCCATGCTTACCATTCCATAAAAAAAAAGAAAAAGAAAAAAAAGAGAGAGATCTGAGAGCGTGGTATATCCTCCTTTTAATGGAACCAAAAGTTGAAAGACATTCTTGCCTCAAACCTACTGCTGATAATAAATCCCGGATGGGAAGAACTGCATTGAAAAAAAAAAGATTGTGATTGCGCCAACGTTTCAATAACATAATAACAAAATGGCCAATGACGATTCACCATACCTATCCGGAGGCCAATGGGGTGTAGAAAAACCTAAAGCCAGTTGGTCGACCTCTAAATTACATGGGGGCTACAATTGACACAGAAATTGTTGCCAATAACGCCAGCATACAATCCCCAAAAATATGAGATTTAAACTCCGAGCATAGATGATAGAAGGGGAACGATCATGTCCATATGAACTCCCACCAAATTCAAATACATCCCACATTAGTTGCCATTGAAAAACCTTAATGTGAGAGAATATCGATAACAGTCACAGTCGCCTCCATGTCAGTTTATCCTGTATGGAGGAGTTGGGTATAACTAGCTGATGATGCACTTCCCTAACCTTAGAGCTATCAACCAGAGTAGTGTCCCAAGTCCCAACACCATGCAACCACATAATTAATGCGCTTAGAAGGGGGAATAGACTACATAATAGCCATAACTCAATAAGGAGGAAATTTATCCTCCAAAGCATCCCTGTCAGTGTGAAAATTCAAGGTTCCTCTGAACTTGGACCTGGTTTGCCTTGCCACATACTAGATCACCGCTTGGAGGGGTCATTTCTAAGCAGCCGATGGCCTCTTAGAAGGATAAAGTGTGATCTCCAACTACTTTTCTAAAAGAAGGAAAAATCGGTGTCACATTGATCATCTTGTTGGGGAACTTTAAGGTTTCTCCTCTTGAAGCTACTGCCGATCACACTTTGAGGTGAAAAAGCTGATGACTCCTCTAATGAAACTCATAAAGTAGCTTTTGAAGTGGGGGGATTACAATAATTGTAAAAGAAAGAAAGTGACATCCGTACAGAATTCAACTAGGGGTTGTTAACCGCCTTTAGCTAAAAAGTTGGATAACGGAGGAAAAACATATTTGTGTTATATTTAAAGAGCAAAAGTAAATAAAAGTTCTAAAAGAGAGAAAGTGACCATTATTCAAAGTTTAATTAGGGGGTGTTAACCGCCTCCAGCTAAAACTTCAGATAGCTTCCAAAAAACAGATATGTGCTATATTTAAAGAGCAGAACTAAACATAAGTTGTAAAAAAAAGAAAATGACCACGGTACAAAGTTTAAATGTTAACCGCCTCTAGCTAAAACGTAAAGAAAGCAAGTAAAAAAAGTTGTAAAATAAAGAAAGTGATCACCGTACAGAGTTGAACCAGGGGGTGTTAACCACCTATAGCCAAAATGTCTGAGAATGGTAAAAAAAAAGTGCAGTATGTAAAGAAAGTAACCGCATACTGCATATACAAACACTGGTTCTTTCTAGGGGGTCTAGAGGATTTCTTGGGCAAAGGTGTGAGGGGCACACAGGTCAAAGTAAGCAGAAATCTAAAAGCCAATGTAGCAAGGATGCAACAACATATTCTATTGAGGGATCCGTAGACCCAATTCACCATATTGGTTCGATTGGACAATAACATCCTAACATTATAATGCACAAGATCACGACCATTACTCCAAAATAGCTTGCGTGCCACCTTTTCACATTGGTAACGATAGAGGATGGAAGATAAGTGATAGAGTTAAAATAAAGTGGAAGTGATTGTAGTCTACCAGCCATATTAAGGAGTTGGGATTTCCACGAGGTTAGTCTCAATATATATAGCTTCGAGGACTTCAGTGCTTTCGGTCTCCCTCAAGATTCACTCTTACACCAACATATTTCCTCGGAGTTGTAGACTAACAAAAAAATTCTACTCATCTATTGATGAAAACAAGATAAAATAGTTTACGAGAACTACAGTTGTTGGCGTAGATATCGGCTGAAGGTAGGCAATTATTGGGTGTGTAATGTGACCACATCGTTGACATGGTCATGGAATGCGCGTACTCTATCCAAATCCCTAGGCACATCCAAATCAACCACCACTTTTCCATGGCCATTCATTGCTGGATTCTATAGCCCCATTATGGAAGCATTCATCTGTCCAATCACCGTCACCTGTGAAGAGGGGGAAGGAGAACAAAAGGAGACCTAGGTTTCCTTTTTTCCAATTACCATTTTTCTTTTCTTGTATTCAACTTTCTTGTATTTGTTATATATCATAATCTACTCCTTTAAGAGCAATACTTCTCCTTTCAAAAACAAAAAAACAGAGCAAAACTTTGATGGGTCCTTTTCTCTATCTACCAATCATTATAAAAAAAATTGATCATCAATAAGTTCTTCCAAAATCCTAATAAATTGAGACATCCAAATTTGTCATCCGAGTCGGCGCGCTCAGGATGAGAGGATCCGATCGACATCGCAAGGAGAGACCTGCAAAAAATAGATGGGGACTCTTCGACGATCAAGTCGGTAATCGTAAAAGAAAGAATAGAAAATAGTGGTTTGCACATGATTTTCTGCATCAGATTCTCTCTATACTATTCAGTCAATCTCTCAATATGTGCAGGCATGTGTCCATTTTTTTTTTTTATCTTTGTTGATCATATGTGAATATATTTTTCTCTATTTCTTGCTTGTATTTATAATGGTTTTGGGGATTGAGATTGAATCCAAACAACCCTAAAATCACGGGATTCACTTTGGTTTGGGATTACAAATCTGGACGGCAAGTCAATGTGGATCTCCCTTAATTTGGGGGAGACAGATATGATGGATTAATGGACTCAATTAATGTCCATTAACTGATGTTTGATTTGATCTTTAAATATAAATTCGAATCTATGCATTGATCACCCCAATTAATTGTGTGATTAATTGGGGTCAATGCCACGTATTACAGCATTACAGGAGGTGTATTTTTTGGCTCCTACAGATGCCCCCATTTTCCCTTATTGCTGAGAGATCAGCAAAGTAATGAGGGAAAATAAGTTTCTTATCGACAGATGCTGTCAGACATGGGTTGTTCGTGGAAGCGATCGCATGCAACACAGAATCTTTAGGCCAAGGCTGTCCATGCATGCAGTTCCTTCCGTAGAAGGATGATGAGTTGTGTAGCCTTTAGACTGCTGACTAGTATCGTTCGGTATAAACTGCTCCTGTGTGCAGCGTAACCTTTGACTTGAGCTGCCCCCATGTGCAATGTGGCCATTGCCTTGAGCTGCCCTTGTGTGCAGCGTGGGCTTTAAAGAGCTTTAAAGCGTGGGTTTTATATGCACCTCCTGATAGCATTATAAGAGATGCATTTTTTGGCTCTTACAGTAGATGAATTTTTGTTTTTGGGTAAATTAATAACTGCATGTTTATGACCTTTCTAAACATTATTTTGTTTGAGACATTCCATGGTCGTATTTTAGTGATACAATGACACTTTTAATATGATGAAAGCAACATATTTATATCCATAGAAACCACTTGTTCATTAGTGTTTATTAATTAAGCAATACAAAGTTGTGTTTCTTAATCAATACAACGACCCTCCATTGTCTCACCACACACAACACAAACACTCTAAGACATGGGTGCGTGCAAATTGACCTTTAAAAAGATGCATATGCTACAGTAATTAACAACTAATCTTGACTTTTCACAAGGCTAATACAAGATATACTCATAGTGAGTGGCTCTATTTGCGCCCCTCTAATCTATAAGTATGCCCCCCTTGCTAAGCCCCTCATATTTTTAGCATCTTATTTAAAAGCTCCAAATACTTAGACCCCTTATTAGATATATTAGTAGGCCCCTTTTATATTTTTCTTCCACCAAAAACCTAATCAGGAGGATTGCCCCTTCATCGTCATCTGTTCTCTCCATTCCCACTGGATTCACTCACCCCTGGTTAATGGAAATTTTTAGATTTTTAATTGTTTTGGGTGATTCTGTTTGGGTCATGAGGATTTATATACTGTGGTTTTGTTTATTTTTTTTAGTTGTTTTATTTATTGTATTAAAAGTTGAATTTTGGGTGCTGTTTTGATTTGTTATTTGTTTTAAAAGTTTGAACAATGTAATCATTAAATCAGTAAACATTTGATAATAGTGTAAATCTATTTTTTTTTTTTAAATACAGATTATATATGAAGATCACGCTTATAAAAAAAATTCAAACAAGATACATACAATTTTAAATTAAAATTATAAAAATTCATAACATATTCTAATTAAAAAATCAAAACTTTATATAAAAATAATACAAGAATCCATTGTTCATGCACAAATTCACATCATCTTTCAAAATCTCAACCCTAAACAAATTTACAAATCCAAATCTATACCATCCACACAAGAGGTTTTTACTTATTAGACAGATATAAATGAATCTTTTGTAACACAATCCATACGCGGGGCTTACTTATGATTAGAGATATGCGAACAAAGCCACCCATTATGGTCCACATCACATCTTACCTTTACCATTATCTTATAAACATGATCCTGACTGTTGTATGTCATCATCAAGAGGGCCAAGATCAGTTGTCTGGCTTCTTTTCTATGTATTAAAAATTAATAATAATGACAGCGTATTTGTCAGGTTTCATTATTTACAAATCTATCAAACATGTCAAACCATAAGACCTAGTTTAATGTGAGGATAAAGGGTTAGGAAAAATTAAATTAAATTATTTATTATTCCATATAACATTAAAAAAAAGGATAAAGGATGGACAATTGTTCACATTTTGAGATAAAAGATTAAAATAGTTTGTTCTGAATAAAAGATAAAACAGACTTTATTTTAATTTTTTATCCCAATTTTGTAAAATTGGAATAACATTTATGACTAACATTTTTTTTAAAAAAAAAATCTGATATTTTAAATTTTTTTAAAAAATTATCCCATATTTGATCCAAATACAAGATTGAGGATAAAACACAAAAAATAAAGATAATAAAAAAACATTACCATATACAAATTTGAATAAAAATAGTGATTTTTTTATCCTTATAAATTAGACTAATTTATTCTAAAAATTTATCCATTTATCAAACTATGCAAACAATCCCCCCCCCCCCCCCCAAAAAAAAAAGAAAAAAAGAAAAATATAACACACACATGAAATAAATTAAAACATATAAAAATGTTAAATATTGATTATCCGAATGTGAAAAAGAAACATTTAATTCACGGGTACTGATAAGACAAAACAAGTCATTACCATGTGAACAGTCCACTAATACATCAAGTGGACAGATCATTACCAGTAAGAAAGTTGAGACCAACACTAACCCCAACATGAACTGCAGGCCTATGAGATCCATTCCATACGGTTGAATACTCTTCTAGGATAATGATATATCTAGCCATACGTGTAGTCTTCGACTCATCAGTTAATTTTTTAAAATATATATTCATCTATTAAAATATATATTGTTATAAAAAATGAAATACATATTGAGATAAAGGTAAATACTATTGTATTTTTGTCTTTTCAAAAAACAAAAAAATAATATTTTTTATATACTATGTAGGCAGCTAGGAAACATTTTTAGACTACAGACAATGTTGCAAAACGGACATAGTGTATGGGCCTTCTTTTTTCTAAGATAGACTTAGGCAGGAATTGAATCTCAATTTGGGGACGAGAATTTTTGTTAATCATTCAAAGCCAACATTTTTTAGGGTTTTTTATTTTTTAATCCCTGTAAACTATATGATTTAGTGATCAATCTCTCACTCCTTCATATTTCAGTTTAAGTCTCTAGATTTAAAATGTATGTTTCTTATTAGTCCATCGGATGGACCTATCTCTAAATTATATGGTTTTCTTTTTAGTTTCTGGGAGGGACTAAAAAAGAACATATCCTTTAAATCTGGGGACTTAAACCAAAATATAAAGAAGTGAGAGGGATCGATTACTAAATTATATAGTTCATGGGAACTTACGAAATGAAAAACCCTTTTTTATAGATAAGTAACAGCTAAGTCTGTCAATGGATCAGATACGAATGGGATATGTTAATATCCGTATCCGATCCTAATCATTCGAATATAGACGGATATAGATATTTTTTTGTATAATCAATATGTTTAAATATTAATACTAATTTAGATAATTAAGTGATATATTAGAAAAATGAAAATTAAAATTGAGATTTTAAAAATTATTCTCTCTTTCAGATATCATACTTTAAAAATTTAGTAGTAATATAATATATCATGATTGTTATTAATCATACAAAATATCAAATATAAACAATATATAATACAATCTATATAATTTTATAATATATGTCGGATCGAATATTTTTCAAATCGGATACACTGATATTCATATTCACACTTCAGATATTCGAATATCAGATATTTTTTATTTTTCATATACAAATTTGAATCAAATGTGAATTTTTTTTTTCCTGGATAATTAACAGGCTCAACTTTGTCAACGTCTATTTGATTGATTGATAATTCTAGAGTTTTAAAAAATTGTTGGTTCCAGAAGTCTCATGGATCATAGGGTCCACAGTTAAATATATACAACTTAGTGGCTTACAATAATCAAGATAGTGTATACAAGTTAGAACAATCAAGATATATAGTCTTTAATTAGTATTAATTAGTAAGCATCTCAATGGAATAGATACAGAACAAACGCTTTAATATCCATGTCTGCTGATATTAGTATTCGAATTTAGATATTTTTAGATGGGTGATTATCATGTCTGAATATTGATACTAGTTGTGGGGGACGGTTATTTTAACCCCGATTTTTTTAAATCCCACCTCTTTTAAATGATCCACCCCATCAAAAACTCTTGAACTGCAAACCCACCCCTATATACATATATTACACAACCCCCACCCCTCCCCCAGAGTTTTCATCTCCCCTGCGTTCTTCTATGTCTGAGATTCAGTAATGGATATAATCATATAAATCAAACAAGCAACAAGGAATAACACTTCTTGATTCCTTCTTTACAATGATGTAGGAATGTATGATCATACATGAAACCAATAGATGATATTAATATTGATATGTGGAGGAAAACGCGGTGAGCGTAGTCCTTGGCGTGGTGGGAGGAATAAAGGCGGAGGAGATTGGTGAGGAGGATCACATCGGGTATGTGGTGTGGGTGGGAGAGAGTAGTGCGGATGATGTGGGCGTGGACCTGCTTGAGTTGGGTTGGTCCGCGGGAGGCGCGGAGGAGGTGGTGGGCCATTAATCCTCGCAAGCGGCACCACCTCCACAAGTGGCACCAGAGAGCGGCGTCGGCAATGACATGCTCCGACAAATTAGGCAAATAGACATCGCCGTTGACGGATAGCTCTTCATGAGCTCCTCGTTGAGTCCACTCGGTGCAGTTGTCGCCGCCGCCTTGATGTCCACCGCGGACGGATAGCTCTTCATGACCTCATCGAGTCCACTCGGTGCACTTGCTGCCACTGCCTTCACGTCCGCTGCAGACGGCTTATAATGCGCGCGTTGTTGAGATGGTTGATGGAAGAGATGGCAAATAAACTCATCGGAGAAGATGGGCTGACGGGAATAGAAGGGGTGGGTTTTGTATTGTTTCATAAGAACATACGGTTCTGTTTGTCATTTTTAAACAGGGTGAGGTTCCTATTCGATGGGTTGGGTATATATACCCCCCCCCCCCCCCCCCCCAAGTTGTGATGATCAGGTGACATATTTATGCAATCTGAAAAAAATTGTTAAAATCACAATTTGAAGACTAATTTTTATTCAAAAATCATGAAAAGAAAATTAATGCATTTGTTATTTGAATTTGAGCATTATATTACGATTAATCTTATAAGATAGTTGGATTAAAACTTTATGTAAAACAAATTTCATAATTTTATAATATATGTTAGATGGTGCGTCAAGAACAAAGTTTTGTACACACAACCTTTAGATAAGGAAAATGTTATACTCAATTTATTTTACCAACTAAAACTCAGACCAAACATGTTTTTATTTTTTTAAATAGTAAATATCATCTAATGAAATATATATTTTGATAAAAAAGTATCTCTCTCCATTTTGAATTAAATGAATCCTTTTTTAGTAATTGTAAAAAAATATTTAATGAGGAATATACAACGTCCAACGAAGTATATGTTTCACTGGATTACTAACGAGGTATATAAGACTGTATTTTAGACTGAGAAAAAAACTGAGTGTAATAGCACTCGATGGATAAACATCAAGTGGACCAAAAAAAAGTTTCCACCACCACCACATTGACTCCCCATCATTCTGTCTAAGCCCATGTCTGGATGGGAGAATAAGGGAGTAGTAGAGGAGAATAGAACTAAAAAATTGTTTATTTACAAGGAAAAAAAGGGTATAATTATGCCATAATATGTGAGAATAAACTGGTATTGGTATTCTAGGTCCCCCTGAAATATTATTATTCCACTTAATCTATTTCACTTGTATAAAAGGGACTCACATGTTAAATCATATGTCATCAACTGTATTAATTCAGGAGATTCACATGTCAAATCAATTTTTTAACTTTTATGAATCCTTATTTATAATTAATTTTCCAACGAGAATAAGTAAAAACATAATTAAATAAAAAATGACTTAATTACATATACTGAAATAATTATATATCCCAGAATAATTTACCAGAATAATTTATGTCACTATCTAAACGGGATTAAATTAATTGGGATCAATTTTACCTGGGGATTAAATTAATTGGGATCAATTTTACCTGGCAGTTTAGATTAAAATCAAATGGACCAAAATAAAAAATCCCCCACCACCTCATTAAACTTTCTATCATTTTGTTTGACAGTATTTCATCAATGCACATCTTATCTTCTAAACAAAATTTTGGATTGTTAAACGTTGGAACACTTTTTCTTTTTTTTGTTGAACCCGTAGGAACACAACTTGGGTATTAAAAATGAGATCACGAGACTACTTTTTCTTATGTAATCATTCTGTTAGAATAAAAAAATTAAAAATTGTTATTGTATTAGAGGAGTCAAAGGCTCTATTTATAGATACATAGAGAAAAACCTAAAATATCATAAAAGGAAACTAGAAAAACTAGAAAACTAATAATATAATAATAATGATAATAAAGACATAATATTATCCTAATAATGACTCTTTAACACCCCTCCCAAGCTCTGAAAGGTAGAACCCTTAGAGTTTGTACAAAAATGAGAAGGTGGCGAAGGCTGGCGTAAGCGACGGGCGGCGGGGTGGGGCACGGCACAACGCGGCAGAGGCGCGGCAGGGGCATGTGCAGGCGCAGAGGGGCACGTGCAGGCGCGGCAAAGGTGCAACACAGGCACGGCAGGGGCGCTGCAAGCGGCAGGAGTGCGTGCATGCGAAGTAGAGGCACAATAGAGGCGCGGCATGGGTGCTGCACGGCGTGGGAGGGGCAAGGACAGGAACGTGGACGGGTGTAGAGACGGGCCCGAACATGCGCACAGACAACGCGAAGAACAAAGAGAGAGGACAAAGAGCGCACATAGAGGAAGACCCGTACGGCGGCTGCAATGCTGTGAAAAAAGAAAGAGCGCACATAGAAAAAGACATGTGCGGAGGCAACAAGAGGAGTCGTGAGATTGCACGGAGAGCGCGAGAGGCGGTTGGTGCCGCAAGGAGATGCGCGGAGGTGTGCAAGTGGAGTCAAAAGATTGCATGAGAGCGCGAGAGGGCGGTTGATGCCGTATGGAAATGCGTGGAGGTGTGCAAAGGAGTCGCGAGATTGCATGAGAGCGCGAGAGGGTGGTCGATGCTGTAGGGAGATGTGCGGAGGTGTGCAAGAGGAGTCGCGAGATTGCATGAGAGCACGAGAGGGCGGTCAATGTCGTAGGGAGATGTCGGTAGAGGGTGGCCGAGAGCAGCAAGGAGCGCTGGAGGGTGGCCGGAGACGGCCAAGAGCGGCCAAAGGATCGCCGAAGGTGGCGGAGAGCAGCCGAGAGTAGCCGAGAGCGCTGGAGGGTGGCCGGAGATGGCCAAGAGCGGCCAAAGGATCGCCGAGGGCAGCGGAGGGCCACCAGAGAGCAGCTGGAGGTGGCCAAGAGAGGCAGAGGATCACCGGAGGTGGAGGAGAGCGGCCGGAGGGCTGCCGGGAAGCGGCGGCCGATGGTGGTCGGAGGCAGTATCCAATGGTGGCCGACAGCGGAGGGCGGTGGCCGGTGTGCGCACAGGTGGCAGGGGCGCACAGGAGCTCGTAGGGTAGGGCAGATCCGGGCCCTTGCCAGCTCCGGGACGCACATGAGTGCGTTGGGGCGCGCTGGACAGATGTCCCGGACAGGTTCCCGGGAGATGCGGGAGCTGTCCTGGGAGCGCTGGCACAAGCTGGCAGGGTCTAGCACTTGCTGGCAGGCGCTGAAACACGTTGGCACGCGCTGGCAGGGCAGATCCCGGGAGATCCGGGAGCGCTGTCACGCGCTGGCAGGGCAGATCCCGGGAGATCCGGGAGCGCTGTCACGCACTGACAAGACAGATCCCGGGAGATCCGGGAACTCTGGCACGCGTTGGCGGGGCAGACAAGATGCAACTGCAACGCGCTGGCAGGGCACGTCGGTAGGGTTGGAAAAGCGCGATGGCAGGGTGAGGCAGGGTGTGTCGGCCCTCGGTAGGGCTGGCAGGGCACGTCGGCATGGCACGGCAGTGCTGGCAAGTCCGTCGGCAGGGCACGACAACAGGGCTGGCAGGGCACCTCGGCAGGACACGACAGTAGGGTTGGCAGGGCACGATGGTAGGGTTGGCAGGGCACGTCTGTAGGGCACGACGGCAGGGCACGGTAGGGCTGGCAGGTCCATCGACGGGGCACGACGGCAGGGTTGGCATGGCACGTCGGCACGGCGCGATGGCAGAGCGAGGCAAGGCGTGTTGGCAAGGTTGGCATGGCACGTCCGCAGGGCTGGCAGGGCACATCTGCAGGGCACAGCAGGGCGCAACGGCAGGGCTGGCAGAGCACGTTGACAGGGCACGACGGCAAGGTTGGCAGGGCATGATGGCAGGGCTGGCAGGGCATGTCGACAGGGTTGGCAGGGCGCGATGGCAGGGCGTGTCTGCAGGGCTGGCAGGGCACGTCGGTAGGGTTGGCAGGTCCGTCAGCGGGACACGACGGCAGGGCTGGCAGGGCACGGCAGGGCTGGCCAGTCCATCAACAGGGCTGGAAGGGCACGTCGCGAGGCAGGGCGTGTTGGCTAGGCTGGCAGGGCACGTCGGCAGGGCTGTCAGGTCCGTCAACAGGGCTGGCAGGGCACGATGGCAGGGCTGGCAGGGCATGTCGGCAAGGCACGGCAGGGCACGACGGTATGCAGAGAAGCGCGAAGGCATGGGAATGTGCGTGATGGTGCAAGGTGGAGCTTTTAGATCTCGCGAGCAAAATTCCTCCCCTGCTCCGATTGAAGACTCCTCAATCGGAGCGGGAAAGGGAAAGAAAAACTTTTTTTTGTGGATCTAGGGTTTTTGAGGTGGAGGCTCTGATACCATGTTAGAATAAAGAAAAGGAAATTGTTGTTGTATTAGAGGAGCCAAATGCTCTATTTATAGATACATAGAGGAAAACCTAAAATACCAGAAAAGGAAACTAGGAAAACTAGGAAACTAATAATATAATAATAATGATAAAAAAATATAATATTATCCTAATAATGACTCTTTAACACATTCTATTAAAAAAGAAGAAAAAAAAGAAGAGGTATTAGGTTTGGGAGAGGTTTTCCTTTGTTTGCAAAACCATCAAACATGCCAAACCACCTCCTCCCCCACCCCTCCAAAAACAAAAACAAAAAAAAGCAAAGAAATAATACTAATGAACTTTAATGTTGAATATCCAACTACAAAATGTGCATTTGATTTACATTATATGAACATGACAAAACATGAAGTGTTATTGTCACATAAATACATAAAAGTGAACTTTAAATAAGATAACTTCAACCAAGTATATCAAGTATTTAGTATGTTTGTCCGTTCGTTTCAATCATATAATGTAATAAATTACAAATATACCTATAATTTATATCACGTCTCAAATAATATATACGATGTCATAGTGTATGAGCTACAGATAATTAATATCAAACACTCAAATGTTATAGATAAACTTGACCATGCATTTTGTATTGTCATGTCAACAAGTTACAACAAAATGAAGTAGTCAGTCTTTAGTCATTGTTTTCAAACATATGAGGTCCATGATACTTGTGCATCCCTTGTTATAAAACAATCCTTTGTCATTTTCCCAACAACCTTCTTGATCGCTCGCCTACCTACTTTTAGCAGGGCAATACTTTTTAGGCATTGTTACACTCAGTTTTTTTACTGTCCAAAATATAGTCCTATATATCTCGTTAGAAATTCAGTAAAACAGATACATTGTCAGACGATTTATATAACTCATTAAATATTTTCTTACATTTACTAAAAATTAGTTCATTTAACTTGAAATGGAGTGATATACACTTTTTATCAAAGCATATATCTCATTAGATGGTGTTTACTATATTTTTTAAAATAAAAATATGTGTTGTCTGAGTTTTGATTAGTAAAAATGACTGAGTATAACATTTTCCATACTTTTTATTTGCACAATTTGCTCCTAATAGCACTGTTAGGTGATAAAAAAATGTTTTAAAGAACTGTACATTTTCAAAAAAACTTCACAATCAATTTGCCATGGGAGATTAAGAACAAAAATTAGCAATCACTGATCCAATGACCCAAAATTTAATCAACTAGGTGATCAAGTTCAATTACATTAATGATGAAAAGACATGTTATCCTATTATTTGGGAATATGACCAATCTCAATTTAGGTCACCATATTAGTCACTATGATTATAAGACTTTTTTCCTTTCGGAATTCCCACCCCACCCTCCCAATCTTTTGTTGGCAATACCTTTCATTTGTACAATTTTCTTCTCTTAAAGACAAAAACGTTTCAATCAAGATTTAGACATATTTAAACCTTTCCTATCATCACTGTCAAATTTTCTTAAAGCAACTCCAATTATGCTCTATTTCTTTAAAATAGAATACAATTGATCTCCAATTTGTCCTCTAAAATGACTCTTAATTTCCTCCAAAATTAATGTTTTTTTAATATGACTCCAAATTTCAATCACCCATTTTTAAATATTTTTTAGACAACATTATTGTTACACATAAATCCATTTTTCACAAAATTAGTACTGTTGAAAATATATTGTTGAGAAGTTTATAATGATACTAATATTGAAATAATTGAATATATTTAACTTACATATAAAAATGATAATTTTAAGATATTAGAATTTAATGTTTGTATATTTTTGTTGATATTGATTTGGTTCAATTATTATTTAATTTATATAGAAAAATGAAAGAGATATTAAATTAGTTTCTAGAATAGAAATTTTATTTTAAATGAAATAGAGATGAAGATAAAGATGCTAGGTTTGAGTACTATATCTCATCATGTTTATTTTTTAATTTTTATGTTGTTTTTCGGGTCTTTAAACTATGGACTCCCCACTACATATGCTCTTAAACTATATTTCTCTCTCATTGTTGGTAAAAAAAAAGAAGGAATTTTTAGTTTTAAGTCCATGTAAACATGTCTATCTTAGGATCGATCCCTCCCTTCTTCATATTTCTTTTTAAGTCCTCAAATTCAACCGTCTATTTGATTTTTATTCCCTCCATCAGTCATCTGTCCATACACCGTTAGTTTGTGAAATGTGATTTTATTTTTAAGTCCTTGTAAATTATGTTATTTATTGATCAGTCCCTCTTTTCTTCATTTTTCATTTTAAGTTTCCAATTTCAAACTTTTTTTTTATTAGTTTCTCAACAAAATGTCTATATGATTTTGTAAATATTTTGATATTTGAAACTTGTATAAAAAATGTTTGGTAAAATATTTAAATGGATAAGTATTTTAGTATTTTGATATTGATTTTTTAGTTCAGCATATCTTCAACTTTCATCATTTGATATTTTAAATTAATTATGGTGTGTAGTGGTGGTGGCACAGCCAAGATACTATAACAGTGGGAGAAATCTCAAACCCTTCATGAATGAGATTTTAAATATAAATAAATAAAAACTAAAATAGTAGTAGCCTAAATGTTAAAAATAAATATATAATATAAATAGATTCCCCTAAAATCACTAATCTCTAAATAAATAAAAGTTTAGAACTAAGCAAAATAAAATTTTCATTTACTGCATACAAATTTTTTAATGTATTTAAATTTTTAAATTAAAATTCTAAACACATTCAAAATATCTAATTTAATATTTCATAATTTTCAACCAAGAAAAAATCATTTAAATCAAAATTTAATAATAAAAAATAATCAAAATTTGCTTATGTAATCATTGTTCTTCTGCTTATGTAATCAATTCTAATTAGACAGCTAAGACTATAAAAAAAATACAATATCGGATTGGATCGGCATATGCATTGTTGAATAATACTGAAATTGTCACTGAATATCTAACAATGCAAATGCATTTTTGGATTTAGATATTTCACCAAACATTTTGTATGCAAGTTTCAAATATCAAAATACTTATGAAATCATATAAACATTTTGTTCAGGGACTAATAAGAAAAAAAGTTTGAAGTTGAGGACTTAAAATGAAATATAAAAAAAGGAGGGACAGATAATTAAATAACATAATTTACATAGACTTAAAAATAAAATCCTATTTTACAAACTAACGCTGTATGGACGGACGTTTGACAGAGAGACTAAAAATCAAATACGCAGTTAAATTTAAAGACTTAAAAAGAAATATGAAAAAAGGAATGATCGATCCCTAAATAGACATTTAGAGAACATAAAACTAAAAAAAAAAAACAACACGAAATGGCATATAAAATACAAACTAAATAAATCACATATGTTGTCACATCTACAAGACAAGAAATAAAAGAACACGAAACTGCTATTAAAAAGACAACAAAACCTCAAATCAGGGTAGTAAAAATGCATGATAAAGCTCCCACTAAAAAAAATTTCTTCAAAAAATTGCTCACGCTCTCATTTATTCGTCATCAACGAGAGTTTTCAGCGACTGCAATTCGTTACGTGTTCAACCTTCAGTTGAAATACGGAAAAATCATATGATATAATAAATATATTGAAAAGTTAGATGATTTTCTACATCACCATCTGAAATTCTCAATATTTGTTCACATTATCATGTATCCCCTCTTCTTATTTTGGGATTAAAAGAACGCTTCAACACTAGGAGGATATGTAAACAACAAAATAAAAAAAGTACTCTTGATCAAAGCATAAACTGTGGATGACCTTGGATTAGCATTTATTGTATTTGCACAATGTTGTCATTTCCTAAGATAGTGATTTAAATTTTTAATATTGCTTGCCAATTCAGGTAGCAAGCTCTCTCATTGATTCATTTCCATGCTATCTCATTCAAGAGACTGGATCCCTACCGAACTGGACGATGTGAAAATCGAACTGCATCACCTGTAAATTGAACTACACAACCAATTGTTGTGTATATATTTCATTCTTTTATTGAATCCAATTAGCTATTGAAAAAAATATGAATTCATAAGTATCATCAGTATCCAATAAGAGAGTGAAATAAATACCTAACAATTGATTGTGTAGTTCGATTTATAGGTAGTGCAGTTTGATTTTCACGTCGTCCAGTTTGATACTGACTGGATCCGGTCCCCTCATTCAAACAACTCATTAACCCACCTTCATTATATAATAGTGGTATTATAACGAGTTCAATGAGATATGGAAACAAGAAACTCCAAAGTTTTGACAAACCACTATCCCACAATCCAAATCTTATTGTACTTTGCTATGTCTATCTTTTTCTCTCTTCTTCTTCTTCTTCTTTTTTTTTTACTGCTAAGATGTCTATCTATGTCTATCTATTTTGGTAAAAGGCACCAATATTTCCACCTACATAGTTCTTTAACCCACCCCTCTCAAAAAAATAAAATGTAATTTTTTTAAGAGGTGAACCAACCTGACCCATTTGCTTTTGTAAAGTCATCCATTATGTCATAAGTCGACATCACATGGTCGAACTAGTCACAGAGACCTAAGCCCTCTCTGCAATCCATTCGACTTTCTGTAGTCTTTAGCTATTTACTCTGTTCGACATTACAGAGTCGAATAGGTCACAGAAACCTAATGCTCTCATATGACCCATTCGACTTTGTAAAATGGTCAATTATGATGTTAAGTAAAACATTTATGCAAAGATTTTTCAAAATATTTTATATTTTTATTTAGTAATGATAATTAAAAAAATTAATATATTATAATTATGTCATGGTTCAAATCTGATTGACCCAACAGTTGAACCAATGACGACTCATTCATTTTTTTTGTTCAATGAACTGTTTGATTTATAAAACATTGTCATTATGTCACATGTTGACATCACATAGTCGAACTGATCTCAAAGACCTAAGGTCCTCTTTACGGCCCATTCGACTTGTGACATAATGGACGACATTACAAAGAGATATCTAAATACTACATCATGTAATCTGTCATTCATGACACTGAACAACTCACCATCGTTTGAAGATATCATTTCATTGAGAATGCTATAACACACGAACACATTGTTCAAAACACAAAGTCAAATAGACCGTAGAGAAAGCTCTAGGTCTATATAACTAGTTCGACTCTGTGATGTCGACCTATGAAATAATGAGCGACTTCACAAAGTCGAATGGGCTACAAAAAGGGCCTTAGATCTCTGTGATCAGTTCAACTCTGTGATGTCGATCTGTCACATAATAGACGACCTCATAAAATCCAATGAATCGGGGTGGTGACACTCTTTAAAAAAATCACACTCTGATTTTTTAAGAGAGGTGAGATGAATAGCTACGTGGGTGAAAATATCGGTGCCTTTAGCACAATAGATATGAAATACAGTCAATTTCCCCATTGTCATTAATGCCATCACGGGGACTTTGCTTTGCTTACCTCAGCATCACAAAACCACCTGCGTCATCAAACTTCTCATTCACACTTGGAAAATTTTAATGAGATCCCTAGAAAAAAAAAATATTATTAACAAAAGATTCCTGGTAGACTGGTCAATTATTCCTGTTCAAATTTAAACATAGCATTCATCAAAAGGTCTCTGTTCTTTTTTATTTTATCTTTTCTATTTTTTTAATATTTTTTTATAAAAATCCGTTGTGCATGTTAAGGTATGACAACACAAAATTTATAGCATTTTATCACTTATTATGACTAAAAACCATCTTAGGAGAGTGCCATATCTGTATGTGTATACATTTATCAATCATACGAAAAGTCTAAATTGATTAATTATCAAGCTTTCAGAACATCATATAACTTATTATCTTTGCCTTATTAAGTTTTCATATCTTTCGAATCAGATGTAACTTTATTTTTTATTTATGGTATTGATGTAACTTTTTTTTTACTTAAACAGTAAAAGGTTTATAGTTACTTATTAAGATAAAATAAAATAAAATAAAATGAAAAGAGATGTAAAGAAATATATATAGTTCTTCACAAGAACTCTTCTTCTAAATAGACCAAAAAGACACATCACATCCATGCATGTACAAATGCATAAATTAGAATGACATTTAATAGGGTGATAATACACTAGTGTATGCATGTATATATCTATGGTATGCCAAGAGATGAACATAATTAAAGATGTGATCATTCATAAATACATGCATGTATTTACAACACTCAAAACATTCAAGTGGTTGTAAACTTGAACTACTTAGTTTCCAACAGAGCCAACATGTTATCTCAAACACACAACCCTTCCCCCAACACAACACACACACACACAAGAGTCACTGCAAACTAAAAAAATTACAATTTGTATTGAATTATTTTACACTGTTAGATTTATTATAGGTAGTCGGGGAGGGGTGTTACACCAAAAAAATAAAAAATAAAATCAAGGGGAGTGGGGTGGTTGGGGTTGCTATTACTATACCCCCAGTTTAGATGGGGGGTTAAGCTAGGGTGGTATAATCAGGGATAAGAATGGACATGGAAAAATGGCTGTTTGTTTACAAAGTATAGTTTAGTATTACTATTCTAGTATAAATGAGTAGAAAAGAATATAGTAATTTTAAATAACTCCTGGGATAAGCATATATATCCAATTTATCTATTTCCATGGAAGAAAGGGCCCATCATCATATAAAAAAAATTACATCTCATCACATCAAATCATCTATCATCACCTCTTATATATCAATAGAGCTCATATGTCAAATCAATTTTTTACACCTTATTCAAATTTTATTCTTCATCAACTAAATAACCCAACTTTTAACATAACCAAATAAAAAATTATTTATACAATTGATAAAATTATCTGTTTTTAGAATAGGTATAAACTCTAAAATAACTTATTCCTCAATCTAAACACGGGGATAAGCTATTGGGCTATTAAATTCAAAAGGGTTAAAGGCATTAAAAAGAACATTATTACCACTCATGATATCCCCTTGCCATGTTTAAGCATATATAACTAATCTATATAGCATTGATGGAGTATCAAGTACGTCAGTCTATCATTGTGATGCTTCAAGTGCAGTTGAGTGTGGACGCATGCGACCATTATTTCATGATAAATCAATCCTTTTCTTAAGTACAAATCGTATTGGTGAATATATATATATATATATATATATATATATATATATATATATATATATCTTTCAAATACATGTATTTATATATGAATTCTAATATTTTCATATTCAAAACAGATACTAATATTTTTTTTGAATAATTGAAATATCTAAATGCCGATAGGGTATGCATTACTACTCTCTTACAATCTATGTTATTTTCAGTGATTTTTTTTGTTTTATTTGTTTTCTTACAAGCTATGTTATTCTTCTCATTTCCTTACCTCATTCGGTCATATTCTTTCTTACTACGGGAATAGAAAATAACTACATTTGACTAAAAAAAAAACATGTCAAACACAAAATTGATTGTTTAGCAAACATAACTAGAGAGATGAAAAAAAATTAACAATCGAGATTTTAAGACATCTCATCTCTTTCACATATCATACAAAGATAATACAATACTTATCTAAGATTTAAAATTATGATTTCTCATGCAAAGTAATTAAATTTTAATAGTATTTGAACATATATAATTTTACTATATATGTGTGTGGGATTCAAATATATTTTTAGAGCGCGCAATATACTAATATTCATATCCACATGTTAAATATTAGGTAATTTTTTATTTTTATTATAAAATTTTGAAGTGAATACAAATATTTTAAGATATTTGATAGACTTATCATGGCGTTGAACCAGTCAAAATACGAGTGCTGCTATATAGTTATAAATATCTAAATATAAATGCTATCATTTATTATATTCTATCAAATTATGCATATACACATATATACTCGTATATGCACTAGATATCATTCATTTATGTAATCCATAGATCTTATAAATCTGTGTATGTTACAATTTATATGCACAATGAATGTGCTTTATTATATGAAGTATATTACATTGAATTTTGCATATATACAAAAGAATTCTACATGTTTATCAATATTTTATCAAGGGTGTGTTTGTGTCAAAAGGAAGTAATGGAAAGTGAAAATTTTTTATTTGACCATTCAAAAATCTAGTATTTGTATTAAACAATTGAAGGAAAAGTTTTTACATTGCTTTTTTTCTTTTATTTTATCTTATTATAAAAAATGAAAAAAAAAAAAATTTTTACAAGAGGGAATTTGAAAGGAAGTGATAAAATTTTTTTTTATCATATGCACAAGTAACATAAAAGTTGGTCAAAGAATTTTTTTTTTATTATTATTTTTTTTATTTTTTTTTTGTTATTTTCTTAAAATATATATTTACAAACACACTCTAATTTATTTTATAATATTTTAATTACGCATTGAGGAGATCCTTACGGTGGTAGCTGAATCCAGTCCATTTTACATCTACACTTCACCATAACTAAATGTTGATGTGACATTTTCAATTTGTCTGTTGCATACAAAACTTCACCCACACTTCTTTTTGGTTGTACAAGGTAAACATAAAGAGAAAAGGTCATCTATCTCACAGCCGACCAATCAAGCCAAAACTAATGAGAGGAAAAACCACTTCCCAATATTTTGACAAATCAGCCCACAGGAAATCCAACAAGGTATGATGTCCTCCCATTGCATGGCCCCTGGTTTTTCACCTTCCCAGCACTGGTTTTTCCACCAAACCTCCTAAATTAAAAAAAAAAAAAAAAAAAAAAACTCCATCACCCTCCTCATCCTTTCATCCCCACATCAACTTCAACAGGGAAACCAAAAAAAAATCTCTTCTCCCGATCCAACAGGGAAACCAAAAATCAATCAAAATAGTTAAACAAAAGCCCAGATAGAATCCCCAACTGTTCCATCCCCTATTCATTTGTTTGTTCATAACAATTCAATTCATTCCATTGGGTGTTTTTTTTTTTTTTCTTTTCAAATTTGGGGGAAGAGTTTTTGAGTGAAAAGCCCTGATGAGGATTGAACCAGACTTGGCAGGCAAGAAAGGCAAGCAGCAGTTGGAGCAGCAGCCTCTAATAACAGCACCATCAGAGAAAAAGCCCGATAAGGCGGCGTCAAAGAACAAAAAGCGACAGAAGAAGCCGCCACCGATGCAAACTGCGATTCAGAAGCTCTTCAACACATGCAAAGATGTCTTCTCCGATTCCAGACCGGGCTTCGTACCCTCCCCCGCCGCCGTAAAACTTCTCGGTTCTGTTCTTGGTATGCCTTGATTGTTATTACATTCAATTATTATTATTTTTTATTTGTTTAAAGTTGGTGGACCAATTCATGGAGACCCACCAAGCTTTGTCTCAACATATTGAAAGTTAGATGCATCTTTTTTGAAGTGCAATTGCACTGTAGTACATGCAATATAACATTGCACATTGTGCTTATCACACTTTGGTTGATATTTCATGAATGGAATCCTTGCATTAATCAATGAATCTCATGATCATGTTGTTTGGGCAGATGATATGAAGCCTAGTGACCTCGGCCTGAGACAAAGCATGCCTTATTTTAGATCGACCGATGCGCGAGCGAAACCTCCTGTGACGTATATGCATCTCTATGAGTGCGATAAGTTCTCGGTGAGTCGTCGAAAATCTCTTCATTGAAATATATGATTTTGTCTCTCAAATTGAAGTTTTTTGTTTAACAAATAATGCTTGCATCAAATGCAGATGGGTATCTTTTGTTTGCCTCAAAACGCTGTTATCCCACTTCACAATCACCCTGGCATGACTGTCTTTAGCAAGATCTTGTTTGGGTCCATGCATATCAAGTCTTATGATTGGGCGACCACCGTAGGTGGCGGCGATTGCTCAAACAAAGAGTCGTCACATTGTAAGTCCTATTCATCAAATATCCTCTTCGAAGAGTGTTGGATTCGAGTCTTACTCCTGCTAATATAAGATTGAAAGTAAATAAAAACACTTGTATAATTCTTCGATTCCTTCTTCTATTAATTAAACTTCATCACATTGTAAGTCCTATAATTCATCAATTCATCTCTTTGGATGCGAGTCTTACTTATTAATATGATTTGTTCTCCTATGCATTAAAGTATATATTGAATGTGAATGTGACTTCAATGTAGTTCAACCCCATGAAATTAAGTTGGCGAAGGTGAAGGCAAATGCCGTCTACACCGCACCATGTGATACGTCTATACTATATCCCGCGGAGGGAGGCAACATTCATTGCTTCACAGCGGTGACACCAGTGGCGGTTCTCGACGTCCTCGGCCCACCGTACTCCGAGAAGGAGGGAAGGGATTGCACATATTACTCTTTCTTCCCATACCCAAGCTTCTCCGGTGAGGATCTAATCATTTTTCTTTGTAGAATTCATATTTCCTCCAAGAAAAATGATACACCTAGAATTCAAATATGGCTTAAATATGTCATATACACTTTAATGAATTTTTATTGTGTATGTGTCCCGGACATGATTTTTAGAGTGATCTTTGAGATGGGGTATATCAAAGCTAGGCCATATATTTATTCCCATGTTGCAAATAAGTGCATCTTCCCATGTTGCAAATCAACAAGTGATATATCCAAACACTACAACAGTTTAGGTGGACATAAATGAAAATCTAGGTGACACTTCAATGAATACTTCCAAAGCGTATCGAATATGAAACAGAACATCCTGGCCACTTGTTGGACACGTGTCAGACACGTCACGCGTCCCCAAAATCTGAAAACGAGTTTTCTAAATTTTAAACCAATGCAATATAAACACGGCGGAAAAAAATTAACATGTATTTATATACTGACATAGTAATAATGTGACAATTATTTATTTATTTATTATTTCGTGTCCTATTTTTCAAAGTTTATATTGGCACTACGTCCATGTTAATTCATCAACATAAGAAAAAAAATAATTTCACCTTTCATTCTTGGTTTTTTCTTCCTGCCACATATTAGATTACCTGTTATTCATAGATCAGGGTAATCTTAGGCCCTGTTTGGTGATAAATTTGGATTATTTATAGGTTTGTAGGAAGTTGAGTTCTTCAAATTCTTTTTCAAACAGAAAAAAAAAAAAAGCCGCATCATGATTAAAAGCTATGCATAAATCTTTTTGTTAAAAAATATATCCAAAAGCTACAACTTCTTGTAAAGTCATTTTTAAATCCAATTTATTTGGGAAAAACTAATGCTCAAACCTGTTTTCAAAGAAACCTTGATCAATGTCTTAAAACTATACAATTGCTTGTTTGGAAGGAGGGGGACCACTACTAGGACTCTGTTTCTCAATGTTGTATGTCTTAGGTTGTCGGCTTTGCAAAACTAGGGGTGCTTGGTCTGGTATTTTTTTACATCAAGTTGGAATAAATGTTTTGTGAGTCTCTTCCAATCTACATCTATTTATCCTGTGAAAATGGCATAGAGAGGACAACCAACTTGGCAACTAGCTGTACAGTTGGTGGGAAAACCCAATACACATCAAACATTTTTGAGGTCTATCTTTTCTATTGAGTGTTTGCTATCGGTCCTATGAAAGTATGACATCACATGCTTACAAAATTAGTGAGCAAGCTATAGGTGGTTTTCATGTTTATCTTGATTTTTTAAGAGGAAAGACAAAGTCATGTGTCCTTTTTTTTAAAATGATAAAGAAATTAATATAAAGTGTGTGAATAGTACTCCCCTATACGGTATTCATGCATTAATGTGACTTTTAGTTAATCAACAAAAAATCAGCTCTTGGTAGGTGGTATTCCCATTTCATGGAGGGGTCTTATAAGTCTCTCCTCTTGATAGGAAAACATTTAATCAAGAAATAATCATCTTAATTTCCATTTTTTTGTGATATATGTGCGTGTAGGAGGTGATGATTTAATCAATGGTGACATCGAAGGGCACGAGTGGTTGGAAGAGAGGAAAAAACCTGAGGATTTTATCGTCGTTGGCGCCAGATACAAGGGTCCTAAGTTTGTAGAGAAATAGAGACAATGGTTGAAAATGGTGAATTGCCTTGTGGATTAGTAGATTTTCATTTGTAAAGGAGAGTTGGGAGGAGAGAGAAATATTTGACAAAGTTGATGTTGCTCTCCTCTTTTGATTATTTAACATCTCCTTGTTCATGTACCTTCAAATAATGGTTTAATTAGTGCTCTTAACTCATTTTCATGTGAAGATTCTGATTTCATATGAAGCTGTTTATCCTAAAATCAGTTCCAAAGCGGATCTTAGAGGGACAATTCCTATGAAACATCAGATTTTGGATTTGTCTAATAGAAAGTTACTTCAAAATTTTATCTTGGAAAATCCTTCTCATCCTACTCATGAATCCATTAAGATATTTGTCATTATTTATGAACCCAAATTTCATAAAAAATGCTCTGCACATTTCTCCTCCCCATCTCTTTTATCCATCTATAAGGCCCCATTTGGGATAGAGAATTAAGTTATTACGAGGTTTATGACTATTTTAGCATAAATAAGGATAAACTGATTTTTAGTTTGCTTGTATTTTGAATTATTCTTGTAAAGAAACGTAATAATAAAATATTTGTTTGAATAAAATGTGAATAAGGTGTGGATAAAGATTTACAAAAGGCGAAAAAATGATAACTATTTATTTGACAACTAGTTTATAACATGTGATGATAGTTGATATGACAGTGAGCCCACATATTCTTTCGGAGTGAATAAACTGAAATAAGTTAATTTCAAGGGTTGGCTGAAATCCAAATACAAATTTATACTAGTTAATTCTAAAATATTGATTCTTATTTATTCCAGCTTTCAAAACACTTGTTTTGATGATATTCTGACTAATTCTCACTTAATCCAAACCCTATTCTTGAATGATCGAACCAAATGGAGGCAAAAAGGGTAATTAGTTTATTAATTCCTTGTTAGTTAAACCAATAAAAAAACCTTCAGCTTTGGGTAAATTTTGATTCCATCACATGATTATCAGGAATGTGTGATAATCTACCGTTTGAATGGTGGTGTTCTTGGAACTAGATGTGGCTTCCAATTAATTTAAAATCATGATTAGAGGGAAAAATGTTTGTGAGGGTTGAAATCAGATCTTCTTCCTCTGAACCGGATTTTAGTTCAATCCGGGCTTTGATGGTAGATCTAAAAAGAAGTGTCGAGACGTCTCTCTCTACGGTGGTGGAAGCTCCGTCGTCAAGCCTCATAACTCCGCCTTCTACTCTAATTACCTACAACTCACCGTGTGATGTTAGCTAATGCCCCTCCGAAACTCAAGTCAGCTTTCCAGTTAAAGAGGAATTGAACTTGAGTCTTAGAGAATTTTTGAGAAGAAGAAGTTTCTACCTTGTTTAGAAGGGGTACTCCTCCTTTTATGGTGGGAGAGGCGTGCCGATCTTGCTCTCAGGGTGTAATTTTATCAGGAGATGGATGGAATCTTCCATGTGGCCCTAGGATTGGTTAACATGTGTGATCTTTGGATCAGTTCATCATAACTGATTCCTGACAGTCGGTTACTGCTACTGTGTCAGAGAATATTCTCTTGAGCTTTCTGTTATCTTTCCGATATGGCTATGTAGTTGATCCTCGCACCAGGTCGGACGCTGTGGCCTGATTGCGCTTAGTCAGGTCGGACTCTGATAACTGGTCGTTCTAATCAGGTCAGGCAGAAATCACATCCCTTGGTCATTCAAGTTTGATCGGTAGTCCGACCAGATCTTCTATTAGTCCAACCTACCGGATGGCACTAGGCCCGTTGTAGAATGTGGCGATCCAGATAATAGTGCATCTTTTATGGACCTTCTAATTGGATCGCCCTATTATTAGTAGCAGCCTTATTAAGAAACCCATCTTGTGCCATATCTTTATCGTATTCCTTATTCAGCTATGCTTAGATTTGGTCTTTTACCATGTTGATTAGAATTCCACCGAATTGATTGGATCCTTAAGATCCACATGAAAAGAATTTATTGTTAATGGTCTTATATGCCTCAAAAAATAATGGGATCAAGAAATATTACATTTCATATCCCTCATCAAACAATTTAATTAATTTGGATTGTAACATGAACTTAAGTAGGTAGAATATTTTATATTTCTTTCAAATTTTAGTAAAGATACTATTAATGAGCCATCTTTTGTAGATAAATTGTACATTATCCAATTTATTTAGGGAGATTATACATTGTAAATATATAGGTAGTTGTTTTATTTAATTTCATTTGTTAATAATTTCACTTTGTTGGTACTACAGTATTACTCATTTAATTGTAATATAAGAGAAATTTGTAACTATATATACAAAACTAGTAAGAATATTCTGGACAACTAAATTCTGATATCATTTTTCATGCAACATTCAAACACTAAAAGTAGAGCTAACAAAAATTCATTTTGAAAATTTATTTACAATAATGACACCAACCAAAACACTATTTTGTATTAACCAATACTAATTTAAATTAATTTTAAACCCACTTGCGAAATTACTTTTTTTAGAGTGACATTTTGGACATCGAGAGAAGTGGACAGGATTGTGGGAAACTAGATGATCTTATAATCACTCTATCTAATCTAACTTTTCATAAATTTCAAAGAAGTTAGTGGCCTCTTTTTTATGACATAATCAAAATTTTATGAGCGGTGTTAAACACATTTCTTCAATACAACATGTGTTGTCTCAGTTCAATAATGAGACTATGCTTGAATTAAAAACTGTTTTTATTTTAAAATGATTAATCGAGTACGTATAATTCATTGGAGTATATATGAAATAAACAATATTTTCAATTCCTTGTGGTTTTCTTGCAAAACAAACATTCTGAATCTACACGAGCTTTTGTTCACGTATTATTTAAGGTTCTCATTTCTTTCCATTCCAATTTTTTTTTTTTTTAATCATGATTGTTTTATGTTCCTCTCTGTGACTTATGAAAAAGCAATACTACCTGCTAAATTCATTTAACTAGCTTGGTTTTATAGTTTGTACTGAAATTGTTCAAATATTGACAACTTAATTTATAATACCAGATTTTGGGTTAAGTCTCACCGCTTACTTTTTATGCATAAATACTTTTTGACATATGTGCTTTATTTCTTGATATTACAATGAATACAGACACATTACACATACATTTATAATATGTGTTTATATATGTATGCATGTGTGTGTGTGTGTGTGACGTGCATGCGCGTGTTGCCAGCACCTGAGCTGGTGTCCCTTGTTACCCCTCTAATTATAACCCAATTAGGTGTGAATTGGCCTATATAGTGGCTTAACCTAATCCTTTAATAAAGAAATAATATAAAGTGGACAAGGAACATAAATAGGGAAAAGAAAGACTAATATGATGTATGACTTTTCATTCATCAACGAATCGATGTTGGGTACTGAAAGTGGGTGATGATCCGTACAGTGACATTAATATGTGTACTAATGTCAACTTGGAGATTGTTTAACATTGAGATTAATTGTTTAATGAGCTTAGCTTCCAAAGAACCCCTGTTTGAGATTCTTTATACCGTTATTAATACCGTGAGAATAAATGATTTCATTTTGTTTTATTTTTTATTATTCCCATTGTATAATATAAAAATCGTTGTTTGATTCGATTTGAATAAATTTAAGATAAGGGATAGATAAAAATTTATAATAATTTATGGTAATGATCAATGTAGCTTGATAAAAAAATTTGTAATCATAACGTTCTGGATTTAAATTCCATCTTTTATCAATATAAAAAACACTATCTTAAATTTATTGTTTTTGTTTGAGAATAGGAGTGCCGATGGGACATGTTTTAAGATGTGTGTGTGCGAGTGTTTTTTAAATGTCTATATATAAGAGTATTTTTAATTCATTTATATAGATAAATAATGATATATAATCATAGTCCCCTTAAAATAGTTACAAGGATTATCCTAAGTTACCAGGATATAGTTATCTTGCTTTATAATGAAATAAGTAGTTTTTTTTGTCAATATTTATTTGAATTTACAATGTATATATAGTACAACACAAATGGGTAAATATTTTTTTCCAAGATTGCTGACACACCCGGTTTTGTTTGCAGCCTCACTTGCAATCCAGCGACGAATACTCTTTTGATTATACACTTTACTAGTGAAGTATATATTGTTCTAATGCACTATATATTTTATTAGCATAGTGTATGCTTGATTAAATTTTTAATTTTTTTTTAAAATAAAAATATAGATTGACATATCGAGTTATATACTTTATTTTTCGTGATCGTTGTAAATGTGATTGGACATATCATTTTTTTTTTTGAATATAGACATATATCATTTTTTTTTTCGAATGTAGGCATAATATATGTTGTTGGACAAGAAAGTATATTAAAAGCAAGGTTAGTTATTTTATAGGATTTGGTCGATCTAATCCAGCATGAGCGGATTCAATATAATCTTGGCTCTTCAAGACCCCAGTGTATTTATATGGGTTTGAAAGTACACAGGTGAATGTGGCATACCCTGCGCGACCATAAGACCAGCTAACAGGGGGGGGGGGGGGGTTCTCTCCATTATATATATTATATGCCCTAATCCATCTTGAGCTATGCATGGCTTCCAAGGAATGCATGTCTTCATTAATCCTTGAAAGCACAAAAAAAAAAAAAAAAAGAGAGCTGGGCTTGTTAAGGGCCATTACATCATTGCACAAAGAGCCTAGCTAATAATGGATAGGCCTGTAGTTGAGTCAGTAGGAGTTGTTGTACAAATTGCTGTGGATTTTCCAGAATCTGCCTGTGAAATCCAAGGGGCTGTTTCAGCCAGCATTACAGAATCTGTGTCTCCAATACTAGATTGAGAGTTTTAAATGTTTGTTCAACAGAAGTTCACGTGTCATGCAAGAAAAGAAATATATAAATATTAATCTACATTTGAGATTGTATGGACTTCTAGAAATTTGACAACCCTATAGAACTGCTGAACTTGGCAATTAAGGAAGATTCAAAAAACCTAGATGAGACCATGAGACCATGGTCATTGATCATTCACTCAAAAAAAAAAAAAAATTGGTCACATGTGACCATGTGACATGTCATTGATCATTCACTCAAATGTGACAACCCTATAGAACTGCTGAACTTGGCAATTAAGGAAGCCTCAAAAAACCTAGACGAGAAGAAAATATTTATAACCTGGTCATTCATTGATAATTCACTCAAGAAAAAAAATAATATTAATAGCATGGTCTCGATGAATAGATGATTAGGACATAAATTGTCTACAGTTTAGTAAAAAAAAAAAGAAAAATTAATTAGAGGTCCATGTGCACAGTTCTTTAATAACAATAAATCCTTTGACTTTATTTTTTTTTCTTTAGATCTCTAAGTTAATGGTGGTATTTTGTTTAGGTCCTTTCATCTATTTTTCATCCATTCTATTTTTTTTCTCCCTCTTTTACCCGTAAATAAACATCATTTGCCTCACTATCTCCCCCAACCTCTCTCTTTCTCCCCTAGACGACTCAACAAGTTGTGAGACCACCTCCACTAGCCCCCCATTGCATCGATCTCAACCCCAACGCCGATCGCGCCCCCCAACCATCTCCCGCGTCCCGTTCGCTAGCCCAACCCCCTTCTCGCGACCCTGTGACCCTGTCCGCTAGCCTTACCCCCTCTGTTGACCCCGTCCGCTAGCCCAACCCCCTCTCGCCACCCCGTCCGTGGGCCTAGGGAGGCAAATCATGTTCACTTGGGGGTAAAAGAGGGGGTTAGGCTTGCGGTTGAGGTCGCGAGAGGGGTTTAGGCTCGTGGATAGGGTTGCAAGAAGGGGGTTGAGAGGTTGGGGGGCGCGATCCGCATTGGGGTCAAGATCGGCGCAATGGGGGGCTAGTGGAGATGGTTTCACAACTTGTTGAGTTGTTTGGGGAGAAAGAGAGAGGTCGAGAGAGATAGAGAGGCAAATGATGTTTACTTAGGGGTAAAATAGGAGATTAGGCTCGCGAACGGGATCGTGAGAGGGGATTGGGATGCGGACGGGGTCGCGAGAAGGGGGTTGGGCTTGGATGGGACGTGAAAGACGGTCGAGAGAGGTCAGGGGGCGCGATCAGCGTTGGGGTTGAGAACGGCGCAATGGGGGGCTGGTGGAGGTGGTCTCACAGCTTGTTGAGTTGTAAGAGGGAGAAAGAGAGAGGTTGGGGGAGAGATAGAGAGGCAAATCATGTTCACTTGGGATAAAAGAGGGAAAAAAAAATAGAAGGGATGGAAGTTGGATGGAAGGACCTAAACAAAATACGACAACTAACTTAGGGACCTAAAGAAAACAAGAAAAAATTAAAGGAAATATTATTATTACAGAAGTGTCTCCAAGGACCTCTAATTAATTTTTCTAAAAAAAAATAATTGATCTTTCTTTCAATGCATTATTATTCTTAAAATGAATACCTCTATTGCACAAGTAAAAATAGTTACATCATGTCATGTATGTGAGTACAATAACATTCTTTTTTTTTTTGTTCGAGTATACAATAACAGTACTATATATATTAACAGGTGAAGTACACAGAACTTACACAACAAACAATATTGAATATACTTAATTAATATTCGATAGCAGTACTATAACATACAAATCTCAGTGTCCATTTGGGACCACATCCCAGAAAATCATGTCCGGAGAATCTACTTCGCGGTGGAGAATCATATTTTTGAGGCGTTGAAAACTCACTCCAAAAATACATGACGCTAACATTGAACCGGCAATGTGAACACTATTTTTCCATTTGGATGGGAGGTAGCATTTCACAGTATTTGTCAACGCAAACTCGCCCCAAACGGACCCTAATAAGATATAGAAAGAAGAGCGCACATATTCAAATGCGATTATCTATTATGTACTAGAATCAAATGTGATGGAAGAAGACTGACCAAAGCTGAAGTTTGATTCTATGTCCTTAAAACAAATCTTACCTCGCACGGTGTTTGTGGTTCTTTAGTGGCAATATATTGTCTCTCAGATGCAATGATCTAATTCTTGCAATAACAGCAATACAAAGCTGCAAGACCAAAGATTTGTGTATTGTATCATCTCCAAGCAGACCGGATGCAAGGGAAAGATGAATTTTCAAACCCTGGAATGCAGAGTGCAGGACACTAAAAATAAACAGAATGATTTTTTTTTGAGAAAAAGGTAGACACTACTACCACAATTATCATTACCAAATCATAGTAAAAAAATCTGAAATGAAGAGTTACACAAAGTAGAAAACCCAGAAAAGCTAAATCTAAAATGAGCAACATGAGAGGGCAGAGAGAGGGAATAAAGAAAGAGGGTGGGGGCCAAAAGGGAAAGGAGAGGTAGAAGAGCAATTTGCCACACCACCAAATCCCAATCAGATCACGACTGATACAAAACTTACTCCGATCCTCAATGCAGAGACGACCCACAAGAAACCAATAAACCTGGTGTTATATATGTGTCACTTTTAGCCTTCCGGGCACCTTTGGGACATTTCTGGCAGTTTTTCAACTTTTTCTTTTTTCGATCGGAACCGCTAAAATTTTAGACTTTTGGCTATCATCATGAGCTTAAGAACTCCGATTGAAAATCTAACTGCACATTATGTGTCCCGGTGCCATTTCAAGCCACCCACGAAAATTTTATCGAATTTCGGTAACGTTCAGAATTTGGCAGTTCCGAGTCGTATTCGGGTTTTGACCGAGCGGGAATGTCAAAGGAGACTTGACCAAGTCAAGTTTGACCATTGACTTGGTCAAATGGTTTTGTTTGTTTGTGTGGTTGGGTTGACTCAAAGTCAAACCTCACCAAAAACCCTAATTTCTCTAAGTGTGTGTGTGTGTGTGTGGCCCTTTAAGTGGGCGTCCCCTTCTTCCCTTCTCTTCTCTTCTCTTCTTCATCTCTCACTCACTCCACACACTCCACCTCTTCCTCTCTCTCTTTTTTTCCCCCATTAGACCTAGTAGAAGGAGAGGAAATAGAAAGCCATTGAAGGGAAAAAGGAAGGTGAGGCTTGGATCTATCTTTCCATGGTTTTTGTTTTGCTTTCCCCTTTGTTTACCTCCCTCTCATGGCTCCCTTTCCCCCCTGTTTTCAGCCATTGTTAGGGCTGAGAGGGGCTGAAGTGGTGGTGGTCTTGGTGGTGGCGATTCGGTGTGCAAAGGGCACCCGAGTTCCTCCCTTTGTTCTTCCTCTCTTTGGGTAAGTTTTCCTCCTCCCCTAGCTAGGTTAGATGCTTGTTTAGGGTGTGTAAATGGTTATGCATGCATGCATGGGTGTTAGGGGGGTGTGGGAGGGCTGAGGAGGGGGTGGAAGGGGCTCGGGCACGCGTGCAGGGTCATCCGTGCGCAGACAGGCGCTGGCGCGCGCAGACGGGCGCGCTGGCGGGTGCGCGCGCGTACGCGCAGTCGCCCGGGCGTGCGCGCGAAGAGCTGCGAGGGCGCGCTGGCTGGGCGCGCGGGCAGGGGCGCGGCAGTGCGCCAGGGGCACAGGGGCGCGTGCGGGCGTGCACATTCGTGCGTGCGCGTGCGGGGGGCCATGCGTATGGCTGCCCGTGGGTTCGGGAGGGTGTCGGGGCACTCGGACTCGCGTGCGTACGCGCATGCTCGCGTGCGTGCGGGCCCGTATGCATGCTTGTCCGAGTATTGGGTATTTCTAGTAAATTTCTTATGTATTTGTGTAGTTTACTCACCATATTGAATGCCCATGTCTTGCAGATCTTGACGGACGGTCACGCGACGACCCGGGTTTCGGTGAGTGGGACAATCCAACCCAGTAGGGAGGCGTTCGATGCACGTAGGCGTGCATTGCCCTCCCCTGGGGCACCATAATTGCATATTAACTAGTAACAAATGTAAACTATGCATGCATGATCAATATGATGTATCCATGCCACCTTAGACTTGTATGCTAGGGATATGCACCCATACATCACGTATAGAGGCCTATGCATGCCTAGACACCATGCCCCGAACTATGCATGTTCCCATCTAGTTTAATCTAATTAAATCAAAATGTGAGCATATAGTTACAAGCATGTCTTAGAGAATATTATAACCTTGTTGTTATAATATATGTCTCCCCGCATCTTAGTTATGCGCCCTGGAGGAATTCTTGAGAATTCATGACATTAGTAGAGTTACAATCGGTGTCGACGGATCCAAGAGGATCGTATCCGTGTGAGTAGGCTGTCTTCTCCTTTTGGTTGGATCCGATGTAGGAACTCCCCGACGTTAGCTGGCCTGACAGAGGGCTCCCGTCCTAGGTACCTCCGATGCGTCGGACTTACTGATAGTGGGAGTATACCAGGTGGAGGCTACAGAGTGTGGGAGAGGCTACCGGGTGGACCAGGGGTGGAGAGCGGTCTAGTATGCCCCAAGAGGCCCATGTCACCCCCCGGAAAGGGTGACGGTGAGGGGGGAGGTGGGTTGGCGATGAAACGACCCACTAGAATGTGTAGTTGCTCCCGTGTTAGGGGCTATAAATTATATAAGGTTAATATGAATTGTGTTGCATGGGTTGTGCTATTCACTGAGCGTGTGGCTCACCCCTCGCATATATTTTTCTCCAGTGATATCTGAGTCGGATCTGAAGGAGAAGCTCCCTGAGGCACATCAGCAGTAGCGGAGCAGCGTCACGTTCTGCGAGTGAGAGGCCATCAACATCCCCCTTCTTGATTGTATGTATTGTATCCCGTGCTTGGGCACATACTTGTATTTGGATGTCATTGTGTATATTGGCTCTCACAGGACAGTTGATTATGTATCGGGTCTGTAATATGTCTTTGAATTACAGACTCAGTTGTTTAAGCTTCCGCTATTTGTATATATTATGTCATCCCCCCCCCCCCCAGTGATCTTGAGACAGATAGGCTGGCCAAGTCACCGCCAGTACGATAGGCTAGCCAACCCGTATCCAGATTTTTGTATTATATATGTACAGATACTTATTTTGAATATTCATAGAATATCATATACAAATATTTTTTGAGAATCCATTTAGAATATAGATACGAACGTATCTGATCTATATCTACTCCTCTGACTGACTTAACCGACATGATTATTTTTGTAACACACCTACTAAAATGACACTACTACCCTCCCTTTTAAAATATCCTCAAAAAAATGTGATTTGCTAAAAAAATTAAGTTTTCTCTTCCCTCATCTCACTTTTTTTTTTTGTACAAGGACCCATCAGAGGCAACAAAGTCCCTAAACATAGTAGGTCAACCTAACCCTATTAACTGGTACAATTATAACAAGATTGTTAATACACTCAGTCCGTTTTTCAATCCGTTTTGCAGCCTCATGCACTATGATAGCGCAATATATTTGTATGAGGTTTTCTTATAATGTACGGCGTAAAAAAAAATTTACTTTTTCAAAATGAAAAAAATATATATTATTGTATCTTAGTATATACTTCATTTCATTTAATAACATGTACTTCAATGGAAGAGTGTATTATTTTTTAAAAAAAATATCAGTGTGGGCCGCATATGGTGTTGCACATCATTTTTCTTATAACATATCAATACATGGGAGCACTATCCCATGAGACAGGGTGCAACTCGAGCAAGGTGGGTTAGGTTGAAGCTCAACCGGAAGTTGAAGGAATCCAATCCAAACCCAACCTAACCTGTTCTCCAACCCGAGAAGCTCAACCCAAACCCAACCCATTGGGTTTGGTTCGGGTTCAGGTTTGATTCAGGTTGGGTTGGGTTCTGGTTTGATTTTCAAAATGTGTTATTCTAAACAATTAAAACATTATAAAAGTCAATGTTCCACATGAAAAAATAAGAAAGATGAAATTATGAAATATTTTTATTAAAATTATATGAATGATACTATAGAAGTGATATATTATAAATAAAAATAAATTAGACAATTCAAATTTTATTTTATAATAAATTAAAAAATTAAAATATGACTTAAAACATTTAAATTTATCATCTTTACTTCAACTTTGAGTTTTAGATCCCTCAACCCCAACCAAAATATCAGGTTGGGTCGGATTCAACCAGTCCAAATTGCACTCCTACCATGAGAACCGAACCCAACTAGAATTTTTTACTTTTCTTTTCTTTTCCTTGCCTTCTTTCGATGATGCACCTCAACGAGTCCAGGGACCCTCTTCCCTTATCTCCAGATAGACATTCCAATTCCTCCCTCGCCACCACACCTATCGTCTCTTCGAGTTCAATAGAACCCTCGACCACCACCTTCAGATGCTTTCTATGGCTTTCCAGAGTCCCTAATAAGCCTCTATAAACTTTTTGTTTTGAAGAATGTTGCTCCCAGTATCTGACACAATCGACTCACAAAATCAGTAATTTAATATATCATCAACAAGTAAGGGGTCGCGAATTAGTCGATAAGCATCTCCCCTATCTATAAAAGAAGCAAATCCTGGGAAGCATCATTCTTATAAAAAAAAAAAAACTACAGCTTGGGTAGGATTGAAGTGGAAACTGTGGTCCATCTATTTATTTATTTATTTTTTAAGGAAATGTGGGCCTTTTATAACTTATAGCAAAATTACAATTGGTCCGAAGGTGGTGAGAGGACGAGATCGAGGGGGGGGGGGGGGGGGGGGGCATTACAAGAGTTTTGCAACCTCCTCAAAACAAAGAGACGAGAGGAGGTCCATCTATTTATTAATTGTCCGTTGGCACGTCAGGTGTGGATGGAGATAGGTGTGGCAAGGAACATGGAGGTCTACTTCGTGTATTTTGAAGGCATGTGGGCAGCAAGGAATAAACTACGTCACAGGGTGATAGGAGTTTCTCAGCGAAAATTTCCCTATCATACGTACCTGCTATTATGTAAGTCCACTTAGCTTGCACGCAACCATGCGCTCTTCAAGGGGGTGCGCTAGGGTGCGTCTTTGTGTTGAGAATATATGGGAGATGGTGGTGTGATCAGTTCTTGGTCAAAAGGCGAGGAATATATTGTGTAGGGGAGCCTAGGGTTGCACTATCCACGGCCCGTTTGTAATCGGCTCTTAATTTTGCATCCTTTAGTAGTTCTCTCTATTGAATTTTTTCAATTTGAGCTATCTTGATTTAATTAAGCAGAAAACTTACCGTTTTTTTTTTTTAAAAAAAAAAGCGGGTGTCGCTCAGCTATTTTATATCGATAGTTGGTGGCATATTTAGCAAGGAAAATGTCACTACAAAACATTGGCTTATTAGTTATGAACTTTTCTCTGCAAAATTAAATTTCGTAACTAAAGGTACCTTTTACCTGCGAAATTCCATTTCGTAGAAAATAGTTTTACCTCTCTTGACGAACTTTAGTTTTGCAGCAATAGATATGACTTTTAACTACGAAATGTAAATTTCATAACAATAGATGTGACTTTCGGCTGTGAAATTTGATTTTATGACTTTCAGTAGCAAAATTGGATTTCATACAAAAGCTATAACTTTTAGCTGTAAAACATAACTTTCATACAAAAGCTATAACTTTTGACTATGAAATTGGATTTCATAGCAAAAGCTTTGACTTTTGGGTTGCGAAATTGAATTTCGTAGTAATAGATATGACTTTTGGTTGCGAAATTAAATTTCATAGCAATAGATATGACTTTTAGATGCAAAATTTAAATTTCGTAGCAAAAGATATCACAATAGCAACAAAATGATTTCATCAAGGAAAACGTTTTGCTGCGAAATTATGACTTTTTCCTACGCAATATTTCGCAGCTAAGGTTCATATTTCTTGTAGTGTGTTACGCGTCCATTTTACAGTCTAAAACACAATCCACCCACATTTTTATTTTTCTCAAAACTATATGCCTCGTGAGGTATGCATATTTATAAAAAGTAAAGTATAGACTTTAATTAATTGAATGTTATCATTTATAAAGAAAATATAAAATATTTCTAGTGAAATATAACTCATTACAGGAAATATAAGGGACTAACAAGGTCCATGAGACTATACCTTAGACATAAAAAAGATGATTTATTCCCCCTACCCCTTTCTTCAAACCTACACCTAAAAAAATTGGAGTGGTAGGTTTGAAAATATAAGAGGGGGGAGGGGTGTGTTGGAGTTGGGAAGAGATAGAGGAGAAGCGGGAGGGAGGGAGAGAGAGAGAGAGAGAGGAGGATGGAGGAGGTGGTGGCCGGAGAGGGCGACAAGACGAATGCGATGACGGGTAGAGGACGCTAGAAAAGGACGGGATAGAGAGAAAGTGAGTGGGAGAGAAAGAAACGGAGAGGGAGAGAGAGAGAGAGCCAAGATGGGGAGGGTCCAGAGAGGGCGGCAGAGTGGAGAGAGAAAGAGAAAGGGAGAGAGAGAGAAAGAGGGAGTCGTGTGCCATGCCGCCCCTCCTCCCTCTCTGGGCCCTCCCCTCCCCGACACTCTCTCTCTCTCTCTCTCTTCCTTTCTCTCTCTAACCCCTCCTCTCCAACATCCTCCCGCCGTCACCCCCTCCACCCCCTCTTTCTCTCTCCCTCGTACTTCTCCTTTTCTTCCCCTCCCTTCTCTCTCTCTCTCTCTCTCTCTCTCTCTCATATTTTCAAACCCACCACACCAATTTTTTATGAGGTGGGTTTGAAGAAAGGGGCAGGAGGAATAAACCCTCCTTGTAAAAAAAAAATACTAAGACTATGTTTGAATTCGTGATAGAGCATATTCTACAACGGAGAACACTGTACGTCACCACGAATCCAAATGAAAAACCCACATTTGCATTCCAAACGAAAAACCTGCATTTATAGAAGAAAAAAAAACACTCATATTTGAGAAACCTGGAAAAAAAATGATTCAGTAGGTACTCCTACCCAATGCGAAGATTGAGAATGCAGTCGCAACGGGCCCCAAGTGTAACAACATTTTTTTAGCAAACATTCCAAGAGGTTGATAAGGTTTCAACTTTCAATATGACTAATTTGACATTATAGTCTTTTAATGGTAATTATGCAATTTTTTTTTTTTAGAAAACTTAAACTATAAAACTTTTAAAAGATGTTAAAAGTCTAAAACTTGCCTCCAAACAAGTAAAGAAAAGGGGAGGGGAGAAAATAAAAAGGGCAGGAGAGAAAATTGAAATGGTATTTATGCAATTGTTCCTAGATTTATTTAGAGCATATTGAAATATAATAAAACTTGTATTTTTACAAAAGGAAATGATATATCCCTTAAACAAAAAGAAACGGAACAATAATGCTAATGCAACATGCAACAAAAGAAGAATACAAAAACATTCAAATATGGCACATCAAGAACCGACGACCAAGTTCGAAATTTGTAATAATTTATAACGCCTAATGTTTCACTAAGGTATTACCATTTAATTACATGATGTTTAAGAGGTGCAATGAACTCAATGTCTGCTTCTAAATGCATCATTTACAGCCATTATAGATGCTCAGTACTTTCCAAATTTTTTTAAATGACTCAGTAGTCACTCAGTAACATAGATAGTGTGATCCCATCCGAAGTCCTAAGAAATTAAGCAAGCAATATTTTTTATCACCACCATCACCAAAATCATTATATTTGCCTTCTATACACCACACACTTTCAATATAAAGAAAGTGAATGCTCAATCATCAGCCAAACTTTGCAGACTCCCAGAACTTGGACGAAGAAACACTAGATGGTGATGACGAAATAAGAGTAGAACAATCAGTGTAATCACGAAAACATAACAAACCTTCCTCAGCGCCACAAGCGCCAGTGACCATCCGGAAACCATCAACGGCCATGGCTGAACAGCCGAAAGGGGCGTCCTCATTCTCGGGAATGCAGCAGGACATTGAGTTGGACAGCGCACCAGTGTCAGTCTCCCAGACCCTGATATGGGAATCATGTGGTCCCCCGGTGACCACTTTGTATGGATCCATATGTATCAAAGATATCTGGCCTTCGTGTCCATCCAGAACCGCCACCGGTTTCTCCTCTCCCACGTGCTGGTTCTTGCGGATGTCCCATAGCATCGCCCTGCATTTAACGAAAGCATAGATTTATTCTTGACAGTAGCATGACAAATGCGAGATTTTTCTAAATAACAAACAAATATAGTTCGATAGTTGTCTAAGTATTCATTGAACAAATTAACAAAACTGGAATGACTCCAACTATCCAAACCAAGTGGTTCTCAATTCTTCAGTTAAAAGCACTAACATAGAATTGGTGATTCAGTTGGGAGATCTAAGTAACACTTCCATAATAAATCACCATCAACGTTAAAGAATTTCTTCACAATATTGGGGATTCCATGAAACATGTACCACTAAGTCTTGCCGATTGTCATCCTTATTTTGGGTTTATAATTTTCCAGAACACAGTCCCAGTAAATCTTTTAAGCTCGCATCATGCCTTCTAGTTACCTGGGAACATCAAACTTCATCTGCCATTCTTATTGGCTCATCATATTTTTGTATCATGAACTCTCTACATCTCTCAACACCCATGGATCCCAAAATATATCCTCACCACGGATGCATCTCAACATAACCATTTTATACTCTCAATTATTACTTATTAGTCTGTTGATTTCCTATGTCACACCACTTTAAAAAATAGCTGCTTCTTTGTCTCCTTAGTCCATTGTAAAGTCGACAAACATAATATAGAGTAGCGCAGAGACATGCCTTCTGAATATTCTCCCCACATGTAAAGCATGAGAAAGAAAATAAGTGTGGAAAAGCATATTTCATAGAGACTGAAAAGATGGCTCAATATGTCTTCAAAAAAGATAAAATACAAGAAAATGTGCATGACCAGTTCCATTGCCATTCTGTGTATAAAAATCCTTCAACAAATCTTTCAGAAAATTAAGAATGGAAATCCAATTTCAAATGATTTTTAAGCTGTGTCATGGAGGGGTTGAGGTAAATGGAATGATAAAGCAAGATGACGAGTCATAACTCATAACTAATAATATATAATGCAAAAAGAGTGCCACAGTTTTTATTTTCATACTTTCCCATTTCAGCATAGTTTTCCATATTCCTTGTGCGTCATTGTTTCAAAGCAATTTTCAATCATGTACCCACTATCAGAACCTACATAACCGTAAACATTTTTCATGTCTTCAATATGGGTAACACACTGACCTTATACTGACATTGCAAGTTTGCAACTTGGTCACAATAATCAATATTAGAAATTATTGGATATATCAACAATCAACATTCTCCTATAAGTTATATTCATGACTGATTGGTACTAACCACTATAGACACAAATGCTTAATTTTTATAGGTGAGTGCAGGCCTGCAGGCTGGAATAAGAAGCCATACATTTGTGAATTGAAGAACTCAGTCACAAATTCTTGTAGAGGGTTTAAGAACCCATACATTTGTGAATTAAACACAAATATCCATATATTTGTGAATTTGTGAATAAGAAACCATACATTTGTGAATTTGTGAATTAAGAGTTTAGGGAGTTGAAATATCCATATATTTGTGAATTAAACACCTCATTCACAAAATTTTATAGATAGTTTGGATAATCTTGACTATTTTAGTGTATGCAATTTGGGCTTTGTTTTAGTTTGCTTAATTTCTCTGAGATAAATGTAGAACTACATTGTCTTCTTTTTTTGAGAGAACTATATTTGTCTTCTTACCTATTCGTTTAGGTACTTTTACTCCATGGAAGTTGAAGAAATTCTCCTCTGTTGAGTGGGGTTAGACCACATAAACAAAGGTAATTTTGGTAATTTTCTTACTCAGCAACTGGGCTAGGATAAGAACTTCATGACAGGTCTGTCATCTGCCAACCAACAGGCTTCATAGGACTTTGTCTCTACCTATAAAGGGTTAACGCCAAGTAAATAACCAGTCAAACCCGTAATCCTTAATGCTGACCTCTGATTTGAGAGAGAGAGAGAGAGGGACATAGTTCAAAACCATGTGCGGATTGCATGTGCGAACAATAGCCATAGTTCAAAACCATGTGCGGACTGCTCCGCACATGACATATGCGGCCGCATGTACCGAACAAGCGGCCGCACATAGGATAAGGCAGCCGTTTGACTGCCCAGTTTCTTTTATAGAACAAAAATGCCAGAGACCGTTCGAACTGAACTTTGAACGTTCTCTTTATGTTCAAATTATCGTTCGAACGGTATATTGCCCCGTTCGAATTACCGTTCGAGCGGCAATTTGAAACCAGTGGGGGGGTTTGACCATTCAAATTCAGTTTAAATTGAACTTTGAACGCCCTTTGTATGTTCAAAGTCAGTTTGAATTTGGACAGCGCATGCGCCGCATACAGGGGGGATGTGGCAAACTATGGTGATACCTGACCCATTTTGATGAGAAAAAGCTCATTAGTTGTACATTGTTTTGTTTAGTCCTATTACAATCTTTTCAATCAGGGTGGAGACCAAAGATCTTGAGTGACTGATCCAGCAGAATAACTTAAAAGATAAGAGGTATCGTTAGTTTCTTCATGCTCGTTCCATGTTCGTAACCCTTTTGTACAAATAAGAAAAACCCTTCCTTACATAATTTCTTCATATAGATAGACATGGGATCTATGCAGCAATTATTTTCCTACCTAACAGAAAAGGATCCCATGATCCTGAACCGATCTATGGGATTGCAAATCCCAAGTTTATCTTTGAAAAGATAATTTAACAATTCAAACAAAGATCCATAGTATAAATTCAAAATCACAATTTTCTCATGGAGATTGGTTGACTCAAAGTACATCGTTCCTAATCTCACACAAAAAAATTTCAAATTAAAAATTAGCTCCATGCAAAGTATTGAAATAAGAAAAGGATGGATAAAAACTAAAGCAGGTCAAGAGGATCATACCAAGTAGGAAATGGAAGAAAAAAGAGAGACACACAAGTTACTTACTTGTCAGTTCCACCTGTGCAAATTAAAGATTTCAGAGATAGGATCTCAAATGAGGAGATTTTAGGTGGATGAACAGCTATTTTGCAAACTTTTCTCATTGTTCTCAAGTCAATTGCACTAACTTCACATCTAGAGGCCACATAACATAGTGTTTCATGGCATTTCAGACCAACAGGAGCACCAGGCAAACAGGTCATTCCCACACATAATGAGGAACGAGAACTGGAGGTTGCATTTCCATCCCAAACCCTGACCTATTTTGATAGAGCATAAAAATGTTAACAATATTATCCATACACTAAAGAAAGTCAAGATTTTAGGGAAGATTTCAAGTACAGAATATTAAATTCCCTTTACTTTAGAATCTGAGGAAACCAAGCATATAATATATATTTTGAGAGACAACAATAACTTCCAACATGTTATTATCACTTATATTTCCTGAAGGTTCCCATAATTTTATCTGACAAAAAATCATTATCCCCGAGTGAGTCTAGAGACATTATGAACAAAATGACACTATCTGTTCTATTAATAAGCATGAATTGGAAGTTAATGAAGTTTTTCATCCAATATAATGCAGACAGTGAAGGAACACAAACAATGATTATTTTTCAATTTTTTTTAGCATGCAGAACATAAAATAATATAAAAATTGATCAGCATCAAGCTATAAGATTATCATTGTGCAAATGTGAAACTTCATAATTGTTGAAACTCAAGTTAAACAAAATGAGAAAGTTGTGATAGCTCAGGCTCCTAAAAAGTTTAATTGCCAATCTTCAAGATCTCTATCACATTTTGGCAAAAAACAAACCACAGAAATTCCATTTTTCACTCAAACCTGTGCCAATCGGTATCTAAAAAAAAATAACAAAAACAAAAAACAAGTACCCTTTCTCAAAGACATCATTTGTAACAGAGCAATATATGTTACAAGTTTCACATAGGTCAGGTGTTTGATAGACTATTGAAGGATGCATCTTATTTTCAGAAAACTGATATGATCATATGAATCAACCGATAAACATAGTATCAAACGTTTTTTTAATCCCTTGGTAATTGGAACATTTATTTTTCCTTATTTTCAGATTTCTAACAAGATAAACTGAGGCTCTCTACTAAATGGACGTAAATAGGCCATTCAACGAACTGAAAAATTGAAAATTCTCTGTTGTGTTCCTTATTTTTCCTTATTTCCTTTTTGTTCTTGGAAGAAAGACTAAGACAATGTTCAACGAGTCTCAAAGGGAGGGGATGAATAATGGAAGTTTTGCCAGTGTCCATGACAAGATTTTTGGGTTATATGAACCTGTTCATTCATGCAAATGAAGAGAGTAGCCAATGTGGCAGTAGATATATAGCAAAAGACCATGGATACCTGCACTTATTTGAGCGGTCATTTTTTAAGTTTCCACAAATAATTGGATATATCATTAATGACAGCAAACGGCCAGTATTATGCTAGTAGAAGGATGTAGGCAAGAAAAAAGAGTGATGGGATTGTTCTTAAAGACTTAAAGTAACTTTTTATGAACTTTTTTCCCCTTCTCTTTTGGTTTAATGTTCATATTCCAATAAAGGATAACATTGTTGAAGTATAGGTTGACATTTATGTATATTATTCCATTAATATCAGCCCCAGTTTACCTAAAAAAGAAATTCCAGCAAATTTAAATAAATTATAAACTTGTAAACTATAATTAGAATTCATGAAACCATTCTACTTGAATTTCACTAAAATGGAAAAAATCCTGCTCCACTAGTTCTTGCCAATGTTACTTTACAATAGTAGTTTAAGAATAAACTTTCAACACACCTTTGCGTCCTGGGAAATGCTCACCAAGAGAGATGGTTTGTGCCTGAAAAGAAGGCACGAGCGTTACTTGACTGTACATAAAAATATTGATTACAAGTTAGAAGAAAATGGAATAACATGCAACAATGACTTTATGAATATTTAAATTATTCCATCCAATTGAAACAACAACATGAAATTAAATGGCCAAGAAACAAATTGGTCAGGTGAGAGACTTTGTGCGCTTTAGGGCAAGTCAACATTTTATATTAAATTATTACACTTCCCTGTTTAATTTAAACAAAAGGCAAGGACACACTTTCCAAGTCACACAATTGAATAAATGTATGTTTTGATGGTCCATGGAAAGCAAACCAATAATGAATTTCAATTTGGATTTTCAGGAAAAGCAGACGAATAATATCTTCAAAAATAGTTGAAAGTCAAAACTGTCTAATGGATGCCTAACAAACAAAGTTTTCTCTGTCCCAAAGCCTTGTTTGTTACAGAATCCACATGATTCAATAAACCCTACAACCTCCAAATGGGTAATGATCCTTGTCTTTAGCAACAAAAAAAAGACTAGTGTTGGTTTCTGTAGTATGATAAAAGAACAGGTTTTCCTACCTGGGTGGGACAATAAAATATATGTGATTTATGAATGACAAACTTTTCAAAGGTTTATAATTTAATCAACAGTTTATAATCTCAAAAACCTTTTGTACCCTAATATTCGAATAGTATAAAATATCAAGTGAATAAAAAGACTTTCAGGAACTTCTTAAACAAGCTAGAAGTAGAGGGGGAATGTTTCAAAATTAAAACATGGCATGAGGCCATAAATCCAAGCTCAACAGCAATCCTTGATTAGCAAGTGAACCCATACCAGAAAAAAATATTAAACAGCAGGCAAATCCATGACACAACAGAAGTAGAAATGTACAATGCTATGGAGCATCTACACAGGCACGGAACATGAACATGACATTCCACGGACACAGCACCACAAAGTTTGAAAAATTAGCAGGGCATCACAAAGACACAAAATAAATAAATAGTATATTAAATTTTAATTATTTGAAAAAATGAGAATGCATCCATAAAACCATAAAAATGATATAACTATAGTAGTGTGTATGTCTATTATCAACTCTATTAAAATTTCAACATCATTTAATTTCATGATCCATAAACTTGAGAACATAAAACGTAATAGTATAACTACTCAAATTTAGGAAAGAAGTTACAATGTCATGCCATGATTGGCATGTCCACTCTCTGTCCACCCCAGGTCCAATGCATAACCAAAATTCATAAACTTATTTTCGAACTTTCAAAATGTTTGGCAGGTGCCCGACATGTGTCCAACATGTGTTTATTGAAGTGTTCATACTTCCTATATATCAATATATAATCCAAATCAAGGCAAAGTTCCCCTCAACTTAATCTCCATCTGTAAGAGGTACAAAAGTAGAAAACCACTAGGATGAAGATCAAAGATACACGTCCTACATAATAGGATTTTTTAGGTAGATGTGCTAGCACACAATGCCAGTGTCACTTGAGGGATATAAATTTTCTGACAGTTTTTTTATATCAAAATGGTAGGAAATTTTCCATTATGAAAAGACATCCCCAAAAAAGGGAAAATGAGGGGTTTCCTCCTTTCATAAAAGTTAAAGATAAAAAAAAAAAAAAAAAAAGGCACTTGCAGAATGAAGGCCCAATAGAAAAAACATGCTGTTGTATACATTCACACCTCCTCCCCCCCAAATAAAACGTAAGAAATTTATACACAAGCTATACTATGAACCCCCCCGCCCCATTTCCTCTGACAGAACCACAACATTGCTACTATTTTTGCTCCTCATTGTCCACAGCCTTGACTGTCATGTACCCTCGAGTGGCATAGCCCAATTTTTGGCACGAAGTCAATTAAATGTAATCATTCTGGCCTGGTAGATAGGTATAAAACATACATTCAAAATGATGTGATGACTTAAAAACGTGAAGGAATCTTGGGAAGGTAAAAAAAATTGATCATTTATTTTCTTATATGATCTGAATAGTTGAAATGAATGAGATTTGAATTTATTTAATTAAAAAAAAAACAAGAAGAAGAATAGTTGATATGGATGATTAGAACAAATGTGATTGGAGAAATGATGTAAATGGAATTGGGAGAATATAGTGACGAAGTGAGAGATGAGCCCCAAGGCTTATGGACTTCATTATAAATTAACCAATATTTAATGATGAGATTTGTAAAATCCAGCACAAAGCACAGAGCATATCTGTTGAAATTCTAATGGATCATCATTCTAGATCAGGCAAAAGTGTTGAACATCATTCTTGATGGCGATGATGAACCCCAGACAGAAGAAAAATGTTGAATTACAAGATCAACGAATACATGGACACCACTAAAGAAGATGCCAAGCCAAGTATGAAGTAAAACGGTTTCAGAAGGTAAGGCAATACCCTGCAACTGACAATGCTGTAATAGGTTTCTGATGCCCATAAAATGTTGCTTTCAACGCATGACGCTTCCCACTTGTGCAAAATGACCAAAGGCGAACTGTACCATCCTCTCCTCCACTTGCTAGAAATTTTGCATTAGCATCCCCTAACAGTTTATCAGCCAAAGTTGTAACTGGGCCATTATGTCCTCTGAAACAACGCTGGGAACAGCCCTGCAGTTAAATACTATCAAATATCATCCCTGGACAAATTAACACAGATGCAACAATTATCCAGAAGTTGAATAACTTTCGGTGTTTGGGCGTTCATCAGAGAAATGACAAGAAACTAAGAATTCCTACAATATTGGACCAGACACAACATTGCAATGAATGAAGAAAAAGAGCGTTTTAGAGAAAGATGACAACTTGGGATATAAAGCATGCTACAAAGCCAATAAATGGCATGAACACCAACACAGATCTCGTACATCATATCATTTAATGAATTATTTAGTGGACTTGAGACATTGAAAGAAAAAAGATAAAAAGATAAAGGACAACACAATCACATTGTTATAACGTAAATAATAGTTCCAATTGAACAACTTCCAAACACTATAATGCTAAAATTTTCAGGAAAAATGCTAGGTGCATCACTGCTCACCCTACCATGAAGCCTTCTAGCATTAGTTTGTTAGTTTCATCTGACTTATACAGCTACAAATATGTTTAGCATGCAAAAGTAGAAATAATATAATACTCCTAACCCATATAAACTTGACCAAAAGGACTCTGATGCATCAAATATTTCATGAGAATCAATACACTGTCATATAAAAAAAATGTAAAGTTATATTAAACAAAATAATGAATATGTGAATTAAATAATCATTTATATGCATCGATATTGATTAAATGGATCTGAATATTAGACGGATAGGGTGTCTCCCTGATTCCCAATCAAACACATGGGAAAGAGTGCTTGGATGCCTCAGGCTTGAGGTTTTCACAACATTGGGGCAAGCAATTTGATAGTAAAGAGGGAAGGGATGTTCTTGATTGAATAGTAGATTTGGGGATGCAATTTTTTTTCTTTTCCTCTTTTTTTCATTTTGGGCAGACAGGCTTCTTTTTTGGAAGTTTTGGCATTGTGACCCCTCCTTTCCAGAGCCCCATTACTATCATGAAAAAGGGAGGTAAAAATGCCAGAAAGAAGAGTAATTATCTAGATAATGTGCACTTTCAAAAATAATCTTTCATAAATTATTTTAGTGTAGTGGTAGATGATGTAGTTTTTTTTGGCACACACAAATACTCAACAACCATCAAGTGATTCGTTATGTGAACATATGTGGAACACAGTCATAAGATGCAATGTCACAGACCACATTTTACCTGCTATGTGTTATGTAAATCTGTAAAGATGAAATAAAATATTTCTTTGATGCGGTCCTATAAAATAAGTTCTTGAAATTCAAATTCAAAAATTAGTGCAGGAATGGTCTAGGATCATGAACTTGTGGTGGTTTTAAACCACTACATGTTAATCAAAGTCTACATGTGTAATTGTTTTCAGCTTTAGAATAATTTATTCCATAATCTTCATATGTAAAACTTTTTGGAATATGAAATAAGATGAATGTCATATCATGTCAACTGTGCCATAAGTTCATGTCTGACATCCATTTGAGATCATAGGTCAACTCATTCCTCGTCTGAGCTTATAAATTTTACATATGCCTAAAATTATTTACATACAGACTCATGTTTCAACTTCCACAACATCATATATCCTCTATTTCCTAGTTCTGTGCTCAGCCATAAAAACAGAACTTCATTTCCTTTCACCATCTTCATCAATAAAAAAAATCGGCAAAAAATGAGCAACTTGCATAAAATTTTAAACATACAAGTAGTGCTACTATTATGATGAACACACTGGAAACATAACAAGTATAGGGATTATTTTCACCTTCCACCATAAACGAATGGTGTGGTCACAACTGGAAGTTACCAAGACATTATCCTGGATCTGTGCCTCGCTCCGAAATAAGAAAGTGTCACGAAGTGGAAATAATCTGCTCAGTGAATATTAAAAAATTAGCAGATATCAACCAAAATAACAAATTAGTAGATGCTTTTTTTTAGGGGAATTGTTAACAAAGTGAAATGACTCTTGTAATATCAGGAAATTGAACCATTAGAGTTAATTCATTTGGATTTATAAATGAAATTTTTGCCATCAGCTTATCTAACAATTTAAAGAAATTAATGTACTATATTATATTTTAATGTTCAGAGGATATATGAACAGTAATATAACAGGAAGAAAAGAAGAAAACAATTATGGTAGACCAAATATATTGAATTGTAAAGGATTACTGCAGTGCATTAGACTTGCATGATCAAATCTTTTATTATAAAGGTCTGACAATCCATGGAACCTTATCTTACCATATGGGCTGGGTATCCGCGAATAGAGGAACACCCATCACCTTGACCTTATCATGTAACTGGACTTTGTAGAAGAATTAACTAAATGAAGCAATCAGGAACAATAAAATGAAGGGTTTCCATTTCTGGCAAGTTTATTTTAGCAGATGGCCAATTTCATTACCTTTTTTTGGTGAATCGAGATTGTCAATGTACCAAAGTGTAAATGCATGTGAATAAGTCATGCCAAGTGATTTTTTTGTTGGTAAACACATTGGGCACTGTTAATTCCATTCCACAAAATACTGAACTCACCCCATTATTTAACCCACTCTATCACCTTTTAGAAAACATTAAACCCACCCACATATATGTATACCTAATGTTTTAATCTCTAGATCCATCCCAAGTTCCCAACCATTCTCTCTCCCTCACTCCCTGTATACCTAATGTTTTTTTCTCTAAACCCACCACAATCTTTTTCCCTCCCTCCGTCCCTCCTTTATCATCATCATGCTCCCTCCTTTCCTGTCTCACTCTCTCTCCCCGTTCCCTCCTCGCCGCCAATGTCGCCACGCCCACCTCTGTTATCGCAGTGCTCTCCTTGTTGCTGCCATTGTGGCCATGAGAGAGGAGGATCTTGTCTGCTGTTTGGTGTGGAGTGGGCTTTGTGTTTAAGAAGTGAGTATAATATGGGATGAGTTTAATGGTTTCCAAAGAGGATATCTCCCCATGTGCATTTTTGGGGTGGGCTCATCAATTTGTGGGGTGAAAATAATCATGCCAAACATTTAAGGATAAGAAAAGTAGGTTTGACTATAAAATATGGACGCTTAGCAAGTGAAGAATTGAACAGTATATGTAGCAGTAATACTAGGAAACCAACTTATCAGTACTCAACAAATAGAAAAAAAATCATAGACATGAAAATTATGTTACTGTAACTACCAGCAATCAACAAAGAGAAAAATCCTAGGTTTCAAGTGTATGTTACTATAGGGGAAAAAAAACAATCCGGAAACATACATTTATCCTTATTCGTCTATGCAGGTCTCATTAAAATAAAGAATTAAAATGGACACCAAAAGGCATTTGTCATGCAATTCCTTTTTTTCCTTTTTTTTTGGGGGGGGGGAGATGGGGGTATTGGCTATTGATGAATTACTTGAGCATCAAGATTAGAGAAAACAATAACTAATATTGATGGATTCATCTACATCGCAGGTATAGTTAAGTTTATATACATTTTGCCCATGTAAAACATAAAAGTTTGACTTCATTGAGTCCATTTGGACAATCATCTCAAAAATGCATCATCCAACAAAAACTTCACCTCCATAGGTTTTAATGCAAAAAAAATTATCCAACCATCCACAATTTTCTGCATGTAAAAATTCTTTCAACCTCATATGCAATGTTCAAGTGATGATCATTGGCATTCATCCCACAGATAGATTAAATGTAAAATAAATAATACTTTGCAGCTTCAAAAACATTTATTTACAATGGAAAATGGGATGAATATTTAAATTCATAGAACTCAAACGAGAAATTAAGTTTCCCAATTTCATTCACAAGCCAACCCAAAAAATCAGTGTCTCCAACATAGTGCAAATCCAGACTTCACCTTGCACAAGTTATTCTTGCATTGTGCTCCCTTGGCATTTCCACAAGTGGAAAATCATCTGAGGAAGTATAGGTCTTCATTGCTTGTAAGATAGAGCCCTGGTTATAGCGAAAGTATGTAGAATCTCAGGAAGCTTGATTATAACAGATTTATGAACATAAAAGCTCTAAGTATAAGCATGATGTAAACCATCAAAAAATTTCACAGCCCACATCATCATTTGAGGCTAAGAAGTACTAGCAACCCATGATTCAAAATTCCCCACTCTCTAGTAAAAGTCAATAAAGACATTAAATATATATATATATATGTAGAGAAATAGTACAATTAGCAACTCCAAAATTCCCAATTCAAATTCAATATCAGACACTTTCATCCAAATTTGACTCCAATTCCCAAGCATCTTCATTTACTTATGTTAAACTAGATGCAAAATGAACATATTGCCATTTTGATCCTACAATGCTACAATATCTTGTACTACGTAATTATCTTACCTGGGCAACAATAATGCAATTCCTATCAATCAATATGTGGCTCGGAGGTATTGTGTGCGATTTAAGCTGTATAATTGAGGGGTCCAAAAACTTAAACTGCTGTAATTCAATCCGTCTAGCTAAATACTTCTCCCTAATTCCTGAAACTTGTGATAGGCCAGATGAAAAAAATTGTTCAGGCCATCGCTCCCTGTAAAATTCAATTAGACCAATGTGTAAAAGGTCACTACAAATTCCAGAAATAGTCCACAAAAAGTTGGGAATCAGAGCTGGAAGCCCAGATCCAAACAAATCCAAAAGCATGTTATTACCTACAAAAATTAATTAAAAAATTGAGAATATATATTGAATTTTATTTATGCATAGGACATAATTTAACAGAATAAAATGATTAGCCAGGAAAAAATGAAGGATAACTTAAACACATATTAGTAAGGGCCATCAAGAGACTATACGAGACCAATAGCAGTGAAGCAGAACAATTAAGCATCATATGATAAGTGGAACAGTCAATCAAACATTACAGTATCATAATTTTTAAAAAAAAGTTCTCAGAGCTATCAAAACAACTCCTGCATAATTTACAATTACTTAGTGAGCAGAATTACTAGGCTAATTGAAACCCTATTTTAAAATCTCCACCCTTATTCATGAATAAACTGATGAATATTCTGGTCTCAAATTGTTATCACTCTTTTGAATCCACAACCCCATCATATTTACATGCATTTTAATTATTTTTATATTACATTTAATGATCCGGGATATCTCCAAGATTTTGATGCATTTTTGCAATTTTCCTGAAAGTTGAATTTCCCCCCTGCCGGATTATTCTCAAATCATATGGACCATAGAATCTCATACTATGCTCGTCACTATAAATTACTCAAACTGTACCAAAAATTTCCACAGTCCATACACACCCACTTCAGCCTCTTGCAACACTAAATCACTACATTTCCTTTTCAGTAAAATTTCAATACCCTAGCAGAAAAAATCTTTTCTGCTCATAACATTGGCGACAACCTTTAATCAAGAATCTCCCTTTCATCAAAGATGCCACCCTTGACTTTCCCTCAAAAGGTGGACTAAAAAACTTGCATTAGCAACTATCATAGCGTATCTAACACGTCTGACTTCCAGCTTCCATGAAGTAGTCTTATTGGGCTGAAAATCAAGAAGTGAAATTCAACTAGTACCATCATTTGAACCAAATATCGTACATACTCAAAAAACGACTCTGAACTTTGGTCCTTCTAGCCTAAAAATTCCAGATTCAAATTTCATGTCCAAAAAAATGTTCAAGAATCAATTTTTTAGTGGTGAAATGGTGTCATTAAAAAAAATCGATTTTTTATTATCGGTTATGCTTCAACGTGTATTCAAAAATCAAGAAATACGATGGAACTGATAGATCGAGAGCGAGATAAAGAAATCGAAGTTTTCGTGGGGGTTCGGATCAAAGAGAGTGCCTGTAAACGGGGCTCCAGATGAGGTCGGAATACGAGGCGCGGCGGAGTCCCCTGCAAGTCATGGCGAGGCTCGCGAGGTCGCGGAGGCCGAGGAAACCCGCGCAGTGTGCGACGGCGTCCTCGTCCAGGTCCGCTAAGGTCTTCGCACCGCCTGTTGCGGCGGTGGATACGGCGGCGGTGGTGGTCGGCGGCGGCGGTGGGAGTGGCGAATCCATGCTTTCGCGGGTTCGAGGGGCTTCGAAACGATTGAAACCTCCAGTCGACGAAAAAGAGAATGGGACAGCGGGCGGAGGTGTAATTTGGGTGTTGTTTGTGGTGACCGGAGGTGAGAATAAGTAGGGGGAGGAACGCCAACTTTTTAACGCTGTGGAGAAGAATGGGAGAGGTGAAGCGGGTGGTGAGAGAAATTTGAGTGAACAAGTGTGGAACCGAATCAAAATGACTGTCAAACGACCGTACGAATAACACGAAAAAGGTCTGGGGAGTTTTATTTCCACCTTTTCACTTCTCAGTCCCACCCCTAAAACTTTTTTTTTCGGGGTGGGTAAGAGACGGAGGGAGAGAGAGAGAGAGGGCGGCGCGTGAGCGGAGTCGGCCACAGCAGTCGCTGCAGGAGCGGGGTGCGGCCACTGGTGTTGATGAGCGGAGAGGGTCGCAGAAGTCATGTGACAGGTCTCGACGATGATGAAAACGCGAGGGGGAGAGAATTCCATGAATCGGAGACGGTGATGACCCTCTCTGCTCACCGGCGCCCCCCCCCCCCCCCCCCCCCCCTCTCTTCCACTCACGGGCCTCCCTTTCTTTTTCTTCCTCTCTCTCTAACTCTCTTTTTCTTGGGTTTTCTAAGCCACCCAAAAAACAAATTTTTAGGGGGTGGGATAGAGAAGTGAAGGGGTGGAAATAAAGCTCCCCCAAAAGGTTTTGGGGGTGTTTATTTCCACCCCTTCAAGTATTAAACCCACCCCAAAAAATCAAAATTTTCAATTTTTTTATTATAGACGTACCCAACCCGCCCTTCTCCCTTCGGTCTTCTATCAGAAGCCCCTCGATGCCGTGAGCTGTGGCGCCTCCTGCTGCCCGCTAGTGGAGGAAAGAGATCCCGGAGGATAGACCGCATTGTTTGTGGGATGAGCATTTCTTCCTCAGGTGGTTTCCATTCGTGGACAACGATTTCGTGGCGTTTCGGACCAGGCGGAGTCGATTTGGAACAATGACGATCTGTGGCAGATAAAGAGCATTCAACACATCCCTAATTAGTAGATTTTTTTTTATATTTTTGAGTTTTGTTTTTGGGATTTTCTTTTGTTTCATCATGTGTAAATAAATTTTGATAGTGGTTGATGAGGAAAGAAGATTGAGGTTTGTGAATGTGAGAAATGAATAGGTTATGCTTGATTAATAGGGTCTCATACTCGGATGACCTCTCAGGGCCCTCACTGCCATCTCCGACGTGGGGAAGGAGCCAAGCCAAATGTGTGACCTCCTCCTCCCTTTTGCGATTGACCTCCCAGGGCTCACTTATCTCAGGGACGGCCACCTCCCCACCGGCGGGAGGCGCCACAGCTCACAGTGTCAGTGAGCTTCCGGCGGTAGACCTGAGAGAGAAGGGCGGGGTGGGCTCGTCTTGGCAAAAAAAAAAAATTTATTATTTTCCAAGTGGGTTGAATATTTGAAGGGGTGGATATAAATGCCCCCTAAAGTTTTTGTTAATCAAACGGCCAATTTCATTTTTTTTTTTATTTTTTTTTTTGTATTGGAGCGACCGAGTGGCTGACCTTATGATCAAGTTGAGAATGTTACATTCGCATGCTTGCCTCTGTCCCACTAAAAATTCTTTCAAATAATTGCCAATATACATGTTGGTAAGTTAATGTCAAGACTCGAATCAAGACTTACCCTTAATGAAATTTTTTTATATTAATCAAACATACAATTATTCATTTTGCTTCAAATAGATAAAATAAAAAATATTCATAAAAATCTTTCAAAATCTAAAAATATTATATATGAAAATTTTTAAGTTTTTTTAGTCCCTATGAATGTTTGTAGTTCATAAAAATGTGTTCACAGTAAGTCTAGATTTGATCCAAACTTATTCATCTCAATGCATATCCTGTTGTAAAATCTTGATTGTTCATGGTAAACCTAGATTTGATCCCATTGTTAATTATTGATATTTGAATTTGATCATTGGTCGGCAAATTTGATCGTAGTGTATATAATCAATTCTAGCATAGAAAACTTATTGTAGGTAAAACCAAGCATGTTAATCATGTATCTAAAAAGTTTAACAGTGTACTCAAACATGTTATAATATACCATAATAACTTAATATTTAATAATGTTAATACCTAAATATGCATGCACTTATCAATCAATCAATAGATTCCATGAAATTAGAAATGTTTTTCCATACAATTATACTTTATGAATCGTCTAAGAGGGCACTTGAAAATGTGACATAGGGAATAGAGAAAGACATGGTATGGGAAGGTGGAAGGGTATTTTAGTGGAGTTAACGTCTTATCTAATACTGTTTGGATGGACGGACATAATAATAATAAAAACACAATTGAGGACATAAAGAAACTCTAAAAGTATCGGACATCTAAAAAAGTAAAGGGATGGTACGAGAGACCCGAAATTAATTTTCCTAAAATTCTCAAATAAATTATTTTTAAAATTTACATCCAAAAAAAAGTCTCATTTTGATAATCATAAACTTCCACTGGATCACATTGCTATAATATTTAGGAAACCAGAAGAGATAATATAAATCTCCTGGACAATTTATTTAATTGAATATAACTCATACCGAGGGCTCCGGGTTTACACCATTTCACCTATTCAGATTAATCCTTTAATTGAAACTAAAATTTATTTACGCCCAAATGAATTTGTGGTGCTTTTGGATTTGTAGAAGTTGAGTTCTCGAACCCTTTCCAACTAGGAAAAAAAAAACTTCAATTTAATTAAAAAGTGCTTACACATTTTTTCTTAAAAAAAAGTGCCTAAAAACTACTTTTCATAATATGTGAAGAGAGAGTTTTCTACAAACTTAGGCTACCTTTGAATGTACGACTTAAATGTTGAGATCCTTAAAATCTTGAGTTTCAAACTTAACTTTTAAAAAATGTTTTATTATTTTTTTAATCGAAAGATTTTTTTAACCTAAAAAAAAAAAAAAATGATAATTTAAAAAACTAAACGGTGAAAATATATTTAATCCACGTTTGAAATTTTTTATCTTTTTAAACGTAGTATCTATCAAAATACAGATCTGAATGGGGCCTCGGTTTTAAACTCAGCTTTTATATAAAAAAAACCTAATTCTCAAACATGTTCCTCAGCGGGACCTTAATAAAAAAGATCTTTAAAATGACTCCAGCATTCAAAATCTTCTATCGGGACTCCAGTATTCAAAATCTTCAAACATAAAGATCTTTAAAATGACTCCAGCATTCATAATTTTCCGTTTTACACATGAAACCACATAAGATGATAAGAAGATAAAGATCATGTTGGAATGAAATACATCATTACAACAACTTTTGGGCATAGATTTGGCATTTTCAGTTGAGAAAAATATTGTTCACAGAAAATGTAGTTTGTTGGTACATTAAATATTATTGTTTTTGCAGCCCTCAATCCAGAGAGTATCTTGAAATGGATTGTTATTGTGTAGATCAACCAAATATCAAGGTGGAAACTAAGAAATATAACTTAAGGAATATAAACAACCGGTGTTAGCTAAGGTGTTGATTATGATCCCTGGCCATGTCTAGTAGATGAGCCTATGCGAAGTGCAACAAACGAGCTCCAAACAAAGTAAATGAGTGATATAATAATCATGATTGTGTAAACTTGGTAAATCATCCAATAAGCATTCGCCAGAACACAAACAGAAAGCACAACATCTTTTCCATCACAATGCCCTAATATACAATTATTGCTACAAATCAAAAGGACTGAACTTTATGTTTATGATGCTACAGTTTCTATTTTTTTCAAGCTTCTCCATAAATAATGACAAAGAAACAGATTCAAAACAACACTTACGCCAATACATCTTTGTTTATGTTGCTCTCTTCTTTTCTTCCCTACTCCCTCACCCACACCCCCCCCCCCCCCCCCCCAACCCCAATCTTCTATATTGCTCCTTTTATCATTGTATCTTTGTTTTACTCTTAGTTTCAGACTTGTCCTGCGATGCCTCTAATAGAAATTATGGTAGCCTATTTACCTTTCCTCTCAAAAAAAAAAAAAAAACTGCAGTCTCCAAAAAAAAAAAAGAAAAAAGATTTTTAGTAGATTTGCAAAACTCATAATGAAAACAAACACTAAATACTTGGAGAGAACAGAATAAACCCATTTGTTCCAAATCTTCGCAGCTTTTTTTCCCCTGAGGAAATGGAAGTGATATTACCACCAAGACTTCAGTTACCCAAGAACATTTAAAGAAATCAGGCAAACACAGTACTAAAAAAGCCATCATAATCAGTTCGCAAATTAGTAATCAAAATCATCACAAAACAATTTGACCAACAACTTCATTTGATAATTATTGCAGGACTCTGTCATTTGATTTGAGTTTATGTGGGAAGTACAGTTACAAATTCAACAAAGAGATGTGTACATGAAATATATATTCCACCACAAATTACAGACTGTTAAAACATTCCATGTATTCTTATCTTGGATTGACTTACTCTGTTAGTACAGTAGCTACGTAATTCAGTTTCCTCCAAACCAAAAATACAAAAATTTGGCAAACAGATCATCCCAGAATGAAAAAGATAATATGAAGCTAAAACTGTAATATCAGCACAACACCTTAGACTACGCAAACTTGCATCATATCCAATACAAGCCAAATTCGCATTAAACAACACAGACTACTCAGATGAGCATCTCTAATAAATTCATTATGGAGATAAAATATCAAATACGGCAATACCCAGAATAAGTTTTCTCATTTCATACAGATATATCCGCACATTAAAACCCCCCAAAAAAATACACTTCAAGAAACAGAGAAGACCTACAAACCTCCACAAGTCCCACTTTCGCCGCTCCTCAAATTCTCAATCAGAACCCCCAACGGAGAGCATAACTTGGCCTCCCTCGCCAAAGCCCTCACGACCACATTGATCTCCCTCATCTCCTCATGAAAACCACTGTTCATAACAAAGTATGAGAAATGCTCATCAAACACCAACCCAAGCCCCTTAACAACTGCCCCAAGTGACGGCACATACACAACATCCTCCAAACCGGAGACAGGCTTCCCCAAACCAATCACAAAGGGGAACCTCTCATACTTTTTCAACCACTTCACGAAATACTTAACCAGCCTGGAAACCTCCACCCCACTTAACATCGAAACTGCCGATGAGAGGACGAGCCCGTCGATGTCCGGAGAACTGAACACAAAGTGGAGGCATGTCTCGGATGGTGAGAACCCATCGTGGGCCATCATGAGGAGGACCGCAGCATTGGCGGCGGCCTTTGAAGGCTTCCCCTCTTTAGTTGCCTTCTTGATCGCCAAAAATGTCTGCTTTTCCCACTCTTTCTTTACCGAAACCATGCTATGATCGGCCGATGGCAGCGATAAGAAGTGTTTCATTATCGACACGAGATCGGCTGATCGGATATTCGTGACGTGTTTGATGCACAAACAGAGCAAATCCGATCTCCCCTTCTCGATGAGCCTCTCGACAAGGCTCGAAGAGGAGGGACCGCCAACGACGAGCTTCTGCAGAATCAGGGTTTCCAGGAGGTCCCAGATCCCGAGAAGCGCGCACGCCTCGGAGACCGGGCCGGCGACGTCCCGGCCTATCACCAGCCCGAGCTTCTCGACCGCCGCTCGAGCGAAGTCGACATCCTCCGACGACGGCGCGGGTTCCACGGAGACGCCGATCTGAGTGGAGAGCTTGCCGAGGTGCTTCGTCAGGAGTCGCAGGAACTCGTCGCGATCGAGCGATTTGGGGTTCCTGAGCTTCCGAATGAGCTTCTTCAGGAACGCATCGGACGATTCGATGAGCTTCGCGTCGGTTTCGGAGATCGCCCAACCTTCGACGCGGCGGATCGGCGGGTTGGCAGCGGCGGTAACTTCGTTTCGGGGTTTCAGAGAGGGGAGGATGTCGTCGGCGTTGAGGATCGGAGAGAAGGAGATAGCGGCGCGGTTGGTGTCCAAGGTGGCTCTCGTGATGATCTCCAAAAGAGACATTTTTAATTTTTGAAGGGATTTTGTTTTTGCGGGGTTTTTAGGGTTTCTGGGAGGGGCGGATAAAAGTGTAGGGTTTTGCGTTTCGGAGGGACGGGTGGGAAGTTTATTTTTTATTGGTCAGGGATATCCATTATCAATTTTGTTAATGACGGATGCATCCTGCATCAATAGTCGGTGATCTCTGACGTGTCGGCTATCTGATGAAGATTTTGGAGATAAGTTGTCTAGGAGAATAAAAATATATTAATTTTGTTTATATTCATATTTATCAAAATTTGAATAAAATATGAGCGTAAATGTTATTTCAACTTTTAGATGAAATAAAACATTCATATTTTTAATTTAAAATTATGACAATTGTCTGTAATAGGATAAATTAGCATCCCCTAATTTATCTATATAATTACATCTTTTACCATCACTTATCATTTTGCCAAACGAATTGTGAAAACATTACATCTAGTCCATTTTACAGTCTAAAACGTTAACACATGTTTTTTTTTAAATCATATATTTCATCTAATGAGATATATAATTTTATAAAACATGAAGTATAGATTCTAATTAATTAAATGATATCATTTATAAAAAAATATAAAAATTTCAAAAGAGATCTAAACATTGATACAGTTAATTAAGGGGGAGGTATATACGACTGTATTTTGAATGGTAAAAATGTTGAGTGTAACATAATAGTTGGTTTGATGTAGTTTGATTCTTGTACAATTTATTTTAATTAACGAAAAGAGTATTTTTGAAAATTAAAATTATTTCATACTTTTGGTTGTATTGAAATTATTTATGGAAAATGATTTCTGTCATTTGTTTTCCTATAAAATATTATCATTATAAAATTATTTTATAATATTATATTTGATAATAAAAATTTGAGATTGCAAGGTAATGAAAAATTTCTCTCTTACTCAGAGAAAAAGCAGTACTAATAGTACAAATTAATAGCACACAATATATAAACAAATCGAATATATCTTTATAAATATTTAATAAATATTAGTGATCTAACCTACTAATTAAATCTTTTTCTCTCCTTTATAACCAAACATACAGAAATCCAAGTATTAGATAAGTAAAGAACTAAACGTACCATCTTTTATATATTGAAAGTGGCCAAGTTTTAATTTTCGTTTTTACCATCCTATAAATCTAGAAATTACTTATATCTAATATTCAAAATTTAATATTTCAAATTAAATTTATATAAATAAAAAATATTTTAAAATTTTAAAATCAGATTTAAATAAATTATATTAATATATATACATATATTTTAATTTTAATAATTCAAAATTAAACAATATTTGAATTTCTTTATCTTCTTTGTATAAAAGCATTTAAAAATATCTTATGATAATTCAAAATAATATAACACACAATTAATAAACAAATCTAGTATATCATTTTAAATATTTAGTATATCTCACGAAAACCTACTAAATATCAGTCATGATACCCAAGCCCCATAATATAAGCCCCACTCACAAGCCCCATGAGGTGTCATTTCATTGGTTGGTTTTTTAGTTTGTTGACTTTTTCAAAAAATAGTAAAATGACAAAATACAAATTTGCCCTTCATTAAAAATTTGTCTTATTAACCCAAATCCCCCCATTTTCTCTATTTGGTTATGACTCTAAATCTTAAAATCCATTTACCTATTTCAAATTTTGAATTTTGAAATCATTACCTAAATTACATAAAAAAATTACCGAAATTGTTTTCATTAAAATCCTTCAAACGACTCATTTTCTCTAAGTAGTTATTGTATTCAAATTTAAATAAAAAACACATATAGTTAACATATGAAACAGTTACATTTTATATTGGTAGTTACAAATACATTTCTTAAATGTTTACATCTCTCACAACGATTTGTTACATTTATATAGATGGAACAAACAATTATATTTACCTAAATGTCAAACAGTTACATTTACTATTTAAAATTATCTATTTCAATTTCTAGTGCACTGCCTTCCAAAGAAAATGTATCAGAATCATCTGTAAAAGTATGTACTTCACTGTTACATTTATACGTCATTTCTATTTGCATTGTTAAAAGAAATGCACAACATGAGATAATGTTACATTTCAGAGTGTTACATTTATGAATGTAACAAAATTGTGTAAATGAATATCCGAGTTCGGGAGTCTAATATAAACATCACACGAACCAGTAACAATTAAATGTAACAATATCAAAATTACATTTATGAAATTATAACGAAACAAATATAAAAAAAAGTGTGAAATAGTGATCAAAACATAAAAAAAATTCATTTTTTGAATTGAAACATGTAACATAGATTGAATATTTGATCATCAAAAATTTAATTTCAAATTCGATGTGACTTTCATTCAATAAGATAAAAAAAAAAAAAAAAACAATTGACAAACCTGATCCGAAAGAGAGATCCAACTCGATAAAGAACAAATCAGTTTTTCAAACTTCTTCAGATTAAAATTTCGGGACTGCTACAAATATGTTTATCTTAAATTATAGGTATTAATGATTTTACACAATGCAAGGGAAGAAGAAATATAGTAATTAATGAAATCTCCACAATCCTAGAAATAAATCAAACCGTTTTCCTTGTTTAGAGGTGGTTATCAATTAGAGGGTATAATAGGTAATGTCCTATTGCCACATCATGGGGCCTGTGATAGGGTTTAGAAAGTTGAGGTCTAGGAATCATTACTGACTAAATATATATTTTTTTTTGTAAAGACATAAGAAGCTTATGGTTTTGAATTTTAAAGCCTGAGTTTATCACTTATGATATCATCATTTAAATTTGGTTAAAAGGATCATAATTATATATCATAACAAACTCTTTGATAAGAAAGATTATAACAAATTTAGGGATTGGGATGGTTGCTCTCTCCATCTTATAAATAGAACAGGTACATATGGTTAAGAAAGAGAAATCATATTCCATCTTTTGAGGATTCAAGAGTATCATCAAGTATCATCAATAAATCAGGTGTGTTTTCATACTATTAATATTATTATAATTATGAAGATCATGAAAGTTTAAAATCTTGGACATCATATGATATTTTTCATGCCATGTGGTATTAGAACCTATATTTTGAGCATCATGATTTACTTATAATGATGACAATCATGATCTATTTTATATGTACATAAATAATTTGGACCATGTATGTTAATGATTCAATATGTTTGATGATAAGTATGAAACTCAAAATTATTGAATTTATTTATTTATTTATTTAATTTTCGGATTACTATTTTTTCTTTTTCTTTTTTGAAATTTTAATTGTTATGGATTGGTGTAAAAGAAAATAATTTTTTAATCCCAATATAAAAATAAAAAAATGATTAAGAGTTGAGATTAGGCCTGTCAACGGGTCGGGTCGGGGTGGACCCGGACCCGACCCGTGACAAGACCCGGCGGGTCCGGGTCCAACCTAGGACCCGGCGGGTCCGGGGAAATGTGGACCCGGACCCGGACCCGTCGGACCCGGGTCGGGTCCGGGTCCGACCCGACCCGGTGGTTGGGTAAAAAAAAAAAAAGAGAAGAGCTCATGTATTTGTTTGCCTTATCATTCTATTTGAAATTTTTTTGTAATAAAACATTATTGTTAATGAGACTATGTTTGAATATAATTTTATACAATTCAAAAGAAGTAAATGAATTATTAAACAACATCCAAAACAATAATCACTAACATAAAAAACATATTAACTTAAATAATAAACATAACTAACCTAAACAACATTCAAAACAATAAACACTAACATATTAACCTAAATAATAAACATAAATCATGCAACAAACAAATTCAAAAGCTAATAAGTTAATTGTCCAAAACAAACCGATTTATAGGCTTGTTATGATTATGATTTATGAACTTGTAGATACAAAAATAAGTTAAGTAAGAAATAAAATTATGTATCAACTAATACTAATGGTCTTATAATATATGAGCATATTTTAATAAAACAATCGGGTCTCGGGTCCAACGGGTCGGGGCAGGGTGGACCCGGACCTGACCCGTTTGTTTGTTCGGGTCCGCCGGGTCGGGTCCAACTCGGGTCGGGTCCAAATCGGGTCGGGTATATTACACGTGTAATCGGGTCCAGGTCGGATCGGGTCCTCCAGGTCTGGACCCGACCCGTTGACAGGCCTAATCCTATAGGACCTGAACCCGACCCGTTGACAGGCCTAGTTGAGATGCCGATTGAGCGAATTTATTTTATTTTAAAAAAAAATTCGTTAGTTATGCGCGGTCGTTATGCACGGCTATCAAAACCAATACATTCATGTATAATATATATTACAAAAAAAAAAAAATGTATATACATAAAGTGCTAGGGCATTGATATTCTCACCTACATAGCTATTCATCACACCCTTCTGAAAAAATTAGAATGTGGTTTTTTTTAAAGAGTGATCCCACCCCGATCCATTCGACTATGTGAAGTATGTGACAAGTCAACATCATAAAGTCGAACTGGTCACAGAGATCTAATGCCCTCTTTGTAATCCATTCGACTTTGTGAAATCGTTCATTATTTCACAGGTCGACATCACATAGTCGAATTAATTATAGAGACCTAAAACCCTTTCTACGGTATATTCGACTTTGTGTTTTGAACAATATATTCGTGTGTTATAGCGTTCTCAATGAAATGATATCTTCAAACGATGGTGCGTTGTTCAGTATCGTGAAGGACAGATCACATGATGTAGTGTTTGGATATCTCTTTGTGATGTCGTCCATTATGTCACAAGTCGAATAGGCAGTAAAGAGGGCCTTAGGTCTCTGGAATTAGTTTAACTATGTGATGCCAACATGTGATATAATAGGAATATTTTAAAAATCGAACCTTTAATTAACCACAAAAATGAATTAGTCAAGGGTTATTGGTTCAACTATTGGGTCAACCAGATTTAAACCATCACATAATTATAATATAATAATTTTTTTGGTTATCATTACTAAATAAAAATATAAAATATTTTTAAAAATTTTTGCATAAATGTTTTACTTAACATCATAACATGATTTTAGTATATAAAATCAAATTTTTTTATTAGATTTCATATTTTAACAAGTGATTAATCACCATTTCTATGAATAAAGAACCATTCAATATAATCAACCCACAGCCGGTTCACAAAAACATTGGTTCAATTGGTGGGTTGATCGAGTTTTACTGATTTTTTATATCATCGGGTTATATGGCTAAACCGAACTGGAATTCAACGCGAGTGAAAGTTTAACTGGTAACAGGTTGGGTTGGGTTTTAAAACACAACATAATTGACGATTTCACAAGGTCAAATGGCTCACATGAGAGCTTTAGGTTTATGTGACCTGTTCAACTCTGCGATGTCGAAAGAAGTATATAATTGACGACCACATAAAATCGAATGGGTCACAGAGAAGGCTTAGGTCTCTGTAACCAGTTCAACCATATGATGTCGACATGTGATATAATGGATGACTTTGCAAAATTGAATGGGTCGGATGGGTTCACCTCTTTAAAAAAACCACATTTTTTTTTTTTAAAGGGTTGGGTTGAAGAACTCTGTGGGTGAAAATATCGACCCCCAAAGTGCTATTGATTATGATATATTGGGTATCGTCCACGTGTCACCCCTTAGGGGAGGTTGCTCTTGGGGCGTGACAGAAAAAGACGGAAGGGAGGGGGGGGGGGGGGAGAGAGAGAGAGAGAGGGGCGATGGCAGAGGTGACGGTGGTGGCGGCTGCAACAATGGAGGGGGTGAGTGGAGGACTAGGGGGGAGAGAGAAAAAGAGATATTAAGAGAGAGAGAGAGAGAGAGAGGTTGCATTTTCTGCCCTCTGCCGCCTGCTACCGCAGGCCATCGCCTTCATCCAAGCCACCCTCTGTCTTTCTTTTCCTCTCTCTCTCTCTCTCTCTCTCTCTCTCCTTTTTTTTATTTGGAAGGAGACTCCACCCCTTTTTGTCTTTTATGGGGTGAGGTTTCAATTCGTTGGGGTGACTTTAATTACCCTCAAAAATAAAATAAATCACAATAGAAATGAATAAAATTAATGACCCATGTCGTTTATTGGGATCTTTCTATTTAATTGCATGACCAAAAAAAACAAACTCATCATGTATAGGGTTGGTAAATGAGTCGAGCAGTTTAGATTCGGCTGGGTTAAAGCTCACTCAGGCTCATTTGATTAGACAAACGAATCAAGCTTGAATAATTTTTAAAGCTCGGTTTGTAAACGAGCCGAGCCCTAGCCTAGACGAGCTCGTTTACTTAACTGAAAAAAGGTGAACGAGCCGAGCCCAAGCCCGAGCTTATGTTACTTTCACATGTATAAGGTGTTGTGATTTATGAAATGTGACTTCTCAAATGCTAAACAAGATTTTTTTTAGCTAAACGAGTCTGAGCCGAGCCTTGATTCGAGCTTCAGCTTGGCTTATTTAACAATCGAGCCGAGCCGAGCTTCAACCGAGCTTTTCACGAGCCCAACGAACCGAGCTTGAACACAAAATGAAGCTCGTTTCCGAGTCGAGCTGAGCATGATACTAAATGAGCCGAGCCTGAGCATGTCAAAGCTCGGCTCGTTCGGCTCGTTTACCACCCCTAATCATATATCCCACACATCAAATAGTGGGATTTGGGTTAGGTCCAATGTCCATTGGACAATTTGATTATCTAACGCACTTGTGATTAGCCGAATTTCTGACTTGGATATAGGCATTGTGATTGAGATATTCTGTCAGATTTTAAAATAAAAATTAAGATTCAAATAAGTTCTAATCTTTCCTTTGTTTAAGATTAAATTAAATTGTGTATCTCATTGGACAATCAAATTGTCCAACGAGTGTTGGACCTAACTCGATCCAATACGGGTCTAGCTAGGTTAGGTCTAACTCGCGTTGGACAATTAGATCATCCAATGCATTTGTAATCATCCAATCTTATCACCTTAAGATAAATATTATAATTGAGATATAATGTCAGGTTTTAAAATTAGAATTAGAATCCAATTAAATTCTAATATTTTTTATTTTAAGGTTCATCTCAACTTTGCATATCTTGAGGTGATCAATCTAATTAAAATTGGATGACCATAGATTCATTGGACAATCTAATTCTCCAACGTGTGATAGACCTAATCCAGTCCCGTGAATACATGCAATGCCACTTTAATAACCACCAAAAGGTGATAATAAACAAAACCAAATGTTAAAAATTAGAGTGTTGCACAATTTTTTTTTTCGCCCCCAATTCCAGTTCCATATATGTCGATAGAAAATCACTGGAGCATATACTCACATTAACAAGATATATGCCTTGATAAATTTTTTTCATATTATTTATAAATGCATCCATGCAATTCATTGGAGTATATGCATTTATTTTTTTATCAAAGCATGTACCTCATTAGATAAGGTATATTATTTTTATAAAATTCAAAACATGTGTAGAGTAAAATTGAAACGAAAAAAAAATTGTAACTGAACAAAACAAACAAATTCTTTCCTCAACAAATCTCACCCTCAACGCTCTTCTTAATCGAGAAGTCAGAGTCCAACCATCCATTCTCCTTCGCCCTCTCAACGTACCTCTTGTACTCCCTCTCCACATCCGGCACATCCAACTTGAGATCATCAATCCCCTCCCTAACCCTCTCAAACCCCTTCTTCATCTGATTCTCAGTCACCAACCCCATATCAAAACACATCTCCAACAGCCCCCAAAGCCTCTCATTCTTCTTCTCCATCACATTCACCAAAGCCTTCTTCACCACCTCATGATGAAAGAAAGGCATCCCCAGCTCCTTTATACACCGACACGCCTCCCTCGCATCCCCACCCGTCTCATACTCCTCCAACGCCTTCTCAATCCTCTCTTTCACATCCTCGATCGCCCATCCGACTGCCCTCCCGCTCCCCCCGCCTCCCCAACACCTCGACATTCTCTCCCCAGCGAATCGCGCTCCGAGCAAAGATCGCGCCATCCTTAGCACTTCCTCTCCGTCGCTATTTCTCTCAATGTCGGATAAATTTAGTGGCGCTAACACCTCATCCACCACCGCCCGTGCGATAAACTTCGCTAGGTCCTCGACGACCACCGGATTGTCCAAGGCCGTGTCCTCGACAGACTCAAGTAGCATTACGAATCCGTTAACGATGTCTTCCGTCGCAAAAGAGAGGGTAGTGAGCAACACCGACGCCATTTCTTTCTCACGGTTCTTCCGGTCCATCGCTAAGAGTATTAGCTTCTTCACAAAGATGGCGTTCAAGGCCGGAGATGACAAATGGTTTTCAGGCGCCAAACCACTCATCACCTCGAACAAATCCCCGGTTAAGAAGTACTCATGAATCATTGACGTTGCCTTCGCCTTGAACAGCTTCATCACTTCATCATCTTCTAGTGCATTCGCTTGTTGGGTGTTCAAAGACTTCAGCGACGAAGCCGAAAGCCAACCCTCCGAAGCCGCTTTCGATATCAATGACTGCAGAATCTGCCTTGCATTCGGTATATCCAACGATAAGTCATCGATTACTTCGATCAGCCTGGCGAATCCCTTCGACATCTGACTCGAATTGATAAATCCATCCTCTGCGGCCCCCTTTAGGAGGTCTAGTATCCGCACTTCCATTGAACGCTTCTCCATCGCGATCAAGATTGCCCGTTTAACGATCTCATGGTGGAAATGTGGGACATTCAAGTCTTTGATGCATCGCAAGGCCTCCCTCTTGTCGCCGCAAACTCCGTATTCGATCAAAAGATCTCTGATCTTCGCCTTCATGTCCTCGACCGTTTTGTTCTTGCTCCCTCCCCATTTTCTCTCTATGTTCTCCGCATGCAATGGAGCCGATAAGTAGCCCTTCTCGGCCGTTCTCAACACATCGATCCCCTTCGAGCCGTTCGGTAACTTCGCCATTTGTTTGGTCAAGAATGAGGGAGGTAGCATGTCATCTACGACCGCCCGAGCTATGAAGAGTGCCAAAGTATCGACCATGTCGGGTACGTCTACGGCCAAATCGTCTGAGGATTCGACGAGTTTGCTGAAGCCTTTGCGAACTTGTGGAGGATCTAGTACATCTGCATAGAGCGAGGAGAGTAGGACTGCTGCCATTTCTTTCTCCTTGTCGTTTCGGTCCATCGACATGGATACGAGCTTCTTTACGAAGTAGTATAGGTAGGCTGGATGTCCGAGGTCTCGCAATTCGCCGGTGGTGGAGACAACATCGTCGGTTGCGAAGTATTCTTCTATTATTACTGTCACCTTCTTTTTGAACTCTTCAGATGGTTGTGAGGCATTGCTGGTGTTCATTTGGTTGCTGTCCTGCAGAATGTGATTAGAATTAGATTGTTCAATAACAAGTCCCTTTTAAAAATAGTCTCTCTTTAGTGTTCTAAGATGGATTCTCATTCCATCCAAAAATTACTGAAAAGTCTTAAAGTACATCAGTTTAGTTTGTGGTATTATTGAAAGTAAATGTGGATCCTATCGGTTTCAAAATTAAGGCTTGAAGAAAAGAAAAAAAAAAAGAAATTAGAATCCTATCATCAATAACATCTTCTAAAATAATTACAATTCATACTCTCACTAAGAAAACCATTCCTTTTGTTTTGGGTATCATAATCATGGCATTAGTTTTGTGTTTAATATATATGTAACTTATTTAAAGAGATACTCTACTTTGTGTTTGATTACTATTAAACACTTTTCACCATTGTGAGATACGTAAAGAGATGATTATTAAGCACATGTACATGACAAATAGTAGGGGTATGTTGAGTATTTAAACCAAATTTTCACAACATCTAATGCGCGAATCAATGCTAGTAAGCCAATCTGATTAGAAATTATTTGATCAACCAAATATTCTAATAGAATCTGTATTCTTGATAAAAAAACAATTCATTACTGGTAAAAAAAATCCATAAAAAGGGGTTCAATATGAATGATTAATTGCATTTCAAAACAAATCTTGCGTTGCTCAATAAACTGATCAATAGCATGGGTGTTTTGAAGAGGATAACTCTGTTAAGATACTGCAAAGATCAATTGATCAACTTAATTTGAATATGAAGGATACTTTAGATACGTCACTGCTGTCATAATTTGGATCATTTGGGTCAAGATGAAAACTGTCTCCTGTATCAAGTAATCCTCCCCATGTGCCTTTCCCACCTGAGCCACCTGTCAAGATTGTTTTCAGTATCTATAGATTCAATGGGAAATATTCTTATTTAGAATTAACAAAAAGACAAACATGCAACCAAAAAAAAAAAAACTGCTTATGCTGACAGAATCAAAGTAACAGCAGTGCTACACTTGTATTTTTTTTTAAATCAGCCTAAGAATTCTGTTTATGCTATCTAGGTCCATGTATGTATTTTGGAATACTAGACAAGCAACGTTACTAGATTGGTATAGAATTGCTACTAAAATGTCACTCAAATCACTAATTTATTGGCCTTATATAGTGGCAATTCTTTCATGAGAGTTGATTTTCCATGTTAATTGAAACAGAGTGATGCACCCAAATATATGCAGAAATACATGTAGATTTAAAAGGTTGTTAACCTGTTATGGATGCTCTATTGGGGAAGGAAAATGTTATGCTCAGTCCATTTAACGGTTTGTTTGCAACCCATGTACATTTTGATTTTTTTAAATATGTAATTGGGTAAAGAAATACGTTCTTTTTTTAAAAATGAAATAAATACTCAATAAGTATTTCTACTTTTATATTTTTTTATAATAAAGTGTATACTCTTATAGTGAAATATGTACTGTATTAGATGATTTCATATACATTGTTAGTGATGTGACAACTGCAAACAAAACTACAACATGGACTGAGTGTATAGGTCCATTCAAGAAATATAGAAGCAGTCCCGCTAATTAAAATGTCATTTGGGTAGTTATATCAAGATTCACAAATTAACATGATATTGATAGAATGATTGAACATGCTTCATGTGTTTCATATTAGCTTCCCTCATCTCTCCCAAATGCTACTCAATGCTTCTTAGGTCCCACTTAGAATCAACTATCAAACCATATCAAATTTTTCACAAAATCAATTTCATTTTTGTAAATAAAACTAGTTCATAGTAGCTTTTATGGAAAGCTGGATTATCAAAAGGCCATTTTTGAAAATTGATTCTGAAGAGGACCAAAATTCCAAAAGCAATCTTCCAAAAAACTTGATAAATCATCCTAAATGCTATAACATGATTGAGACATCAGATCTGCATGCATGACATTGTAAAACTAGTGAAAGAACTATGAAGAAAGTTCCATACATTTTTTAGGACGACCATCTCTTCTCGAATGCGAAACCCGATCATGCTTAACAGGGCTCCCTCTACCAGACCCACCCTTCAAGGGGCTCCCACTGCTGCCGGACCTACCATGTTTAACAGGACTCCCACCACCAGACCCACCATGCTCAACAGGGCTCTTGCTACTAGACCTATGTTGCATCCTTGGAGATCTCGGAGACGCCCGTGGCGATCTTGGAGACCTTGTGATCTCCAAATGTGATAGGTTTGGGATCTCCTTGTGTTCTTGTGAGGAATTCCCTTTGTGAAACTCCATTGAAAGATTTTGATAACTGAAAGAGGTCTTACTATTATTGAATCATCAGTTCCAACTTACAATGAATAATAGCATTCTCTTGCAACACTTCACAATGGCCTAATCAACCAAGACGCTTTGCATCTTGAATATGAACACATTGCCTATATCTCGATTGAAGAATAACTGCATAAGAAAAAAAACAGGTATATCAAACATGATTTGAAATTTGTGCGATGATTGATAATTTTTTATTTGTTGAGTGTGTCCAAAAGAAAAGAAAGGAAGAAAAAAGCATAGGACCAATTTGACATTCATTCTCATTATGTTACAATACTAAGAAAATTTTGAACGGAATCATCCATTTCTCCATGCAAATTTCTTTTTTCATAAAATCTATAACAACTGGATTCTTAAAAAATTAGAATTTTTTTTCTGAATAAGAATGATCAAATTGAACTATTGTAATGAAATATAAAATTCCATGATTTTCAAAGATGAAAAAAAAAAAAAACAGAATGAACCCATATGGTAAATGAATAATATCTTTTTTTTACCTTTCTCGATGAAAAATCTGATTAAGCAACACATTCTTGAATGTATGGACAAAAACCGGAATAATAAAATGAAATAAAAAGTGTGTGTGTGTGTGTGTGAGAGAGAGAGAGAGAGTGGGTGATGAATGGGGCTTGTTCTGTTATTCTTTTGTGGAGGTTTGATTCGGTAGAAGGAGAGTGAAACGGATTTCCATAACTGTAGGAATTCAGTTTTGGCAAGTCGATGGTCGAGGTTCTCCGGTGGTTATGCAATTCTCATAAGGGGTCGGGTAACATCAAATCTTCTTCTTATTTTAATGTGATGGGGATAATTTATAAGATTTTAAAACTATTAACTTTTGAACCTTCTTAAAAGAAAAAATTGAATTAATTTATGTATTTTAAAATTATAAGATCTGACTGACATGAACTTATTGGACAAACCGTTGGACCTAACCCGGACCTAATAAGTAAATCCTTCTAAATCAGAGACTTAAATTGTGGCATGAAGAAGTGACGGACCGATCACTTAATCATATTATTTACGGGGATTTAAAAATAAAAAACCTTAAATATAATTAGTTTTTAATAAAAAAGTGAATGACAAAAATAACCTTAACATAATATTTGTTGTAATATAAATAAATAAACATAATAATCTAACTGTTATAAACTAAGTAAAATATAACTACATAAACAAAATACACAAGCAAATAGAGAAGTAGAGAGATGTATTTATTCTTCTTTTGTTGGTTGGTGGAATACAAAAGAAACCCCTCTATTTATAGGGTGCATAGAGGAATCCCAAAGGTGGGGAGTTACAAGTCTATAGAGGTGAGGGAGAGATAGTGGGGCAATAATGGGAGTGTTATGGAATAGAAAAGTGGGGGAGGTTATGGAGTTGAATGAGGGGGTTATGGAGTTGAAGAGTGGGGGAGGTTATGGGTTAGAGAAGTGGTGGTTATCCACCATATTCACAACACTCCCCTTGGATGACCACCACGCTAAGAAAATTGCCTCATTAAAACCTTGCTTGGAAAACCAAAGCGAAGGAAAAAGAGTACAATGTAACTTAATCGTATAATAGTGTATGCGTTTGACACTGCCTCATTAAAACCTTGCTAGGAAAACCCAATGGGACAAAACCTAGGCGAAGGAAAAAGAGTACAGTTCGTAAAATGTCATTAAAAAAATTACTCCCCCTCATAAGTACAAGATTTCAAGAATTTTGGTCGCAAACTCTTCGCATCCCGATTTCATACACCAGCTTCTTGAATGTTGATGTCGACAAAGCTTTAGTAAACAAATCTGCAAGATTGTCCTTTGACTGAATTTGTTGAACATCAATTTCATGTCTCTGCTGGAGCTTATGAGTGTAAAAGAATTTTGGAGAAATATGCTTCGTTCTATCACCCTTGATATATCCCCCTTTGATTTGAGCAATGCATGCTGCATTGTCTTCATATATAGTTGTTGGAACATCTGTAATGAGAGATAGTCCGCATGCAGTACGAATATGATGAACCAAAGACCTTATCCACACGCATTCCTGGCTTGCTTCGTGGAGTGCAAGAATCTCAGAGTGGTTAGAAGACGTGGCGATCAAAGTTTGTTTCGTAGATCGCCAAAGAGATTGCTGTGCCACCGCAAGTGAATACATAGCCTGTTTGTGAGCGAGCCTTGTGAGAATCTGAAAGATATCCTGAATCTGCATAACCCTTTAGTTGTGCACATTATTGGAATCCTTTGCATAGAATAGACCCATGTCTGACGTTCCATGAAGATAATGAAAAATGTGCTTCACACCATTCTAATGCCTTCGAGTTGGTGCAGAGCTAAATCTGGCCAATAAATTAACTAAAAATGCAATGTTAGGTCTAGTGCATTGGGCCAAATATAATAAGGCACCAATTGCACTAAGATATGGTACTTCAGGACCAAGAAGATTTTCAGTATCTTCTTTTGGACGAAAAAGGTCCTTCTTTGGGTCAAGTAACCTTACTACCATTGGAGTACTTAATGGATGACATTTGTCCATATTAAAACGCTTCAGGATTTTTTTTCAACATATGTTGTTTGATGAACAAGTATCCCATTTGAACTTTGCTCAATTTCCAAGCCGAGACAGTATCTTGTTTTTCCAATATCTTTCATTTCAAACTTCTTTTTCAGATATTCGGAAGCCTTTTCGAGCTCTTCAGGAGTTCCAATTAGATTAATATCATCAACATATACTGCAATAATGGTAAATCCGAGTTCCGTTTTCTTAATAAATACACAGGGGAATATTGGATCATTGACATATCCTTCTTTTATTAAGTACTCACTAAGACGGTTATACCACATTCGTCCAGATTGCTTTAATCCTACAAGGATCGTCTTAGCTTGATTGAGTACATGTTTCGTGGTTTTGCTTCAAGCAATTTTAGTCCTTCAGGAACTTTCATATAAATGTCGGTATCTAATTTTTCATATAAATATGCAGTAACCACATCCATTAGACGCATGTCAAGTTCTTCTGAGACTACAAGACTAATTAAATACCGAAATGTAATTGTGTCCATCACAGGAGAATATGTCTCTTCAAAATCTATCCCAGGTCTCTGCAGGAAACCCTGTGCCACAAGATGAGCTTTGTATCTAACAATCTCGTTTCTTTCATTTCGTTTTCTCGCAAACACCCATTTACATCCTACTGGTTTAACACCTTCAGGGGTTAGGACTACTGGTCCAAATACTTGGTGTTTTGCAAGTGAATCCAATTCTGTTTGAATAGCAGCTTTCCATTGTGGCCAACAATTTTTTTTTTTGTCTGCATTCAATCCACTGAACGTGGTTCTAAATCATTATCTGAAATGATTTCTGTAGCTACTGCAAATGAGAATATATCATCAACAAGCACTTGCTTTCGATCCCACAATATTTGTGAATTTGCATAATTTATGAAAATTTCTTCATTTCCATGTACTTGTTCTTCATGCACGGGCGTCACTTCAGGGACGTCAGTCTCTTCGGGGACTTGTGTCACTTCAGGGGCTTCTTCCTCTGTAGGAGTTATTATTGTGGGTCTTTCAAGTGTTTCATACTCTTCAAGAGAATTATTCTTCATTGTTTTTCTCCTTCGGGGAGCTGAATCTTTTGAGCCTATAGGTCTTCCACGCTTCAGGCGTGTTTTTGTTGATTCATTAGCCGGCATATTAACAGTTTTTCCTATTGGAACATTAATTCGAGCTGGAGTATTAGCAGCTGGAATATGTGATTTCATCACTTTTGCTGCATCATTGAATGCATCTGGCAATTGATGCGCAATTCTTTGAAGATGGGTGATTCTTTGCACTTCAGTTTCACATTGATTAGTGCGAGGATCAAGATGAGACAAAGATGGAGTTTGCCATGTAAGTTCACGTCGTTCTTCTAGCGACGGATTTTCTCCCCCTAACGACGGGAATATTGTCTCATCAAAATGTCAATCCGCAAATCGAGCGGTAAAAATATCCCTTGTCAATGGTTCAAGATATCTTATAATAGAAGGAGAATCTACTTTGTATGATAAATATGTCATCAATGATCATTTATTTGCGATTCCACATTTCTCTTATATGCATATAAAATATAGAGATCTTAATATTATTAGGTACCTTTTCCTCTTCAAAAGTTTGTGTAGTCACTTCTGAAACTCGTTTCTCTTCATGGACATTATACTCTTCTAGAGTTTTAGAGAAAATGGATATATTGTTCATAATCTTTTCTGGAACATTATGTATAACTTCTTCTGCAGCATTATTAGAGCATGATTTTACATTTGATCTCCACTTCTGGGGAGTTGAATTTTTTTTTTTTAGAGAAGTAGTGGTTATCCACCATATTCACAACACTAATTAATTTTTTGTTAAAGTAATAGCCATTCTTCTTCTCTCCCTTTTCTCTTTCCTTTGTAACTATCAAGATCTAGGTATTTTTACCATTTTGAAATAGTTATGATTAGTCATTATCAAAATAATTTTATTTTATTTTTACTAATGTGAGTATTAATAATTACTATGTCTTTACTACTAGATAGTTTATATATTTAAATTTTATGTTTTTTGGATTTTATTTGAAATTTATCATTTTTTGGTTGAAATAATATTTTTTATTTTATAAATATTGCATTTTGTGAGGTAAAATATGCAAAATAAAAGTATTTTGATAATTTCTCCGAGGCTTTTACGATTTTAATAGAAATTTTGATGGAAGTAAACTAGGATGGTAATATACATAATTTATACATATTATAATGATATAAAAATAAATAGGTTATTTAGAGTCATATAAAAATATATAAATAGCATGTTTTAATGTTATACATGCAAAAAACCGTTTTTTTTTAATGTAAAAAAAAAAAAAATCAATGCTTTTTTAATCCTTTATTTTTTAAGTTGTATTAGACTTTTTAGAATACTAAAGCACCTACATGTTAGCAGTTCTAATTTTTCAGGTCCTATTCGACAATGTTTGTATGTGTAGGTTAATTAACAAGGGATGGTTAATAATATATTAATATACGATTAACAATGTACATAGAATGTGTAATAATATATGTGATTGCCCTAACAATATAATGTATGGGAGATGGATAATATAATAGTTTACGAGTTAATAGTATACTCAGAGTATAGAGAAATTTTACAAAATATAATTCATAGTTTAAGCAACGGAAAAAGAATCAAAGATCTAGAAGATATGTAACCCTAACATAGGGTCCTAACATAAGGTGTTTGGTGTTTGGCTTTCACTGGTTTCTTTTGAAGCAGTTTGTAGCTGAAGACTAATAAGTAGTTTTTTCTTTTTTTATTGGAAAGTGTGACAATCTCTGACTCTCCATAAGCTCCCCGGAGAAAGAGGGGGAGCCTGATTGCACTGGTTTATAAACTTAAGGAACAATTGACAGGGGTTGAACCTCCCTTGCCTGCTTTCCCTGCACCTGTGGGTCCCGATGCTGTTTCTGACTTTCTAATTGCTGTTGTTGATCATCACTTTCAACTCTAGATGACCCAAGCTGAAGCTGCTGTTCCTCACTTTCAAATTGCTGCTGTTTAACTTTAGGAGCTGTTGACAAGGGCTGAGCCTCCTCTACCTGCTTGCCCTGCACCCTTGCTACCCCAAGCTGTTGCTATTGTTTCTGACTTTCTAATTGCTGTTGTTGAACCACTCCTTCAACCCGTGTTGGCCTGGACTGATATTGTTGTTCCTCACTCTCTACTTGTTGTTGTTGATCCTCACCATCAACCTCTTCATCTTGGAGCAAGACAAACTTATTCGAGCACAGAGGTTGCGTCATTGGGTTCTCTTGCTCCATGGATTGTTGCCGCTGCGGGACCTGAGATTCCAACACAGAAATCTATGCATTGGGATTGGCTTGGGACAAGGCAACCTTATTTGAAGACGAAGGGATTGAATTCTTCCCAGGACTGGGAGCACTAGCGCTTGCTTTTATTGCATCTGACAATAGTTTTCGATTAGGATTGGTGTGAGGTTTATGGACCTCTTGCCATTGTGCAACCACCTTTTCCTTTCCTTTCAATTGACTAGCATTTTTTGTTGCTTTCCCCCCCTTCTCTGGAACAACAGTATACACTGGTTTCATTACACAACAGACCTCATTATGACCAAAAGTTTTACAGTGTTGGCATGCTGTGGGCTTCCAATCATATTTCACCTTAAAGGACTCTCTATTTCCAAGGGCTAATTCAACAAGAACTGATTCTGGGAGAGCTTTAGAGGCCTGGACCTCCACGCAAATGCGGGCATAGGAAGCCCTTTTATAACAAAGAGTAGCAGAATCTGCATACAATGGGACCCCGATTGTGCTACCAATTCAACTCAAACAATCTGCCTCCCATAAGTGGAGAGGTAGATTAGGAAGTCTGATCCAAAGTAGAATACTAGTTAATCTTTCTTGCTCCATTCGTGCTTCTGGAGTCCATTTTCGAACAATAAAGGGCCGATGATCCATAGTCCAAGGACCCCCCTCTAGAACAACATTGAAATCTTCCACCAGATCAAATTTTACTGTGAAGAAGTCGTTCCCGTGTAAAAGGAGTTGGAAATCCCCCTTTGGCTTTCATTTTTTCTTAAGAAAAACCAAGAAAGGAGTATACACAGGAATCTTACCAATGATGTATCCTACAATTGCTTGATCAGCTTAATGTGCTTGGAGTAAACCTCTGGATTAAGCACCGCCACAGTATTTGCTCCATCTATAGTGGGTTCGATGTAGCGCAGTGAACCAGAAGTTGAGAGCAGGTTTTCTCTTTGAAAAAGAGAACCCCAACTTTTAGTTAGTTGAGTAGTTGATGGGGGTGGGACTACCACTGGCCTTCTATGCTTTTTCACTTGAGTGGTGCTACTCTCATGAGCTCCCCGTACAGGCATAGCAGGGAAATGGAGTGGGATGGAGGAGACCTTAGCCTCCAAGGAAGACGATGTGGGTATGTGGGATGGAGGGGTAGGAGGAAGGGAGTGGACTGGAGCTTCATTGGAAAGAACAGTGGTGAGTTCTCCAATGGATGGGCTCCCTTTCCTTTCATGCTGAAGGCTTTAAATATACTGTCTATTGTTCCTCCCCGAAGAGGAGGAGGCTTTGCAGATCCTGGAGTGGAAGCTCGTTCATCCTCACAAAGTCTTCCCATGAAAGGAGCATCAATTGGAGGAGAGATGGAACCACCATTACTACTGAGAAAAGAAGGGAGAAAACCATTTCCTTCTGGAGGCAGGGGAGGAGGAGAGCCCCCACCTGGATGCAGGGGAAGAGGACCCCCACCTTGGAGCCCGGCTGCCTCCGACATCGAAGCACGCCCAAGATCGCCTGTCTAGGTCCAAAAAAAGCCTTAGTATTCCATTGTTACTTACTTATAGAGATTACATTTATCATCATTAACTGTTTTTACGACTTGATTGGTGCATTTGGAGTTCTTCTTCATGGAGGCGGTGGTTTGCAGCAGTGTTTGGGGTATTTCCCATTTATTACTAGCAAAGCCGGAGATACCCTGATATATCAAACACCACATAAACCACCATTGCAGCTAAACTGACTGAAAAGCAGAACATATATATTCCAGCATGCTTATCCAGAAGCATGAGTTATTCTCATTCTATGTATGCCATTGTTACTTAATCATAGAGATTACATTTATCATCATTAATTATTTATCCGAGATGCGTGGTGCATTAGGAGTTCTTCTTCATGGAGACGGTGGGCTGCAGCGGTTGTATGGGCTGCATCCGATGTATGGCTTGCCTGGAGGTACGGAGAAAACTGGTTTATTCGGATCTTGTGTACGAGAGGAGATACTTCCAGCAGCATCGGCAATCTGACTCTTCTTTTCTACTGCAACAGTTAACAGAGTCAAAAACAGGTGTCAATTCATGTACAACCAATATTATTAATTTCAAACTACATGTGAGCTGATACAGTCTTGTCTGTTCTGCAACTTCGTTTGCACTCCAGAAATGTTTGCCCGGCCGCTTGCCTATATACTGCGTTTGTGCAGTGTATCGATTGTATATTGATTTTTTTTTTTTTTTTACCTTTTCAGGAGAAAATATAGTAGTGTATACTTTACTTTTTATCACAGCATGCACTTCAATATATGATGAATTACAAGATTTTATGGATGTTAATGTAGTCAACAAAAATAACATATTTTGTGAATCTCAAAAACAAAAAACATAGAAATGTGTGGAAAAAAATTGTTATATATATGAACAAGTGTTATGAGTAATGCTCACCTGGCTTAGCATCGGTGGGAATTCCCCTTGAAGCCATGGTAGGAGTGATGACAAGATTGAAAATCATGAGCATGGAGAGCAACAATAAGGTCTTCCCCTTCCTCATTTTCTTCTCTGCTATCCGTTCTTCACAAATCCCACACAGGGAGCTCTATTTATAACCGGCATTTGGAAAAGATAGATATTCTATGTGCTAGATTTTCTTCACGGACCGCGTGATATTATCTTTCCTTCTATCGCCATGATCCTATTTTTTGTGGCTGTAAACGGAATTCCACAACAGCTATGCTAGTATGGTGTTTGCATTTCATTAGCAATAGACAATAAGCATATTCTACAAGGTGGCTGGAAAAAAACTGATATCATTGACTCCAAGTCAAGATTTCATTATCTTCACTATTTCATCCACTGCTTTCAGATATAATCATACATGGTTAGCTACTTGGATTATCAACTTCTAAAATTGAATACTTTAAAGCGAGTACCTTTAAAATATCTTACAACTTAAGCAAAGATATAATCATACATGGTTAGCTACTTGGATTATCAACTTCTAAAATTGAATACTTTAAAGCGAGTACCTTTAAAATATCTTACAACTTAAGCAAAAATGAAATCGTTGCAGTTGATCCACTTATTTTGGATGATAACAACCACACATTTAGAACGTATTTGGATCTTTATTTGGATAGATTTCACGTTTGAAAAGCAAAAGATTCTCAAATCTGGAATCAAATACAATTTCCAAAATAACCGGCGAGTGAGTCTTGGGTGCATTTGGAAAAGATAGATATTCCATGTGCTAGATTTTTCCAAAGATCACTGGCTAGTTTTTTTTTTTCCTTTTTATTTTATTTTTTGAGGTGAGCTGATTGACTATTGCTACCTCAATTATATAATAACCAAAGTTACAATGTCTGATAGAAGACAAAAACAATAAAGAAATTTAAAACAACAAGAGAGTTTTTTAAATTGTGTTTTTTTTTTCTTATTAAAACAACGTTAAAAGTCTTTTTTTTTTTTTTCTTTATTTTATAATTGTGCTCATGTTAATTTTTAAAAGTTAAGTCACACGTCAAGCCGCATTCATACATTTTTATTTTGCTAATTAATGAGGTATATGTTATCTTATATTACAATGTAATATTTATTTGCCATTTAATGAATATATATACAAGATTATTGGATTGCCTATTTCATACATATTTTCTTACATGTAGTACCATCTTTAAAATCATAAAAAAAATGTTTAATTTGTGTGTAGGACTTCTCTCGAAAGTTACAATTTTTTAACCACATTACCTTGTTACATGCTGGTTTATAGTGTGATGTGCACAAATTAAGATACATGTAATTTGTTAGTGAGATATATAAGATTTTACTCTGGGTTTTTTTTTCTAAATAAGGCCATTCGATTCATTATAATATATGTCTTATAATTTTTACGAAGATACACACACACACTCACACTGTTTATGCATAGCTTAAAAAAAGTCATAGTATATGACAATTGAATATTGTCCTGTAATATTATCCTTCCTTTTATCGCCACGATCCTTCATTTAGTGGCTGTAAACGGAATTCCACAACAGCTATGGCTGATAGGTGTTTACATGTCTTAATCAATGGACAATAAACATATTCTTAGTGCTAGGTGGCTGGACAAAAACTGATATAGACAAAAATCATTGACTCCAAGTCAAGATGTCATGTCTTCACAAAATTATTTCATCCATTGCTTTCAGATATAATCATACATATCTACTTGGGTTATCAACTTCTAAAAATGAATACTTTGGAGCGAGCACCTTTAAAATATCCTGCAACTTAAGCGAAAATGAAATCCTTACGGTTGATCCAGTTATTTTGGATGACAACAACTACACATTTAGGCCCATTTGGATATGCGTTTGGATATATTCCAACTACTAAAAAACTAACTAAATAACACTTTTCAAAAACTAAATTAAAAAATGAGATTTTAAGAATCTCAGTATTTTAATCGCACATCCAAATGTATCCTTAAATTATTGTGATTTGCAGACTTCCCATCCACTGTCAATTTTGGCATCTTAAAGGAGCTAATCTTCTACTACTGAAAGGATTGATATTCATTGGAAATGAATCTTACATTTGATTTAATGTATTTGATTTTTTGCATATGTTTGAATATATTTTGTGGCTTTGGAATGTATTTGATGTGTACTTATGTGTTTAATGCATGTGCTCACTTTGTTTGAATGTTTTCGATCTCACACATTGGGTGTCACACATGTTTTTTTTATTGCAAAGCATTGAGTGATTGATAATGTTTTGTAGTTGGTTTTTTTATTTTTTATTTTTATTTTTTTTGCTTGGTAAATAATTTCCATTGCAGAAAGAAAAGATGTACAAATTTACATCAGTACAAAAGGAGCTTGGGAATTACAGCGCCTGAAGCTTACACTGATGTAAGGACATCATAACCAAAAAAGGAAGATAAAGAAAGATAGATGGGACAAAATACACTTCAAGATATTCTAAAATGAGGGACTCCGAACTTATCTTCTACTATGAAGTTACAAGCCTCAATGGGCATACGGGATGGCTCAAAGACAGGAAGGCCAATAGAAGATTGAAATGAAGCAAGAAAATCTGCCACTCTATTTCTCTCTTTATACACGTGAGTCACCTTCCAGACCACAAGGATTGAAGAAACTTGACGAATGGTGCAAATATCGCGGAATGTAGTCCAAGGTATGTTGCCCTTTCCATTGGCCCAAGCAATTGCCGTGGAGGAGTCAGATTCAGACCATACTTTCATATTATCAATGGATTTGAGTTGAAGACAAAGTCTTAGGCCAGCTGCAATGCCTTTTAATTTGAGTGCATTAATTGATGCTACACGAGATCGTGCCGCAAGTCCCATGAGACAATCTCTATGGAAGTCCCTGATAACCGCTTCGAAAGCGAATATATGATCACCGAATGAACCATCTGAATTGATTTTAACCAAACCCGGAGCAGGGGGACTCCAAACCACTTCCTTTGTGGATTTCTACCTTTCAATGATAGATTATGAAATAATTTGCTGAATACTTTAGAGAGTGGAGAATCACCTTCCATAGTGGAGTCCGCAAATCTGAATACGTTAAGGAGGATTTGCTTCACCAGCTTGCTCTTTGGGATAAGATTGGAATTAAAAATTTGCTTGTTTGGGGATTTCCAGAGTGACCAGATAAGTTAAGCGAGAAGGAAATGGAGAACCTTCTGTTCCTCAAGAGAAGAAGCTAAGGTGACAAACTAAGAGTATGCTTCACCCAAATTTTGAGACCGAGCTCTCTTCTTTTTTTTTATCAATTTAAGTATGGAAGTCCATACATAAGTAGAGTAAGAGCAATTATAGAATAGGTGCATGGCTGATTCCTCTTTACTGGAACAGAAGATACATTGCTTAGAGGGCACAAGCTGCCCTTTTCCACAACCTATCCAGGGTTGGCAGGCGATTCAAAGCGGCTTGCTAGGATAGAAAACTCATCCTTGGAGGCTGAATAGGATTCCAAATGGTCTTGGTCCATTCCAATGAAAGTTTGGGTGTTCTTATATGGTTCCAAGCAAAAGAATATGTTACCATACCAGTTTTGTTCCCCGTCCATACAAGAATATTTGAACCCTGATCCCCCAATCTCTATCTCTTTGATTTCATGCTAGACATTATTGAATTCAATTGGCCATATGGGAGGTTTTACCCATTTATCATCTTGGATGAAAGAGTTGACAGTAGATTGTTCAGGAGGACGCCACATGAGGATCACCTGATGTTGAAAATGGTGGCGAAGGCCAAAACCATTTAGCCAAGGATCATCCCACATGTTTATATTTCACCCTTTAAAAATAACATATTTTGTGAGGTTTCTAATCCATGAGCGAGAAGAGATGATTTTCCTCCAAAGGCTAGAGCTTGATGAGACTTCAGAGAAGGCCCAAATATTTCCTTTTTTGAGGTACCTATCCTTGATCCAATGTGCCCATGAAGAGGAGTGTTGCGAAACAATTTCCCAAAACCGAATATCTAGAGAGGCAGTATTCCAGTCTTTAATGCTTTTGAGACCAAGACCACCCTCGCATTTTGGAGAGCAAACCAAAGACCAGTTGACAGCATGTTGGTTTTTGACAACAGCCTCCCCGGACCAATGGAATCTCCTCAAAATTTGATCAATAGGTTTGATTGTTTTTCTTGGAAGGGCAAATCCAACAGTCCAGTAGTGGCTGTAGGAAGATAGAACCGAAAGGATCATGTCTAGTCTTCTGGCTTTAGAGAGATATAGACTTGACCATGATTGTAATCTCCTTTGGATCTTGTTAATAAGAGGAGCACAAGAAGAATTGGTTCGAACCCTAGATTGTAGAGGTAGACCTAAATGCTTGACTTGGAGAGCAGAGGATGGAATTCCCTAAATAGAAGATAAGCCCTCCTTGTTCAAAGTACAAAATAGTTGGCTCTTTGAAGGGTTTAGTTGAAGACCTGAAGCTGAAGAGAAATTAGCCAGTACTCTTTGAAGTGTTTCGTAGCAAACGGTGACATTTTGCTACAACATAATTTCGCAGCTAAATGTATTTAACTTTTTTTTAAAGAAAAAATTTTGACCTTTCCCTCTGAAATATTTTGTAGGAAAAGGTCACATTTTTATATAATTTTTTTTTCTAAATTTTTTATATTATAATTAAATAAATATTTAATGATGACAATAATAATAAAAATAATCCAAATTTTAAATAAAAACTAATTGTATATATTATAAATTGTTATATAATATCTTTTATAGGGAGAAAAATTTCAACAACACATAATTTGAAATTTCTAAAATAAAAATTTACCTTTATTTACCAACTGCAAGTGCCAAGATCGAAGTCCATGGTGTAATCATATTCAACTATTGGAATCATAGAGGCCACAAACTTTAGAAAGAGAAAGATGTACTTGCAAGTTGATAAATAATTTAATAATTTTATTATAATATCAACTTAAATTTGTACTGTTGTTTGAACAAAAAATACAATAGCGCCATACAAGATTACAAGAATAAGGTAAGTGAAAGATGAAATGAAGAAAAAGAGAACAAAAAAGGATGACAAAATTAAGGATTTAAACCCAGTTAACAGCATCCCCTACTCTAATTTTCAAGAAGCCACTTATAATTTTATTATGATTCCTTCATAACTTGAAAGGACTAAACCTGTTGTCAAATTCTGGTAACTTTACACAATCAATAAATTAGCTGCAAAAAAGACACATAAAAAGACTTTATAGCAAATACTATTTAGCTAGTAGATCCAAAACATTAGGCTTTAAGCCTCTGTTGAAGATGATAATGAAACTAGAAAAATGGGAAAACACAGTTTTACTTATAAATTACTAACACAAACATCTTCAGATTGCTCTAACACTTCTCGAAAGGGGTGGCGAATCATGGTGCAACATGAGCAGCAAGAGTCATGCAAAATTGTAAATGATGCAGGAAAGGGGTAAACATAATAAAATGTAAGACGAGAGCCTATCAGTGATATCATATAGAAAGGCTAGACATAAATTATTTGAAAAAAAAAAAATTTACTTGTCTACTTCTGGATCAGCTCTACTTGACAAGATAACCTCGATGATCTTTTTCATCACACGTGTATGTTTACATGGATGTATGGATGCATGCTTCCCTTGTAGGTGAGGATGGTCTTCAGTATGTCTAGATATACACATACATGCATACACAAGAATATCCGTATGTAATAAGGAATTGCTTGTGTTAGAAATAATTCTCAGAAATTGATGATTTATATTTATATTAGATATATAATTTGGATCATATATCCAACAGCGTGTACATCACATGCCAATTGCAAATGGATAGTATTTTGGTGCTCTGGACTGATGTACAAAAATAAAAATTAAATGCAATATTGATACCTATCTACGGATTTATCTATCTATGAAAAAAATATTTCTGAATAGCATTGGCTTTATATTTAACTGGAAATACAAGCCTTGTAATCAGGGTTCATTGTCTCCAAGGATTGAAGTTCACAGCTCCATTGTATAAGGTCTCATCCAAGGGAACTGTTGAGAGGAGTGATACTATGAAGCATCCTTTGGGGATCACATAATCTGAAGCAACACATCAACAACAGATCTCACATGGCAACCAATGAAAAAAATAATCAAGAATTCGGTAACATGAAATAGATACTTCCAATCCTAGAAAGAAATAAGAAAAACCACAAACACTATAGTTCCATCAAACTTGGATAATAAATATTTGTTGATCCTTACCATCCTTATAAATGATAACTAAAGATGTGGAACTGAGGCCATGGTAGAACATGACAGAAATCAAATAAGACAATGTCTGTGTTGGCAAGTTTAAGCAATGTCTGGGATTACAAAACTATTTCTCTTTCTTGAAAAGATTACAGCAAATTTTAAAAAATATTTAAAAATATATACACAAACCTGCCAATGGATTTACCCCAGCTTGTGTGTATAGACAAGACGTCTCTTCTGTATTCTTTCCTGAATAAAGGAAAATCATCAATATATCATATTAAAAACAACAGCATGGACTTCTAAAATATTTCCGAAGCATTTATTTTACTCAAGTTTGTTAAAAATTTTAAAAAAATCTGGAGCACTTGCTGTTTTTATGTGGCTGGTCACATTAAAGTGAAAGAAAGTATTATATGGGGGGCTAGAAAACAGAACAGCTGCCGAGTGCAGAGAAATCTTTTGCAGAGCAGTTAAAGAAAGGCCACTCACTTGGCTTTTGTTTATTTTCCAAATTCAGATCATAAGCCCTCCATTCTGCAGGCCTAAAACAAAAAATAAATCAATTTTTTTTTTTTTTTTTGATTGGTAATCAAATGTGTATTGCTACATGAAAGATGAACCTTACAAAACAGGGTATGCCATGCTATACAAAGCAAAAGGACATAAGAGAAATTGAAAAAAACCTTGCATCCAAAGGAGGGAAAGGGAGCAAAACAACCCTAAATCCCTTTGAATGAAGTTACAATTGATAATGGACAAAAAAATCAATCATCGTTTGCCTCAGGTGAAAAAGGTGCCCTCCTTGTCAAGTGCAAGAGCTGTGAGCAAGGCCTGCCAAAGATGAGAGGGAGAAATAGATGTTTCACCCCTAGTTAATTGATAGGAAGCGAGGATATCAGCGGGAGAATTTCCTTCTCTATGAATATGAGAAATCTTCCAGTTTTGGAGACAGTTCAGTCCATGGTGAATGTGTCGCAGAGAGCGAATGGAGGTCCATGGACGAGCACCTTTCCCTTTAACCCATGAGATTGCTGTAATAGAATCAGATTCAATCCACACCTTGTGATAGCTAAGAGTGATGGTCAGCCATAGCCCCTTCTCAATGGCTTTGAGCTCAAGAAGGTTGATAGAAGGCATGTCATGACGGCCAGCAGTACCCTGAATGAATTTCGCTTTATCATTGCGAAGAAGGGTTCCATATCCACCTCAATCGTCGGATAGAGAGCCGTCCGAATTCAGCTTTATCCATCCTGTTTTGGGGGGTGACCAGCTGACTGTAGTAGAAGAATCAATAATTTCTGAAATAAAAATTGCAAAGAAAGATGCAATTTTTTGAATCTCCGGTGAATGCACAGCTTTTAAGGCAAGAGAGTTACATCTGCTCGAGATATCAGCCTTGATTCTTCTTAGGAGGACTAGTTTGTGGGTGGATTTTCGAGAGAAGACTCGGGCATTCCTTTCCAACCAGATATGCCAGCAATAAATGGGTAGACAGATCTGCAATAGGGACTTCTGGATCGGGCAAAATAAATCAAAGTTGGTTCTGCAAAGTTCAGACACTGTGTTTAATGAGTTGGTTTTAAAGAGAGATTGGAAAAGAATGATATAATAAAAATGTGGCTCAAATTTTGTTGTTGAACCTCTCTTTTTTTTTTCACACCAATGAGTCCTAATAAACAGTTACACACCTTGGAAGGGAAAAACCTGTAATTTTAATTGGGGGGGGGGGATAACACATGGTAAAAAACTACAAATGCATGAATTGTATTAATTACTACTAGTATATACATTTGTTACTGTCTCTTTGTGTTTGACAATTTGTCCCACTTGTAAATTCAACTGTACAATATTTCACATGAAAAATACAGGTTACCACAACACTCACTATATAGGAATCCAATGTGGTATAGCATAACCACATTTTTTAGTTTGTTATGGCCCAGTCATTGATAAAATGAATAGAACTCTCCCAAAAAAAAAATTCATAATTAGGGGTACTTTCTTGAAAAACAACTGTATTTCTTATTAGCAAAAGGAGCAACAACACAACACATCCTAGTTTGTATCCTAATGGATTGTAGTGTCTTTATAAATCCTAATATGCCACATGTCATGATTTTCTATAAGTTACATATTATTAAGATCTTTCCTCCACGCTTTACGAAGAATTGAATTCATATTCTCTAGAAATTCTACATGTATGCCTAAAAGATGTAGCTGCGCTATTGAACAGTGAAGCATGGGACCTCTTGATCTGAAAATTATATATATATATATATATATATATATATATATATATATATATATATATAAGTTTTTATTATTTTTCATTCATGTTGGTTCTAAAATCCATGGACTTCTAATATCCAAAAATGGGATCAAGTGTTTACGTGTAAGGCAGCTGCCTCGTCACTAATCCACCCCTTATTCTCGCTGCCCATGAACTTGTCAAGTGAAGGCACTGCAAAAACCAATTTTCTTATCACACCTAGTGAGGAATTCAGTGCCCACTCCATCCATAAGTCAGATTAAGATGTATAAAACCTCTAGAGAGGTCCACCAATACAATCAGAAGTCAGAAGAATGAAAAGAACCATGTAAAGCCAACTCCAAATTTTCATTTTCACACGCAATGGCATCATGGATGGTGATTAATTTTACCCCATTAGGAAAGGTTCCCATCAGAACCGAGCATCGTTCTTCTTGAGAAAATCATGGCGATCACTTCCGGACCCCAAACAACAACATGGATAGATCCCATTCTGGCCTACCTTAAGGATGACATCCTACCGTAGGATAAAGAAGAAGCAAGGAATATTAAGAACCGAGCAACCCGGTTCTAATTTTTTTTATTAAGGCTCTCTTTACAAGAAGAGTTTCAAAGGACCATGCTTACGCTGTGTGACGCTTGAAGAAGCCATAGAAATCCTAACTGATGTGCACTGTGGCATATTAGGGAGCCACATGGATTAAGATCTCCGACTCATTGCGTGTTGACAACAGGGTATTTCTAGTCTACCCTGGGAAGGATTCGATCGACCTAGTCAAGAAGTGTGAATCAGCCTAGTTACCGGTGTCAACCAAGATCCTTTTTATGTCAAAATTGAAAATGCGCAAAGTGATAACTAGCGCATCTGAATGGAGCACCTGGACTCCTTCCAGGTCATCATCAAAGAAGGAAATGACCCCCTTGTCATCCCTTTTCTCCTTCTTCATGGCCAGTTTGGGTTCTTAGTCTATTTGCATCATCTCGAAGGAGATGTTCATGTTCTTCAAAGCCCTGTGGACAGTTTTTGGATCGGTGAAGTAAGATTCACCTCCAAAAATGGCGTCGATGACCCCTGTCGAAGTGTTGGGGTTGACGTTTGTTACGTGATGCTCTTTCGTGGCCGGGGCTTTATCGGAAGAGAGGTAATCCTTCAGATGTCCATTTTGGACCTGTTCTTCCAGGAAACTCCGAAAGGTGAGGCATTTGTTGGTGATGTCCCTGACACTTTTGTGGTAGTTGCAATGGAGAATTTGGTCTCGCTTCGACTCGTCTCCCCGCATTTGCAAGGGCCATTTGAATAATTGTTGCCCTTAGATTTTGGCAGCATCTGAGACTGCAATATTTTGAAATAAGTCCCGCGCCCTTCTCTCACTTTATTGGTTGAAGCACTGGTCTTTTTGTCTTTCTCGCCGCGCTGATCCTTGAGATGCAAATTAGACGGGTGTTTTGCTGGTGCAGTGGTGGCGGCTGTCGTTGGTGACGTCTTCGAAACAACCACCGTGTGCTTGAGGAGCTTGGACTCCTCTTCTACCTTGGCTTACTTCTCAACGCACTCCATTAGATCCTAGAGGTCAAAAGGTGTACGCTTAATAAATGACTCCATAATACCATTTTCGGCGAGAAGGCCATTCTAGAAGGCCATGATAGCAGCGTCTTCCTTGCAATCCTCTACCTCGAACTTCAGGAGGCAAAAATTATCAACATATTGTCGGATCATTTCGTCCTATTGCATCTGAATCTTCATCAGATCTCCCAGGTCTTTCCATTGATTGCTACAAATGAAATGTTCGACAAACATAGTACCAAGCTCTTCGAATGTGTGGATTGCGGCGGGTGGAAGCAGATGACACCAAGTGAGTGTCGCCCCCTCCAGGCTAAAGGGGAAGAGACAATACATCAAAATGTCATACTACTTGTATAACGCCATCGAGTATCTGAACGCAATGATATGGTCATACAGATCCGAGGTGCCACTATAAAGCTTGAATTTTGGCTTAGCAAACTTACGTGGAAGTCGTTCCTTAAGTATGGCGTTACAGAATGGGGAGGTGAATCCTCACAGGGCGTGTTTGACCATCACTTGGTCCAGAGCACGCCGTACCTCGGACCTCAAAACATGGTGAGGTAAGACTATAACCCCTCTAGTTTGCAGAGTGGGTTTTTGGTGAAGTCGTGGATCATCCTGGCATCTATGCGATGCTTCGTGCTAGATGGATCGTTCCTAGTGGGGGAAGTGCCCATGTGAGCGGTGTCTTCTTCTATTAGAGGAGGATGCGCTTCCCTCCGAGTAAAGCTTTGGACCGTCTGCGTGAGCGGTGTCCTTTTCTATTAGAGGAGGATGCGCTTCCCTCTGAGCCAGGGGTGGTAACCCGTGCAGCTACCGGATCAAGCTGTATGATAGCTTGGCCCTGGATGTCCCCACCATTTTGCTGACGTTGATGTTGCTACATGGCTGCGAAGAATTGTTGCATCGATCCCTCGAGGAATTGCTGAATTAATCCTTCCATCCGTTCAAAGAAATTTCCTAAGATGTTTAGACAATTCGCCTGAAATTCTGAGCTTGACTAGCCAAGGTTGCAGGCGAACCATCCTTAGCGGCCGCAGGGAAGGTAGGCCTTCCTAGGACACGCAGTTGCTGGAGTTACGACTGTTCGTTCTTGTATCTCACAGACGGCACCAAACTGAGGAGGTATTTTTCTCCTTCACTCAACTTTATCGGGAGCCTCCTTCTCGAATTCGGACCTAGTGAAATGTGGATCCTGTACTCGAAAAAGGAATTAGGGGGACACCGGTGTGGTGCCACTCAAGGGGACTTTGAAGAGATGTATCAGTAAGGGAATTCAAATGTTTATCTCACTAATTATGTAGCTTGATAAAAAGTTAACCCATACTTTGGTCTGCTGTTGACCTTCCCTTTTATGTGGTTCATGGGCTAGATAGCCATTATCATTGGCCTCATAGCCGTTGTAACAATTTTCACTTAATGGCTACTTAGTGGGTGAGTTTTGTGGAAACTGCCTTGCTTTATTGTAGTTGAATGTGTCCTGAATTACCCATATGTTATGGGTAATGGACCTTAATTACCCACTTGATAGTTACAGGCGTCATGGTATCTGACAGTTTCTGAGGTCCTCCTCGTGGTCTTGGTGTCTGGTTGGTACACAGAGCCCTGCTTGTCGTGTACCTGGCCATTTTCTAGCGAGGTGTAAGACCGTCCAACCAAACCTGATTCAATCTGGTCGTGTCTCACCTGCTCGGGATGATATTCTCCCCTCCGACCTAGCTTATTTCGATGAGAGGCTAGTCTAGTTGTGTCTTATCTGCTCGGGAGTGTCTGCTTGATATTCCACTATTAGGTTCGGGTCCTCAGATGTCAGATACAGAGGTCCATGCTCGTCTAAGCCCTGACACGTATCGCTTTTTAACAGGGTGTATATTTTTCCATGCACACTAATCTATTAAATTTTATTTGAATTTTAAAATTCACCTATATAAAAATTTTAAGATTGAAATATGATTGAAATAAATTTAAAAGCAAATTTAAATTTAAATTGCATCAAATTTGAGCACTTGTTGATGTATCAACGACATCAAGTCAATCCCCCTTGCCTTGTTGGATCAATGAATGAGTGAGTAATGATCCCAAACACAAGATAAGATGACGATTTTACTGAGACTAAAGCACCCGTACCAAAAAAAAAAGCAACAGTTGGACAAGTAGGTAATGTTGGGGAAGGTGCGTAGCATTTTGACACACTTAAATCGGTCGAGGCAAAGGACTATCTTGCTTCGCTTATGCTCCACTCGACCGAAGCGAAATCACATAAGGGGGTACCACCTATGTGATTTTTTTTTTAAAATCGCGTAAGGGGTACCCCCGTATGTTGTTTTAGTTACACCTTATGTGATTTTAAAATCGGATAAAGTTAAATTTTAATATGTATCTTAAAATGGAGATAGAAATTATTTTTTAGGGAGGTCTAATGTATAAATCATGCCTCCAATGAAATAAATAAATAAATAAAAACCCAGGTCAATACTGATCGGGTCAAATGTTAGATTGTGCAACTAAACTTTGGGTGAGATTAAACGTGAATATAAAAATAAATCAAAGCTATTTTTGCAAGTTGCCCGTTACAAACCCAAACAAAGTGCACCCATTTTTTTAATTTTAAATCATATTTCACATCTGTGCACGCACGTAATGGAGTCATTAGCCCACCGAGCGTGATAATCCGTTCTAAATAGACATTCTTGGTACAATAACCACATAAATACCTTGTTCTTCAACGAAATCTTCGGCCTCCATAATTATACTCATGGTAATTTTAAAAAGTTAGGTGAAGCGCGCACACTTTTTTTTATATATTTTGATAATGGTGTATATCAGTATATGTTTTCTTATATTAGAATGTAATATTTATTTTTCATTTAGTTAATATATATACAAATTTACTGGATTGCATGTTTCATTTTTTTCTAATGATACCTATTTTCTTACGTGTAGACGTGTAGTAACATCTTTAAAAAGATAAAAATAAAAAATATTGAATTTGTGTGTATGACTTATATGGAACATTACCTGTTTGTTAACGTATTGTTACGTGTTGTTCTGATTTATAGTCTTGTATGCTTTGACAACTCCAATAAGATATATAAAATATGTTAGTTTTTATTTTTGAGTTTTTTGTGTGGGTCCATTAAATTCATTATAATATTTATACCTTAAAAATTTTGTGAATATATATACTTTTTTTTTATACAATACCTTCAAAAGATTGAAAGCACATGAGAATTGAGCACATGTGAATAGCATAATATCCTATAATATTATCTATTTTTTTTAAATTATACACTCTCTAAATAAAGTGTATGCTATTATATGAAATGAAGTATGTACTGAGATACATTAGTGTGTTTTTTTTTAAGTTAAAAAATGATTTTTTTTCGTTATATACTATGATAGAACTCCATATATTATGATAGCGTAGTATATACTACGTTATCATAGCATATGTGGCTATAAAACGGACTGAGTGCATCATCACTCTTCCTTTTATCGCCATGATCCTTCTTTTTGTGGCTGTAAACTAAATTCCACAACAGCTATGGTAGTATGGTGTTTGTATGTCTTTATCAATGGACAATAAGCTTATTCCTAGTGCAAGGTGGCTGGACTAAAACTTATATAGACAAAATCATTGACTCCTAGTCAAGATTTCATATCTGCACTAAATTGTTTCATCCATTGCTTTCAAATATATAGTAATCAGTTTCTAAATTGAATACTTTAAAACAAGCTCCTTTAAAATATCTAACAACGAGGTATTTTGAATGACAACCACTCTATATTTAGACCTCCTTTGAGTCTGTGATTGGATAGATTCCACATTTGAAAAGTAGAAGATTAATTCTCAAATGCATATTCAAATATATAATATAATTTCAGTGATCAGATTTTCAACCTGGCCCTCTTGTTTTTTCAGGTGAAGAAAATTCAGTTTTGAAAAACTAACAATATAAGGCTTTTGAAAGCTGAGTTCGAAATACAGAATTTTAAAAATCTCAGCATTTTATCGCACATCCAAATGCAGCATTAAATTATAATGATTGACAGACTTTCCATCCACTGCCAGTCTTGGCCTCTTCAACTTGCTAGTCTTCTATTACAGAAAGAAGGGCGACTCTTCAACAGTCAAACAAGATTGAGCCAGTCGTTAGTATTCGACCTCTCTTTGGTGACTCTGGATCCAATCGAGACTAGCTTTGGTCAGTCTGGTCAGTATTGAATTGCACAACTTATGTATTGAATTACACAGTCTATGACTCATACTGCAAAACCAATTGTTGGGCACAAGTTTCAATCTTCTATTGGAGCCAGTCAAACTTGGATTTGGTCAATGCGCATGGTGGAAAAAGTTTGCACCCTGTTAAATGACCACATGTGTTAGGGCTTAGACAGGTATGGTTCACCATATCCAACATCTAAGGACTCGAACCTAATTGAATACCGAGCAGGCACTCCCGAGTAAGTGAGACACGACCATATTGAATTAGGTCTGGTCGGACGATCTTACAACTGGCGGGTGAATGCCATCCCGAGCAGGTGGGACACGACTAGATTGATTGAATCAGGTCTGGTAAGACGGTCTTACACTCACGGGTGAATGACATCCCGAGCAAGTGGGACTCGACCAGATTGAGCTAGGTCTGTCAGACGGGCTTACTCCTCATGGATGAATAACCAGGTACACGCTGAGCAGGATTCCGTGTACCGACCAGACCAAGACCATGAGGAGGACCTAAAAAACGATCAGACACCTATAACGCATGTAACTGTCAGGTGAATGATTAAGGCCTATTACTCATAAAATGTGGGTAATTAAGGACATGTTCAGCTACAATAAAGTAAGACAATTAGCACAAAATTTGCCTACTAAACAGCCATTAAGGGAGAATTGTTACAACAGCTATGAGGTCAGTAACAACGGCTATCTAGCCCATGGACCTTATAAAAGGGTTAACAGCAAACTGACATATGAGTTCATTTTTGCTAATGAGCCACCTTAAGAGTGAGATTATCCACCTTTGAATTCCCTTGCTAATACATCTCTTTGGAGTCTCCTTGACTGACACAACACCGGTGTCCCTCTGATTTAATTTCTTTTTTGAATGCAGGATCCACATTTCACCGGGTCTGAATTCAAGTAAGAGACTCCAAGTGATAAAGTTGACTAAAGGGGAGAAATATCTCCTCTGCCAATATCATCAATATCCAACAGGAATGTAACACTTGTACTCAACAATTGACTGTGTAGTTTGATTCATAAGCTGTGTAGTGTTCGATACTGATCGGATTGATAGAAGACGTCAATCCTGACTAGATCCAGACTCTCCTTTGGTAGCTTTGTCACACACATTGATGACCCAATCTGTCTCTGTCACAAACGACCAACAGACCGGTCTCACAGTCAGTAGGAATTAAACCATCTCCAAAATAAGATATTTATTTTTTCTGAAAGAGGGAACGGAATATATGGACTGCATGCACACGCGGGATTATCCCATACTATTATTCTTCTTTTTATGTTTATTATCCTTCTTTTTATCTATGGCTGTAAACAGATCAACTCATATGGCTAATAAGTATTCATATGTCTTCATCAATGGAGAATAAAACTATTCATAGTGAAGGTGGCTGGATTAAATTTGATATAGACAAAATCATTGACTCCAAGTGAAGATGTCATATTCTCATTGAATTGCTTCCTCCGTTGGTTTTATAGAATCTTACAGTCTTTCCATGTTCCTTCTTTATATGATGAAGCCTTGATCTACATATATCAACATCTGAATTTGATCCTCCACACGGGTTGGATGTAAGTGGCATTTATTTGATTGAAGTTAGATCAACTCATATTATGAGACCAAACAGATAACAAAAAAAATGCAAATGCAATCCACAATCCTTGCTTGGGTCCCTACCCACATACACGACACAATTAAAGACTGCATCTTTGCATTCTTTAACAGATGTAGGAGTAAACATTTTGCTGGGAAACAAAATTCTTATTAAAAAAATTTAATCTTTTTTTTTGGAAACTCATTAAAACATTTTAAAACATTGTGTGGAAATGTTTTAATTTTCTAAGAGGATGTAGGCGAAGCTGTAAACTGGACTGTGACTAAATATACACAATTATCTTAAATATGGTTTTCTGAAGTATTTTCCTCTTAACATGGACCAGATTTGTGTGTAGAAAAAGGGAATTGTTATTTGCACTACACAGTTTTTCTTCTAATCCCTTTCTTCTGCTTTCTCTGCTAAAGTATAAGAAAATGAATGCATTGGGTGTTGGATCCATAACTGAATAATTGGCAACAAAATCTACAATTATAAGATTATGAGTTTGAATCTCAACGTTTGCATAACAAAAAAAAAGTGCATCATTTTATTAAAATATATATTTATCAGAGTATAAACATCATAAATCAAATACTTCTTTCACGGATCCCCCAATCCCTCTTTCGCAGTGCTGCTTTGTTTTTTCTTTCTTGTTTTGTTTGTTTTAGTTTGTTTCTTCTCCTCTCACCCTCATTCGGACTTATAAACCCTACTTTGAAATATAAGTGAGGGTATCAAGATCTACCGTTTTTCAAAAATAATTAAATCAATCAAATACTTCAACTGATATATTATTTTTTCAGAAAATAAATGTATTCATTTTATTAAAATATATCTTTTTTGTAGTATAATCAATTATTTTGAGTTATTAATTCATCAGAACATGAGTTCATTCATTTTATTAAAATATATCTTTACTATTATATCTTCTACATCATAATCAACGGTTGATGGAGTTCCACTAAAGTGTGGCTTAGGGTTTGTTGGGACCGAGACAAGGATGCTCGCATTGGTTAAATCGAGCCGCGGTCAAGAAGTGTTGTTTCTAGAGCTTTTCAAATTAACACAAAAAAAATGGTCTGAAAATGTTATATTGGTTGTTCAAACACTAACGCCAAAATCTTGTTTGGATCCATGGCAAAGTATGTTTTTTTTTTTTTGGTGATATAAATTATGATATTTATAGTTTTAATTATATAACTTTGCATTTTATACATAAAATATATTCTGGTCATGTTTGGAATAAAAAATTCAATTTGGACATAATTATCACTTCAATCATTTAAAATAGAGTTTTATGTAAATAACAATTAATAACAAATCAAATCTTATTCAAACAAACTAGAAATCAACCTAACAAACCATAACAAACTAAATCTTCTTATAAATTTTATATTCTAAATTTAAAGTTCAAATATTATCTTAAGAATTATTTTAATGTCAATTAAAACAACAAAAAGACATTTATATCCATGAAACAACTCTTCTTATTTTTTAGCAATAGCTTTTCCTATTTTTATGACAACGTACTAGGTAATTAGAATTCTAAAATGTGTTAATATACGATGTAGGATAAATTTATATCTCATTTTTATTCTTAAAAATTCAAAATACTCAACTTTAATTTAATAATATTTCATTTTTTTTCTTTTCTTTATATGTATGCGTTTTTGAATCTCACATTATCTGGTGTAAAAAATAATTACATAAATATAAGAACAAAAAACTTCTACATAATTATTTAATATAGCCAGCCACCCCAAAATATTGTTATGGATCCGCCCCTGATCCATAGAGGCGTTACATCAGATTCTGCACCGCGGAATCCATTACACCACGGATCCAAATAGAGCCTTAAAATAATATGATTTAATTCATTGGATTCATGAGGTCATAGCTTGTTGTGTTCACCTATCCCAAAATTTGACACCACTTGTGAAATTGATAATGTAATCTTCACTTACTAGCATGGCAAGTGACACACATATCAAACACCACATAACTGAACATTGATGAATTAACAGAGAACCGGGAACATATATATGCCATCATCCATGCTTTCCCAATGGATTATATGAAGGACATCAACATGCATGATTTATTCTCATACTATATAGGCCATTGAGAACTAATTACTCGTAGTGATTATATATAATCACCATCAACATAAATATATTTCATATCTCTTCTAACCATTAATTACCGGCGCTGGGTGTACTTTTCTTTGCTTTGATTTGTGTCATCTATTCTCCTCCAATTCAGAATTTATAATTCGAATTCAGCAATGAAATCGGATAGCAAAGTTTTACCTTTTTCAAAAAAAAAAAAAAAAAAAAAACATAAATATATTTCACGACATGCGTGGTGCCTTAGGAGCTAGTTCTTCAAGGATGTGCTGATGGTCCAGATCTGCAATAGGTGGATATAGTTCATGCATGTCTTGGGGGTGGCGGGGGCGGCGGTACGCATGGGGAGGTAATTATAGGATTGCATGGTGGCGGTACGCATGAGGTGGTAGCCATACGATTGCATGGTCCCCTCTCAATAAGGCCCCGTCTGAGTGTACGATAGCCGATATTGGCTGAACTCCGATGCAGATTGATTTTAGCATCAACCGACTGACTCTCCTTCTCTACTGCAAAGAGTAAAACATCATTAAACATTTGTCAATATTACTATACAACATTCATCACTTTCAATTTTGTGTAGCTTTGTGATTTGCCTTTTTTTTTTGTTTCGGATCTGATTAACTTGTGATTGATTTGGCCTACGTATATATTTTTTTAGTATAACTATTTTGACTCAGATAAAATTATTTGTTAATCCCGGCTAATAAGTGGTATCAGAATGATCCCAACAAATACTATTAGAGCTTTATAAACCTAGGAAGACGAGATCTGCGTAACACTCACCTGGCTTAGCATCGGTGGGAATTCCCCTTGAAGCCATGGTTGGAGTGATGACAAGATTGAAAAACATGAGCATGAAGAGCAACAAAATGGTCTTCCCCTTCCTCATTTTCATCTGTTGTTAAGAAATCCCACGAGGTGCTCTATTTATAACCAACGAGTGAGCCATGGGTGCACAAGCTTGGAAAAATAGAATAACTGTGTGCAAGATTTTCTTCATGGACCACTAGGTCCTTTTTTTCTTTATTTTTTAATTGTGCTCATTTTAATTTTAAAAAGTTAGGTCACATGTCCTGAAAAACATGGTCTATCCCATATAAGTCCTTGTCAAAGTGGAGGCAAATATTCAAATCCTTGAAAACTCGCAAAACTCATATACATCTTTAGTATTAACAGAGATTAAGCATAACTTAACCTACCCTAATTAATCCTAATTTATACCATGAAATGACTAAACTATCTTCTATTTTTTTCCATTTTCAAACAGTGTCTCTATGGGAATGAAGAAACATAATAAATCCAACAGGAGCAATTTGGTCTTTGCAAAAATTAATTTGTCTTTATAATTGTTTATGGGGACAATAATGTTTACACAATTACATAGTGAATATTCTATCAGATTTGAATGAAATTTTAACCTAGGGATGATAATTGGATTTTTATGAGTTTTCAGGAAGTTATACGTCTTCTCCAACTTTGACAAGTACTTGTATGAGATAACATGTTTGCAGAGGGTGTAGATGTCTTTAACCTTTTTTTTATTTTTCATTTAATTAATTAATATATGTAAACAAATTTATTGGATTGCATATTTTATTTTTTTGTAAAGATACATATTTTCTTACATGCACGTAGTAACATCTTTAAAATAATAATAAAAAAATATATAGAATTTGTATGTAGGACATATCCTGAACATTACTATTTTTTTTTAGGATAATTTTTTTAAGCCCTAACTTATAGGTTCCATCACATGCCCATGAAGTTATAAATGGAGAATTCCTATTATACTATTTTTCGCATTAATTGATAACCAGTCCCCCAAAACGTGTAAAATTAATAACCGTTTTTCTTTTTTTGGAATGTGGAATTAAATTTCTTATTCTTTCATCATTATTAATCCTTTTTTTTTCAGAACTGAATTTTTCATGAAGAACACCTAGTAGCATATCCGAATTTCTACTATGGGGGAATTTGAATTTATGGATTCATTTTTTTATTTGGATTTTGTCTCAATGTCTATCGGATCAGGTTTGACATTTATTATGTTTTTTGATATGCAATTGAGTTTTATTTGCTTATTGGTTTTTATTTGATATTTAAATTTTTTTGAATGTTCTGATCCTGTTGGAATTTCAGTTATATCTGAATTTGAAATTAACATTTTTATGATTTGAATTTGAATTTTGTATTTAAATTCAAATTTGGTTAGTTAGGATTTGGTTGATTTAGAGATTTATTAAGATCCTGGTTTGTTAGGATTCTGCACTCTATAAATAAACACTCTAAACACAAAATTAAGGTAGATTAAATTTTTGAAAATTTGAGATTATTCTCTTTATTAAAATTCTTCTATTGTCTTTGTTGTTCTTGGAAGATTAGCAGATTCATAGAAGTCCATCGTTTCTGGTATTTTTAGGAATCAACAGATACGTTGAAGCCCATCATCCTGGTATTCTTCGGGAAGAATCAACAGTGTCGTTGGAGCCTAGAGATCTTGCATCTTTTATCGGATCCACAGAAGAGCGTAACCCCACGCTGCATTAGTTGGTATTAGAGCCAAGTTGTGACAACCACCGCAGGCCTCCGCCGTCGAGAACCATTGCCTCTTCGAGCCCCGCCGAACAGTCGTCGTCATTGCTGCTATCCAGCACAGCCACCGCTTCTGTCAAGAGTCGCTGCGTGCTGCCGTCGTTGTCGTTGCCGAGCCGCTACCATTGGTGAATCCATATCCCCTTTATCTATCCCTTTCCAAAAAACAAAGAAAAAAAAAAACCACTCCACCTCAGACCACCATCCGAACCCTTCTCCTCTTAATTTCATATAAAAAAAAATAAAAAAATAAAAAAAAAATTCATTTAACCCCTCGTATCCAAGTTTTCCTTCCAAAACACTCAATCCCACATATATTTCTTTTCATTCCAATCCAATAAAGATTAAAAAAAAATTCCGTTACAACAGGCGATCGAAAGAATGCAGAATTCGATTTGTTGAATGAGCTTAAAACCACAGAATCAAGATTCGGTGGATCACGTCATCAACTGTTTGGGCTTCATCACCAAATCGTTCAACCAAATTCAAGGATGAGTTTTTCTGAAAAGGAAGAAAATGATGCAGCACGATCAAGGACCATTCGATCAATGTTGAGGACCACCATTGGAGGCTTATGGATGATATGCACTTTTTAGTATTTTAATTTTATTTGTTAGATTTATCGTATCTTTTCTGGATAATTAGGATTAATTAATATTCAGATATCATTGAGATATGATTTTTTTTTAATTTTTAGTTAGGAGTTGAATTTGAATTTTGTATTTAAATTCAAATTTGGTTACATAGGATTTGGTTGATTTAGAGATTTGTTGAGATCCTGGTTTGTTAGGATTCTGCACTCTATAAATAAACTCTGTAAACGCCAAATTAAGGGAGATTAGATTTTTGAAAATTTGAGATTATTCTCTTCATTAAAATTCTTCTATTGTCTTTGTTGTTCTTGGTAGAATAGCAGATTCATATAAATCCATCGTTTCTGGTATTCCTAAGAATCAACAGATACATTGAATTCCATCGTCCTGACATTCTTTGTGAAGAATCAACACCGTCGTTGAAGCCTGCAGATTTTGCATCTTTGATCGGATCCGCAGAAGAGCATGACCCCACGCTGCATCACCTTCTAGGTCCAATTGTTGCCATCCAATACAGGTTCAACAAACAACAAAGGATTTCTCCTACCCAAAAAAAAAAAAAAACAACGAAGGATATAATGTTTGTGCTATATTGGTAAGATTTATTAAAGGTGTTTTTTTTTTATTAATAATCAAAGTTTTCTTGCTGATTTTATTAGAAGTGTTTGCTATAGAAAATTCCCTTTTCTTTTATGGTGCTGAATTCAATTTGGAAGTTGATATATATAGAAGGCTCCATCAGGCAATGGACCTAAGAGGACTTCAGTATGATTATCTCCAAAAGAATTAGTTGAAGATACGAGTTCTTGAGTCAATGATTTTGTCTTTCTTGAGTCAATGAATTTGTCTATACTAGTTTTGGTCCAACCACCAAAGTTCCTAGACTATGAATATGCTTTTTTCTCTGTTGATAAAGACATGGATTCCTTTTAGCCATAGCTTTTGTGGAATTCATTGAAGGATAACTTTTAATAAAAGATGAAATCCCATATATATGATCTCATTTAACAAAATACATAACTTCATAAAAATGAAGTAATACTGCAATGAATATTTTTATGTTTTAAAGATAAGACAATAAGATCTTATATGTTTCATCCAATGAAATAGATAAATCATGCAAGTCTATAAATCAATAATACATATAATAATGTGTTATAAAGAAGGATAATGTTAGGAATATTCCCCCATGTAAAATCCACATTTTTATTTTTCAAAAAATGTTACTACATGTAATTAATATATATCTTTATAAAAATAAAATATGCACTCAAATATATATGTAATTTATAAAATTACATAAATATTGTTAGCAAAATAAAATTGTATACATGGATTGCATATAACAAATACTCTTAAAAACATATGTAAGAGTGACATGTGATGTTTCTATTAAAAAATTATCATCCACACAATTATATAATGAAGAAAAATTAAAAAGAAAAAAAGAAGAGAGTGATTCTTGAAAAGATCTGGGGCATAGAAATTCTCTCCTTTAATTTTTACTGCACCCAAAACTCACTCGTCGTATAAATAGAGGCATCCTTTTGTGGGATTGGTTAACATCAAATAGCAAAGATGACTTTTTTGTTGATCTCCATACTCATGTTTTTCAATCATGTCATCACTCCAACCATGACTTCAAGGGGAATTCCCACCGACGCTAAGCCAGGTGAGTATTAATTACTCAGATCTCGTCTTCCCATACAAGGACATGTGGCCCATTAGGCACCCAGCTCGTTGAGGGGGGGTGGGTGAGGCCCAACAATCCCAAGAGGCTCATAGGTGAGGGTGATAGTTTATAGTCCCACATTACCTAATGGGAAGAGATAGTATGTGTTTATGTGTAAGTACAACTCTTACACACCAGGACAACTCTTACACATTACCCACTCAGGGGCAAAGCAGACAATTTCCTGTTTTGTAAGCCCAGGGCACCGTTACATAATTAATTACAATTCACAAATATATTGTGAGATAGAGTAGCACACCATTAAATACAATTAATGTATTCAATCTCACCGCCTCTTGTTCAACAAACAAAACGATTGAACTTGATGGTGCATCTATGACAAGTCTTTGATATTGGCGTTCTTGATGCGAGGTTGTTTGTGGAATGCGTTACTATGTAGCCATACTCACAAAATATATAATGCGCAGCAAATCATTCTCCAATCGATTCTATAAATAATGTACAAACATTAAATGAATGTTACAATCAATTGTCAAATCAACTATTTTTTCTCATTCAATCAACAATATTCAATAAATATGTGTTTTCATTCATCATTCATTACCATTACCAATATGCAAACAATTTTCAATGAACCAATGATACAGCTATCCTTATTAACGGCAGCCCAGCTGGATTCTTCACCTCTTCTTGTGGTCTTCGGCGGGGGACCCTCTATCTCCCCTTCTCTTTGTTCTCGTCATGAATGCTTTTTCTATCTCTCTGGAGAGGGAAGTCCATGAAGGAAGAATAGGCAAATCCATAAATGCTTCATACAATATATCACATCTCTCTTTTGTAGATGATCTCATTATATTCTCTAATTGCTCTCCATCATTAGCCAGGGGGTTCAGGTCTTCAACTAAACCCTTCAAAGAGCCAACTATTTTGTACTTTGAACAAGGAGGGCTTATCTTCTATTTAGGGAATTCCATCCTCTGCTCTCCAAGTCAAGCATTTAGGTCTACCTCTACAATCTAGGGTTCGAACCAATTCTTCTTGTGCTCCTCTTATTAACAAGATCCAAAGGAGATTACAATCATGGTCAAGTCTATATCTCTCTAAAGCCGGAAGACTATACATGATCCTTTCGGTTCTATCTTCCTACAGCCACTACTGGACTGTTGGATTTGCCCTTCCAAGAAAAACAATCAAGCCTATTGATCAAATTTTGAGGCGATTCCATTGGTCTGGGGAGGCTGTAGTCAAAAACCAACATGCTATCAACTCGTCTTTGGTTTGCTCTCCAAAATGCGAGGGTGGTCTTGGTCTCAAAAGCATTAAAGACTGGGATACTGCCTCTCTAGATATTCGGTTTTGGGAAATTGTTTTGCAACACTGCTCTTCATGGGCACATTGGATCAAGGATAGGTACCCCAAAAAGGGAAATATTTGGGCCTTCTCTGAAGTCTCATCAAGCTCTAGCCTTTGGAGGAAAATCATCTCTTCTCGCTCATGGATTAGAAACCTCACAAAATATGTTATTTTTAAAGGGTGAAATATAAACATGTGGGATGATCCTTGGCTAAATGGTTTTGGCCTTCGCCACCATTTTCAACATCAGGTGATCCTCATGTGGCATCCTCCTGAACAATCTACTGTCAACTCTTTCATCCAAAATGGTAAATGGGTAAAACCTCCCATATGGCCAATTGAATTCAATAATGTCTGGCATGAAATCAAAGAGATAGAGATTGGGGGATCAAGGTTCAAATATTCTTGTATGGACGGGGAACAAAACTGGTATGGTAACATATTCTTTTGCTTGGAACCATATAAGAACACCCAAACTTTCATTGGAATGGACCAAGACCATTTGGAATCCTATTCAGCCTCCAAGGATGAGTTTTCTATCCTAGCAAGCCGCTTTGAATCGCCTGCCAACCCTGGATAGGTTGTGGAAAAGGGCAGCTTGTGCCCTCTAAGCAATGTATCTTCTGTTCCAGTAAAGAGGAATCAGCCATGCACCTATTCTATAATTGCTCTTACTCTACTTATGTATGGACTTCCATACTTAAATTGATAAAAAAAAGAAGAGAGCTCGGTCTCAAAATTTGGGTGAAGCATACTCTTAGTTTGTCACCTTAGCTTCTTCTCTTGAGGAACAGAAGGTTCTCCATTTCCTTCTCGCTTAACTTATCTGGTCACTCTGGAAATCCCCAAACAAGCAAATTTTTAATTCCAATCTTATCCCAAAGAGCAAGCTGGTGAAGCAAATCCTCCTTAACGTATTCAGATTTGCGGACTCCACTACGGAAGGTGATTCTCCACTCTCTAAAGTATTCAGCAAATTATTTCATAATCTGTCATTGAAAGGTAGAAATCCACAAAGGAAGTGGTTTGGAGTCCCCCTGCTCCGGGTTTGGTTAAAATCAATTCAGATGATTCATTCGGTGATCATATATTCGCTTTCGAAGCGGTTATCAGGGACTCCCATAGAGATTGTCTCATGGGACTTGCGGCACGATCTCGTGTAGCATCAATTAATGCACTCAAATTAAAAGGCATTGCAGCTGGCCTAAGACTTTGTCTTCAACTCAGATCCATTGATAATATGAAAGTATGGTATGAATCTGACTCCTCCACGGCAATTGCTTGGGCCAATGGAAAGGGCAACATACCTTGGACTACATTCCGCGATATTTGCACCATTCGTCAAGTTTCTTCAATCCTTGTGGTCTAGAAGGTGACTCACGTGTATAGAGAGAGAAATAGAGTGGCATATTTTCTTGCTTCATTTCAATCTTCTATTGGCCTTCCTGTCTTTGAGCCATCCCGTATGCCCATTGAGGCTTGTAACTTCATAGTAGAAGATAAGTTCGGAGTCCCTCATTTTAGAATATCTTGAAGTGTATTTTGTCCCATCTATCTTTCTTTATCTTCCTTTTTTGGTTATGATGTCCTTACATCAGTGTAAGCTTCAGGCGCTGTAATTCCCAAGCTCCTTTTGTACTGATGTAAATTTGTACATCTTTTCTTTCTGCAATGGAAATTATTTACCAAGCAAAAAAAATAAAAATAAAAAATAAAAAAACCAACTACAAAACATTATCAATCACTCAATGCTTTGCAATAAAAAAAACATGTGTGACACCCAATGTGTGAGATCGAAAACATTCAAACAAAGTGAGCACATTAAACACATAAGTACACATCAAATACATTCCAAAGCCACAAAATATATTCAAACATATGCAAAAAATCAAATACATTAAATCAAATGTAAGATTCATTTCCAATGAATATCAATCCTTTCAGTAGTAGAAGATTAGCTCCTTTAAGAGGCCAAAATTGACAGTGGATGGGAAGTCTGCAAATCATAATAATTTAAGGATACATTTGGATGTGCGATTAAAATACTGAGATTCTTAAAATCTCATTTTTTAACTTAGTTTTTGAAAAGTGTTGTTTAGTTAGTTTTTCAGTAGTTGGAATATATCCAAACGCATATCCAAATGGGCCTAAATGTGTAGTTGTTGTCATCCAAAATAACTGGATCAACCGTAAGGATTTCATTTTTGCTTAAGTTGCAAGATATTTTAAAGGTGCTCGCTCCAAAGTATTCATTTTTAGAAGTTGATAACCCAAGTAGACTTGACTATGTATGATTATATCTGAAAGCAATGGATGAAATAATTTTGTGAAGATATGACATCTTGACTTGGAGTCAATGATTTTTGTCTATATCAGTTTTTGTCCAGCCACCTAGCACTAAGAATATGTTTATTGTCCATTGATTAAGACATGTAAACACCTATCAGCCATAGCTGTTGTGGAATTCCGTTTACAGCCACTAAATGAAGGATCGTGGCGATAAAAGGAAGGATAATATTACAGGACAATATTCAATTGTCATATACTATGATTTTTTTTAAGCTATGCATAAACAGTGTGAGTGTGTGTGTGTATCTTCGTAAAAATTATAAGACATATATATTATAATGAATCGAATGGCCTTATTTAGAAGAAAAAAACCCAGAGTAAAATCTTATATATCTCACTAACAAATTACATATATCTTAATTTGTGCACATCACACTATAAACCAGCATGTAACAAGGTAATGTGGTTAAAAAATTGTAACTTTCGAGAGAAGTCCTACACACAAATTAAACATTTTTTTATGATTTTAAAGATGGTACTACATGTAAGAAAATATGTATGAAATAGGCAATCCAATAATCTTGTATATATATTCATTAAATGGCAAATAAATATTACATTGTAATATAAGATAACATATACCTCATTAATTAGCAAAATAAAAATGTATGAATGCGGCTTGACGTGTGACTTAACTTTTAAAAATTAACATGAGCACAATTATAAAATAAAGAAAAAAAAAAAAAAGACTTTTAACGTTGTTTTAATAAGAAAAAAAAAACACAATTTAAAAAACTCTCTTGTTGTTTTAAATTTCTTTATTGTTTTTGTCTTCTATCAGACATTGTAACTTTGGTTATTATATAATTGGGGTAGCAATTGTCTATCAGCTCACCTCAAAAAATAAAATAAAAAGGAAAAAAAAAAACTAGCCAGTGATCTTTGGAAAAATCTAGCACATGGAATATCTATCTTTTCCAAATGCACCCAAGACTCACTCGCCGGTTATTTTGGAAATTGTATTTGATTCCAGATTTGAGAATCTTTTGCTTTTCAAACGTGAAATCTATCCAAATGAAGATCCAAATACGTTCTAAATGTGTGGTTGTTATCATCCAAAATAAGTGGATCAACTGCAACGATTTCATTTTTGCTTAAGTTGTAAGATATTTTAAAGGTACTCGCTTTAAAGTATTCAATTTTAGAAGTTGATAATCCAAGTAGCTAACCATGTATGATTATATCTGAAAGCAGTGGATGAAATAGTGAAGATAATGAAATCTTGACTTGGAGTCAACAATATTCAGTTTTTTTCCAGCCACCTTGTAGAATATGCTTATTGTCTATTACTAATGCAATGCAAGCACCATAGTACCATAGCTGTTGTGGAATTCCGTTTACAGCACAAAAAATAGGATCATGGCGATAGAAGGAAAGATAATATCACGTGGTCCGTGAAGAAAATCTAGCACATAGAATATCTATCTTTTCCAAATGCCGGTTATAAATAGAGCTCCCTGTGTGGGATTTGTGAAGAACGGATAGCAGAGAAGAAAATGAGGAAGGGGAAGACCTTATTGTTGCTCTCCATGCTCATGATTTTCAATCTTGTCATCACTCCTACCATGGCTTCAAGGGGAATTCCCACCGATGCTAAGCCAGGTGAGTATTAATTACTCAGATCTCGTCTTCCCAAGTTTGAAGTTTTGATAGTACTTGTTAGGACGATCATTCTGATATCACTTATTGGGATCGACAAATAATAGAATGCTTGTCTAGTAGAATTGGCAAATGTTTAATGATGTTTTACGTATGCAGTAGAGAAGGAGAGTGAGTTGGCCGATGACAAAATCAATGTGGATCAGAGTTTAGCCAATATCCCCTATCGTACACTCAAACCGCTATCCCCTATCGTGGTCTCAAACCGCAATGGTGGAATCCTACCGCCATCCCCAAAATGGGCTCAACCCCATAGCAATTATAGATGCCGCGATTGCAGACCACCACATCCATGAAGAACTCCAAGGGCACCACTGCACGCACGTGTCATAAAATATGCGGAGTTTGATTTAATATAATCAAACATTCTTACAGTTTTAATTTTCTCTGTGGGCTTTTTTTTTTTTTTTTGAGTAAAAAAGAATTTGTATTGCTATTTTTTATTAGTTGCATCCAAAAAATTAATGGGGGTAGTCGATACGGACTTTGATAGATTTCTGTGGACATTATTTAAGTGATGGACTTTTGTAGACTTTTCAGACTTTCACGTACTTTTGCAGACTTTCGTAGATTTTTGCAGACTTTCACAAATTGACTTGCATGAACTTTCACAGACTTTCACATATTGACTCTCATGGACTTTCACAGACTTTTGTAGACTTTCACAGATTGACTCTCATAGACTTTCACAGACATTTGTAGACTTTCACAAATCACTCTCATAGACTTTCACAGACTTTTACAAACTTTCAGAGATTGACTCTTTTCACATGTGGATTTCTATTAATAAACACAATAATGTTTTTAAAATTTTAAAATAACAAATAAAGAACTCAAATATTCAAATTCAACATGAATTATTGATACCCAACATAAAATGTAATTTAATATAGTAAATATCAATCTTCACATATCTGAAATGCATATTGCTAGAATGCCATGATAAAGACATCATTTTTAACTAGATAATATTATATTAGTACATCATGAATATTGATGTCACGGTCATCCCACATACGTTTAGCTATATTTAATCGCAATTATTTGCATCTCGACGTTATTGCGCTTGAGTTTAAACTTCCGGAGGGTCTTCATTGTCCTCTCGTTGTTGCTCCTCAGTTAGAACATTTAAAAAATATATATATGCATCTATATTGTACAATAATAGAAACAACTTCAAGCTAGGAAAATCAAATCAAACATTATATGCATAATCAAATATATGATAAATCTATATTTTAGAAAATAGTTGTGGATAATCTAGGCATATATTATATAAAATAATATACCATTCTCATATATTCATCAAACATATGAGGTGGTATGAATATTTCATACATATAGATATTCAGAAAAAAAAGATGATAAATAAAGAAAAAAAATGTGAATAAAAATATGAAAGGCATGGATAAAAATCATAAAGGAGATTTATTAAAAGGAAAAAAGAAGAAATATTCACAATGTTGGAATAAAAGTCCATAAGAATCCCACCGTGGGATTTTGAAATGACTTTTTTTTTATATTTCTCTCTCAAATGTCCACAAAAGTCCACAAAAATCCATCACTTATGAAAGTTTTCATAAATTCTGTTTAAATTGAATAACATATGACAAAATGTCTACTATGAGAAGTCTCAATCGAATAACGCTGGACTTTTTGTCTACGAAATAATCTCTCAATTGAATAACACTGGATTTTATGTCCACGAAATAATGTCTCAATTGAATAACACTATAAACTTTATGTTCACAAAATAATGTCTCAATCGAATAACGCTGGACTTTTTGTCCATGAAATAATGTCTCAATTGAATAACGCTGGACTTTTTGTTTACGAAATAATGTCTGAATCGAATAACGCTAGATTTTTTGCCCATGAACCAAAGTCCTGATTGAAAAACATCAGATTTACAAATATATGGACATGAACATTTTATCCATAAAAATCCTAATTGACTACCCCTATAAATTACAATTTTCACAAAATAAATAAATGAATTTACCCAACTTGTACAATTCTCACACCAGGGAAGGAAAAAGTATAGAGCTAGAAATCTCTCCTCTGTTTTGGTTTTGTGGTAGGGTATTAATGTGGGCAGTCTCTTTTACAGCCTGTCGTGCAGTCTCTCTCTCCTCCATATCAACACCAGCCAGTGACCGCTCCAGAAGTTTTTTTTATAGATGGGTCCTTTAAAAATTCTAAATACTACAAAAATTTTAAAAAATTCACACTTATTATATATTTATCAAAATATGTGCCACCAGCCACATAAGCCATCACTCCAACCATGGCTTCAAGGGGAATTCCCACTAATGTTAAGCCAGGTGAGTATTAATTACTCAGATCTCATCTCTTCTTAGGTCTGATTCTTTGATAGTACTTTTTAGGATCATTCTGATACCATTTATTGGGATCGACAAATAATTATCTGGGTGTAATAATAATACTACAAAAAAATCCGTAGGCTGAATCAATGACAAGCGTAATAAAAACAACATAAAAATAGGCAAATCAAAAAGCTACACTAAATTGAAAGTGATTTACTGTTGTATACATAGTAACATTAATAAATGTTTAATGATGTTTTACTCTTTCCAGTAGAGAAGGAGAATCAGTTGGCCGACGCTAAAATCAATCTGCATCAGAGTTTAGCCAATATCCCCTATCGTGCACTCCAACCGAACCCTATTCGGCCGAAACCGGACCCTACTGGGAGAGGAGGATGCAATCCTTACCAACGTTGCGGATCATATATACCAGTACCACCAACACATCCTTGAAGAACTAGCTCCGAAGGCACCACGCATGTCTGTGAAATATATATGTTGATGGTGATTATATATAATCACTAGTAATTAATTGTCAATGGCCTGTATAGTATGAGAATCAATTAATCATGAAGATGACCTTCATATAAACCACTGGGAAAGCATGGATGATGGCATATATATAAATATGCCCATGGTTTTCGATTGGTTCATCAATATATTGCTGAGTGATGTGGTGTTTGATATTTATGTGTATCACATGCCCTGTTAGTATAAGTGAAGAATCTTATTATTGTCAATTTCAGAAAGTGGTGTCTTTTCTGTAAAAATAGATAATTGGAAGAGGATACCCTGCTGGATCTCCTTCATATGTTTATATACACATAAAAGGTTGAAACGGTCCCATGATCTTAGGAATCAATTACATGAAGAGAAAGGAAAACAGTCCCATGATCTTAGGATCAGTTACACAGACATATGAAGGGATTAATTACAAGGAATGACAACTAATGGACAACTAAGCAATCGGTTTCACACTCCCCCGCAAACTCGGAGGCCGATGATGAACAAGTTTGGATTGTAGTAACTGAAAACGATGCTTGTGGAGTCCTTTGGTGAACAAATCTGCAGGTTGGTCCAGAGAAGGAACAAAGCACACACAATGAGGAGGTGACACGCTCTCGTATGAAGTGATAGTCTAGTTCTATGTGCCTTGTGCGGGCATGAAAGACAGGATTGGATGCCATCTAGGTTGTGCTCAGATTGTTGCAGTGAAGAGTGATGGGCCTGGAAACTGGGAGAGCAAGCTCAAAGAGAAGGTGAGCAATTCAAACTGTCTCAGCGCATAGGTAGGCAAGAGAACGATACTCCGACTTGGCACTGGACCGTGAGACGGTTGGTTGTTTCTTTGCAGAACAAGAAATTAGGTTGGGACCCAAGAAGATGCACAAACCACTGATAGAGCGATGAGAGTCAGGACATCCGGCCCAATTAGCGTCGGAGAAGGCGTTGATGTTGACTGGACCAGTGGACAATTGAAAAAGTAACCCGAGATCAATTGAGTTCTTCAAGTAACGCAGAATACGTTTGACCGCAACCAAGTGATCCGTGCGAGGTGCACTCATGAACTGGGCAACATGATGCACAGCTAAAGAGATATCTGGGCAAGTGAAAGTCAGATATTGGAGAGACCCAACCAATTGAAGATACCTTGTTGCGTTAGGGAGGGGATTGCCATCAAGAGCCAAGAGTTGGGACTTGGCACTTACCGGGGTACCGCATGGTTTGCAATCCAACATATTGGACTTTTCAAGGAGATCAAGTAGATATTTAGTTTGAGAGAGATGTAGACTAGGTGACAACGTAACCTCAAGACCGAGGAAATAGTGAAGTGGACTGAGGTCCTTGATCTCAAACTCCCTACCAAGAGTAGCAATGAAGGAAGACACTGCTGGTTGAGAGGTCCCAATGAGCACGATATCATCAACATACAATATGAGAACCAACATCTGGCCATACTTCTTGAAGATAAACATTGAGTCATCAGCGCGGCTTTGACTGAAGCCATGACGAAGAAGAAAACTGCTAAAGCGATGGAACCATGCCCTAGGGGCCTATTTGAGACCACAGATGGCTTTATGAAGTTGACAAACGTGTGTTGATCGACGGGGGTCAATAAACCCAGGTGGTTGGGTTATGAAGACGGTCTTGTCAAGAACACCGTGGAGGAAGGCGTTCTTGACATCAAGTTGGCGGAGAGGCCAACCTCTTTGCCAACTTTGATGGATAGCCAAGCTTAGAATGGTACAGATGGTGATTGGCTTGACTACAGGATTGATAGTTTCATCGTTGTCCAAGCCATGCAATTGGTGGAACCGTTTTGCTACAAGGCGCGCTTTGTATCACTCAATGGAGCCATCGGAATGACGCTTGATTTTGAAAACCCATTTATACCCAACTAGATTTGAGAGGAAGGAGGAGGTACCAAGGTCCAGGTTTGATTTTTGAGGAGAGCATTGAATTCATCAGACATGGCAACACGCCATTCAAGGACCTTGACGGCCTATGAGCAGCATGTCGGTTCAGTGGGGTTTGACATCTTGGATGTTAGTTGGGCAGCAAGCACACATAGTAGGGGATACCGGATGGTGCCATCTGTTTGTTGGAGTGGACGTTGAATGCCACTCTGAAGACGGGTGCCATATTGATGAAGTCGGGGAAGAGGCATGGGCTCAATCAGTGCAGGCAAATCAGAGGTGGAGAGTGAAGGAGAGGGTGCCGGTGCTAGTTCGACAGGGGTCACATGAGACGAACCGGTACAATCATGGGGACGGGGAGTGAACAAGTCCAATCAGAGGTGGATGGGGAGGAAGCAGATGCAAGTGCTCCACCGGTTGGAGCTCCAACTCCGCGTACTGGGGAGTAGTAGATGGAGGCATGGATGGCTGATGTTGAGAGAATGGGAAAGCATCCTCATTGAACTTCACATGTCGTGAGGTGTAGACCTTGTTGGTAGCAGTGTCCAAGCAACAATAGCCCTTATGTTGTGAGTTGTACCCTAAGAAATCACATTCCACAGATCCAATTCAGAAGTTGATATATGTAGAAGCAGGGCCGGCTCGATATGTTATTAGGCCTAAGGCAATTAAATAATATTTATTTTAATTTTAAACTATTGATATTTTACTTAAATATCATTCTTCTATTTTTTGGGATGTAAAATTATTAATTAAATTTTTATTTGATTCAAATAAAAGAATGTCTTGTTCCTTGTTGTCCACACCATAGATTGTTTTCATATCGACAGGAAACAAGAAGTCCAGAGAGGTTTTTTTTTTTTTTATATAAAGAAGAAATAGTGTGAGAAGAATGATTTTTTTTAAATAAGAAAAGATAGATTAAAAAGAAGGAAAGAAGATAGTGTGAAAAATGTACTTTTTTAGGCTTTGCCTTTTTATATCCATATTTTTTTATTAAAAAAACCTTTAAATCCTATTGACCATCTAAATTATTTTTTTGTTATTTTTCAGGTATCATAAACTGTTATCAATTTTTTATTGATTTTTTTTAACCATATCAAAATGACTATTAATTTAAAAAAAAAAATTGTAATATGTTAATTTATTATCAGTATCTGGAGCTACTTATAAATAATAAGAAAATTAGGGGCATTTATGCATCTAGGGGATAATAAAAGAGTCGGTCCTGTGTAGAAGGTCCCATGAGATAATGAAGGAACATGGACCGACTCTGTATGATTCTATAAAACCAATGCATGAAACAATTTAGAGAGAATGTATGACATCTTGACTTGGAGTCAATTATTTTGTAATGAAAAAAATAAAAAATAAAAGAGGAGAGTAATCCTTGAAAAGATCTGGCGTATAGAAATTCTATCATTTTTAGTGCACCCAAGACTCACTCGTCGGTTATAAATAGAGGCATCCTTTTGTGGGATTTATTAACATCAATTAGCATAGATGAATATGACGAAGGGAAAGACTTTTTGTTGCTCTCCATGTTCATGTTTTTCAATCTTGTCATCACTCCAACCATAGCTTCGAGGGGAATTCCCACCAATGCTAAGCCAGGTGTGTATTAATTACTCAGATCCCATCTCTTCTTAGGTCTGATTCTCTGATACCACTTTTTAGGATCACTCTGATACCATTTATTGGGATCGACAAATAATTATATGAGTGGAATAAGAATACTAAAAAAAATATCCGTAGACTAAATCAATCATAAGCGTAATAAACAAACATAAAAATAGGCAAATCACAAAGCTACACTAAATTGAAAGTGATTTACTGTAACGCTCAAGCTTACACAACATGAAATTATCCGCTTTGCCCTTAAATGGGCTCACAGATTTAAAACGCGTCTTGGTGTGTAAGAGATCTGCTCACATATAAACATAGACTATCTTCTCCCATTAGACGACTAAACACCCTCGCCCTCACCCAATCCATGGGCCTCTCGAGACTCTTGGGCCTGGGCCAAGCGTCACATTTACTGTTGTATAGTACCATTGATATATAAATGTTTAATGATGTTTTACTCTTTTGCAGTAGAGGAGAAGAGTTCAGCCAATATCGGCTATCGTAGACCCAAACTATACCCTATTATCGGCCGAACCGGGAGCCTTTTCGGCCGAGACCATGTGCTAAATACTACCGTTGCATACCACCAAATCCATGAAGAACTCCGAAGGCACCACTGCTCGCATATCATGTCATAAAATATATATTCTATTGATGATTATATATAATCACTAAGAGTAATTGTCAATGGCCTAGCTAGTATGAGAATAAATCATGCTGATGACCTTCATAAGCCATTGGGAAAGCATGCATGCAGGCTGGCATATATATGCATGTTTCTGGTTTTCAGTTAGTTCATCAATGCTGAGAGTTATATGTGGTCTTTGATGTAGTGTATCACATGCCCTGCTAGTAAGTGAAAAATCTTATTATTGTCAATTTCAGAAAGTGGTGTCTCTTCTTTTTCATTTTGCTTGTTTTCGCTTTTTTCCACTCTCGTCTCACCTAATTTCAGCAAATTTGTACTTCGATTTTCAGTAATGAAATCGTGGTAGCACTATCTATATTTCTTTTCAAAAACTTTACAAAGTGGCCTAGTTTCAATTTTTGGGATGGGTGAACACAGCATGCTGTGGCTTCATGAATCCAAAGTCCTAAATCATTTTATTTTAAGGCCCCATTTGGATCCGTGTGAGACAGATTCCGCAGTGGAAAATCTGACGTAACGAAGCTGCGGATCCATACAAGTTTTTGATGTTCGCTTTTGAATTGTCAATATAGCATGTTCATGTTCTTTTTTCGTGTTTGAGAAGCTCCACAAACAATGTTTCTCTATGCAGCTCGTTTTATCCAACGCGATCATCCCAGCCTCAGTCCTAAACAGACCCTAAAGCGTTGATTATCATGTAGGTAATGCTATAATAAAGATATATTTTAATAAAATGAATGCACTCGTGTTGAATATCAAGAAATATGATGCAAATGATACAACAAAAGGATATGTTATAATAAAATGAACACACCATAATATCAAGAAATAATAATTCAAATACTTTTTAAATTTATTTTCTAAAGATATAATATATGAATAGAAGCATTTGATTTAGTATGTGTATACTCGATGATAAATATATATGTTAATAAGAGAATGCACTTTTTTGTTGGGTATTGCAAATGTTTTTTTTTTTCTTCTGTGGGTAAAAAACAATTTGTATTGCTATGATTGAGTAGTTACATTAAAAAAGATACAAAAATCAAGATATAAAAAAGATTTAGGCTAAAGCGAACAAAGACATCCAAAGGAGGGAAGTATGAACTAGTGAGACTGCATCCCTTCAACACGTTTCCCGAACAGTGTAGCCTGGAGGAGTTTGCGCCTGTGTGATCTTGTATGGCTATCACCCGACGCATCCTGAGCTAGGATGTGCTGGAGAGTGTCATCAAATTGGGCTGGGAGGAGAGATGCCATGCCCGGAGTCGTTCTTAGCGATGCTAAATAATCAGCGGCTTGATTTCCTTCTCGAAAGACATGTGATATTCGCCATTGGGTGATGGAAGACAGAATGGTAGATAGTTCGATTTCATGCACGCAAGACTTTCCATGATATTCGGCCTTTCCCTTGGACCCAGGCCACTGCCCTGGACAAATCACTCTCGAGGTGAATGGAGTCAATGCTTAGATGTTTGCAGATTCGGAGACCTTCAAGAACGGTTTTGTATTAAAGAATATTGATGGAAAAGAGGTGTTTGTCCTGCACTGCCACAGCATAAATGGTATCTCCATCACCGTTCCGAATGATCGCGCCATAGCCCGCTCTATCTTCTGTTAATGACCCATGGGAGTTTGATTTGAACCATCCTTCTAAAGGTGGTTGCCAGGAGACCTTTGTGGATGAATGCTCAATGGGTAAAATTGTAATGGCCCATTGGGAAGCTAGATTTTTTACCTGATCAGTAGGCACCTCCTTCAAGTTTATTCCCAAGAAGATGCTTTGTACAGTGGAGCAGATTTGCTTATATAGAAAAACTTTGTGGAGTTCAGTCCTCTTGAAGAGACAGTTGCATCGCTCCTTCCATAACCCCCATATTGTAACCCCCATTTTGTAGCTACGAAAGTCACCTGCATAATATGGTGCGGAGCACCCATTAGGAACAGTTTTTCGACTCTCAACGAATAAGCTAAGGTTGTTAGCAGCATCTCTTTTTGCCCCCATTTTCTTTAGCACCAATGTCCAGATGAAAAAAGAATATGAGCATGGTAAGAAGAGGTGATCTACTGATTCATTTCATGATTTGCAGAGGGGACAGGTTACTTCCCTCACAAGGCCCTTCCGCTGCAAATTTGTTAGTGTTGGAGATTTACCCAATAAAGCTAGCCATGAACAGATGGAGAATTTGGGGGACTAAAACTTCTGCCAAATCCAGTGTCACCATTTGGGTTTATCTCTTTTTTGTCTCAGGAAAGACCAAGCACTAGGGGCTCGAAGTGTTCTTGAATGGGAGATAGGCCAGATGAGAGAATCTTCCCCTATCCCCCCGCAGTCCTGCTCTATGACGTCCTTCCAACTATCTTCCCAGTTAGTAGACCACCATGTGGGCTTGACCCATGAACCATCTTTGATAAGAGACGCCACCGGATTAGACGGGTCAGAGGGAACATAAGGGTGGAGCCTTGCCTTCATGGACTGCCCTTTGATCCATGGATCAGACCAAGTCTGTGTTGTGTTACCATAAAAGATCAGACCAAGTCCGGTTATGCAAATATTGATATTCATATACATAATCTTATAAGAACTTTGCTATACAGGTCCCATTATATAAGCCCCACTCATAGGTCCCATGAGGTGTCAAGTTTTTATTGGCTGTCTAGTTGACTTTAACAAAAGGGCAAAAAATCAAAGTACCAAATTACCCCTATTTAAATCACATGTTCACATGTCAAATGCATTTTTGTGTACAGTTTCTCGTGCCTAAACACATCCCAAAAATATCTAACCGTTTGTTTTTTTAAATCAGCAACTTAAAAAAATCATTTCGTCCGACCTGCTCATCTTCGACGAACGGCGTCACCAGTTTTGGATTCCTTTCGTCACTCTCTATCATATGAGAGGTGGTTCGAATACCTTTTCAATCCTCCTTCGGATTCCACATTTTTCAACCTTCATATCCACTTTTTGAAGAATGTAACTGACTTTTAAGGAAACACTAAGATCAGATAAAAAAAGTCAACTACATTTTATGAATATAACTTAGTTTTAAAATATATTACACATAATGCATAAATGTTCATATTAGTTTGAAAATGTAACACAACCATATGCCAATATAACATCAAAACACTGCAAAATCCTCCAAAAAAATATTTAACATCGAACACCAGATTCAAAGAAAAAATTGTAAACAAAAGCCAGATCAAAGGCTGCCATATTTAATATCAAACAACAGATTCAAGAAAAAATTTGCGAATGTAACTTGGGTTAAAATACAAAATCCATATAATAAGTTAGTTACATTCACAAATCCATGAAGCTACTTACAAAATTCAATACAAACATCCATATAATAGTTAGTTACATTCTCCGTCACATGGGTGTGCATATGTAACTGACATTCAAATGTTAAACAACGGATATGCTGTATTGAAAATCACATTTGACATTAGAAACAACCAGAATTAACATTAAAAAAAAAAATTTGAAAAACATATAATAAAACAAACACCACACTTGAATTGGCAGACATTTCAATGGTAGCAAAACTATTCTGTTTTTTTTTCGATCAAATTAGACGCTTAAAAAAGTCGTCCAAAAAATCAAATCCAATTCCAATCTCAAAAAACAAAATTATGAAAATTTATCACAAAAATGAAGTTGTTGATTCAATTATGAGCATTCAAATGTGATATAGTAAAAAAAAGGAAAAAAATCGCAATTGAATGCCCCCCACACGCGGTTCCAAATAAAGCAATATTAACCGTTTCCATTAATTTCGTTTGAGAAGTTACTAAAAATGGAATAATATGACTCATAGTTCCACTAAGATCATATTAAGAGTTGATTGAAATATAACTGATTGAAAACAACTCTTTAGCAAATGTAACTAACTATTATACCAACACTAATGCACTTTTTGTAACTAACTATTATACCAGCACTAATGCACTAGAAAAGGAAAACAACTCTTTTTTGTATTTTGGGTGCAATCATACCAGCAGTAATGCACCGAATCCCATCGGAACTCCGAAATTAAGCGTGCTCGAGATATAGTAGTACTAGGATGGGTATTTTTAAGTATTAAATTGTTTGAGTATTACATGTGCAAGGAATATACATATTTTTCAGAGAGAGCTCGAGAGAGGAAAGGAACCCTAAAAAGGTGTGTTAGCGGCGGGAGCTGACCCTTCCGCTCTGATGGGGGCTTCGGCGCCGGTGGCGGCAGATGGTTCAGGTATGAAGTCTCCACCGGAGGTCCAACCCGCGGCACCATTGACGGATCTGCATTCTCCCTCACCGGCAGCCATTTCAAAGGCCACCATTGTCCCTCCTCCCATGGGAGGAACTATTGAAAGCATCTTTAATGCTTTTCGAATGAAATCTGGGGGGCCACCTCCTACATCAAATCCATCCCCATGTACCCCCTCCCCTGTTCCAACCCCTGCCCCTTTTCCTACTCCCATCCCTGCCCTTGCCTCCACCTCCATCTCCCCTCCTGTCCCCACCTCCACTCTCCACTCTGTCTCACCATCTAATCATTTCCCTACGCTGCCACCTAAGGGGGTTCCTGCAGTGGGTACAACCCAACAACGAAAACAGAGAAAGGTTGTGACTGTCCCACCTCCTTCCTCATCTCCGCAGGTCAGAAGCTGGGGTTCTCTTCTTCAGCAGGAGACACAAATGACCAAAGTGGGTGCACTGCGATTCATCGCTCCTACCATTGAAGGTTCAAACACTGTGGCGTCCCTTAGCCCGGAGGCCTATGCGAAGAACATTCAACAGTGGGATTATGCAATTGTGGGTTATATAATTGGTAAGCTTCCGGTCTATATCCCATTTTTACAATTTCTAAAGAGGTTGTGGAAACCAAAAGGTGAACTGAAATTACTACTCCATGGAAATGGTTTTTTCACCGTCAAGTTTGATTTGGGTGAAGATGTAAAGGCAGTCCTAGAAGGAGGTCCCTGGACGATGGATCATCGCCCTTTTATCCTTTGTAAGTGGTCTCCGGAGGTGCGCATGGAACAAGAACGGTTGAGCAGCATACCCATATGGATCCGATTACCCAATCTTCCTCTTCATTTGTGGGAAGAAGATTGTCTTAGTCGGATAGGAAGCATCATATGAGTCCCTCTTTACATCGACACTGCAACGTTGAGGTGTAGTCGTGTCTCCTATGCCCGAATCAGTGTGGAGGTCCAAGCAACCTCGGTCTTTCCGGACTCTATCCTTGTAGACATAGCTCCTGGCATTCGTGAATCTTTCAAGGTGGACTATGACTGGAGGCCGATTGCATGCAAATTCTGCCACACTTTTGGGCACGATGATGCTAGTTGTGTGATGAAGCACTGAAACAAGAGTCAAAGCAGTAACAACTGCAGTGAAGTCAAAAGGAAAAGAAAAGGTGGACCCCCAATGGCAAGAGGTTACCAAATCTCAAAATCAAGCAAAAACAAAGTTGTTATCTGATGCAATGAGGACTTGCATTCCTTCTCCTGCTCAAGGGCTTAAGGCTAACTCGATGGTCACCAATAAGTTCAGTGTTCTCCAAACTCTCTTGATTCAGGAGATAGGCAGGTGGACTCTATTCCAACTCATTGTTCTCAGTGGACTATCTCACGGACTGGAGAGGGCGAAAAAGGGGAGTCAGCACATCTTGCCCCATCAATGTTCAAGACCAGTTAAGTGATCAGAACACAGCTCAAGGAAATGAATCAGCGAGGGCTCAACAGGACCAAATATCGCTACAGCCTAATAATGTGTGTGAGGAAATACAGGACGCACATGTCGCTCAGTCAGATGTGCCTACTAAGTAATTGAAAGAGAAGGACTCCAACAAAAAAGTGACTCTAGTGGTCAATTAGAAGCAACATGTTTAGCTCAAATTGATGGTAACTTAGTCATTGACCTTTCACCGTCTGGTGAGGAGGTAGTTGTTCATAGTTCCTCGGTTGATATGGAAGAGGGTCTTCTCCAGTCCAGAGCAGGTGGTATAAAGGAATCTTGGAAATCAGGAGGTCCAAAGCAAAGCCCAAAGAAAGGAAAAGTGCAGAGAAATGACCAAATCAAGGGATTTTTTCAAGAACTTGAGGAGGATATCTTCTCTAAAGGTAACACTATCCCTGTTCCATCTATTGCTAGCACACCTAACAGTGGGAGTGGGAAAGTAATCACCTAATGGACTATCGGTGCACCCCCTCATTATTTTTATGGATAGTGTTTTCTGGAATGTCAGGGGTTCCAAGGGTGCAATAAAACAATTGGAATTGAGTAGGTTTCTATAGTCTCATAAATCTTCTTTTGTGAGTCTGATGGAAACAAAGTTGGATGCTGCTGGGCATCAGGCACTAAAGAGGAAGTTGGGTTTTCACAACTCATCCCTTCTCTTCTCAGAGGGACGTCTATATATATTTTGGAACAATGAGCTATTAGAAGTGAGTGTCCTAGAGCATTCAACTCAACATGTCCTCATTGTTCTATCCTTTGTAAGCAGACAGAAAGAATCTTATTTATGACATCCGTTTATGCCTCAAACTTGTATGCTAAGAGGTTACAGTTATGGAAGATTATCACTCATATCTCTCTTCAAGTAAATGGGTCTCCTTGGATTGTTGGAGAAGATTTTAACGAAGCCCGATATAGCTCTGAAAATTTTGGAGGGAGACCAGTGCATCAACGGAGACTACGTAAATTTAATTCATGCATTGAAGCCTCCTGACTCATTGATCTCAAAGCCTTTGGACAGACCTACTCCTGGAATAACCGGCAAGAGTCGCGAATTATGTGTCGATTGGACAGAGTTATAGTTAATGCAAGCTTCACAAATACTTATCCTCATTCCTTGGTGCATTACTTGGCTCCGGGCATCTCAGATCACTCCCAAATGAAAGTCTCTTACA